>OX104130.1:32742826-33467733 GCA_944470555.2 Heterobilharzia americana
GAAACCGTTTCGCAAGACCTAGGGGTGAGCGCAAAGAGATCAATTGGTTTGCACTAGCTCGTTAAAAGATATTGGATACTAGCACGTAGAAAGATATTGAATGTTGGAGCGCCCTCTTTACATCAGTGCGTTGCTTATCCTGATGACTGTCTGTGTAACACAATATTTGTCATTTCCTTGGGGATTTGTAACATCACTATTCTGGGAGCGTTATCCAAATCCATATGCGTATGTCCTTATTTCCAAATCTTATGTACGTTGTTAGGAAACATGTCTTATCTGAAGACGTGTTGGAAAGGAGATTTCTACCAGATGGGAAGTTGTATACTAAACGGTTAGTAATTAAGATCTCGAAAATAATTCCAAAATTCATGCTGAGATTTATCCCAAAAGGCCAGGTTCCAGTTGTTGAGGAGTCTATCATTGATGTTAAGGCCAAACGAATAGATGGGGTTTCGGAAAACTTTGGTTCTAGTAAAAAATACTTGGTAAGTTTTCGGTTGTCATGCAGGTGTTGTGCATATTAGTATTGAAAGTCGGACCACAGTAGTTGCCAAAATAAATGGTGTATTTTAAGTTGGAACGCACATGTGGGTATGTACCCATATAAAGAGATATATATATATATATATATATATATATATATATATATATATACTATGTAACTTAAAAAATTAAGAATACTGATTCATCTTTCCTATGCTAAACCTTGATCAAAGGTGATAGGAGTAACCTTTAGCTGACTATGTACCTAAGGACGATGGTCCATTAACCACACTTGCCGAACACTTGAAACGCGTTAAACTTTATTTGGAGTGTGTTAAACAAGATAGTAGGGTCGTCAACAGAATAAAAAGGTTTCAGGAATTCTCCTTACGAGAATCTGACAGATGCAGAGAACAGTCATTAGTTCTTCGTACTTGTAAAATACCCACGGGTGGGAGATCAGGGGAGTCGAAATATATTCAGCAACAATGTTCAGTGTTCAAGAAGCCACAACTGTTTTTGTGAAGGTTAATGATATTACCTGGCTGCCTAAACCTTTGGAGTTGGAATGGAGTTTGAATCCGTTCCATATTAGTTGAGAATTAAATACCTAGACGAATGAGCCACAACTCCAGAAACGACGCAGTGCAATTAGGTAGAAATAGTATATTTGATAGGACGTGCGAAAATACCGATGCGCTTCTTCTACCTGGTTCGAGGGTCGCATATGAGCATTGCAATGTAACCCAGTAATGTGCCAAGTAGAGTGGATGCTTGACCACACGCCTTCAGCCTAGCCATTCGGTCGAAACTCAAAACGTTAGCACCAATGTTGAATCTCGTCGAGCTCTAGACTATTGATTTTGGAAATAGTTTGCTGGTGTAATTCTTCACACCGTCCAGCAACTTATGAAGTACTCTTGGCCTGTTTGCTGTTAAGCCAAACCGATACCTGTGTGGCTAACGGCGTTCATTTTTCAAAATGTGAATATACTTTCCATGAAAATTTGCGCTAGTTCTCAGGTATGTTGTGTCTTCTACATTTGGTATGTTTTATAAGTTTGGAGGATTTGAGAATTATGAAGTTATAATTTATACTATCCACTTTTATGGTTAATTCTGTAATACTGAACTTTAAAAAACTCTTCGAACCCTAACATTTAATTCCAAGTATATTGATGATTCACATTGTTTCAAAACGCCGAGAGACTAGGCATTATATCCATTTCTAACACTTTCGGTGAAGACACCACCTAAAACTTGACTATCCACTTTTTTGTTACCGAAGAAGTATCACCATAGAATTTAGCATTACTGCATAACAATCCAACTAGCCACGCCTGACATCACGTCAAGCGAGAATGCATTCAGATGGAAGATAAAAAAGTAGAGAGGAGAACAGTCAAAACTGGTACGAAGTCATCAAAGAAGGAAGGTTGAACGAAGGAATAGGGAAATTCAACTTGACGATTAAAATAAAGCCAGTGTGAAGTTACTTCTGTTTTACTGAGATCGATTCTAAGCCATTTCGTATAGTTCCTAACCACTAGTTTCTGTTGTTATGCGGACCGCAACTGGAAATTTCGCATTTCATACTTGACTCAGACCATTAGCGTGAGACTTCAAGGACTGATGCTATGTTTTAGTCTATTATTATTATTATTATTATTATTATTATTATTATTATTATTATTATTATTATTATTATTATTATTATTATTAATAGTCCCTTGGGTTGCTAGTGGAACATAGGGCTTCAGTAGCACGTCTCCAGTGACTTCTGTTCTCTGAGATCTTTTGAACCTGGTTCCACGACAGCCCAGAAGCTCTCATTTCCTCATCGCACGATCTCCTCCATGTCACCCTCACCTAGGACGTCCAACTCGTCGCTTCCCATGGGGATTCCACTCGAGCAACTGGCCTGATGCGTGATGTCCCCGTCGGCCTTCTCAGTGCATGCCCAATCCATCTCCACTTCCTTACAGTGCATATTTGTTGGGTGATAGGTTCTTGGTTGGTTCGTTCCCAGAGCTCCTTGTTGCTTATTCTTTCTGGCAATCCATCTGATCTTCAGTAGCGAGTGAGCGTAAGCAGTTGTTGATGAATGTCTGTAGTTTATTGGAAATGCCTTTCGTGACGCGCCAAGTCTCTGAACCATACAGAAGCACTGACTTGACTGAGTTGGTGTTGAAAATCCGGATCTTGTTCACGCTTTATGCTGAGTGCAGAAGATCTGCACACTGGTTTCAGGCTAATGAACGCCTGTCTTGCTTTTTCGATTCTGACTGGCTTTTACATCCTCGTCTGTGCCTGTGCCACCACCTGTAGTTGAAACAGTGCTGCCTAGATAGGTGAAGTAGGCTACTTCCTTTAAGTTTCTCCTATTGATGGTGATTGGAGTTTGTTGTTGGTGGTGAGGTATCTTCATCACCTCTGTCTTCTCTACATTCACTTGAAGTCCCGTCTTCGCTGCCTCGCCTCTTCTGTCAACTTGTTAGTTTTCGCCTGTAGATCTTCAAGTTTATGTGACATGAGGCACAAGTCATCGTTGGCGAAATCCAAGTCTTCTAGGTTCTTTTCCGTCGTCCAGCGTATCCCCCTCTTCTCGCTCCCCACTGTTTGCTTCATGATCCAGTCGACCACAATCAGGAATATCATGGGGGATAGTAGGCAACCTTGTTTCACTCCTGCCTGTCTTCACTTCAAAGGCATCACTGAGCTGAGCTTCCCATTGTGAATTACTTGTCATGTGGCATCTTCATATAGTTGTTGAATGAGGCTGATAAAGGTTTGCGGTACTCCGTAGTGTTGGAGCAGTTTCCAAATTACTTCTTGGTCGACGCTGTCGAAGGCCTTTTCAAAGTCGATGAAGTTGAGGTAAAGATCCAGTTGACTGCCATTCTATACTCTGTTCTGTGATGATGCGAAGCGTTGCAATTTGGTCCGCACATGATTTGTACTTCCTGGATCCAGCCTGCCTGTTCCAGTCATAGTTTTGAATCCAGTGCATCTTTTAGCCTCTCCAGGATGATGCGGCTTAATATTTTGCTTGCTCTGGGTGGACAGGAGAGTGATTCCTCGCCAGTTCTTGCAAGCACTGAGGTGTCCCTTCTTCGGGAGTTTGACAAGGTAACCCCTCTTCCAATCAATGGCCAGGTACCTTCCCTTCCTTCCACACCTTCTGCAATAGTGGTGTGGTGTGAGCATGTCCGCTGTTGTCTCTGCGTCTGTTGTCAGTGCTTCTGGCGGGATCCCATCTGGTCCTGCTGCTTTCCCACATTTCAGTAGCTTTATGGTGTTCAGGACTTCCATTTTTGTTGGAGGATTTATGTTCACTTGTAGTTCAGCGGCTGGGTTGCTGGTGGTATTTCTGGACCAAGTGCAGGTGGTGGTGGTGGTTGATTCAAGAGCTTTTTGAAGTGGTCGGCCCATTGTTTCCTTTGTTTCTCTTCTCTCATAATTAAATTTCCTTCTTCATCTTTTATTGGTTTCATCTGTGTTGATCTCTTCTCTCCCAGGTAGTAATCTGGTTATTTGATACAATGTTGTCAGGTCTCTCTTACCTGCAGCCTGTTCTGCTTCACTTGCCAGTGTTTCGTAGAAGTGTCTTTTGTCTTTGCGAGCACTCTTCTTCACTTCTTTGTCCAGTGTAGTGTTTTATACATTGTGCTCAGTTCCTCTTGTCGTTGAGCATCCTTGCACTGGTTTATCTTCTGCTTCACCATCCTCCTCTCCCTCCTCTGTCAGCTTCCATGTGTCCATCGAGATCCATTGCTTATCTTCTTGCTTCTTCCTTCCTAATAAGGTTATGTAGGTTTCTTTCCATATAGCTTTCAAAGAGTTCCAGTGCTCATCCACACAGGTTTCTTCAGGGATGCTGCTCGATATCTCTCATTTTGTCCTGGTGACTGACGTGAAGATTTCCTTTGTAGTTTCACCCTTCAGTTTCCGAGTGTTGTACTTGAACTGTGGTCTATCATCAGCTTCATTGAAGGCTTTCAACTTGATTTGGAAGGTTCCTTGCACTAGATAGTGAGTGATGTGAACCTACATCTGCTCCTCTTCTTGACCTTGTGTCAAGTAGACTGCGTCTCCATTTTCTTGAGATTGAGATAAAGTCGATTTGATCTTTAGTGTGTCCATCTGGTGAACTCGAATCCACGTCACTTTGTGGATATCTTTGTGCTTGAACACACTGCCTCCAATCACGAAATCGTTGAATGCACAGAATTCTGCAAACAACTCTCCATTCTCGTTCATCACCTCACCGAGAGCTTCTCGACCCATGGTTAGTTCTCTTCCTGTGTTGTCCCCTCCCAGTTTGGCATTCATGTCGCCCATTAGAATGGATCTTGATATCGCCAACTGAGTTGTGGTCTTGTCCAATGTTGATTGCAGTTGTCTGTAGAATTCCTCCTTTTTCTCTTGCTCTGCATTATTTGTAGGTGCACAGCGTAGCATTGTATGACTGTGACCTTCCTTCCTTTTGAGTTGAATCCATCTTGCTGTCATGATCCAGCAGGAGGAGATTGGTTCCCACTGCATGCTAGAGAGCCTTCGATGCTGTTAGGGACATCATGATAGCCACTCCAGAACTCAGTGTGCTCGTGGTTGTCGTCTGGGTGACAATACCGGAGTAGATTATTGATTCTCCAGTTGACAGTTTGGAGAGTCCACTCCCATTCCATCTGCTTTCGCAAATTCCAAGCACTTCGATGTTATACCTTCTCATCTCTTTCGCAATCTGGGCTGCCTTGCTGGGTTCAAACATGGTGCGGACATTCCATGTCCCCACATTTACTTTTGCTTTCTTCGAGGAAGAGAAGACACATTGGTCAATCGGCTTCCCGAAGGCAGGCTTTCACCAACTGGCGTCATTTCGCCTCTCCGATTCCAGGGAGGAATAATTTTGTTTTTATTTTTTATATTTTGTTTGTGCTTTGAAGTTTGTTTAGCGGTTATATTTGTTTTCCGGGGTAGGGTTGGTAGCCGTATGCCCAACCTTCCCTGTTTACCCGGACTAGTAAATAGTGAACTAATTAACCAGGCGAGGTTTTAGTCTGGTCGCGTTTAAATTTTTTATTATCTGAATCTAGTTCGGCTAACACAGAGTGACTTGGCAAATGGTGGCTAGGCATGTGTAACATATGTTTCAACCAGTTAAGTCGCTGAAAGTTCGCAGCCAAAGTGACCAACTCTTCATCCTTGCCTAGTACTTCTCTCCTGACCTCTATGTTGCTCACATGGTGGTTCCACCATTCTTGAGCAATCCTACAAAGACACCTATGATCAAAAGCTTGCAGTCTCTTTATATCTACTTTCAGCGACCATAACTCAGCCGCACAAAAGTATAAAACGAACTGCAGTGCAGTATACCCGTCCTTTAATAGGTGGTCGGATATCTCGTCAGTCGGCGCTAGAGGTGAAGAAACTTGGCAAATGCCAAACAAACCTCTTTTTTTTACTTGACTTGGTACTTTGTCAGCAACCAGCCTGTTTAAGCTGGTGCAACTTTTGATCAAATAAAGTTGTTGACACGTTCAAGCCCTTCACTGAACATCAATTAACTAGTAGTTTCAGACCAGTCCTATGGGATCATTCTTCATCTGATAGGTACCAGTAAAAAAGACATGCCAAACGTACTCATATTTCTGCTCAACGGGCTCAGAAGGTGCTAAATTTTGTCGGCGTTATCGCCTAGCAGGACAGTGTCGTCTACATACTCCAAGTCAACTAGATACTCTCCAGAGAGTTGATCAATCCCTGTGAAGTCAGACGTACCTATGCTTATGTTCACTAGTACACTTATCAGGGAATTAAACAGAAACCGTGACAGTGGACACGACTAGCTGTCGTCAATTCACATAATAAATCTGCAAGAGCCCTTACATGACTGCCCGACTTCGAGTAGAGAGCTTTGATTAGTGTTATATATTTCCATGTTACTCCTCTCACAATCACATACTGCCACAACACCTCACGGTCGATGGATTCAAGTGCCCTCTTCAGGTCAAGAAATATGGCAAGTGTCGACCGCCGGTGGGTATGCTTGTACTCCAGAACCCGTTGAAGAGTGAAGGTGTGGTTGACCCATTCTCGTCTAGGCCTGAAACCTATCTGATTTCTCGAGTCTACTGTTCTCGAGCTCCAGTTAAGTGTCGGATAACCATGGACCCTAGGATCTTGGACACAACATTATTCAAACTAATTCATCCAGTATGGTTATCACAAGAAGACTTATCTCCCTTCTTATAGACTGGGATGATCAGTGAAGTAGACCAGTCTGACATCACAACCTGTGGTTTCCATACACTGTCTAGCACTTCCATTGCTCTAATGAATAATTTCGTACCTCCAGTGTGGCAGGTCGTCATATCCTACTATCTTACATTTTCAAGGTCGGAGGTAGGAAATTGTTGAATAGAGTTGGAGAGTTACTATGCCACACGAACTATTTGACTGAAAGGAACGGTGGGTGAACACCAGAAGCCTCATATCCTCTACCTTCGGTAGCAATATTTTACAGGTGTATAACAAGACAGAGCGGACCCCAGCTTTGTACATTGGATGTTTTATAGACAATCGGATAACACGGCGGCTCCGTAAATGGCGTAGGTTGGCGAAAGTCAATCGAGCCTTTTGAGTCTGTGTACTGGTTTCGTCGGTCACTGACCCACCAGAGTTGATTTGACTTCCTAGGTGAGAGTAGTGGTCAACGCGCTCAACCACATCGCTCCTTATTATTGAGCAAGACTCTGGTAAAGACCAGTCTTTGAGGGACAGTTTGGACTTGAATGCGACATTCGCATACTAAACATTCTCAAATTGTCACTTAAGGTGTCCAGAAGACTTCATCTTCTCTTAACAGGACCATGTCTGCGTACCGTAGATTTTCTTAGGATTCTCCTGTGCTAAGATCAATCCCTGTGAAATTAGACGAGGAGAGGTAGACCCTCATACATGTGCCTATAGGAAAGTTGAATAAAAATGCGGACAGTTGACATCTGTTACGGACATTACTCGACGTACACGAGTCACTATGGGCTCTAGCGTGCTCATGGGTGTTCGGATGCAGAGCGTCTAACTAGTTGAGGTAATCACGTGGCAGCCTTCTGATTGAGAGACATTGCCATAAGACTTCTCGATCGACGTGGTTTATTGTGCAACTGCTAATTGTACTATCTCGAGAGTTTGGGTGTTGTTTGAACCCGTGACCTGATGACTGAAACCAAGTGCCTAGACTAATGAGTCACAGCCCCATATGAAAAGATAAGTAATTTTGCACTAATGACTTTGAATTGTGGCTACTAGATATATGATCTACTTGTGTACATGTGCTCGGTATCTGTAACTGATGAGATAATATCCCTTCTTATGTATTTATTAGTTTGTAGTGGACTGAAAATAGTAGAGCTGTGGCTCAATGGTTTGGTGAAATGATTTCCAACCGATAGGTCAGGAGTTCCAGTCGCGCTCCACCTGCCGAGGTTTGGGCAGCCAGATAGTATCACTAGCCCTTCTCACACAATAGGTTTGGCTCATTGCCGACTGTACGAATGTGCACAAGGCTCTTGAGTACATTTCGATTCGATTCGGGGTGAAAATATTGAGTATCAGAAACCAGTGGACTTTCCTAAAATTATCATTGGGTAAGTTATTGGTATGTGTAAAGAAGGAAACAAGCATGAAGGTGGTGAAAGAATTTAATACCTATTTCATATAAGCCTCCAGAAAAAGTTTGAATCCCTACAGTCCTCCAAAAAAATGCAACTCTCCAAGCAGTTAATTATCCACTATGCAGACTGGCTTTATATTACTTATGCTTTTGGCGTAAATGAGCAGTTAATTGGTAAGGTTTGTCTCTCCTGCTACATTTTGTCAATAAAATAACTTTCCCCTCCATCGTGTTTTCCAATATTCACCTGAAATTAGACAGCTAAATAACACTAGAGTGATATAAGTTCAGTGACCCTATGGCCCGATGCACTACGTTTTGTACTATGGTCTTGAGTTACAAGAATTGTTGATAAGTGACTGCCTCCAGCATATCTTTAAGATGACTGGAAAGATCTAACTACCATTCTATAAGGCTAACTAACTACTTTGATTGTTTTTGATAGTAACAGCTTTCTTCCCATTGAGACAACGACCTTAGGCCTTAATTAAGACGAATTAATATTAGTTACTCAAAGTAATTTTTCAAACAGTCCCACACAAATAAAATTGACCCCTAAACCAACAGTTCACCAACTCTGACGTTCATCCAACGTGAAACTTCCATTGGGCAGATAAGTTTTTGTGGTAGATATTAAAAAGCAGTAGATAGGAAGCCCTTAACCTGGGTTTCGTGCACATCGGCACTCATCAGTAGAGCGTATTTGCAACAATGAGAAAGCTGGTGTCTCATCACTGATTGTAATTTGCGTCACTTAGTTCTGAAATCAAAGGCTTTGGCCCAGTTATTCAGGTCACTATCAGCTGTTCGAATTTGATCAACGCTAATCCTAAAGAAGCAGACAACCACATTTATCTAAGATCCTAGGGGTCCATAGTTATTCCACACGTAACTGGAGCCCGAGAACTAAATGTTGAGAAAGCCAGGTTACTCGCAAACCTGAATACGGTTGCATCGACTGGATCTTCGAAATGGTTTTCAACGCAGTCACACTTTACAGGACCCAACACTTACCATCTTGCTGAACCTGAGGGCGGCGCTCAAGTCTATCGATCGAGAGGTGTTGTGACATTGAGTGTCTGTGAAGTGGGTACGAAACGTGATCAAGGCTCTCTATTCAAACTCGCACAGCCGTATGTGGGCTTATAGGAAGTTTTTATATGAAATGACGCTAGTCGGAGGTCCGCGCTGTAATACCTGCTGTAACTATTTATGTTTAACTTTATTTTAGATGAGTTAATGAATATAACCTTAGGCTTTACATGGATTGACTTACTCCGAAGGTGGCGTCTGGTTGACTTGGAGTATGCATACACATTGTCGTGTTAGGTGAAGACGGCGACAAAATTTCGAGTCTTCTAAACGTGTTGATCAGAAATGTGAGTATGTTTCGGATCCGTTTTACGTTTCTCAAATATAAGGTGTTACTTGAACTCAGTGTTTTTGTGAGGATCACTAAGAAGTTCTAATAAATGTAACATGTAACGTGTCATTGCATACGTTAAATATGTCCTTCGAACTTTTACATATCCTTTGAAATGTTAATTGCTAGATCTTTATTACGTGCCTCAAGTTAGTTCTGCTAATCAGCTTGCCATCGTGGAAACAAGTAAGATACATGTATACATGCTTTGAAGATATATCAGTAGATGAACCAATCGTAATGTTACTTACGCCTATTGTGTTTACTTCAGTATACATATTTTATTTTCATTTTTAACAAAGTTAACTTTTAGCAGCGAGTACTTACTTGTCAACTACTTTTTTAATATTGTATTTCAGTCTGTCAAAGAGTATTGTTCATTGGTGCCATCAGAAGATGATCATTCTGCAACACAGTTTGCAAGAATACTTATACCGGGATTTAGCTTAAAAGGTTTTTTACGCTCAGCTGTTATGAAAGCAGCTCACTCTTACTACAACTCCTCATCTAAAGATACATATATGGGATACATGCATATCTGTAAAATGTACAGTAACACTTGCCATTCCCAAAAATCAAATCTGCAAGCAAACGATGTACCTAGAAGTTCAGTACGGGCTGGTGGTACGCGTGAATTCACTTCATCCAAACTACCTTAGGTGGTCGTGGCCGATTCTGGATCGAATAAATGATTTGAAAAGGAGACAAAATCAGCTATCATTTTAATTTTTCTTACCTTTAGTCGCAGTTTCCCAATTATAGGATAAATTGCTTCTCTTTGGCGCTTTTGAGATGTATGATAGACACGTTAGTTTCATTGTTTGTAAACACCAATGTTTTCTACTATTGGACTACCTAATATTCTAGAGGATTCAACAATAAACCTAATATTAAAGTATCGTTTTTCATTTCATTGTTTGGCTTGGATATTAAACGAAATACTGTTTGCATTTCTTGTAGTTAATTTTAAGAAATAGTTAAAATCTTACTGTATTTTGAATCATGGAGTCCTGTAATTCACAGTAAGAGTTGCTTATCCTATATGTGGTCAAGGGTTCATGCTACTGAGTTTTGGATAAGGATTCGTGATTTTGTTAGTTCTCCCCGGTTTTCTTCAAATCATTCCAATATCTCACCAACCAGTTCATCAGCTAACTTTTTTTTCACCGGTCTATTACTATCCGTTGTTAACAGCATCCGAAGCCGTTACCAAAAAGAACACTAAACCGTCACTAAAAATAACTACTGATTCGCTACTTTTTATTAATATAAGAGTAAAACTTGGGCACTGTGGTCGATTGTAATTCCATTTTAGTCTGTTTGTTAGAAATATCACACAGTGAAACAGTAGCATTTACTGGATAACGTTTCGTACACAATTTATTGTCCATATTCATATCAGGTAACTCTACAACTTCGAGACACTGTTTCACTGTGTGATATTTCTAACAAACAGACTAAAATGGAATTGCTACTTTTTACAGATTTCAAAATCACTTGTTGTTTCTGTTAGGGATGCCTAAATTCTGTATATTCCATACTTACAGTCTGGGTATATTTAAACTGTTTTACTTCGCTCTGTTTTCCCTCGACCGATAGCTGCTACATTGACGTGGTGATCAGGCACGCATGTCACAGTGACCCAACGAGCTATACTGGTGGAACGCTTATTCCCTCGAGGTCGTACCATACCAGAAAGGTCTGTTGGGTAGTGGTTAGACGAAAAGCAGTTACCGTTATAGTGTAAATTGCTACACTATGATGGGGGTCTGAGGGCGAAGTCGTACTGCTGCTAGCTGGATGGGGTGTGACAGCAGTAAGGTGTTTCCCTTGGATGACCAGCAGTGCCATGCTGATGCTGCCTTCTCAGTGGAAGGGGGGGTTAGAAAAGGTCGGCCCCAAAAATAACACACTCCACCACGCCCCACGGTCTGCCGGGCCGGCGGTGTTGGTTCACTTGTCGTTTCCTTTCGACCATCCGGCCCCAAAAATACAAAAGTTCAAAATAATCATACTCAAAAGGCTGGGTGTGACAGGCCTCAAGCAGATGTCCGATGGGCTCTGCGGTCACACAAATCTCTTTCAGGTACCTTAAGAAGAAATAGCCTTCCACGGTGTGGGCAGCCGGGAAGTGTCAACCGCCCTCACAACTCTGTCAGCACCCAAGTTTCTTCTGACTGCTATCCTCCTCCTCCATCATTACCTTCTAATCTTCCTTCACGTCTCTTAATTAATGATGCTGCATCATCTTCAATTTCTCCTACCTCTGCAGCCTTCGACAACGATCTGAGTCCACAGAACAGCATCCCTGGTCTCCTTAAACCACGCTCCAAATTACATATTGGAGCCTTCAATGTCCGCACCCTCCGTCAAATTGGCCAACAGGCTTCGTTGGCAAAGACTCTAGCAACTCGGGCATGGATGTGTGCTGTGTTTGTGAGACACGCATACAGGACCCAAGTGTGGTTATTCACCTGACCTCTCCTGACCAATCTGGTGAATCTGCAAAATTCACCCTTCGAGTTTCTGGAGATTCGATAGCTAGCTCTCGTGGTCTTGCAGGTGTAGGTATAGCATTAAGCACCAGGGCAGAAAACTCACTACTAGACTGGATCCCAGTTGATAGTCGCCTCTGCGCTATGAGGCTGAACGGCACAGTGAGAACTAAAAGGAATAGTGAGACTCGCCGTTGTCTCTTTGTAATCTCTGCTTACGCACCCACTGACTGTAGTTCGGATGAAGTGAAGGACGAGTTCTACCATAAACTGTCTAACCTCCTCTCGAAAGCCAAACGTTCGGACGTAGTGGTTGTTGCAGGTGACCTCAACGCACAGGTGGGTAGACTGAGTGAGGCAGAAAGGCACTTAGGTGGCACTTTCGGAATCCCAGCTGAACGTACAGATAACGGTGATCGCCTATTACAACTATGCTCAGATAACCGCCTATTTTTAGCCAGCACAAATTTCAGACATAAAGAAAGGCACTGTCTGACCTGGCGTCCACCGAGCTCGACTCAGCGATGGACACAGATAGACCACATTGCTATTAGTCATCGCTGGAGAGGATCGGTGGAAGACTGCCGCTCCTTCTGGAGTACGTGTTTGGACAGCGATCATGCGTTGGTCCGAGCACGTATATGCCTGCGTCTCAATGGACGTAGAAAAAATTTGGCAACAAAACCACTACGAGTTCTGCTGGACAACGAAAACACCAAAGCCGTGTTCAGTGAGAAGTTGGCTAGGCAGTTATCGGAACAAAAGACTGTCACTCATCCAGAAGAAGCTTGGTGCCATCTTCAGTCTACTGTAAAAGCAGCACTGGAGACTGTAGCCGACTCCAAGATAATGGCTAAAAAGAGCCAGTGGATATCAGCAGCTTCTTCCAAACTAATGGATGCACGTGAATGCATCCCTGCAGGCTCTGAGTACAATGAAGAGCGAGCGCAACTTAAAAATAACTGACGAAAAGTCTGCGCAACGATCGTGAACAGTGGTGGGCAGCAAAGGCTAAAGAGATGGAAAAGGCAGCGGCGATCGGTAACAGTAGACAGTTATTTAGACTTATTAAGGAGACTGGGGGGAAATGGTCAACAACAGTTAGTGAGGTTATAGCGGAGAAGGACGGATCTGCGATTCACTCGCAGGGAAGGCGACTGGGACGATGGGCAGAACACTTTGAGGAACAGTTTAACTGGCCTCCAGCCACCATTGCGCTGCCCGCTATCCAGTCGGACCCTGAATGGGACATAGAGACAGGTCCCCCAACACTAGAAGAAGTTGAGAAAGCGGTAGGTAGCCTGAAACGGGGAAGGGCAGCAGGACCAGACGGACTACCTGCTGAGGTATACAAGAATGGTGGTAGAGTTCTCTTAGTCAGGCTAACGGAAGTGTTAGCCAGTATATGGGAATCAAATACGATCCCCTCCGACTGGTCTAAGTCACTCATCATCCCAGTCTTCAAGAAAGGCGAGAAGTCCTCTTGTGATAACCACAGAGGAATCAGCCTGACAAACATAGTGTCTAAGATCCTAAGTTCTATAATTCTCCGACGCCTGAGTGGAGCTCGGGAACAGCAAGCCCGAGAAAACCAGGCAGGCTTTAGACCTGGCCGTGGATGTATCGACCAAATATTCACACTGCGCCAGGTCCTGGAACATAGGCATGCTTACAGACGCCCGACAATAGCTGTATTTCTCGACCTGAAGGCGGCATTTGACTCCGTTGATCGAGAAGTCTTATGGCAGTGTCTGTCACTGAAAGGCGTGCCTAGTAAGTACATCACCTTATTGAAAGCTCTCTACTCGAACACTTGTGGGCATGTTAGAGCCTATGGTGAGTTGTCCAGGGAGCTATACTCATCAAGTGGTGTCCGTCAAGGATGCCCACTATCCCCATTCTTATTTAATTTTATCATAGATATTCTTATGGAGGTTTCCCTCTCGTCACCTAATTACAAGACGTTGACCCGATCACAGGTGAATTTTCCTTAGATCTAGAATATGCAGATGACATAGTCCTGTTAGGTGAAGACGCTGACAAGATGCAGAGTCTTCTGAACACTTTGAGTGGGAATTTGAGAATGTTTGGGATGCGATTTTCACCACCCAAATGCAAATTTTTGCTCCAGGACTGGTCTTCAGCGGTACCGCGGTTAACAATAGAGAGTGAAGTGGTTGAGTGTGTTGACCACTTCACTTACCTGGGAAGTAGGATCAACCTGGTGGGTTAGTTGCCGATGAGATTTCTGCACGGATACAAAAGGCTCGATTGGCTTTTGCCAATTTGCGCCACCTATGGCGCCGCCGTGATATTCGTTTGTCTATTAAGGGTCGCGTGTACTGCACAGCAGTCCGCTCTGTTCTACTGTATGGCTGTGAAACATGGCCATTGAAAGTGGAGGATACAAAAAGGTTCAGGTGTTTGACCACCGTTGCCTTCGTAGTATAGGACGTATTCCGTGGTGTCACCATGTGAGTAATGCAGAAGTTAGGTGTAGAGTTTTAGGGAGAAGAGGTAAGTCAGTCGACGAGGTTGTGAACCTTCATCGACTGAGATGGTTGGGACACGTACTACGTATGCCTAGTCACCGATTGCCTCGTCACACAATGTTGGCTGAGGTGGGTTCAGGCTGGAAAAAGGCCCGAGGTGGCCAGACTAAAACATGGCACCAATGTATGAAGTCTCTGACTGTTGGTTTAAGCCATGTAGGACGATGCAGACTAGGTGGTTGGGGTCCACGGGACAAGAGGAACCAGTGGTTGGAGACCCTAGGTGATATGGCTCAGAACCGAAGTCAGTGGCGCAGATGTATACACACATTATCCTCATCTTAACAACGCTATACCGAATCTCACCATTTTGTCACTCCTCTTTCCTTTCTTCTCGTACTTTATATTTCTTTTGACTGCATTTTCTTATCTTCATTCTTCACCTCACTACCTTTTTACTTGATGTGCTGATATGAGGTGTGGCAAGTTGGACCGTTACGCAGTAATGCCTGGTCCTATGTTGATAATGATTGATTGATTGGGTCATATTTCGTACGCCCCGCTAGCGTTCTGATTGGCTTCTGTCTCTTTAAGTGTACTAATTATTCCTTACCTTTCAAGGCTATTGCAAATTCTATAAATAGGGTCCGTTTTCACTAGTAAACGTTTTAGTCCGAGATGGTATGAACTCGGCTGATATTCAGTCTTTTGATTTCTCTTTGTGAATCACTTGGATTGAACCATCTCAACCGTTGACTATCAATCGTTAAGTATTATCGTTCGTTCTCACAACTCCGCATCGTAACAGTTCCAGTGTAAGAACCCAACAGTGAATCGATATCTATTTAGTTTCTTTTCGTAAAAACTGTATTGATGTCACGAAGTATGCAGGGAAAACAAGTGCCCATCAATCCTATTTCATTCATTGTACAGTCTAAAATGTTAAAATTGTGATTATTAGCATTGGTCACTTTTAGTGAATTACCTGTTACACTTTTTCGCGTTATCTTAATAAGCACTTCTTGCTAATGTTGATATAGGTATAACAGGAAGGCTTTCTAGTACATTCTACTTTCAATGTGCATTACGTCTGAATGGCAGTAGTCCAACATACAATCGAATCGGAGTACAACAGTATTCAAGTTAAGTAGATTGAAATAATCTGAAAATTCTTTCTTTGCTATCAAATGAAAATTAGTTCGATGGATGTAACTAAAGCTATGGAATAAAGTTTCATCCACGTTTTCGCTATAACTGAATTTGATAAACTGATACGACAGTCAGAAATTATACAATAAAGTGTATAACTAATCCCTTATCGAAAGCCTTGAGCAGAACTGAAATAAAAATGCTCGAGAAATAACTAACCATTACAATAGTAGTATTTTAACTGAAGTGCGACGATGCTAACTCTTGCTTAGAAGAAACAGTAAGCTTAGTGAGTGCGGTAACCGCTGGAGCGACTTAAGTATAGTTTGTACTATCAGTTTCGACCGATAGCTGCCACATTGACGTGGTGATCAGGCACGCATGTCACAGTGACCCAACGAGCTATACTGGTGGAACGCTTATTCCCTCGATGTCGTACCATACCAGAAAGGTCTATTGGGTAGTGGTTAGACGAAAAGCAGTTACCGTTATAGTGTAAATTGCTACACTATGATGGGTGTGTAAAGGTGAAGTCATACTGCTGCTAGCTGGATGGGTTGTGACAGCAGTAAGGTGTTTCCCTTGGTTGACCAACTGTGCTACGCTGATGCTCACTTCCCGGGGGGAGGGGCGTCAAAAAAAGACGGCCCGGAAAGTAATACATTTCACTATGCCCTATGGGGTGCCGGTGGTATAGGTTTTTTGTCTAGTCGGCGTTAGAACAACCAAACCTCAAAGCAACAACCCACAAAAGGCTGTATGTGACAGGACTCAAACAGATGTCCCATGGGTTCAGTGGTCACACAAATCCTTTTTACCTTGTAGGTACCTTAAGAAGAAGTACGCTTCCACAGTGTGGGTAGCCGGGGAGTTTCAACTATCTGCATGCTTTTAGTAGTACAAAAGACCCGATGAAACATAGCCTAACCTCCTCAGCCCCGTCTCTTTTGCCTTCACCTCCTGATACTAATATTAGAACTCTCAGGCCTTACCCAACCTCACACTTTGCTACCGTTGTAAATGATCAAAGCCATCGAAACCTCACTCCTAGTCTCTTAAGATCCCACCTTCCATTTCGTATTGGAGCTTTCAACGGCCGAACTCTATGTCAATTCAAACAGCGAGTATCGTTCGTCAGAATTCTGAAATCTCTAGTCGTGGATGTATGCTGTGTCTCTGACATACTTATACATGACTTGAGTGTGGTAATTGAACTAACCTCACCTGACTAGTGCAATGAATCTTCAGAATACACCCTACAATTATCCGGAGACACATTGGCTAGCTCTGGTGGACTCGCTGGTGTAGACATAGCATTGAGGTGTATGGCAGAGAGTGGGATTCTCGATTGGATGCCAGTGAGCAGACGTTTATGTGCTGTTCGACTGAATGAATCTATTAGAACTGGGAAGGATCTTGAGACTAGGCGATGTCTATTCGTAATCTCAGCCTACATGCCCACCGTATGCAGTTCGGATGATGCAAAGAATGAATTCCATAAGAAGCTATCAAATTTGCTACAGAAACCAAAACGTGTAGATGTAATCATGATGACAGGCGAAGTCAATGCTGAAGTAGGGAAGCTGAGGTAATCGGAGAGGCATCTTGGGGTATTTGTGGAATCCCTTGTCAGCGAACCGACGACGGTAGTTGTCTGTTGCAATTTCGTTCCGACAATCACTTGTTTCTGGCCAGCACTAACTTTATGCATAGGGAGAGACATTGTCTCAGATAGCGTCCGCTGACTACAAACCAACGATGGACACAGATAATTCACATTGCTATAAGCTACCGGTGGAGGATTGCCGCTCTTTGTGAAGTACCAGTTTGGACTCCGTTCACTTGATAGTATGGGTTCATGCATATCTGTACCTTAGTGGCCACAGAAAACAGGTGATATTAAAGTCCGTGTCAGATACGTACTTAGAGAGTAGAGGAGTTAGCTAAGCATTTATCTAAACGTGACAGCAATGCTCATCCTAAGGAAACCTGGTGCCATACTAGGTCTGCTGTAGAAACAATGATTGAGACAATTGGTTATTTATGTATGAAGGTTAGCCGAATCCATTGGATTTCTACGACGTTATCTGAAGAACTGGTTAATGCATGAAGACTGACTCCAGCTGGCTGTGATGACGATGAAGAGCGAAAGCAACTTAAACGCAAATTAACCAAGAGTCTTCACGATAATCGTGAGCAGTGGTGGGTGGCGAAGACAAGCGAGAGAGATGGAGAAGGCATCATCGTTGGGTAACAGCTGGCAACTATTTAGGCTTATTAAGGATATCGGGAAGAAGAAGATGATGGTTAGTGAAACCATCACCGAAAACGATGGAATGTGGATAACATTGTAGGACAGAGGGCTAGAACGTGGGAACATATTCAAGCACAGTTCAACTGGGCCGCAGTGACGCTTCACTTGCCCAACATCTAGCGTGAACCTGAATGGGATGTATATGTCGGTCCTCCGATTCTCCTCGAAGTTGAGAAGGTTGTATGGAACCTGAGATGATGGGAAACAGTAGGACCTGACAGTTTGCTACATGGAGTTTTCAAGGATGGACGTAGGAAATTATTGATTAGAGTAATGGAAGTGCTAGACAGTGTATGGAAACCACAGGTTGTGATGTCAGACTGGTCTACTTCACTGATCATCCCAGTCTATAAGAAGGGAGATAAGTCTTCTTGTGATAACCATACTGGATGAATTAGTTTGAATAATGTTGTGTCCAAGATCCTAGGGTCCATGGTTATCCGACACTTAACTGGAGCTCGAGAACAGTAGACTCGAGAAATCAGATAGGTTTCAGGCCTAGACGAGAATGGGTCAACCACACCTTCACTCTTCAACGGGTTCTGGAGTACAAGCATACCCACCGGCGGTCGACACTTGCCATATTTCTTGACCTGAAGAGGGCACTTGAATCCATCGACCGTGAGGTGTTGTGGCAGTATGTGATTGTGAGAGGAGTAACATGGAAATATATAACACTAATCAAAGCTCTCTACTCGAAGTCGGGCAGTCATGTAAGGGCTCTTGCAGATTTATTATGTGAATTGACGACAGCTAGTCGTGTCCACTGTCACGGTTTCTGTTTAATTCCCTGATAAGTGTACTAGTGAACATAAGCATAGGTACGTCTGACTTCACAGGGATTGATCAACTCTCTGGAGAGTATCTAGTTGACTTGGAGTATGTAGACGACACTGTCCTGCTAGGCGATAACGCCGACAAAATTTAGCACCTTCTGAGCCCGTTGAGCAGAAATATGAGTACGTTTGGCATGTCTTTTTTACTGGTACCTATCAGATGAAGAATGATCCCATAGGACTGGTCTGAAACTACTAGTTAATTGATGTTGAGTGAAGGGCTTGAACGTGTCAACAACTTTATTTGATCAAAAGTTGCACCAGCTTAAACAGGCTGGTTGCTGACAAAGTACCAAGTCAAGTAAAAAAAAGAGGTTTGTTTGGCATTTGCCAAGTTTCTTCACCTCTAGCGCCGACTGACGAGATAACTGACTATCTATTAAACGATGATTATGCTGTAGTATGTGTACAACTGAGATAAGGCCGATGAAAAGAGAAGAAATTAATTGGTTGGTCGATTTTTATTAGCTTTACTCATGTACAGTGGTATTATCATGTCAAACATGTTAAGGAAAAGTCACTAGGCAAGGAAGGCAGTTAAGTCGAAGTGTCTGTGGACCTAGAGCGTCTGAGTTGACTCAGACTTTTACTGCTCATACTAAGTCACCAATTATTTGGAGATACAATGCTGGGTAAATTTGAGTGAGATCGGAATACTACTCAGGATGGCGAGATCAAGGTATCTCACCAGTGTATGAAGTCTTTCACTGTTGCTGTGTGGAGAGTTGAGATTTGCAGACTACCTACGTGGGGTCATTATGACCAAACGAATCAGCGGTTGAGGACCTTTGTTGTAATGGCTTGAAATCGTTCACAGTGGCCCTGATGTATTCACACTTAGACGTTTACTAAAGCTGCAGTATTTACACTAACCGTCTTCAGATTGTTTGTACTCCTATGCGCCTTCGTATACTTTAATATCAGCCTTTTTCTCCCCACTTGTACATTACATGTTCATTACATGCTCATCCTGGATTCCACTGATAGCCACTATCCACCATTACTATATCATGATAAATTGTTTGTTTTACTGATACTGAGTGATGGTTGAAAGTGTAGTGCAATTTATTTACCAACTATTTATGAATTTCCTTGTAGACGAGTTAGTTTTGGTTATAAAAATACGTTTCGTCACCGAAAATAGGATGTCTGTTACCAGAGACAGGTGAGACTAATGAAAATACTAAAAGTCTTAAATTTCAGAAACGCAGAGATGACAATGTACATTTAACACTTATAGGTTAAAAGTTCCCTACAGTTTTGCCTAAATGTTCATATATATATATATGCACCTAGTAAACGCTAGGTCATTCCTAGTGTTTCATCAGTAAACAATAACACGGATATGAATTGCTTAACTGATCGGAAATAGGATCAGCGACAAAAGTAACATGAAAGTCAGGTTGCTGCTGACATGCAAAAAAAGACAACTGAGACAGTGATTGAACAAATAAATGCTTCAATGAAATATACTACTAAAACATATCAGTAGTTCGGAATCACTGATTAGTGTCATGCACTTACAAGCCAGAATAAGTTCATTCTAACACTGAAAGACTGTTCGTAATCGAGAGCTTTATCGATATATCTTAACACAGATCGATCAAAACTAGCTATTTAACTTGTATAACTTCACTAGTATTTTATTTTATTATTTGTCCCTTGGGTTCCTAATGAAACATAGGGCTTCAGTAGCACGTCTCCAATGGGCTCTGTTCTCTGAAATCTGTTGAACCTGGCTTCACGACAGCCCAGAAGCTCTCATTTCCTCATCGCACGATCTCCTCCATGTCACCCTCACCTAGGACGTCCAACTCGTCGCTTCCCATGGGGATTCCACTCGAGCAACTGGCCTGATGCGTGATGTCCCCGTCGGCCTTCTCAGTGCATGCCCAATCCATCTCCACTTCCTTACAGTGCATATTTGTTGGGTGATAGGTTCTTGGTTGGTTCGTTCCCAGAGCTCCTTGTTGCTTATTCTTTCTGGCAATCCATCTGATCTTCAGTAGCGAGTGAGCGTAAGCAGTTGTTGATGAATGTCTGTAGTTTATTGGAAATGCCTTTCGTGACGCGCCAAGTCTCTGAACCATACAGAAGCACTGACTTGACTGAGTTGGTGTTGAAAATCCGGATCTTGTTCACGCTTTATGCTGAGTGCAGAAGATCTGCACACTGGTTTCAGGCTAATGAATGCCTGTCTTGCTGTATTTCCGATCCTGGCTGGCTTTCACGTCCTCGTCTGTGCCTGTGCCACCTGTAGTTGAAACAGTGCTGCCTAGATAGGTGAAGTAGGCTACTTCCTTTAGGTTTCACCAGTATTTGGAGGATCTTATTTTTATAAACCAACCATTAAGATATTTCAGTATTCAGAGTAGGTTAAATACGTAAACCTCTAATGATACTGAAGCCTGAGCGAAGCAGGTCGAGAAAGTCTTCATCTAAATGCACACAGGTGCATCGGCTCAGGTTGCCACACTTCACAGTAGTACATAAAGAACAGGTGGGTAGAAAAGGAGTAGTATTAGAGAACTAACAGCCTGAAGATAAAGGTTAGTGCGAATATTCAAGCTTTAGAAGATGTCAAGGAGTGAGTACATTTGCACAATTGTGAACAATTTTCAACCATGTCAGCAAGAGTCCTCAACCACTGATTCCCTTTGTCTCAGGGACCCCAGCCAGGTAGCCTATATCTCCCCCACACGACTCAGAACAACCGGAAGAGACTTCATCGAATCTTACCACGTCTTGGTCTAGCCACCCTGGACCCTCTTTGAACCTAATCAAACTTCTCTTGGCATTGCACGTCAAGGAAGGCTATAGCTTGTTATGTGCAGTAAATGTCCAAGCCATCTCAGTCAACTGAGGCTCACAACTGATAGGTAGCGGTAAAAAGGGAGCCAATTGAGAAGTTTTTTTAAGTCATGATCAAATCATGATTTATGCATGTACTGGCATGATAACCTGATTGGACAAATTAGACGTCATGCGACCAGTCGTGTTGGTTTATTTATGGCTTAATTTTTTAAGGGTTTTGTAAATGTATATACCATGTATTTGTCTGGTAAAGCTGTTGTTCTCACAGTCACAGGCCACATTTTGTATCGTGACATCACTGTGGCTCAGTGAAGCAGAAGGAACTGAGGGTAGTTAATCGTAATAGTATTGGGTCGAGGTGTCTATTAAGTCTCAGTGTCGTTAAACCCACTCACGTAATTCCATTCGGTTACAACGGTAACCTCCCTAATTGCCTTGTCTGTCTTGCCGATTACCCTTCCCCTGACCTCAACACTCCTCATACGGTGACTCCACCATTTGTCAGCAATGATACGAAGATATATGTGATTAAAACTCTGTAGTCGCTTCATATTTTCTACTTTTAACGGCCATGTCTCACAGCCGTACAACAGGATAGAATGGATACCCGTCTTTTGATAGACAGTCGGATATCTCGCCAGTCGACACTCCAGATGACGCAAGCTGGCAAACACCAGACGCGCCTTCTGTATCCGATCTGAGATTTCATCAGCAAACATGCCCGTTTGGGCTGATGCAGTTCCACAAGTAAAGGAAGTGGTCAACACATCCCACTGCTTAGAAGCTGATAAGAGTACGGTTACTTATTATGTTACTCACGATCAAAATAAGGAGAAAAGTTAAAGGAATAACCTTTGGTTGGAACATATAGAGTTATGCGGTTGAATTTGGGTAGTTTACTTTTTGCGTTAAATAGGATTGTAATAAGAGTGTTAAGTAGGAGAAATTTTGTCTCAATAGCTAACGATCTTGAGTTATGTTTTTCACTTAAAACAATTTTTGTCCATGTAAGTTTCTAATTTCTTTATCTTAATTCATCAGAATTATTGGTCACATCTTTGCGGATTGTGGAACTGTTCTCAAGGCGTCTCTGATAACACTTTGTTACCTCAAATGACCTAAAGTTCATCAATAATGAGCAGTGAAGAAGAATCTGTCTAGTAAAAGAAAATAATTAGACTTTCTGTCTCATAGATAATCGAATAGATTGTGACTGAATGACCTTTTGTTGGTAAACACTGTAGGAAAGTCACGATTCTAAAGGTAATTTAGATGAAACTGGCTAATGAGTATTAACTCAAGACAGAGTTTTCGAAAAGTTCTTACTTTAAGATACTGATACTGAGTGATGATTGAAGGTGAGAGGAAAACTTGGGTTGCTGCAAAATTCAAGCCAACAATCTCCGGATTACTGGTCCGGTGCCTTACCAACTGAGCTGGGAGATTCAGCTACCAATCACCCCAACCAGTAATTGTTTTCCCCGACTCGAATGTGAATCCGTGATACGTAATTATTAGGCCATCATAACCCCAGTGGCTTCCAAGCCAAGTTTTCTCGTCCCTAGTCGAGTTTCGTAGGTTAGTTGATAAAGCACTTAGCCGGTAAATGGAAAACCGCTAGTTTAAATCCTGCCACGACCCAGGTGTTCACTTCACTTTCAATCATTACCAGTATCAATAACACCTGTTCGAAAAACCACAGTTATCTAAGATAGTCTCACTAATATACTGAGATACTCTGACACATTTGAAAGTTTTGGCCTTCTGATAAGTGAATTTATGAGTAAGTTAGGTGGAGCTGTGACTCATCGGTTTAGGGAGATGACTTTCAATCGATGGGTCATGGGTTCCGATGTCATTCGTTACGTCCGTTTATCACGTTGTTGACGCTGTATAAACTTGACAGATTATGATGAACATTACTCTGTGGGCTATTCGCAGAGAGTCGGATTGCTTGTGAGAAGTCCAAGTTGAGAATCTGGTTTTATAATGGATTATACACCTTACAATGAGAAAAGGGACGGTTTTTTCTTTGTCCTAGCTGCACCAGAAGAAATATTTGAAAACAGGTTCATTTTTCAAGGGATTTCGTTTAATTCTGCAGCAAATAATGATTTTAGTACTACACTGTGTTTTAGGAAGATCTGTAATGTCACCAAGAGCTCTGGGAGATGTTAGTGAAGTTTCTTGAGTTCAGTGTATCAGTATTACCAAGTTATTTGCTCCGAAATAATGTGCAGGTTGAATGTGAAGTTTGATGGAGTACGTAGTGTAAAAAAAGATGAGTGTCGTGTTCGGAAACGTAAATCTAACCGAGGAAGACGACTCAAACAAGACTGGGTAAGTTACATACATACATTTATCTTGATAGTTCACATATTCTTGTTACATACAAGAGAAGTACGAAGAAAGAACACTTGGAGTGGATAAAGGATATATCAGAAGAATCTATCCTACTAGTTGTAGAAAAATGAGTATCATTGGGTACCTCAGTTTGGAATGGGTTACCCTCATCAAGTTACTATTCACAAAAAGTACTTCATTGATTGGACAACTGGAGTGGAGTCGTCCTGATACCTTTAACACGATCACGAGGGACATGTTTTGCTCACATATGGATCAGTGGAAGTACAGACAATGGTATGGTTTCAAGAGTGATAAAGCTATTAAAAGTTTAGATATTTTTATTTCTTACGTTAAGCTTTACGTGAAGTATCATTTTCCTTAGTTATTACATTGTCCTTCGTATACTTGATTCTGATTGGTCAGTACATACATTGAACATGATTGGCCGTCACTAAAGCTTAGTAATAGTTACCTGGACTAAGAACTTTAAGCATGTGGCTGTTGATCAACGTGAAGAAGACGATTGTCTATAGACGGATGCCTACCATTTGAAAGAAAACTTACAAGACTAATGAAACCCGCCGAGGTTGTAACAGATTATTTTGGTTAATATTTTATTTATTAATTTATTTTAAACCTAACAGTATTTTGGTCCCGAGAAGGTGGACTTTAGATACACTAACAAGTTACATCAGTGGAAGTTGTTATCCTTGACTTCGATTGTTCTTCTAAAAAGTTGGAGTAATTTTATTTTAAACATGTTGAGATCAATACTCATCTTATAAATATACAGACTGTCATTCTATTGTGCAAAACTTCGGTTTCTGCTTTTTTTTTAGGAGAGAAGGTAGTTCAGATGAACACTAGGTTATATCTGTTACTCGACCTAACTGTTATTCATCTTTGGAAAATGATGAATTTTTTTTGATCTGATGATCTTGGAGATGATTTAGTCCAGAATTTATTATAACTGATCATTAGAAATTCGGTATTTGGAAGTCTATATTATGAAAAGGAAGTACCTAGTATATCAGAGCAGCGTTTAGAAATAGACATAGTTAACATTTCTACATGCTGTTCAAACTGATGGAGACTTAACAACGCATGAGGTAAAAATAAACGCCCATTTTTCTTCAGAATATCGTTAGACGTTAAGATAATTTTATTCTTCTCCCT
Organism: Heterobilharzia americana; assembly: GCA_944470555.2. Lineage (NCBI taxonomy): Eukaryota > Metazoa > Platyhelminthes > Trematoda > Strigeidida > Schistosomatidae > Heterobilharzia > Heterobilharzia americana. The sequence goes on from OX104130.1 coordinate 32,768,033, forward strand.
GACTAATTAAAATACACTCTAGATGTGGACGCCAAAAGGAATGAATGTAGAAAGAATTTACGAAAGTAAAATAAACATCATTTTATTGGTCTAAAATAAACTACTGGGAAACATTGAAAACTTTTAAAAACGTGAACAATTTATGATATAGATATACATAGACATGCAGGTGAACAGAAAACAATCACATTGTATATCATTTCATTAAAGAGAACAAAAACTAATACCACAGTATATCAAGAGATCATTTATTAAAAAGATGAGACATATCCAAGATTAGCGAGGAATAAACAATTTGTACACTGAATTCACTCCAATCGGTCAGAAAAAAGAAACGCGTAAATAGACACATTTTCAACAACAATCCCTATCACCTGCATTACATAACTCGAAGTCATGGCGTCTTCAATACATATATCATGAATGCCACAAATATCGTCTCATTCATCGAATCGGTCATCTATTTCATCCTGAATCTCAGTGTTCCTGTATTTCTGTAACAAATGTCTGTTGCATCTCTTAAACTATCAGCATTGAAGAAAACCACAGAATGCTTTATTCTGTAATCGTTAATATGAAAGACAAAATGTTATCATAATGGTTTACAAAAGCAAGTTCAGTTGAAGGGCGATTCGAGTGACAAGTGCTAAACACTTTACTTCACCACTCATGGTGATTCAATATACTCTTAATTTTGCATAGCTTGATCTTCTGTTTCGCCCATGACCTTAAATTAACCTATGTAGCTGTTTTCACACCCTTACTAGTTTTGATTCTCTCTCATCTCATGGCTAAACTTTCATCGATTGTTAACTATTTTAATCTATATATGGATCTACTATTGTCAAGGTCAGTTGGAAATGTATATTTATTCAGCATCGCTGTAAAATGTATCAACTGTTGATGAGAAAGTAAAAACCACTCTCTCTCTCTCTCTCTCACACACACACACTCTCTCTCAACGGTCTCTCTTCTCTTCAGTGGTATTGTTTACGTGGTGGTTGACGTTCTGATTTGCGTTAGAGTCGATTCATCATACGTTAGGTTTGTATCACTCGTAGCCTGGATACGCTTGTATCTCTGTTAGATTGTACTACCAGTCATATTACGTGAACCATAATCAATCGATGATTCGAAATCAATCGGAACTGAATAACCCACCTCATTCACAGGACATACTTCATGCAATTCATCAAATGACGAACTCGAAAATGTAAACAGTAACCAGATACCATAATGAAACAACGCCCACAAGATGGAAAACACAAAATCATAAGCAATCTCAACGTAGCAGATTCACAATCACTTCTAAAAGAACACTCAAAGCAATATTATTCAACCACTCTTGTTTTTTTGTTATCAAAATTTCCAGTAGAATCATAATCATTCAGTGTAGAATTAATTCCTCAACATTTCATCATCAACTCATGAACATACCACAAAATTCACGGTGAGTGTTTAATCAGTCAAACGAATGACTTTTTCACAGCTTCTAATACGAGTTCAGGACAACGTATATCAACTAGTTTCAAATGCTGTCATCACTACACTAAGACTACAATGAATACTGGGAGGTAATTATTCAAGGCGAACAAATATCAACTAGACAACACTTCAGATACAAGTGTTTGTGTCATTCTTGTGAAACAAAATGATTATTTTGTCACTATGTATTCAATACTATCAGGTGGAAAGAGATTTTGAAAAGAAACTGTTCAGAAAGATGCATTGAAAGAGATGAGTAAATACTTGTTGAAATCATCAAGAAGATGGGTTTCGGAGTAATCATTGATAGTGATCCGTTCGAACAGCTGAAACCATCTGGCTCTGTGATCCTCCGATTTCATCGTCTCACAATCATTTGAAAAGGAAAATAACCCATTCGGCTGACATGGTATGTGAGTAATTCCCCATATCATACAATTGCTAGCAGCTGACCGAAACTATCCATCAAGCAAGAAATCAACACGATAAATACAGTTCACTTGATTCATTCCACCTATCACTCTTCATAACTGTTCCACTTACATTGACCATTTCCTTATTTCTTCACCACATGGAAAACAGCAATCGCACAGTTAGTATTCCAATTTACCACCCAAAAGAATTATTTATGCGATGGACGTTTCATGTGCGATATACCTTCAATAATAACTTTTATCGATGAAATGGTAGGATAATAATGGAGACATCATTGAGCACACTTATAGCAGATTGCTTCATAGCAAAGTTGTAAAATATCCTACTACCACCCACTATTGGTCAATTCAATCTACACCGAGGAAAAATGGATGAAAATGACTGAATATCTATAACAAAGTGTAAACTGATTAGCTTGGATCGGAATGAAAAGAAGAGTAATTGAAAAACATCGGTTTTCAACTGAAACCCTTTAAAGCCAATGTAGTCTCAATTCGCTATAGGTCTATTCATGAAAAGCGATCATGTGGTTATCAATAATATTTCGCTATTCATCAAATCGATGGTAAAATGTAGGTAACTTAAGGTCGAAAAGGCAAGATAGGTGAGCGGCTGAATAAATAAATATCTTATGATTTTCTTTAAAAAAGACTGAGACAAAGAAATTCGATAAGATATAAATCAAAACGACGGAACTTCATCCTTCAGCCTGAATGTGCAACGCCAAGTTAAATTTATCATTGTCCACTGTTCTTGTTTCTTTGTAGATAATGAGTTTTTGTTAATTTTGTGAATTACGCTGCGTTGTTGACACGCAACTTGGATGTGTATATGCATGATTCAGATCGCTGATATCCGAGGATAGTAAGCATCAGCTTTTGTCGTATTGCCTAGGGAGAAATAGAATAGGAATTGTGGCATTTGTATACTTGCAATTCAAGAAGTTCAAACAGTGGAATTGACTCAAATAGAATCCTGTGTGGGAAGGACATACACATATTTATAAGAAAACATCGTTGTCATTCAGTAATAAGTATGGTAGAGACTGATTAATCTCAAGGAAGTTTCCATCGCACACTAACGTCAGCTGGAGAGATATTAGAGACCTGGAAGCATGAAACAGCTATTTCTTTCTAGTTACAGATTCCTGAAAAGTGCACACCCATGAATCCATGAAGAGGTGAGGTCAGAGAAGTCAAGTTTCGGGTTGAGTGTACTCATTCGGCTTATTTTAATACGGGATGAAAAATCACCTTAAAATGATGAAGCCCCACAAGATTCCTAACCGAGTTACAATCCAGTGTACATCAATGGCTTGCTTCCAGATGAAGTTGTTTTGAGACGTCATGAATTTCTGTATCAATCTGTTATATCTTCGAACACCAACAGTTATATATATTCCGAACGAATATAATACACATGCTTAGCTGAGAGCTAGCTTGGTACGCAAGAGACACTGACTACAACCCCGGGACGAATGGAAAGAAGACCGAAGCTGGATGAGGAGAAATTTTTTCCTCCGAGAATATAATAATCAGTCAGTCAGTCAATCAATCAATCAATCAATCAATCACAAATCACGTGAATAAGTACACACATGAAAAATGACCTTGTCCACAATTCGAGACATTGGCGTAGTAAAGATTAAGCAATCAGCGAATTACGTTACAATGGGGGAAGAAAACAAACTAGTAAAAATGGTGTGAGAATGCTAAGTTAAAAATGTTCAGATCAACAACAATGTTTTATGCAAAACTAGGACCTCAGAACCAAATCTAGTTGAGAATGAGTACAGAAGCTTATCGACGACACCAAGTTGTGGTAGCAACTAAATCACGAGTTGATGGAAGCGAAAGAACATGGGTCATTCAATTTCAACCTAATGGTTGAATGGTGATATACTGTCAAACCTGACTTTCCTAGACATGATCTCCAACCGACTAATGGTTGTGCATTGCTGGGACGTCTCAAACTAGAAAGAAACAGAAAAAGGGGCTTCCCTTTGAATTCTATTTAAAGGTTTGTGGAGGGTTATTAATTGATTTTAAGTTGCAATTCATCATGGACTGACATCGGTTGGGGGAACATTGATAACTTGCGAGCACTCGACAACTGTTTCGTCCAACTTGTTTGGGACTCCTCAACAGTGAGTACCCGTGACCCCGCCCCGCCGACGGTCAAAACTAAGACCTTAAGGCCCAGTAGCCAGCACGTTACCTTTGAGTCATTGGGTCGGAATCCAATGGTTCATGAAGTAACTTCAAAATTGAATAATGGAAAATACAGTTTTGAGTGGAACCGAGATCGGATGAGGATCCAGCATTTTTAGAAATTCGTAACTTAAATTCCACAAGTTAATAATTGGAAGATACCTCTCTACTCACAGCTGCAAGTACCAGAATTAACTATGATTATGAGGAATGCTTATCTACAGATGTTCAAATGTTCTTTCAACATAAAAATAACCATGATTAATTTATGGACATCAGGATCAAAATTTGACCTGATAGATTTTAATGAGTTGATCATTGGGTAAATGGATTATAAATGAGATATATTAGTAAGATTCCAGTAAGGTAGAGGAATGAATTTCTGACGTTTAGCCACTTCATGGAAATCGTTTCTCCAGAGAACAAAACGTGTACAAGTTATCGTCTGTTTCAGTGGTAAATGGTGACAAATCAGATCACGTTGTTCACATATAATAATCATATGAGCATAAATGTCATTGTTATTAGTTATTAATATGTGAGGCCACTGGTAAAGATGTGAATATGTGTGCATATGTGATCGAGTGGGAATGTGTGAGAAAAATACTATGATGACAAATTCGGTTTCTTTTGTATGTATCTAGTTTTGTTACGATTATTCTGTGTAGAATGTTATTTTGGATATACTGTGTAATTATGTATAGTAATGATGGGCAGTGGCTAGCAGCGGAATCCAGGAAGCGCATTTCATCCTACTTGGGACTTGTCAGCGGGATGTAATTGCTTCCCAGTGAGTGGTGATGTTTCCACCGGGATTCGAACTGTGGACCGATGGCTTTAAACGTGAGAGTGTTTCCCACTACACCACTGAGCCATGATAGCCACGACAGAGTCTGATTCCCGGTGGGAACAACATCACTCACTGGGAGGCGGCAGGTACATCCAGCTGACGAGTCCCAAATAGAACGAAATGCGCATCCTGGATTCCACTGCTAGCCACTGCCCATCATTAAAATACATAATTGAAAGGAGGCAATATCGAGGCATCCGCACAGCAGCCCATATACCAATAGAGACTGATCAATTCGGTCCAGACAATGACAGTATAATACAAGCAATAACACAATACTGTGTAAGTTGGTTGGATAGTTAAACCTTCCTTTTTATTGAGTGACATTAAGATTAAACATAATGCGAAATACCTCGACTAACCATCTTTCCTTATAGTTTGAAAAGCCTTTTTAAATAATTTTAATATTGATCATCATTTTGACTATCTGATATAGATGTGGTTTAGCAGACTAGTACTGTTACTGGATAATGATTGAAGGTGAAATGAAAATTTGAACTGCCGTGGGATTCGGAGCAGCTGCCACTGGGTTTCTAGCCCAATGCTTTACCAACTGAGTTACAAGGTCAGACTGCTGATCAGAATTTCACTTCATTTCAATCACTTCAATCAATATCATGACCTCATTGTCTCTAATTCAATTACATTTGGATTGGGATGAGAAGTTTTGACTAGGCAGCTAGTGTGAGTACGATCAAGTGGTAGTAATACGTCACGAATTTGCATGGCGATGGGATAAAACCTTTGGTTATTGAAGTGAAACGAAAATCTAGTCAGCAGTCAGGCCTTGTAGCTCAGTTGGTAGAGTATCGAGCTGGAAACCCGGTCATCGCTGGTTTGAATACCACATCGTTCCAAACTTACATTTCACTTTCAGTTATCATCCAGTTTCATTTACTTCATTACGTTTCGAGCATAAATTATTACTGCTCCTAATCATATCAATGTAATCACACTTCTTTCGATATAAAATTAGATATCGAAAGAAGTGTGATTACATTGATATGATTATGAGCAGTAATAATTTATGCTCGAAACGTAATCAAGTAAATAATACTGTATCACTGTGCGCTATATATCAAATAAACAAATCTAATATGGAATTACAGTGCCCAAGTTTTACACTTATATCACCCAATTTCAGTTTTAATATTTTCAATATCAATTTTGTGAATGGCATAAATGACAAGAACAGCGTTTGATGATTTAACTTGTTAATTCTCTAGTTCTACAGGATTATTTGATGGTCGTTTCGTCAACTTGTATTTTCTTCTGTACGAGTGAGAATCTCGTGCGATGAATCTGTAATATAATAAGCATCACAATCGATACATTAGACATAGTTCTGTGTGGAAGTTTGAGGAATTCTATGTTTTAAGTGGACTAAAGCGTTCATGAGAGAGTTGGTTGCCTTGCAAAAGGCTCTAATTCGTTTTTTTTCTTCCTTAAAATCCTTTTGTAGGTCTTCAGTTATACCTTGGTGGAATGATAGAACTACTTTCTTAATCCAGGGCTCATCACTTGATTTTCTTCTTGGTTTTTTTGCTCATGGTCTTGAATCTTTTGGACGACATTCTTAGGATAGTTATTCGGGTGTAACACATCTGTTATGTCTCTTACTTCCGTTTTTCTGTCTTATTCATTCGTCATGAGCTTTATTACCCTCCCGAATCAGTTCCAAGCAAGTGAAAGTTTACCACTAAGTGAATGCACTGGGTTGAAATCAACATATCCATCTGAATGTGTTGGTTTACGATAAATCAACAAACTTAGACTTCCAGTTTATTCTTTTTAACTAAACAGTTTTAAAATCTTAGTTCCCCACTTGTATTTTCATATTCACATATGAATTTAATATATACAGAGTGAGTATTAATTAGGTTAGAAAACGTTTCGAGGGAATATATGATCTACATATCTCAGTCAAATACGTGGTTTGCTGGCATTAGACAGGATGATAAACTCAATGCGAGACATGAACAGGTTTGGAGCAAAAGGGAAAACTAGAGAACCCATTGCTACTCCATCTGTTTGTTTATATAAGTTTTCTTCAAACTTGAAAAGTGACGAGTTTAAACAAAATTTGAGTGCTTTCATGATGAAGTTAGGGCTCAATGAAGATCTCTTTGCCAACGTGTGATCACACTGTAACAATTCACTTCTGAAGTCTAAACATTTTTAAATGGAAATATTAGCTTCAATGAAATATCATCATAACTTACTATTGTAATAGTTACTTCTGATATTTTTGATATGAATTCAGATGAATCTTTACTTGAGCTGATAGTAGAACGCTGGAGAGTTTGTTAAGTCAATTATTACTGTTAGATGAACATTAAGTTTATGAATTTTTGACCATCTATAGAAACGTGATGATAAGCATGACTTTGGATCTATAGAAAATCATAATGATTCTCTTATGAACAGTATAAGTTCCTTTAAAAGATGACCCGTTTCCGTTTTCATCTTTTTCTTCATTGCTTGGCAGTTTATTGCTTCATTTTCTTCATAGAGACAGGTTGTGAGATGTTCAGGTGTTTTACAACCATAGGCAGTTTTGTTCATAATCACTGTTACATTTCATTTATCCACCTTAGTAATTACAACTGTTTTATTTTTTCATAGGTTTTGAAGGGCTGACTATTGTTTTTTCGAAATATTCTGTTGTATATATATTTTTTCTTGTAGAATATGAGCCTCTTTATCTAGTAGCTTTCTGATTACTCGTTCCATAATAGATGCCACTTCCAGGGTGGTGAGTGGTTTCGTCTCCAAGTTAAAATTTCAACGTTCACACCCAGTCAAATGTGCATATATATATTCATATCTTCACCATAGCCTCAGAGACACATAACTGATAACAATGACATTTATGCTCATATGATTATCATATGTGAACAAAGTGATCTAATTTATCGCCATTCATCATTGAAACAGGTTTTGTTCTCTGGAGAAACGATTTCCATAAAGTGACTAAACGTCAGAAATTCATTTTTCGACCTCATTGAGATTTCATAATTATTACTTTAGCTTTCTGAAAATCAGCTTCACTGTGTATCTTTAACCTTGAGTACTTTACTGTTATATCCGAAACGATATGACTTTTGCTTTGTGTGATCAATACAATTGAATATCAGATGTAAAAGTAATTGTGTGAACATTTAAAGTTAAGTCATCTATATTGACTATCAGCCAGATGCAACTCACAAATTGTGCAGGATAATATAGATGTGGCGAAAAGTGTGTTACTCAATTCATTTCATCAACCAACTCGATAATTACACCTAATAGTGTTAAGCTTACAAATCTCACTTAGTTTTAGACCTACAGAGTTAATTTAAACAAAATGTCTTAGTGCTTCCAATTATTATCTACAGTTCTTATAAAGAGGTTTTTCAGGTATTATCCAACGACCTCCTATTTTTTTTTGAAACAATCATAAGAACCTAAAGTTTCCATAGTATTTCTACGAGATATTAATTTTGTTGCCTGTAGAGATTGCATGAAATTATTTATAAACCATTTAAATTGAAAATACTATTTCCTTTTTATCACTTTTTATACATTTTGTGTATTTTTCTTAATCTTTGTAAAAACAAATGTTGTTTATCTGTACTGAATGAAATTTGAATTTTTATTATGGCAGTTTGATGTTAGTTCTATCTTCTAAACCTGGAGATATAGTGTACTGTTATTCACTCCGACTTCTACCTCCGTTAATTATTGTCTGACAGAAATTGACTCATTGTTGTTAGATTTTACAGCATCTCTTAACCTACTTCCAAATATCAAGACAGTGAAACTAACCAACATCTACTCTGGAAGGCTAACAAATATCGCCTTGTGAACTCACATTGGAGTCTACTAAAATTGTAGTGGACAATACCAAAGAGATAACATTCAAGTAATCAAATATTATCCATAACACTGGTGTTACTATTATAACGCATAACTTTTCATGTTTGTGTATCATTGAGTCTATTTTTATTAATTATAATTAATTTTGGTTAATTTGGCATCTCTTTGGGTACCCTGTATACCGGACTCCTTAAAAAGCAGCTTAACATAACTGAGATTTGTTATTCATTGGATGTTTATGACAATTAGAGAGATCATAAAAAATTTAATCATGTAACATTCAACCGATGCAACCATTGAATCACAATAAAGTAGGATTTATTCTTTTTCATGTATGGATAAATGAAGATCATATAAGTAATGGAGTGAACAAAATTAATCTGTAAATTTGTCTAAAAACACCAGATGAAGGTCATCAAGGCGGGGGAAAGCGTAAAGCCTACATAAATAAAATAATAATAAATAAATAAAATAATAAATAAAATAAATAAAATATAAAATAATAAATAAAATAAATAAATAATGAAAAAAATATAATAAAAAAATACAAATAATATAAATAAATAATAAGAAAATAAATAATAAATAAAATATAGTGTAAGAAAAGTATCAAGATCGAAATAAAATGAAGAAGGTATGATTAAATTAGGTAGAGGAATAGACTAGATAGAAGTATAGTTTTCTTGAGACAACTCTAGCTTCAGATTATGAGTGGTTAAGGCTTTTGTGACAAAAAGTAGGTTGGAACCTATGCATTTCCAGACACTATGTGTAGTTGCATAAATAGAACGGTGCTTTAAACCACCTCTTGTTCGATGACGGTGTCATACGGAAATTATTGGTAGACAAACTTATCATCTAACCAAACAGTAGTAGAAAAACTTGTGCATTTCTGTTGCTTTTTTTTTAAGGAAGCAGTTCTCTCTATAGCACTCATCAACAGGATTTATTTTCAAGCAAGGAGGAACTGGTATCATTTCATTGATTTAAACCTGTTACATTGAGTACTGAAGTCATAGAAGTCGAGCACTTAGGCTCTGTAAAGCGACGGGAAATGACAAGAATGAAAATAACAACTTATACACGTTTCACAAGAGATGGTTATCGTGTCATAGTGACTTAGTGGATAATGCTTTGGCATTTGAAGTGATATGTACGAGGTTCGAGTCTCAGTGGGGATAACATCACGCATTGGGTTGTGGGTACATCTATCCGACGAGTCCCAAGTAGGATGAAACACGCATTCTGGATTCCACTGCTAGTCACATCTTGAATATCCGGCACTATCGAGACATCTGCATAAGAGCTCATCTGCTGACAGTGGTGGGGCACTTCAGCCCTGTATCAAAACAACAAGTGAAGTCATAGACCTTACCACTAAGTTATTCAAGTCAGTTCCTTCATACTCCGATCTAACGAAAGTCTATCTATCAATAGAGTGAATCGCAAACTTGATCGATAGATTGGAGTCAGTGCTGAGCACTAAGAAATTGACAGGTAAATCACTTACTCGAGTTCATGTCATAGTAGTGGTCATTTTTGACTCTCAATATTATCTCTTTCATCAAGTTTAGAACCAGTTCTGACTGCTTTCATTAACTATACGGCTGATGATAGCCGCGTGCATTTTCTAATTACTAATGAACAAAACTGTTAACTAAAATCGTCTGACTGATATTAACTTGGATTAGATCAGCGGTTGGGAAGTCAGTAGGAATACTCTGGTTTCATGAGTAAGCAATCAATTTGTTCGGTTAGTTAGTCGATTCTAAGCTGGAAAATATGCACTACTGTAGCACAGTAAGATGATGCCGTTGTCTTAGTATTCAAGTACATATTTTGCCTTACCTATAGGACAATGAGCAAAGGATCCTAAGTGAAAACACTGTGACATCAGTGGCTAGACCATGAGCTGGGGTTACAGTCAAAATTACAACAAAATTGCTCTACGAAATCTGCCATCAAATAATTAGTATTGCTGTTACTTCTAAAATGTCCATCCACTTATTATCAGACTTATTTTAACTTCATTCTCTCAATGATAGCTCAGTATCGTAATGATAAACCACTCAATTTACATAAAAGCTATTATTCTTGACATCATGAAAAATAGCACAAGCAGAGTATGCCTTCAAACGATTACTCTATTGTTCAACAAATCTATTTCCTTTTGTTTGTCTTCTCTATTGATCATTTTTGTGTGGAAATTAAGGCAGGTAGCAAGTTGATGGGATCGGTGATCACACTGCGTCAGCATTGTTTTCCTTCATAATGAAAATCCACTTCATATCTTTACTTTTATAATGGGTGCTTGTTCATATAAGCATAAATACTACAAATCTGTATGCATATAGTGGATCTGCTTAACTTGGGTAACTGGTAGTTTCTATCAATGATTACTTGCATCACTAAATAATTGGTAAGATAATCCAATAATTGTTTGTAAGATATTCTGAATACTTGTTCGAGAATAACCATGTATCATTTATTCAGGGTAAGCATTGACCAGTCGTCTGTAATTATTATGACATAATATTGTCCAGGATTAGTTTATATTCATGATTGGTTTCTACTGTCTGGGAGGTATAGAAATCATTTTTAGGGATTTCAATTCTTAGTATTGGAATATTGCTGTTCTGATCAACGTTTTATTGTGCTAGAGTATAATCCCATATTTGATTGTTTATTTGATATAGCATAATCTGCTGCATGATTTTTCAAACGGAATTTATTGCTTGTATTCATATCAAAGTGATTATTAGTATGGAAGTATTTTATTGCTAACCAGCTGATTGGATATCATTGCTAGTAAGCTAGTATGGTTTGAATTACAGGAAATCAGAGATTACAGTAGATGAAAGCTGATCTATTTACTGCTCTTTTCGGCTTTGGTTTAGTTAGCTTAGGGTTTATCTTAGTTTTAGTTAGTATCATTAGGTTTTCCACCTTTGCTGTATTGATCCAGTTATCGTATTTTTGATAGCTACATGTGGTGACTGTGTACAGGTATGTATTAATAACTATTCTGATAGGGATATGAGCCTATATTTTCTTTCAGAGTGCTATCTTTGGATCAATCATCACACCACTAAATATTCATATTTCCTGTTGTCAATATGGAATCACCGCAAGTGATAAGTCTCAACCAAAATGAAAGTAAATAAGTTTAAGATTGGCACTCTTGTACCTAAGCCTTATGTACTGCTACTTCCATTGACTATATCGTTCAGCTAATTTGCCTTCTATGCAAAACTTTGTATGACAAATAATAGTTTTCATCCTTGTATGGCAACCACCATTCAGGTACTTGAGTACAATTCAAAAATGTGACTTCAAAATGGATTTAGAAATGGTCTTAGACAAGTCAAGGTGTGCTGTGTTGAATCTCTTTGATTTTTCTCAAAATATGAGGTGTTTTGTGGCACACTATTGTTCATTTGTCTGCTAGACACTGTTACAACCTGCGCCTTAGAATCACCATATTCTCATAGCCCATATTTTTTAGGGATCGTAGAATTCGAATATCAATGTCCAATCTTCGTAGCAGTCACTGAACAACAATCAAATGATAACAGGAAGATAATGGGAGATAACTGATATATTACTGCAGGTATTACTTGGAAACGAAGTTGTATATATTTGTATGAATTTCTTAAATACTATTCAAAGTAAATGGCGGAAAACTGTTGGCCTAAGAAAGCATTCTGGCAAGAATACAAAACAGGACTCTCTCTGAGACAAATTTCAGTCAAGTAAACAAATCTGGTACTAGAAATGAAAGAATCACAGCAAAAGATATCGTTTATGGCTAGAATTAAAAGAAGAGAGAGAGAGAGAGAGTGAAATGTTATGCCATCTTTTGAAGGAAAGTGATTGGATGAGATTGTTATGTACCCAGTATAACTTTATTCAAATTTCTTGGCAAACACCATACGCACTAGTATCACATTAAGGTTGGAACTAACTTTGCTAATATAGATTGGACAGCAAACAACTCAATTAGTTACACCTTTTCAAATCCTGCGGTGTTTGTCTTTTGGTTTACCTATCGTTATCTTATGTTCGGTTGGCACATGTTGGTTAGGACAAGGACTATAATATTCTGGTCAAACAGAGGTAATGTTGTGGTAAGCGCTGCTAATCAGAGCGGATATAAGTGGTATATATTGAGATGGCGGCAGAAACCATAGGCAGTTACCAGCAGTGGGTTAAAATTCTGCCTAGAGAAACGCAAGAGACAGTGAGGGCATATTAAGAGCTAATCAGGATAGCAGCAGACGACGAAATGAAGCACATTGTGCAAATGATGGTTTTATTGAAAAGTGCACAATATTTCATCACTACTGTACCGGACATCAATAATAAACATCCTTTCCTTCTTCTTCGTCTTGTCACTTTCTACAACTGGTGTCACTGCTTCCAGATGTGGAGATTCCATGGTATGCAGCGCTCGAGGATAGGGATACCAAGGTCTTCCTCAGGAACTTCGAATCGGTCACGAGCTGGTGGGCATCTGCGATCCAGGGGGAAGGTCGTGGTGCTTAGCACGTTGCCGAGGGCTCGAGCGAAAGCAGCATGTGACGGAGTGAAGCATGCGGATGGGGAGGAGAATGGTTGAACGACTGGAGGTGGAGCCTGACGGACCAGGAGACAGGAAGCTAGAGATGCGGCAGTTCCACAGCACGAAACAAGGAATGGCTGTGAACTTGACAAAACCACTTTGACGAGCGCTTCTCACTTTGGATGAGGACTTCCAGGCACAGTTTCTGGTTTCATAATTCACCGAAAGTGTCCCGAATGCCATCGCTTAGCAGCTATGACTAGTGAACGCAGCCCAACCCACGGACATTAGTGGGCTAGCCAAGGTCACCAGACAGCTGGTGGGTAGGACGGTAACTGCAGTGGAGTCACCAGAGTTAAGTAACTGAAAAAAACAAACTGACAACCCTCAGGAGGAGGTGGCTGCACTTCAAATGAATATCAACAGACAGGACAAGGGCTTTGCATGCGGAAAACTGGGACGCTGGTGAAGAAAATGTTTGGAGAAGAGGAAGAGGAAAAGTTTTAAACGATGTGACCTCTGTTTTTCCAACTAGTCTAGATGTCGTAGGAGCTACAGATAGAGGTGCTGGGTATGCTGGAGTGTGAAAAAATGATCGGAAGATCCTGTGTCTAATAGATATGGGGGTGGGAGTCTCACTGATAGATAAGAGTCAGTCTCAGAATATAAGGTCATGCGCGCTAACGGTTGGTGTCCACACGGTTGGGGGACATGCATTAGAAGCTGCAGGCCTCTCGGATCGTGTCGTCGAGATCGGAAGCCGGAAAATTAGATTTCTGTCGTCCTCCCAACACATACAACTTATATTCATTCTGATCAGCAGCTTCCTCTACATTATCTGCTTGTTTCACGCGACTGACGTCGAAAAGCATTTAGAACTAATACCATTCCTTATGTACACCGCTAAACAATCTTTCTGAAGGTGATAAAACATTATACCCAACATTTTTTCACCACTTAACTTTTATTGTTTCGAGTTCTCAGCATTTTGTGTTACGCATACTCAGTCCTTCCGGGCACTGAGGGTTACAGAGGTAAGCAATACCCCAAAATCGATAGCAGAACTTTCAGTGATATTCGACACCCACGTTGACTTTCAGACTTTTAATGGGCTTCTTTGATGAAGGTACATGGTCAAGCATTCACGGCACATGACAAGTAGTAACAGAAATGATGGTTATGTGACTATACTGGAGTATTCGAAGAGTGCTTCTGCGTGAACTGATCACCAAAGCTCATCTAGCGCTTACGTTTATCACGGTGAGAATGTTGATCCGTAATAAAAGCAGCGAGTGATCTCGCCATATTGCTTTCTGAACAATTTTGCGTTTTATACAACAAATGAAGGATCTTTCCGAAGTGACTTTCAATGGCAAAACTCGGACGTTCGAACTCAGTAGCTCTTACAGACCTACATAGAGAATTTAACATAATAAAATGACCTCTTATAGTTGTGTTACAAGAACAGAGAGCTGAAGTTTCCACCAGTTCTCTACGTTTGACATCCAAGTTTGATAAACAGTAAGTTGTCTTCGGCTTCGATGAGTTTTTACCTCTATGTGAAGTCAACTTAAAGAGTTTACCAGTAGTGGTTGGCTGCATAAACAGAGAAGAATTGCCAAATATGACCTCTCTTATCACTCTTGCTGTTCTCAAGCTTTTCGTTCATCTTCTGCTTCGAAAACAGCTGGTAACAAAACAAACGCCATGTGTTAATAAAAAGTCTGCATATTTTACTTACGTGCTTCGATCTTTCAAGTGACCTTTCGAGTTTAATTGCATGAAAAAATAACACCTAAGAATTCTACGTTCAGGAACCATCCTTTTGAGTGAGTCGAACTTCGGTGATACAATCCATTATCAAGGCACTGCCTTTATGGGTCATCACTCTAGATGGATGAGGTTCAAGATAAACATAATAACACTCCGTAATCAAAAAAATTACTTAATGTGTCTCATTTAGCACGTTTACTGCTCTATCACTATCACTGAAAACTTTTTCCAAACAATAGGTGTTCCAAAGCATCAATATTCTTGAAACACTTCCTGAGTGCACCGTACACGTATCAAAACGAAAAGATTTCACCCATTCTAAGAGGTCTGCGTTCCCACCATTCTCCTAGCAGTTTTCGTAAAACTGTTCAAAGTTCTGAATGTGCAACTGTTAAAATACCAGCTGTGTATGTTAACCATATTGTCAGGAAAAATTTCTTCCCGGAATCTCGTTGCGTGATAAGAACTAAGTGATAGTATTTGCAGCCAGCTTAGTGAGAATATTGCCACTCATAGGAACTGAAACAGTGAAAACGAAGAAGTCCGGTCGAACTAACCACCAAAATAAAAGACGAAATTAAACTTGTAACAAAATGATAACTTGATCATCCGTTTACGCACGTAGAGATGAGAGGTGCGATGACGGTAGCACCAAAAATGATCTTCCCTAGAAGACAGACCGGGCTCTGACGAAATCCAGAATTGATGCTGACCTTCGTGGTTTCAGCAAACTTGTTTCACCGAGGCTGCACGGTCAAGAACCTTCAACGGTTTGCCACATCCTCGTGTCATGTTGCCTTTCGCATTCACGATCCCCTGGGGGCTAGTTCACACATCTTAGTACATTGGTGCCATTTATCAAACGCCCTACTGTGTTTTTTCTTGGTCTCTCGTTCATGGGTATTCAACGAGTACGCTGAATCACTGGATGGCTTCTGCATCTTTGAAGTTGACATATGTCCTCCACCCACTGCAGACCATCTGAAGCAGATCTCCTGTTATGATTGGGCTTCGCTTGCAGGAAATTCTCTAATTCATGTGCATACACTTTAATCGCTCTGCATACCTTCGGCGTTTAGTGATGTTGTTAGTTTTCTGCGCGCTAATCGTGTTTATTATTGAAATAGGTTTGGTGCACTGACATACACCTGGTTGATGCCCATTCAAAACAACACATGCAGATGTCTGCAACGCTTTCTCTGTCAACTACTTCAATGAGTATTTTAATATCTACACACTGCTACATGGGATACGTTGATCTAGGCTATAAGTGAGCCAGGTTGAGAAGGTAAAACATAGTCTTCCAAATACTTTTCGCTTTCATGTCAATCTAATGATAATAATTTTACTACAACTGCCATTACTCCTGTAAAGCGGTTCGGATTTCCGTTTCTCATAGCCTAGATTCTTATACTTTCAGGTTCTCGTTGACCATTACCTTAGAATTCATCCACTTTTATGCCGTCCCCCAATCTGCTTTTCCTTCCTCTTACTGGCGCTCTATTCGTGGACTCATTTTTTCTCCATTATCTTCTCATTTTTGAATAAGTTCAAACAATCTCTTAGCAATACGTCACTTGAAGACTTAGGAGGCACCAAAGCCTTAGTGTAAATTACGTCTACTACCGAGTTTAGGCGACACTCAGCTATCAGATTGGCTTGTCAGTGCTTGATCTGATATCTGGATGGACTCAATACATTAGAGTCTGTTAAATACCAGGGATTAGTCTACATCACCTTGATGTGAACATGATAAAGTCATTTGTTTTGAACATGCATGCAAGGTAAATGCCGGGTTCATGAAGAAATCGTACAGTAAGACACAAGGAAAAAGTGCAAACTGCCAGTTGTCACGAAAACATCTATGTATGCGCTGCTACATGACCCGGAATTGTGGATACACGATGTGGACACATTTGGAAGTTATGGCACCTGGCCTGATGATGATGGCTGTACAAGATATATTCGTTGTCTGCTTAGTGCCGTCATATTCGAAACAGAGAAGGCGCATAACCCTGAGGAGGGAGTGTTCGGCATGCGACTGACACTAAACACTAACATAGTTAACAGAAATGATCTACTGTCCGTTGCCCGCTAACGGGACCACTGGCAATTAATTGGTTGAGGCAGTGGGGATACGTGTACAAGTTCCGTACGAAGGCACTGAAACGATGAGCAATTTCAAATACTGTACTACAGACGTAGGCAAAGGCTCTTTAGGAGTTTCAATAGACCCCGTCACTAGCGAATTACTGAGACCTGTCAGCTAATATATACTTTCAACGACGCGGATGCGACACTCAACAATGTACACCAAATATTAATTCCAGCACCTATCCCGATAGACTGAAAGAGGCTGAGAACGTTTTGGAACTTAACTTTCAGTATGCTCTTCACCAAACCATTACACCATACCCCCTTGCCCAAATCATGGACACTTGGAAGGTTTGTGCCGGTGTATAAGAGAGCAGTTGCAGTGAACTGGAAACCAATTACTTTACTTAAGCACTTCTCCGGAATTTTAGGCAACCTGATGCTTGGTAGCACATCTCACTTCCTGAAGAGCATTTCACTGCATATGAGAACACGGTTCCAATAAAAAAATTCCCATATGACCGAAATGATTGTGGTATCCAGTCAATAAACAGCTGCAGTGGTAACGGAAACCGTGCCGGTATCGTTTATCACAATATCCACAAGGTGTGTGATAAACCTGTCACTATCACCTTATTTCTGATCTAGGCTCCGTCAGTGGAATTCGGGGACTCAGAACTAGTTTACCTCCTGTCTGGAGAGTTGAAATGTCACAGTAAAGCCGGTGAACGCTACTCAGCCCAACGATACCGCAAATGTCATGTCTTGTATGAACTGATAATTGACCGAGCACTGGTTAAAGTTTACTGAATGACCTAAGAAAGGTTTTAGCACCTCTGCTATTACTAATTATGGGGAAATAAAAAATAGGTAGCTGTGGCTCACCATAGGCCAGCGCAAAAAAACTGAATGGTTTCGCATCAAAACGTTGCATGAACGTCTGCACAGCCAGATTTAGTGTGACATGTAACAGATGCACCGTAACATGTTATTATAATATTTATGACGTTTCGTGTTACCTAGTGTAAAGGTAGAGACCTGTGCGCGCTATAATTGAATAAACTCACTTGATCCCAATCCATATGTGATGCTTTCATGCACATGTAGAGGACAGTCCACAGAGTGTTTGTTAAAATTATCAATAACAATAAACACGCACACATGCTAACGGAGTTCACTAGGGTGCAGACAAATCCAGTTGATAAGTTCCAAATAGAAGGAAACCTGTATGCTGGGTCCCACTGCTAGCCACTATGCGCACCAATGAGTAGTCGGGCGGTATTGAGGCATCCGTATACGGGGTGATCTATCAACAGAGATCGAGGAATTCGGTGCAGTATAGCAACCGGTGATTACAATGATAAAACAAAAACTTCAAGAAGTTATTCGTACCGGAACCTTTTTCCAAGTAAGTTATAGAAATGAACTATTCATATACAACCACATCAAGGAATAACTCCAGTTTATTCATTGTCATTTAGTCAGTCTTAAAACAAAGAAAATTAAGTATACAATTTTTTATGTTTTCTTGTGAGTTCTTTTAGTGTTTTTGAATTTATAATCTCCTGTCACGATGCATCTGTAACTTTCTAGTAAAAGAACTTCAAACATCAAGAAAAAAGTGCTAATTATACTAGCAGGAAGAGAAACAGCTAGAGAATACTACATAAAGTGATTTCCTTACTCCTGAAAAACTATTTTTGTATAATAGGTCAGGAGTATTCTCAAAGCTTCTTCATATGAATAAAAAAAGGCTACACTGTTAGAGTATGGTTTTAATAAACTTATTGACGATATATATATATATATATATATATATATATATATATATATATATATATATATATCATATCCACCTACCTAGATGCGTCATGTCAGAGGAATCTGAATTAGGTTGGAAGAGAGTTCAGTGTGACCAGATTAAGACCTGGCATGAGTCGACAAAGTCCTTGACTGTCGGTTTGAGTCATGCGGGGAGATGTATACTGCCTGGTTAGGGTTCCCGAGACAATAGGAATCAGTGGTTGAGGACACTTGGTGACTTGACTGAAAATTGGTCACAATGGTGCAGATATATCCACTCTTTGATATCTTCTAAGGCTTGAATATTCGCACTAACCAGTGTCTTCAAACTGTTTATTCTCTCACACTATCTTATCTTCTTTGATATCACTCCTTTTTTATCCACCTGTTCTTCGTATACTACTGGGAAGTGTGACGACTTGAGCTGATGCACCTGTGTGTGAGGTTCTACTTTGATTTTGTCAGTCAGTCAGTATTCGCGTGACTCCTTACGATTACATTATAACCCAGCCCGTAAGTCGACTAGGAACTGTTCTATTCATTATGATGTAACTTACCTTTAACCAACTCAATCTTTACTACTCATCTGAACATTCTCTAAGCTCTTCCCACTTGACTTATTATAAATTATTTATTAATGTGTTACAACAACTTGAGCGTTATCTGAATTTTATGTTGTGTATTTATTCCCCTTTGAATAGCATCATAGTATAAATAAACAAGTTTAGATAGCTGACAAAATCAATTAGCATTCATCAATGTATCAAAATCTGCTTTCTTCATTCTAAACGCCTTTTCAGTTTGTAATTCACTTTGACTGAAACTATATAAGATACTTTGTCAGATTTCATAATGGACAAAGTTTCAACAAAAGCTGATTTAGCAAAGTTGCTTGTATTATACCGTCGTTGATTGGACCGAATTGATCGGTCTTTATTGGCATATAGGCTCCTGTGTAATGCCTCGATATTACCTGTGTTTTTTAACTATAGTCAAGATGGATAGTAGCTAGTAATCGAATCCAGGATACGCATTTCGTCCTATTTGGGACTCGCCAGCTGAACGTGCCTATCTCCCAGTGAGTGATTTTCTTCCCACCAGGATTCGGACTGGCACAACAAGTAGCTATCGTGACTCGGTGGTGCAGTGGATAACGCTCTGGCGTTCGAAGCGATCGGTCCACATTCCGAACTCCGGTGGAGACAACATAGCTGACTGCGAGGCAGGTATATCCAGCTGATGAGTCCCAAATAGGACGAAATGTGCATACTGGATTCAACTGCTAGCCACTATTCATCTTTACTAAAAAATGATTGAAATGGTATACTTTAAAAATAATAACAATTAACTTGTTTCATATTTAAGATAAGGAAGTAAATGGACTAGGTGTACACACTACATACCTGAAATACAGTTTACTTCATCTGAAGTCGTCGGCTGTAATGTATAGTGGTTAGGATTCTCAAAGTTATTTTTAGTTGTATTATAAGCTCCTGAAATATTATCAGTATTTGATTGAACATCTGTGACTAGTGGAGTAAGTTTTTTTCGAAATAAAATTCTCATATCCTCATTAATAATGGTAGTATAATTAGAAGATACTAAACGGAAACCAAATTAACCTAAAGTGAAAATTGAAATTGAGTTGAGAAGAGTCACTTGAATGGACAATAACTTAATAACACTAGTTAGAAGTAATATTTTGTGTTTGAAATAAAATAGTCTTAAAGTTTCATTCGATTGTCTTGTCTAAACTTCATCTGAGACTAAGTCGGAATTCAAATATCAAAGACAAATAAATAAGGTCCAGGGAGTGTAATAATTCAGTTTTTCCACAAACTGAACAACCGCCATTACTTCAATATCCATGTAATCCATATCTTTTGGCAATTAGTTGAACTATGCCAAACAATTTTTCAGTTAATGACTGTAATTCTACAAAATAATGTTTACAAACTGAACCTATAAACTTATAAATAAGACTGAAGCAAACACGATAGTTGTGCAACTATTAAAACCTGGAAGCATCGGACAGCTGTTACATCTTAGTATAGGATCCCTGAGCAGTGCACACCCATAATCCCTACAAGGATGGAACTCATGGCCAACAGGTTTCGCGGCGAGCATGTTACTCATGAGCTGCTTGACGGGAATCCAACGTTTCACAGTTTTCTACTTCTGTCAGTTCTCGATATAGCCTGACCTTCGGCCACTACCATCACTGAGAATGAATCATCACGTTCGACTTTGTTTGCCCCGCCAGTAGCGACTTCGCACTAGAACGTTGGGAAATGTCATCTCTTGAAGTCAATAAACCTCCACAAACCTCCAAACTGGAATTAAAACGCTTGTAGGTATAACAGTTACCCTGAGAAAACCAACAGTAGTTTCAACCTTCTTTCATACTCCATAGGTTTGGAATGCCGTAATTCACAACACTACAGATGGCGAAAATCGGCAGAAGTAAAAATAGTGGAGGGGAAGAAAATAAGAAAAGTACAAGTGGATGAGAAATAAAAAGGCACTCAATAATAACCTGTTCAAGATTTTCAACATGATATTCAAATGGCTGCACCTCTTCATCAATCATCTCTGATACTGAACATGTCTAAAGCGAAAGTCAGGTGTCTAACACTTGTCTGCATGACCCAGATTAACAGTTATTGAATTAGTAACCAACTGCCAGGTAATCTGTCTGGTCAACACGTTATCTTGGAGGAGACAGTGGGTCAGTACACGATGGACTTGATTCACCTATGTCAATCAGTTTAGGCTTAGAACAGTTTCAACCATTTCTTATTCTCTCTATGTAGAAATCTAAGTCTAAAACTGAATATTGCTTATCCACTTCATTATCGAACAACACTTTATAGGAAGCCCTTCAACCAAGTTTTATTTCCAACGATAATGACAAACTTTGAAAATTCCTTTCAACATTCGTTTCTTAGTTAATTACGGACATTGGTGATTACAGTTTCATCCTCTTAAGTTATCGATCCTCGGACACTTTTTCGACGACCGGTAGTTATTTGGAGTCTTCACCCTTGAGGATTATCAGTATATTATTTGTCCCTTAGTTTTCTAGTGAAACATAGGAATTCAGTAGCATGCCTCCATTCCACTCTCTTCCCTACAATCTTTGCAACATCACCCCACATCTGCCCACAAACTTTCATTTCTTCCTCACATCATCTCCTCCATGTCAACCTCGCCTCACACACCCAACTCATCGTTTCCCCTTTCGATTCCACTCAACAGTCTCGCCTCGTGTGCCATGTCCCCACTCAGTCTTCTCAGTCTACACCCAATCCATCTCCACTTTATTCTCCTGCAGATTCGTTGGGCAATAGGTTCGTGGTCGGTTCATTGTCAGCCACCCAGACTCCCTTGTTGCTTATTCTTTCTCGCCATCTTATCTCATCTTTAGTATCGAGTGAGAGTAGGTGGCAGCTGTTGATGATGTGTGTCTGTAGTTTGTTGGAAGTGCTTTTCGTGACACGCCAAGTTTCTCAACCGTGTAGCACATCTGACTTGACATTGGTGTTGAAAATCCGGATCTCGTTTACGCTTTATGCTGAGTGCATTGTTGTGCTGTGCTGTGCTGTGCTGTTCTGTGCTGTGTTGTGCTGTGCAGTGCAGTAGATCACGACACTGATTTCAGATTAATGAAATCTTGTCTTTCTTTTCCGATCCTAATTTCAAGATCTTCGTCTGTGCCGCCGCTGCCGCCCCGTGTATTTAAATTGTGCTGCTTGGTCAGTTACCGGAAAGAGACCACTACTTTTGGGTTTCTCCCCTTCACGGTGATTAGTGCTTGTTGTTGTTCGTCGGGTATCTTCATCACCACCGTCTTCTCTACATTCACTTGCAGTCTCGTCTTCGCTGCTTCATCTCGCATCTTCTGTCAGTTGGTAGTTTTCTCCAGTAAATCTTCGAGTTTGTGCGATTTTAGACATAAACCATCATTTGCGAAATCCAAACCTTCTTCTAGACTCTTTCCATTGGTCCAGCCGGCGGTTGCCCATCTTCTCACAGCTCCTCACACTTGTCTGCTGCATGATTTGGTCTGGTCCACCACAATCCGGAAGATGGTCGGTGATGGTAGGTGCCAGCTTGTTCTTGCTCTGTCTTAGCTTGAAAGGTTTGTGACACTAAATCCGTAGAGTTGGAACAGTTTCCAAATTACTCCTCGGTTGACGCTGTCGAAGGCCTCTTCATAATCGATGGAGTTGAAGTAGAGATGACTGCAATTTTATGCTCTGTTCTATTGTGATGCGTAGCGTAGCGTTGCAGTTTGATCCGCTCATGAATTGTTCTTCCTGAAACCAGCCAGCCTGTTACGGTCGTAATTTTGCATCCAGCGCATTTTTTAGTCCTTCCAGGATGATGCGGCATAATATTTTGTTTGAAGTGGGCAGAAGCATGATTCCGTGCTAGTCCTTCCCGAGGCTTGTGCCCCCCTTCTTCTGGAGTTTGACAAGTTAGCTCTTCTTCCATTCAGTGTACAGGTACCCTTCCTTCCTTCCAAACCTTCTACAGTAGTGGTGTAAGCATGTCCTCTGTTGTCTTTGCATCTGTTTTCAGTGGTTTTTGGCGTGATTCTATCTGGTCCTCCCTCTTTCCCGGATTTCTGCGAAGTTATGGGCTGGTTTTATCGGAGAGCATGTGTTCTCTGGTAGTCCTGTGAATGGGCTGCTGGTGGTATTTCTGAAGGAGTTGCAGGTAGTAGTGATCGATTCAAGAGTTTTTTGAAGTGGTCAGTCTATCGTTTGTCTTGTTCCTCCTCTTTGGCGCCAACTAAGTTTCCTTCGCTTTCATTCATTCATTGATCTCTTCCCAGATAGTAACCTGGTTATCTGATATGGTGTTGTCAGGTCTCTTTCTCTTCTACCTGCAACCTGTTCTGCTTCGCTTGCCAACGTGTTGTAGAAGTGTCTTTTGTCTTTGTGTGCACTCTTCTTTACTTCTTTCTCCAGTGTCATTTCCTCTTTTCGCTGTTCATCCTTGCGCCGTACTGGTTCCGCTTCTGCTTCACCGTCTTTCTCTCCCTCCCCTACCAGCTTCCATGTTTCCATCGGGATCCACTCCTTGTCTCTCTGCTTCTGCTTCCCTAACACGGCTATGTTGGTTTCCTTCCACATCTCTTTCAAAGAGATCCAGTCTTCTTCCACGTCCAGTCCTTCAGAGATGTTGCCTAATGTCTCCCATTTTGTCCTGATGAATGACGTGAAGATGTCGTTTGGCGTTTCGTCTTTCAGTTTCTGCTCTAGGTGTTGAAATCCAACTGTGGTTTATCACCAACTTCTTTGAAGGCTTTCAACTTGATTTTGCTGGTAGGTTCCTTGCACTAGATAGTCAGTGGTGTGAACCTACATCTGCTCCCCTCCTTCATCCGATCTTGTGTCCAGTAGGCTGACTGCGTCTCCACCTTCTTCACACTGAGATCAAGTCGATCTGATTTTTAGTGTGTCCTGGCGTCTGGCGAAATCAAATCCATGTCGCCTTGTGAATATCCCTGTGGTTGTACACACTTCTTCGAATCACCAAATCGTTGAATGCACAGAAATCTCCAGACAGTCCTCTATTCTCGTTCATTTCACTGAGCACTTCTCGACCCATGATGACTTCTCTTCCTGTGATGTCCGCTGCCGGTTAGGTATTCATGTCACCCCACCCATTAGAATTTTGATGAGGTGGGATCTTGTACATTACTGATTTCAGTTGTCTGTGGGACTCCTCCCTCTTCCCTTGGTCTGCGTCTGTATCATTTGTAGGTGCACAGCTTAAAATCACATGACTGTGACTTTCCTTCCTTTTGAGTTGAATCCATCTTAAATCCTCTTTTCCAGAAATCAGGAGAAAGTGGCACTACAACTTCTTCAGGAATTGAGTTTCACCGTTTGAACAACATAACTGCAAATGAGTTGGCACAGGCCATCGTATGCGCCCTGTCGTGCTCTGTCCCGAAAAATGACTTCCAAATGTTTGTGGTGAGAGATTAAGATCGGTCAGTTAAGATGAGAGAGATCGTAAGGGATATGATACACTATGTTCACATCTCCTCTAAACCTTGTATATTACTTTGGTTTGGCCTAAGAACGACCAAGCCACCTAAATAACGTTTGCTCCCTAGCCAAATCACTTTCGTTGTGGCTGTTTTTTAAACCACTCCTAGGATAATTAGGTCTACCTTAAAGTATGGGGAAATAATTAACGAGTTTTTCCTCAGATTAAGACGAATACATAGTATGTAAGTCGTGGTGAATAGGCCAGGAGGTAGACTTCCTAGAGCCCGAAAATAAGAGACCCTGGAACTTCATATGGCATGTTGGCTACAAGACGACAGTGGACAAGAGCTGTAAGTGTATCGCTTAAGGTAGACCCTAGGCTTTTCAAACGTTCGAAGGAAATATGCTTTCCCCCCCTACTCACTAACCAAGATTCAAAGAGTTTCGATCAAGATGGTTAAAGACTGAGAAAATACCTCTTACACTGGGAAACAGTAACTAATCAACCCATTCTACCGGAACTAAACATAATTTCACAGTAATCACATCACTCTCCAAGCTGCATTTAGCACTTCTGTCTAGTCCTTTTGAATACTAGTTAAGATAAACAACGACGGCGAGAGGACATATCAAAGTTGGATATATAACATCTTGGGTTTGAGATGCTGAGAACTTCCGAAGCTGAAGCCCCAGGAATTTAGAACTATCTAACATGAGGTTTTTTACTGAGCTTCCACTGTTGATGCGTTGAGAATAAAGTGAGACTCACAAGCATATGATACTCCACAGTTATAGATGCAAAAGCATCAAGCCCGCGCTGCTTTTGAAAAAAAGTGTAATCTTACCGTGATTTAGCGATTTAGCTTTTGTTGTGTCTAACGCAACGATAGCTCCGTTTTCCAGTAAGAGTATTCTCTCCAGCTCCCAGTTTGATAAGTTTACCCTTCTTTACGTGTACTTTTGTTCATACTAGGATAACGAGGCTTTACCTCGGTCCCAGTTTCGGTTTGATCCGATAACGTTTAGGTTGCTACTCTTTTTCAAGCTTCTCCAGAGTTTATATTTTCTTCTTTTTCAATATATACCGTCTTTATACTTTCAACGAAAACGGTGGCCAAACAGGTGTGCAAGAGGCAGAGCTGTCGTCAACCTGTTCAGGCGGGTATGCAATGTGACACGTGCGATGGATGGTTCCATCGCGCTTGCACCGACCTAACGCAAACTGAGCACACCAAGCTCAGTAAGCCCGGCTACAAGTGGTATTGTCGCCTGTGTAGAACTGCACTCGACGATGTTCTTGAAAACATCATCAGCATGTCATCGGGATTAAAAAACAGACTGAAAGTAGATCATAAAAAGGAGAAGCTGGAAAACTCAAAAGCAGTGCCTAAGCACGAGAATTACGGAGCTAGAAAACCGTCTGGTGGAAAAAGTGCTCAAGTCACTCGACAAGAGCAAGGCTCTGGTCTGACGGAGGACATGATGCACCTCAGTAGGGCAATAACATAAACTGTCCTACAGTCCTTCACTTGGATTTTGTCATCGACGGATGAGGCGCAAAATGAAACGGTTATACCAAACAGGGATGGTCAGGATGGAGGATGGGTAACCATTATACGAAACAATAACAAGCGAGTTTCAACTCTAGTCAACCACACCGGATCTAGGAAGGTGAGAAACCCAGGGAACAAACCCGAGTTGGGTAATCTGGAAATCGGGGAGGCTAAGCATGGGCCCCCAGGAAAGTGGAATGAACACCAGACCATGCGAGTCACCAGCCAGCTTGCCAGACAAGCGAATGCGTTGCCCACGAACGGGGGCAAGGCTGGAGAAAAAAAATGAAAACTCAACAAAGAGCGACCGAGCGTCAACAGTTTACAAGACATATTAGTGTCCGGAACGATTCCTTGATCGTCCTGAACCTGACAGACAGCCCTGAACTCCCATATAGCCTTCAGGACAAGAGTGGTAGGGCTCTTTGGGAGAGCGTATGCAGAAAACTCAAGCTGGACCACGTAAAACCAGTAGCTGAAACTAGGGTGTCTCGCGGTCTCGACCCAATAACTAAAAGCAAACCCCATCTTTTGAAGCTCACATTCTTCAACCCAGAGGATGTCGAGGATGTACTCTTGGCATCTCACGTGCTAAAAGCTGAAGTGGAAGTTAGGATACTGCCGGACATCCCACATTCTGAGGGAAAAGCTCTAAAGAATCTGTCGGGCGACAATCGTGATGCCTACTTCAGAGGAAGAAACCTAATGGTGCAAGGCATACCAGAGGACCCAGGCACCGAGGATATTCACTACGATTCTCGTGAGTGGAGGTCCCTCAAGAATACTATGAACCTGAAAGAGGTAATCACCCAAAGCGTCCCACGCATGCCCAAAAAAGACGATGACCCCAGACCAAGGCTGATCAGAGTGGTCTTTCCGACCTCTCGTGTGGCAGCATCCACACTAGAGGCTTTCTGGGAGAACAGAAATCACCTGCCATCTGCGGTCCGCATGCGGCCTGATAGGTCACAGCACGAAAGGCTTCAACGAAAACAGAAAAACCGGAACTAGTTGTATCTCTGGAAGACTGTCTAGATGCAAAAACGGGGAAGGGGCGGGGAACACTACACTGGTAGCCGGCAATTAGGCACATTCTCAGCCCCCGCGCCTGAGGAACCAGCCAGTCAACTGGAAAATAGAGAGGGTGCAGGCATCGCATTCCAAGTACAGAACATAAACTGCATCTACACTAATGCACAAAGCTCACTGAACAAACTTGACGAGCTGCGGGACCTAGGTAGGTACACTTTCGCTCACCTTATCGGTGTTACCGAGACATGGGCTTCACCTGACATGTCAAATCAGGAACTGTCAATTGCTAGTACCATGCTGTTTCGTAGTGACAGGAAGGCTGGTAGGGGGTGAGGTAGCAGTTTACGTCAGCTTTTCTCTCTCAGCCCGCCAAATCCATATCCATGAACTGGATTGGTGCACAATAAAGCTGCCCAAGCCTACAGAGTGCTTGGTGGGAGCCGTTTACAGAAAACCGTCTGCCGATTCGCAATATGGCAACCAGATACTGGAGGCAATCAGTTGCTCTCTTAAACTGCGGCGCACACAAACTGATTCTAGGAGATTTTAGCCTACGGGAGGTCAGCTTTGCAGATCGCACGTTTACCGGGAGCGACGATTCCTTCGAAGCCAGATTCTTCCACTTGATCGAGGGGCTGGGGCTTACAGGAAATGTGAGAACGGTAACGCTAGTTAGGCAGGCTCAGACCCCATCTCGCCTAGACTGCGTCTTCACAAAAGAAGAATTCCTGATAGACAACTTAGCAATCCTACCTCCTTTGGGCAGTAGTGACCACGTTGTAATCGGCTCCCAATTTGTTTGCGAAAGCAATCTAACTAGACCTTTCAATGAACATCTTTGGAACTTCAGACGACTCAACACTCCGGTTCTTCTAACCGCACTGGGACAGACAGAATGGGAAGTTAGCCATACGTGGCAAGATACGAACACCTATTGGAAATTCATACTTGACAAGATCCAGCATGCGATCAGTCAGTCTGTTCCACTTTCGAGGCCGAAGTGCCTCAAGTTACCTAAGGTAATAAGGAACCATACTCGCAAACTGCCTAAGTTAAAAAGACATCACTGGGCTGATCACAAAAGGATTGGCACCGAATGTACCTACAGAAAATTCAAACAGACAAGAAACGCGTGTACGAGGGTTTTGAGAGGCGATCGACAGCGGCATCAAGTCAGGCTCACAAACATGTTCGTGTCTAACCCGTGAAGTCTCTTCCGCTACGCTACTTCAGTCCTGCAGGCTAAAGCGGGATTCACTCAACTACTAGGTGCTGGCCGACTGACTAATGGAGACACCGAAGCAGCTGAGCTCTTGGCCGACCAGTATCTGCAAATCTTTTCATCATCGTCCACCCACTCAGGAGCTTACAACGAAGTAGGACTCTCGGTGGTCGACCTAAGCGTTGAGCTAGTACGACGCAAACTACTACTGCTCACTAGAGACACTCCTCCGGGACCAGATAAAATCCATCCAGTGGTACTGCGAGAGGGAGCTTCAATCCTTTCCGGACCCTTAAGTAAGTTATTTAAGAGTTCTCTGGGTCAGGGGATAGTACCTGACTCTTGGAAGCCGGGCCACATAACGCCAATCCTCAAAGGGGGTCAACGGAGCAATCCAAAGAAGTACAGACCGGTGACACTTCTATCCATTCCTTCCAAAGTAATGGAATCGTTGATATACGATGGACTGAGGGATTGCCTCACAAAGATGAATTTTTTTGCACCCCAATAACATGGGTTTCGAAATGGGTACTCCTGCATTACCAATTCGCTCACTGCAGTAGATAGATGGACTAGCATTGTTGACCATCGAGGACGAATTGATGTTATCTACCCAGAATTTGCTAAGGCATTTGATCGTGTTAATCATGACTGTCTTATCGATAAATTAAAATTAGCTGGGATTCAACCTCTGCTCATTGGCTGGCTGTCTCCATATCTACGCAGTCGTTCACTTAGAGTTCGAGTGAGTTTCTCTGTCTGAAGAAACTGCATGTCCTGGTGGTGTTCCCCAAGGCTTAGTATAAGGGCCTCTCCTTTTTCTAATATACATAAAGGACTTGCCTCGACAGGTCGCTTCCAAATTCTTTCTTTTTGCCGATGACGTGAAACTCTGGAGGAAAGTCAGAAGTGGAGAAGACAGTGTTTCTCTACAGGAAGACTTAACCAGACTTCACAGTTGGGCAGTCAACGATGGGCTTGAATTTAACCCTGGGAAATGCAAGGCAATACACGTAAAACATGATGCATCTCATGTATATAGCCTCAACAGGACGGAACTGACGGAAAAGGATTCGGGCGTGTTGGTCCCCCAGGACTTAAAATCCTATGCCAACTGCGACAGAAACGCACTTCGTGGGAGTTTAGCATTAGTAACTCTCAGACGAATTTTCGGGCAGTTCGATCGTAGATGCTTCCACCAAATTTTCAACAGCTTCAAACGGGACCATCGTCTTCCACCCTTATCTCCAGAAGGACAAACTGAGCTTAGAATGCATCCAGGGGCGTTCCACAAAATCTGTTTAAGGACTCAGGTCCAAAACATAAGATGAACGGCTGGTTGCGCTGGATCTGTATCCTCTGGAATATAGAAGGCCTAGGAGATGACTTGATAATGACTTACAACATTCTGAGCACGCCTGGCCATCCACTCCGACACTTATTAAATCTTACCTGAAACGCTAATCTTAGGGGACATGCACAGAAACTAAGCCTGGAACATAGCAGGCTGGATGTCAGGCACGACTTCTATCCCCTAAGAGTTACTGAACCCTGGAACGCTCTTCTTAAGGATGTGATTCAGGCTACTTCGTCTGGATCTTCTAAATGCCTACTGGATACCCATTTGATATGTCTGGGATCTGCCTAGAACTAAGTGAGTTTTCACATTTTAATTGCCACTTTTTCACTTTTATTTACTTGCACAACAGGTTGTCAACCAAAAGGAGTAGTGATCCACGGACTGTAGATGCGGAAGCCAGTTAAGCGAAAGCTTCTATTCCGTCAACAACCATTTGAACCATTTGAATCATCAGTAGCAACGACCCTGTCTATCTAGAACCCAAGGTGTGTGTACTACAGTACCCTGGCAAGCTGAATATTTATTTGGCAATTACTTATTGTGAATCACAAAAGTCTCTCTTATAGACATTGAGTATTGTTTTTCTTGGTAGAAAACACTAATAATTTTGTAGGTCACATATTGCACTTTTACGAAGGTAGAGTAGTCAAGGTGATAACACTTCGGTTTCACAGTATTACTTTTATCTCATCTTTGTGTCATCAGTTTGAGTCTTTTTGTTTTAGGCTTACAAAAAATTAAGATATTTTCAGTATCTCATCCTTTATTTCTTCCAAAGTTCTAACTTATTTTAATACATGTGTAAGTTGATTAATAAGCAATACTTTTTGTTTCTTCTGCAATCTTTTTCAAAAATACAAAGGATGCCTTTTGAAGTCTGAAAAGGTCTTACTTTTTCAGTGGTCGAATTTAACAGTAAAAGGCTTCATGTGCGAGCGATAAAATTATAAATCTAAAATTTATTAACTAGTGTTAACACTACTTCTGCACTGATTTCTCCCAGAGGCTGAATAATTAAAGTCTCCACATATTTTTAGGTATAAGCCATCTCTGAGAAAACGCTTATCTATATTCCAATTGATCTTAAAGTTTGTTTCATCTGTCAGCTGCGTATAATTTGCTAAAACTATAACCTTTGCTAGCTGGCAGCTAGGTATACACCAGAACGCTTAACCAGAGAATTCTACACTGCAGAAAAATTTACGGTCTGCGATAAGGAAAGTACACTAACATCAGGACCCTGATAATAACATATTTTCTTTATTTTTTGGTGGCCATCAAAATTATCAAAATGCTTTGTTTGAGTAATTTCTAGTAGAGTAGAGCTTTTTCTATGGAAGGCTGAAACGCTGAAAATCGTCGTTGGAACTAATGATAGCAGTTCTTTTGATGAATTCAGTGGAGGGAAAACTAACTCTTCACAAAAATGAATAATGTATGGGTGAACTTAGACTGAGATCTAATGTCCAGAACATGTTTTATAATCATGTGTAGACGAAATGATTTCTTTGCGCTTGTTTTTACATATTGTTGAACAGAATTAGGTCTTTGGTGGATTTCGATACAGTTGAGTCTCCCAGCCCCTTTCAGCTGGTTTGGTTAAACAGATAGGTTACTAGGTATTGATTAAATTTTCATGGGGCTGTACAGTTTGTCTTGGGGTTGTAGTGTAAGTGGGTTTCCTAGATGTCACGTTTACAGATAAGCTTATTGCCTACCATCCTACTCACTAATGGCCAAAGATGCAACTTTAAAACCTTAGAAGTATCATTCTATCAATACGTACTTCTAAGGTGGCATAATCCAATCATATGAA
Organism: Heterobilharzia americana; assembly: GCA_944470555.2. NCBI lineage: Eukaryota > Metazoa > Platyhelminthes > Trematoda > Strigeidida > Schistosomatidae > Heterobilharzia > Heterobilharzia americana. Next base: position 32,800,093 of record OX104130.1, read on the forward strand.
GAAATGGTGAAGAGTCGATGAAATTACATCGTTTTTGAGGGGTTTTATGACTGTGGTATTGGATACGATCGTGGTTGTGTTTTAAAAATGCTGCAGTTGCATTCTGATAAAACCTCTGGGTGATTTAGCTGTTGAGTAACTAACTGTGTATCAGCCAGTTAGATTTTTCGATGTTTTTCACTGGTTCAAGTTTTAAGCGTTTATAGTAAATAGAACTCTAAGTGTTTGTCAACTAGTGAGATATAAACCTTTAACCTAACAGTCTGCTGATAACTAGTTGCAAAACCTTATCAAATTGGCATGTAATTATATTATGTGTAGCAACACAAGTAAAAGTACACTACTTTCAATGCTGAAGGATTTTACATCACGTGAAATACTTACTTATCAGTTGTTCCTCATTGCTTTGACTTGTTTATTTGCATATAGATTGCTAATCTGTTAATGTCTTGTAAAACGCTGCACTCAAATCTTAGACTTCGTTTCAGAAAAGAGTTTAAAAAATAAATTCATAAAATTGATTAAGACCGAATCTCTTTTGTAATTTCATCTCAGAGGAAAGCTTTTATTCCGACCATCCATTGACGCATAGATTTGGTGGAATTTTTAGTGGTTCATCAACAAAACAGACCATACACAAGGACCTCATCTAATAGTTTCTCGTCAGGTGAATTCGTAACTTATCAGAAGTTCAGATTTTTCAGAAGCGAGTCATGTCAATGATAACTTCTCAATAGCACAAAAAATGATAGCGTCTAAATACTAGGATTGGTCATAGTTAGCCAAAGATCAGGAATATAATTCTAGTCTGTTGCACTCCAAAACAATATTTACTTTCACCTCTAATGCGCGTTAAATTACCAAGGAAAAAGCGAAATTTCCTTTTTTTCCGTTACTGGAATCATAGTTTCAATTCAAATCATTAGTTGAGATATATGAACATTTAAAGTGGAGTGATTTAGTCTCAGATGGTAAGAATTTCCAGAATAAACTGTCATATTAAAAGTTTCGTACCCATTGCTAGCTCTGGTAAACAAAAATTTGTATTAAATCCATATACTTGGCAAATAAACTACGTACTTATCCTCTTTTTTCAACTGATTTCTAAGGTGTTCATTGTGAGTCAATGAGGTGACACCAAATAAAATGTTTTGAAAGCCTGTCTTTTTACAATAGGATACAGATAAATTTAGTTATGAACAACCTTCCCAAAATGTGGATGTTTCACCTGAAACAAATAAAAGTAGCACTCAACATGTATAAAATGAATTGATGAAGCAATGGAACTTGGCAGGTAGTATAGGGATGACTTTAGAAAAAAGAAATTGTAGAATGAAAACAGTTGTAGTTTATTAGGTTGTGTGGCATACTTTAACAGAATATGACCAGAGTATTGTTTTCTTGTCGGCATTATTCAAGTATACTTAGAAAGAACTTTAGTCTACTACTAACTGTTAGGTAGTTTATTATTCAGAAGTAATCGTTAGATGACAAGGTTTAAGCCACTAGATTTCCAAAAGTAAATGCAACATGTGTTAACCTTCATTTTTCTGACATTTCAGATGTATTAATTTATGAGTTATACTCAAATGTATAGCACTATTCGTGATGTCAGATAGAACGGGTTTAGTGACTCAAGAATATTTCAGTCTTTACTTGTAAACAGCTCGATAGAATGAACTGAAGTACATCCAACTCATTGTACTCTGAAAACTTAGTCATTGTGCCATCACTTAGATGCATAGATAGTAATGTGTTCAAAATTTTAGTTCAAAAAACAAAAACATGTGCATAGATATAACTGACTTCACTTCATAAGAGTGGTGGATATTCTCAGGAAGCAAGTCTTAGTTGTTAACATGTAGAAACAAGTTCAGAAATATTGGTGAACAGACAAGCTGAATCCAAAATGATAGCGAATCGTATATCGGACTTTGCATCATATTTCTGTGCGTTTTTTGTGATCATAGTGCTCTATAGTCTTCTTTTAAAGAGTTTAATAACGTGGCAGTGCTTCCTGTTTTAGAAAGACTTACAGTTTTTGTAATAAAGCTGTATATAGTTTAGACTTCAAAGTAGCAGGAAATGGTATTCATGAGGCTTAATGACTAGTATTTAACTGAAATAGGTTTTGAACTAAAATTTCGATCTTTTGTCAAAGGTCTATCTGGTAACATAGGCAAAATCATTCATGAAACATTTTGGTTGTCATTTAAGAGGACATGCATTTATGTAATAAACATTTTAACAAAATATTTTATTATCATTTTGACTATCTGAGATAGCCGTCGTTTGGCAGACTAGTATTGATACTGGGTAATGATTGAAGGTCAAATAAGAATTTGGAGCGCAGCGGGATTCGAACCAGCGATCACCGAATTTCCGGCCTGATGCCCTACAAATTGAGCTACGAGGTCCGGCTGCTGATTCCATTTTTGTTTCACCTCAGTCACAAATGATTTTACTCGACCACCATGTGAATTCGTGATGCGTTACTATCGTTTGATAGTATTCACACTGACTGCCTAGTCAGGACTTCTCATCCCAATCTCAATCTGACTGACTAGTCGGGTAAGGCCCTTAGTGGTTGAGGTGAAATAAAAATCTGCCTAGCAGTTGAGCCTCTGAGCACGGCCGGTAGAATATTTTATGCAGAACTGCAAAGAGGAAACGATCTTTCGACTAAATCTAATTTATTTCTAAGTCTGTATTAGATTGGGTTTAAAAAGTGTGAACTGAATAGTCAGTGCCATGGGCAACAGACATTTGGGTAACTATTGTTCAGATAACAAACAGTGTCAACCCTTTATGTATAAAAATCGTAATGTTAACCAAGGATGTCTTATGGATTATAAGAGAATAACGAATGTTATTTTCACAATTGGTTTCCCTTCACCGTACAATAGTCTTCCCATTCGAAAATCGAAAGCCTATTTTTCGGTCAGATGCTTTGTTACAACAGGCAACAAACTTTGGTCAAGGGACAGTGACTTACTTGCTGAATAATGTTCAACATATATTTTTTTAAAGGCGTCTACAAAAATAGAAACCTCGTGAAATGTTGAGCCTAACACTATAGACTGCAACTTATGCTAGTACTGTTGGATCGACATTGTTTCGTGGATACGACTGCTAATCTTCAATCAGAGTGCAAACATAAATAAGCTTGGGTCTACAGGTTCAGCCTTCTGACAAAGATTTAGTATATCGTTGTTATCTGTTGATTTAACCGATAGTAATGAAGAATAAAATACATCATAAAAACTAATTTATATTTCTTTACTGTTTACAAATGGACTTACAAGAGAACCATTGTTGTATAGGTTATGAACTATGTGAGGAATTTCCAACTGATTGGAAGCCTAGGTGATTTGTTAAGATCCATATTCGGTGACTAAGATCATCCACAAGGATGACTTCCGTAATGTGTCCTTGACTGTCCCGTTTCAATATACTAAACACAGTAATGATGGATAGTAGCTAGCTGCGCAATCCAGGATGTGCTTCCCAACCTATTTAGGACTCATCAGCTTGATGTTACCGTCTACCACTGACCAATGTTGTTCCCACCAGGATTCGAACTCGAAACTGATCACTTCAAATGCCGGAGCGTTGCCCACTTGGCCACTGAGTTATGATAGGTACTTCTAATGCTTTGGATATAGTCCTAATGTACTCACCTGCATTGTCCCATATGGGCTCCAGAGTAAAAGAAACATGCATCTTGGATTCCGCTGTCAGCCACTATTCATCATTAGTATACAACTGAAACACAAGCACTATCAAAGCATCCATACAGGAGAGACCTATCAAATTCAGTCCAACTAACGACACAATAATATAAGTAACAATATTGAACACATTTAATGAAAATTTCCGCTTTCTACAGTAACTAGCGAAGACGTTTCTGAATCTTATCAATTCCGAGAACATATGCGTAGTGCATTCTGGGGTTATTTTCTCATGATTCTAAAATAAATATACTTTTATCCAATGAGTTCAACATCACACATATATCTAACAGCACAAACTGTAGGCTATTATCTTTAATTAGTAGTATTGTGTTACTCTTTTTACCTTCAAGATGGGATAGACTATAGCATATATAACTATATAATTTGTAACCAGTAGCAACTACTAGTCTTAAGATCAATGTACACAGTACTACTGTAGAAAAACTTAATTCAAACCAATTCCATGTATAACTTCCCACAGCACAGCTCGTATAAAAATAAATATAAAATTGTTAGTAGACAGAAATGAGTTATTTTATAATTTCCAAGACATTTCATAAATGATATTCGGTAACGCATATCCTCGATGATAAAATGTAAATATTTTCCGAAATCTAAGTTTAAAAGATCCAGAATTCGAGAAATGAAATATGAGATAGCTAATGCTAAAGCGTCTCCTGTCCACCCCAAGCAAAATATTAAGGCGCATCGTTGTAGAGAGATTAGAAAGGTGCTCTGCATTCAAAATTACGAATGGAACAGGCTGGCGGGTTTCAAGAAGAACAATTCATGTGCAGATCCAATTGCAATGCTACGCTACGCACCATCATAGAACAGAGCATAGAACGGCAGTCAACTCTCCACCTCAACTTCATCGATTTTGTGGCGGTGTCGCAGATGGGGACGTCAAGGCCAGGATCGGAAAAGCAAGACAAGCTTTCATTAATCTGAAATCAGTGTCGTGATCTACTGCACTGCGCAGCACAACACAGCACAGAACAGCACAGCACAGCACAACAATGCACTCAGCATAAAGCGTAAACGAGATCCGGATTTTCAACACCAATGTCAAGTCAGATGTGCTACACGGTTGAGAAACTTGGCGTGTCACGAAAAGCACTTCCAACAAACTACAGACACACATCATCAACAGCTGCCACCTACTCTCACTCGATACTAAAGATGAGATAAGATGGCGAGAAAGAATAAGCAACAAGGGAGTCTGGGTGGCTGACAATGAACCGACCACGAACCTATTGCCCAACGAATCTGCAGGAGAATAAAGTGGAGATGGATTGGGTGTAGACTGAGAAGACTGAGTGGGGACATGGCACACGAGGCGAGACTGTTGAGTGGAATCGAAAGGGGAAACGATGAGTTGGGTGTGTGAGGCGAGGTTGACATGGAGGAGATGATGTGAGGAAGAAATGAAAGTTTGTGGGCAGATGTGGGGTGATGTTGCAAAGATTGTAGGGAAGAGAGTGGAATGGAGGCATGCTACTGAATTCCTATGTTTCACTAGAAAACTAAGGGACAAATAATATACTGATAATCCTCAAGGGTGAAGACTCCAAATAACTACCGGTCGTCGAAAAAGTGTCCGAGGATCGATAACTTAAGAGGATGAAACTGTAATCACCAATGTCCGTAATTAACTAAGAAACGAATGTTGAAAGGAATTTTCAAAGTTTGTCATTATCGTTGGAAATAAAACTTGGTTGAAGGGCTTCCTATAAAGTGTTGTTCGATAATGAAGTGGATAAGCAATATTCAGTTTTAGACTTAGATTTCTACATAGAGAGAATAAGAAATGGTTGAAACTGTTCTAAGCCTAAACTGATTGACATAGGTGAATCAAGTCCATCGTGTACTGACCCACTGTCTCCTCCAAGATAACGTGTTGACCAGACAGATTACCTGGCAGTTGGTTACTAATTCAATAACTGTTAATCTGGGTCATGCAGACAAGTGTTAGACACCTGACTTTCGCTTTAGACATGTTCAGTATCAGAGATGATTGATGAAGAGGTGCAGCCATTTGAATATCATGTTGAAAATCTTGAACAGGTTATTATTGAGTGCCTTTTTATTTCTCATCCACTTGTACTTTTCTTATTTTCTTCCCCTCCACTATTTTTACTTCTGCCGATTTTCGCCATCTGTAGTGTTGTGAATTACGGCATTCCAAACCTATGGAGTATGAAAGAAGGTTGAAACTACTGTTGGTTTTCTCAGGGTAACTGTTATACCTACAAGCGTTTTAATTCCAGTTTGGAGGTTTGTGGAGGTTTATTGACTTCAAGAGATGACATTTCCCAACGTTCTAGTGCGAAGTCGCTACTGGCGGGCAAACAAAGTCGAACGTGATGATTCATTCTCAGTGATGGTAGTGGCCGAAGGTCAGGCTATATCGAGAACTGACAGAAGTAGAAAACTGTGAAACGTTGGATTCCCGTCAAGCAGCTCATGAGTAACATGCTCGCCGCGAAACCTGTTGGCCATGAGTTCCATCCTTGTAGGGATTATGGGTGTGCACTGCTCAGGGATCCTATACTAAGATGTAACAGCTGTCCGATGCTTCCAGGTTTTAATAGTTGCACAACTATCGTGTTTGCTTCAGTCTTATTTATAAGTTTATAGGTTCAGTTTGTAAACATTATTTTGTAGAATTACAGTCATTAACTGAAAAATTGTTTGGCATAGTTCAACTAATTGCCAAAAGATATGGATTACATGGATATTGAAGTAATGGCGGTTGTTCAGTTTGTGGAAAAACTGAATTATTACACTCCCTGGACCTTATTTATTTGTCTTTGATATTTGAATTCCGACTTAGTCTCAGATGAAGTTTAGACAAGACAATCGAATGAAACTTTAAGACTATTTTATTTCAAACACAAAATATTACTTCTAACTAGTGTTATTAAGTTATTGTCCATTCAAGTGACTCTTCTCAACTCAATTTCAATTTTCACTTTAGGTTAATTTGGTTTCCGTTTAGTATCTTCTAATTATACTACCATTATTAATGAGGATATGAGAATTTTATTTCGAAAAAACTTACTCCACTAGTCACAGATGTTCAATCAAATACTGATAATATTTCAGGAGCTTATAATACAACTAAAAATAACTTTGAGAATCCTAACCACTATACATTACAGCCGACGACTTCAGATGAAGTAAACTGTATTTCAGGTATGTAGTGTGTACACCTAGTCCATTTACTTCCTTATCTTAAATATGAAACAAGTTAATTGTTATTATTTTTAAAGTATACCATTTCAATCATTTTTTAGTAAAGATGAATAGTGGCTAGCAGTTGAATCCAGTATGCACATTTCGTCCTATTTGGGACTCATCAGCTGGATATACCTGCCTCGCAGTCAGCTATGTTGTCTCCACCGGAGTTCGGAATGTGGACCGATCGCTTCGAACGCCAGAGCGTTATCCACTGCACCACCGAGTCACGATAGCTACTTGTTGTGCCAGTCCGAATCCTGGTGGGAAGAAAATCACTCACTGGGAGATAGGCACGTTCAGCTGGCGAGTCCCAAATAGGACGAAATGCGTATCCTGGATTCGATTACTAGCTACTATCCATCTTGACTATAGTTAAAAAACACAGGTAATATCGAGGCATTACACAGGAGCCTATATGCCAATAAAGACCGATCAATTCGGTCCAATCAACGACGGTATAATACAAGCAACTTTGCTAAATCAGCTTTTGTTGAAACTTTGTCCATTATGAAATCTGACAAAGTATCTTATATAGTTTCAGTCAAAGTGAATTACAAACTGAAAAGGCGTTTAGAATGAAGAAAGCAGATTTTGATACATTGATGAATGCTAATTGATTTTGTCAGCTATCTAAACTTGTTTATTTATACTATGATGCTATTCAAAGGGGAATAAATACACAACATAAAATTCAGATAACGCTCAAGTTGTTGTAACACATTAATAAATAATTTATAATAAGTCAAGTGGGAAGAGCTTAGAGAATGTTCAGATGAGTAGTAAAGATTGAGTTGGTTAAAGGTAAGTTACATCATAATGAATAGAACAGTTCCTAGTCGACTTACGGGCTGGGTTATAATGTAATCGTAAGGAGTCACGCGAATACTGACTGACTGACAAAATCAAAGTAGAACCTCACACACAGGTGCATCAGCTCAAGTCGTCACACTTCCCAGTAGTATACGAAGAACAGGTGGATAAAAAAGGAGTGATATCAAAGAAGATAAGATAGTGTGAGAGAATAAACAGTTTGAAGACACTGGTTAGTGCGAATATTCAAGCCTTAGAAGATATCAAAGAGTGGATATATCTGCACCATTGTGACCAATTTTCAGTCAAGTCACCAAGTGTCCTCAACCACTGATTCCTATTGTCTCGGGAACCCTAACCAGGCAGTATACATCTCCCCGCATGACTCAAACCGACAGTCAAGGACTTTGTCGACTCATGCCAGGTCTTAATCTGGTCACACTGAACTCTCTTCCAACCTAATTCAGATTCCTCTGACATGACGCATCTAGGTAGGTGGATATGATATATATATATATATATATATATATATATATATATATATATCGTCAATAAGTTTATTAAAACCATACTCTAACAGTGTAGCCTTTTTTTATTCATATGAAGAAGCTTTGAGAATACTCCTGACCTATTATACAAAAATAGTTTTTCAGGAGTAAGGAAATCACTTTATGTAGTATTCTCTAGCTGTTTCTCTTCCTGCTAGTATAATTAGCACTTTTTTCTTGATGTTTGAAGTTCTTTTACTAGAAAGTTACAGATGCATCGTGACAGGAGATTATAAATTCAAAAACACTAAAAGAACTCACAAGAAAACATAAAAAATTGTATACTTAATTTTCTTTGTTTTAAGACTGACTAAATGACAATGAATAAACTGGAGTTATTCCTTGATGTGGTTGTATATGAATAGTTCATTTCTATAACTTACTTGGAAAAAGGTTCCGGTACGAATAACTTCTTGAAGTTTTTGTTTTATCATTGTAATCACCGGTTGCTATACTGCACCGAATTCCTCGATCTCTGTTGATAGATCACCCCGTATACGGATGCCTCAATACCGCCCGACTACTCATTGGTGCGCATAGTGGCTAGCAGTGGGACCCAGCATACAGGTTTCCTTCTATTTGGAACTTATCAACTGGATTTGTCTGCACCCTTGTTAACTCAATATCAACCACTTTGAATGTCAAAGCCTTATTTTTCAAAATATTCATAGGATTTTGAGAAATTTCAGTGTATAATTTGGAAAGGCAATAATAAGTCAAAATATTTAGAGTAGGTGGATCAAATTGCTATACTGCTAATCATCATTGAACAGAGTATGAATCGGCAGTCAACTCTCAACCTCAACTTCATCGATTTTGTGAAGGTTTTCGAAAGCGCCGACCGACAAGTAATTTGGCAGGCAGTTCCTTAAACACTATGGATTTAATGCCACAAACCTTCATCAACATCATCCCACAGCTATACGTAGATGCCACATGCCAAGTGATTGACAATAGAAAGCTCAGTGACGTCTTTGAAGTGAAAATAGTAGTAAGACAAGGCTGCCACCTACTGTCACTTATCATCTTCCTGGTTGTGGTGGACTAGACTGAATCACGCAACAGACAACTGTGAGGAGCTGTGAAAAGATGAGCATACACCGGCTGAACCGATGGAAAGAGTCTGGAAGAATATTCGGATTTCACCAATGATGATTTATGTCCAATGTCTTATCGCACAAACTAGAAGATCTACAGACGAGAGAAAACAAGTTGACAGAAGAGGTAGGGCGAGGTGAGGTGAGGCGAGGCGAGGCAGTGAAGATGAGACTTCAAGTGTATGTAGAGAAGACGGTGGTGATGAAGATACCCAAGGAACAACAACATGAACAACAAGCACCAATGACGATGATGGAGAGAAACCTAAAGAAGGTAGTCTCTTTCACCTACCTGGACAAGCAGCATTGTTTCAACTGAAGGCGGTGGTGGTGATACAGACGAGGATGTTGAAACGAGGAACGGAAAGACAGCAAGACAAGCTTTCATTAATCTGAAATGAGTGTGGTGATCCACTGCACTGCACAGCACAACAATGCACTCAGCATGAAGCGTGAACGAGATCCGGATTTTCAACACCAATGTCAAGTCAGATGTGCTACACGGTTGAGAAACTTGGCGTGTCACGAAAAGCACTTCCAACAAACTACAGACACACATCATCAACAGCTGCCACCTACTCTCACTCGATACTAAAGATGAGATAAGATGGCGAGAAAGAATAAGCAACAAGGGAGTCTGGGTGGCTGACAATGAACCGACCACGAACCTATTGCCCAACGAATCTGCAGGAGAATAAAGTGGAGATGGATTGGGTGTAGACTGAGAAGACTGAGTGGGGACATGGCACACGAGGCGAGACTGTTGAGTGGAATCGAAAGGGGAAACGATGAGTTGGGTGTGTGAGGCGAGGTTGACATGGAGGAGATGATGTGAGGAAGAAATGAAAGTTTGTGGGCAGATGTGGGGTGATGTTGCAAAGATTGTAGGGAAGAGAGTGGAATGGAGGCATGCTACTGAATTCTTATGTTCCACTTGGAACCTGAGGGAAGAATAATGATGATAAATAATTGAGAATAGTCTGATAATGTATGGAGAATATATTTTACTAATGAGCACACATAAATTCTGAAAGTTTTCTAAAAAACTCTGCAAAATAGAAACAGATGCCTGTTTGAACTTTTTAGTTATCGTTGAGTTTGTAGTTCAATCTCAACTTGCCTAAACATCACTATGTTATTCACTAAAATAACAAAGTAACACTGTTAATATCTAGAGTATGGTTGTTAGAAATGTCCAAGAAGAAATTGAAAAGACTGTAGAACGTTTCAATTCTGAGAATACTCTGTTCTTATACGTTAAATGTAAATGAACCTAAAATTATACTTTCACGTAGTTATGTAATCATTTCAAAGTATGCACTCACGGTCTTGTAAAATTTAAGATTCTGAAGTACTGCCAGTTAATGGAATGCCTTCAACTACTAAAATACAAGGAGAGTGAGGGTTTATAAATCATAAAATTCAAACTCTTTCTTCTATTCTTGTTAATTTGTAGCACAAGTGTATGAATAAAGAACCATTGAGTCGAATTCTATGGAAAATCTATCTTCATTTACCTTATACACTGAGAGAATTATAGACTGTACTGTACACATTGACAGTCATACTTTGATTTGTTTGAAATGTATTTCATCTTCAATAGCTTCCTTAGATATTATTTTCAACTGAAATGTTTGAATAGTTTAAGGAAATCACTATTTATTGATATACTTGAAATTCTCCCTTGTTTTATTGGATAGAATTGTTCAACCTGTATTGGCATATGGGCTCCTATGAGGATGCTTGGTTTTTGCCTGAATGTTAATTATGGTAAAACAACGACGAATTTCAGGTAAATCAGTAAAGAGTAATAACTACTATTGGTTGTACAAGAAGTGGATATCGTTCCTCCCTGGCATAGCAGATAACAACTTGGCGTTTGAATCAATGGGTGCGAGGTTCGGGTCTCGATGGGAACAACACCACTCACTAGGGTACATATATATCCAGCTGACGAGTCCCAAGTAGAACGAAACGCATGTCCTTGATTCCTCTGTTAGCCACAACCAGTTTAAAAAATTCCCAAGTGTTCAGTTTTTATGTTGATTGTTTGAAATTGATCTGGATTTAAATGAAATACTAGTAACATTTGACAAACTCTTGATAAATTAATGTTTCGTATTTTCATTTTAGACATTCAATCGTTCAATGTAAATCATAGTCAGGTTATTCAAAAATTGGCAGATAATATTCATCACAATGATAGTTTAGATGATAAAATAGATGATAAAGTAGAAGCTGAAGGTCATAAATTAAAATCTTTTAAGGAAGATGTACCAAGTTATCAAGATATTGAACCTTTAACAATTACCACAGAACATGCAAATAAACAAGAATTTAAAATATCTGAAAATATCACTCATAACTATGAAGATGATGAGAATAAAACAACACTTAGAAAGTATCCACTCACAGATGAAATTCAGTCAGATAATAATTCAAAAAATCTTTTTCTATTACAAGTATGAGTCAAAGTAAAACATTAAGACGAAGTAAATCTGGATGTTATCGTAATAGTACAGAATCTTTTTGTGGTACAAGTTCATTGATGAAAAACAGTATAATTGATAAAAATGTTCAGTTTTCAGTAGAACGTTTGAAAGCAGCTAGAGATGAAGCTGATGAAGCTATAAAAGTAAGTGGCTATATTATAACTTCTTATCATTTACTGATTATCTCATTAAATACTGTAAATTATTCCCATTCTACGCTAGCTAGTAAGTAAGTGAGTAACCGGTGTAGTTGTATATTCCTTAGGGTTCGACAATAAGTGAGGTCTATCGTTTAAGTTTACAATGTGGCCAACAAGTAAAGTGATGCCACACTAAGGTATCTTTTTAATTTGTCTTACAGGTAGTTGACTAACGATGAATAGTAAACTAGTTTGTAATCTAATAAAATTGTCGTCAGCTGGACAACAAAAATGATGGAAACAAACAATGTGAGCGAAGAAATATTTCTTTCCAGTTAGTTCCTCATCAATGGCTCTACACTAATATAGCATTTTCAAACGTAAAATTACATACCAATCTAGTGGTGAGAGTTAACATTCGTAATGCCTTTAAAGTTATTTATCACATTCCTTCTCACCTCACCCATCCTCTACGAGTCCGTCTTTTACATACAGCAGAAGCCATAGGAATCCACCTACACAAGCCAAGTCTGTGTGTTCAGAAGAGATTCGTACAGCCTCTTTCTTTGCCTTGGCCATCTGTATAGCTCATTTATTACAACAAGACTCTTCATTTCATCCACCACACAATTCACTATAACTAATATTTCAATAACTCCATTATTATTATTATTACAGACTTAACCATCTTTCTCTCCCCCTACTGTCTCTAATTACCGTCAACAATTTACCATTTTACGTAACAGTTCATTTTTGCTCTTTAGTTATCATTACATAAAATATCAATTATGTAAGAACCTGTTCACAAAATCTTTCTACGATAATTAATCTTCGCCTTAGTTAACTGTCTTAATTACCTGATCAATTATCACCTTCTTGATACTTTGAGATGGATAACCTTTCATTGAACAACTCTCACCACTAGATTGGTAGATAATTTTACGTTTGAAAATGCTATATTAGTGTAGAACCATTGATGAGGAACTAATTGAAAAGAAATATCTCTTCGCTCACATTGTTTGTTTTACTAAATGTCTAAATGGGAATTTTTGCATTACAAAAATGATGGAGATAAATCACTTTTAGTTACCAGTACGGTGGACATGTATAAACTTTGCATTATATAAAGCTTTAGGGTATACACGTTTTAGTTTTTCTCAAAAGATAATTGGTCAGATGATCATCTGAGTTACTCCGTTAAGCCATGACTTCATTCACTTGGTGATTTCTGTTGAGCTAAGTACTCAAAGAAATACTCATTGTCGAATAAATAAAATTGTTCATAACGTCTATCACATATGATCCTATTACATCAGTATCTCATTAAATAAGTGCTCTGTGAGATGAAGCAAAATATGTGACGAAAATATTCACTATTCTAATAGAGAACACCTTTTACAATGTATTTTCATTGTTGCTATACTCCTTTTGTGTAACAAAAGGAGTATTTGACCTAAGTGCTGCTTGTGTTTTCGTCATTAAGCGTCCAGTATGATCGACCAATTAGATGGCATGATATTGCACTGGTTGAAACCTCAACTGTAAATTATATTTCAGGCCTTTTTTTCGTAATCTCATGTAGTTCTACTAAACAAGGTATTGAATTAATGGCATTCATTCAAACTGTTGATCGTTATTAAATGTCAGCTTCTTACCTTTAGAATTAACAAGTTTTATTTACCTCAGTAGAGAATACAAACTATTTTTTGGATAAGTTTGCTCTACTGTTATCACTAGATTGTAAAAATGAAAGAAATTTACTATATTATTATTATTCTAATCATCTTTTGTTAATGCAAATAGAGTCGAAAAGTATTTTCAGTTCTTGGTCCTTACAATCCTATAAGACAAGCGTTGAGAGCTCGTGGTTGGATTGAAAAATTCGATGTCTATATTGGATCTTCAGGAAACACTTCACAGGATACTAGTAAATCAATACGATCTATAAATGATAACAAAACAGCCCGAAATTATAATTCTTTATCAAATGATACAGTATTAGGAGATTCTGAAGATGGAGATTCAGATGATGATGTAACTGCGGCTACTGAAGGTGAGCACTATTTTACAGAAATATTACGGTTATATTCTCTTTAAATTCGGAGTCTTTTCTTTCTTTTATTCTTGACCATGACAACACCTTTGGAGTCAAGACAGGAATAAGACAAGGCTTCAAGTGTATGTAGAGAAGACGGTGGTGATGAAGATACCCAATGAACAACAGCATGAACAACAAGCACCAATGACGATGATGGAGAGAAACCTAAAGAAGGTAGTCTCTTTCACCTACCTGGACAAGCAGCATTGTTTCAACTGAAGGCGGTGGTGGTGATACAGACGAGGATATTGAAACGAGGAACGGAAAGACAGCAAGACAAGCTTTCATTAATCTGAAATGAGTGTGGTGATCCACTGCACTGCACAGCACAACAATGCACTCAGCATGAAGCGTGAACGAGATCCGGATTTTCAACACTAATGTCAAGTCAGTTGTGCTACATGGTTGAGAAACTTGGCGTGTCACGAAAAGCACTTCTGACAAACTACAGACACACATCATCAACAGCTGCCACCTACTCTCACTCGATACTAAAGATGAGATAAGATGGCGAGAAAGAATAAGCAACAAGGGAGTCTGGGTGGCTGACAATGAAGCAACCACGAACCTATTGCCCAACAAATCTGCAGGAGAATAAAGTGGAGATGGATTGGGTGTAGACTGAGAAGACTGAGTGGGGACATGGCACACGAGGCGAGACTGTTGAGTGGAATCGAAAGGGGAAACGATGAGTTGGGTGTGTGAGGCGAGGTTGACATGGAGGAGATGATGTGAGGAAGAAATGAAAGTTTGTGGGCAGATGTGGGGTGATGTTGCAAAGATTGTAGGGAAGAGAGTGGAATGGAGGCATGCTCTGAATTCCTGTGTTTCACTGGAAACGCATGGGAGAAATGACAATAGTAACGATAATGATAATAGTAATAATAATGGCAACAAAAACTAAATTTGGCTCTTGTGTTTCTTATCTCTATTTTACAGAGAAATCTGCTACTGTAAAATTTTCTAATGGGATTTCAGTACTTAGGGTTTTCACCAGTATGAAGTGAACCGGCTGACAAATTTCACATGCTTTTGCGATTCCTGTATATTTATATATATATCCTACGTATCTATGGTGCAAGCTGATAGTTTTCCACTGCTTTTAGTTAACATAAATTTTAACTACATTCTGTGAATGAATTCTGAGAAACGACTGATTCAAGTTTATAGTTGCGCAAAATGTAGTGAAAGAAAGTCTCTCGAAACTTGAATATGTCGGTGCAAAACGCCGTTAATATTTGAAGATTGATATTAAATGCCTAAACTATGAATTACACACTTATATATCATGAGTAGAATATCAAATGGTGTTTCACGAAACAGTGAATATGCTATTGATACCATAATTTCTCAGTAATGCTATTTAGACAGATCTTACAACAAAACATCTATTGGATTATATGATTCTACCAGCAGCAATAGTACGGCGAAATAAGCCTTACATTAGTGAAATTAAGGTATAATAGTACACTATAAAAACGTATTGATTTCGTGGATTTCAGGATCAAGATTTGATTTAGTAGGATTCAGTAATAATAATAACAATAATAATAATAATAATAATAATAATAATAATAACTGCTTTATTCCAAACAGTGTGTATGACAGTATGGAATTCTCAGTATGTAATTTTTCAACAAATTCACTCCAAGAACAATATTTTCAGACGAAATGGTTATTGCATCTGCATGATGTTAATAATAACAGCATTCAATGCAATAATATGAAATAGATAGTTAGTTCTGGATATGCGTCTGGTCCATAATGAAGAATCAACAGAAATGCAAGCGTAATTTTGTTGGTGGTGATTATGGTTTATGTAGACGGTACAAAAATCTACAACTCAAGCTAAGCATCTGACGGACAGAAATATGATGTACTTTTTTTGTACCAAAAAGTCCACTCCCGTATAATGTAAGATTTTTTCTCTGTTTTGTTTCTGACTGGAGAAGGGGAGAGTTGGAAGCAGTTTAAAAATGTGCAAGAGTACATGATACGTTCAAGGGATATATTTAAATGATTAAAACAAATTGAAAGGAAATAATTCGATGTAAAATGTTCGATGGATAAATTTGGTAATCCAAGATTCAAGCAGGTCGTCATGATAATTAGTTGAGTATTGGATAAATGGATTGCATAGGAATTATATTTGTAAAATCCGAATGAGGTCATGAAATGCCAGAAAAAGTTGTTGTTTACCTCATTGAGATTTTACAAATATAGTTCCTTTTCATAGATAAGTATAGTTATGAAAGCTTATTTAAGGTAGAAGAAGGAATCTTTAGTATTTCACACACTTGAAAAGCCACTTCAAATTATTCAATTTTATCCGACCAAATAGTTCTACTGACATTGACAAAACAATGAGGAGTCAACTTCCAATTTCAGTTTAGACGAATCAATTTAATATTATCCAGGTTTGGAGACAGTATGGTTAAGATTTCTGTACTGGCCATCTTTTATTTCAGTTATACTAATATTTTACTTAAAAATTTCACCAAGGTAGTATGTTACTCACTTAATCGACATCAACATTATAACAATGAATAATCAATGATTTTAAAGGTAGTATTCATCACGAACTGATATCAGTTGGAGGACCGCCGAAAGCCTGGGTGCACTAAACAGCTGTTTCGTCCTAGTATGGGACTCTTAAGCAGTACGTACCAACGGCACGGCCACGAAAGGGATGGAACTCAGAACCTTCAGGTTTCATGGCGAACGTGTTCACCAGTTGGTCACTTAGTTCACAGGTTCCTAATTCTGTCATTTCGCAATATAGCTTGAATATCACCTAATGTAAGTTGACATCCGCTTCTTGTCCGGCTGGTTGACCCCCTATATCACGGCTTCTCACTAAAACTTCGGGATATCCATCTCGAAACGATAGAATCAGGAAACTGTGAACCTTTAAACTCCAATTGAGTAAATGAATGGTTAACACGTTTGCCATGAAACTTGGAAGACCTAAGTTCGATCCCTGACAGAGTCGTGGGTGCATACTGATAATAAGTCTCATAGTAGGGTGAAACAGCTATCCAGTGCTCCCAGGTTTTCAATGTTTCTTCAGCTGATGTTAGTTCATGATGAATACTACCTTAGAAATGAAATCCGCACTAATCTTCAGATAAATCATTGACTTCTTTGATTATCAACTAAGTATGGCTTGACTGTTGCTAGTATAATGTTTTTATAATTTCATCAGCCATTCAACTAATCTGTCATCTAACTGACACTAGCTACCTTAAAAACTTCCTGTATTCTACTCAATATCTACTTTTTTTTGTAATTAACCCACAATTTATCTATGCTATTCGGATAATTGAGTTCGATGGAAGCAATTCCAGTTGACATAGCATAATTTTTAATGCATTTCTTTATCTGTTTTTCAAAATGTATTAACTTCTTAAGAAAAACAACGTATTCATCCATGGGAAGAAGATAATGGGTACTATGGAGTGCTGGTAAGTTAATAATAATTTATTTTATATAATAATTCAACGTGTTGGAGTGATCTTTTTGGAGAGTCATTCCTTTACTTATCATTTACGTAAATCAGTTGGTTTGTTTCCCAATTATCTAATAACAGTTGAGTAGATGATTTCTTTTCTTAACAAAAGTAATAAACATAAGAAAGAGGAGTAAGGTTTTACTGTTTCAACAAGAAAGTTAGATCACATAAAGTAATAGTTGCTGTCTCCAATATGCTTTTTTCCCCAATGTTAACTCTAAGCGCCTGAGTAAATAAGCTTTATTCACTTTACAGAGTAAGGTTAACAAGATTTATTTCCTTTGAAGTGAATTACATTGAAATGTAATGTCTTAAAAAGTCATATCTTGAACACTGGAAGAGTTATAATATTAAAAAGCAACACTGTGAACTACATGATATGCTGTGTGAGCATTCATGTGTTTAAATTCTTGCTAAATGTTAGACTCAAAATTGAACCTAATGGTTCACGCTGCAAAGATTAACTTATCTCATAATAGAATACTATTAGAAATCAGTTCAGTCAGTTGGCATTCATCTTTATTCACTTAATCTCTTCAATACCTGTGTATCCTATAGTTTAAAATCCCTTCAGTGCTTGTAGTTGACTAATTTAAGTTAATCAGTGAGTATTATCATCAAACGATGCCAAGTACTCCTGGAAACCGATACACAGTTTTCAAAAATACTTCTAGTCACTAGAAAAGAATAAAGTGGAAAACATTTTTCAAAGCATTTACTTTTTTGTAGCTAGCCGAGGAATCTGGGAAGCACGCTTCTTCTTCAACTTCACCTGCACTACAGTGTAGATTGATATTGTTCCCACTGAGACTCGAACGTCGTATCCATCACCCACGTCAATAGTGATCAATTAATTCGATGCAGTATAACAATGCAGAATTACAAGTATATCAACAAACTTTTCCAAATCTTTTTCATCACAAACTGACATCATTTAGAGAATTAGCGAAAACTTGTGAGCACTAGGTAACTGATTTATTCTGGTTTAGGATTACTCAGTAGTATATAAGTATAACTATCTTAAAGACTGCATCCAAGTTCGTTAGATCCCACTATGAGCACGTTATCATTTAATCCCTTAATGGTTAGTTGTTCAACGGTTCATTACTCCTTCATTTCTCCAGTTCATGATATGCAGCAACCACGATTCACTGTCATCAGCGAGCATACATACTCACTCAGTGTTTCAAACTAATAATGGTAGTAATAGTGATGATAATAACAGTAATAATAATAATGGCTTTATTCTGAAAGCTATTTCGGGAATACTCTACAGAATTTTCTGCACGTCATATGGCATCAGTTGTACTGAAATAATGTATATGTATATATATCAAAATGAAATAAGTAGAAATTGTACATATAAAAGATAAAAATATTTCCTCAATCTACAACTTTCTCAAAAAATGTAGAGTTAGGTAGGTAATCGCACTAGGAATTAGATTTATAATACATAAATAATAACATATTGTGTACTCATTAATTAGTTTGCTTTCAAAAACGGAAGTTGTTGAGTCAGTTCATTTGTAATACTTTCTTCATCACGCAGAAGACGAGGTAAATATAGTATTGTAGAGTTTTGATATTATGTAGTAAGTGCATAACGTCTTATATACTTGCTCCTTGTCTTTCCAGATCGAGGTCGTTGTACATTGGTCAAGGTAATTTAGCTTACAAATCAAAATGCAAATAGTGCTGTCACACATCGTTAGAAGCAAAGTATAAATGATCTACTCACCAGCTAGATACTACTTATAAACTATCGATTACCTCCAAAGTAGTTAAGATATATAAACACAATATATGTCAGCTATAACTTTTTGTACCATGTACACATAAGTAGAATGCCGGTAATCAAGTGATTTTAAACAGAAGATGAACTATCATTGGTTTAGAAGGGATTTATATGACAATAGACCATTCAACAGAGCACAGCTATCTATAAGAATAACGCACATTTTGACTTGTAGTGTCTAAATGCTAAGTCCTATATGCATATGAAATGATAATAAATTGTGCAAATGATGTAGAAAAAGCTTCAAGAACATTATTATGCAATAAATAAAAGCTTATTCAACAGTTTTTCGAAAATAATTAGTTTTGATACTGGGTGATGAATGAAGGCGAAATGAAAATTTGGACTGCGGTCCAATTTGAACCAGCGATCACCGGATTTTCAGCCTAATTCTCTACCAACTGAGCTACGAGGTCCAAAATTCTGGCCGAGGTTCACCAAGACAAATAAGCATAAAAAAACACTTAAAAACTGACTTCATAGCTCAGTCGGTAGAGCATCGGGCTAGTGGAAACCCTGTGGTCGCCGGTTCGAATCCAACCATGGTCCAGATTTTCACTCCATCTTCAATCATCACCCATTATCAATACTAGTATACCAAACCATGACTCTCTTAGATAGTTCTGTAAATAATAACTAGTTTTACTTACTTTGTATGCTTTGTACACCTTTAATTAGAAAGATGACAATATATTTTAATGCTTTTGTTATTGTGTCAGTCTCGTATGGTGCGTTCTGAGGTCCCCAGATTCATTTGGTCACTGCGTAAGAGTCAAGTAGATTTTCGCGATTTACAAAAGGATCAAATGATTAACCATCATACTGGTGCACCATTTACAACCAAGGTACACAATATTAATGATAATAATAATAATAATATCTTTTACTGATTTTCTTCAAAACCATTCTATAAATAGTATGAGCAATTAAGCACTAATTGTATATTTCAAAAACATGTTGTCCGAACCAAAAAAAAGGAAAGCAAGTTAATCATCTCTTCAATGATACACTCGAAGAAATACAGTTGACAATAGAATCATCGAAACTGCCTGAATTACACTTGGTGATCTAGACTGATTGCATATTTCATGATATGATAAACGGATATTTTAGGAATTCCTTGAACATGCAAACACTTAACGAAAACTTTACACTCAGTGAAGAACTGATGAGTATTATCATCACCTATAAGCATATGAAATTAGTTTGATGTATATTTCTATCATATAGTATCTTCAATAGGTTTTAGACTAGTCAGTAAACCAAAAGAAAAGGATTTTCTTGATTTTGATGTAGGTCAGCTTGGGTTTCCGTCTATCATTGCTTGATTTGTTGGTTGGAAATATTTTACCAAGCTCACAAACAGTAGTCCACTTCTTTTGTTCAGTCGGCAAAACAGATCTACTAATTTTATGAAATAAATTTTGGTCACCAGGGGGTTAGAAACTAGCCTGTTGATGACTGATACTGACAAAACCAACGTAGAACCTCTCATACAAGTCTTTTGGCTCAAGTGACCACACTTCACGTTATCCCACAGAGAACAGGTGGGTAAAAGAAAATTGATATCAAACTAGACAAAGTTGTGTGAGAGATTAAATAATCTGTAGATAAAGGTTAATGAAAAAATTCGAGTTTTAGATGTCAAGGAGTGAATAAATCTGTGCCATTGTGACCGATTTCCAGCCATGTCACCAAGAGTCCTCAAGGAATGATTCCTTCCATCGTGGGAACCCCAACCAGTCAGTCTACATCTCCCCACACGATTTAGACCAACAGTCAGGGACTTTATGGGCTGGTGGAAGGTTTTAATATGGGCACTGTGAACCCTCATCCAACTTAATCCAGCATCGCTGAACATTTCATATCGATTTAGGCGATGGCTTCACATGTACAATACATGTCCAAGCCATCTAAATCAACTAAGGCTCATAAACTAATCGGCCACCAACTTGCTTTCTTTGCCTAGTACTCTTCACCTGACTTCAATATTGCTCACATGATGATTCCACCAAACCCAAGCGATGCTATGAAGATATCTATGATCAAAACTCTGTAATCAATTCATATCTTCTACTTTTAATGACCATGTTTCACAGCCGTATTACAGGACAGAAGGAACTGCATCGTAGTAAACTTATCTTTGTTAGATAGTCGGATATCTCTCCTACTGACGCTTCGAAGGACGCAAGTTGGCAGATGGCAATCAAGCCTTCTGTATCCAAGCTGAAGCTTTGTCAGGAACCTGTCTGCTAATGGTTACTTAACAAAAATTTTGAACAAAATAAGTCATGCAACGAAATATCCAAACATTATCATCTGTTTTTCTTGACGATTTTATAACCATGACAACATTCACTGGAGGTAAGTTATCAAACTTTGTCTTTTAGTGGCTCAAATGATTGTTTACTTTCTTAAAATCTTCGTGTTATTCATTGACATTTGAATCAAGTTTTTCTTGTCTTGTATAAGACAAGACGTCTAGAAATAAGATGACAGGAATATAATGTCACACTTATTGATGAAGAGGCTAAAAATGTGATGATATGATAGATTTTGACAAGGAATAGAATGCAGGATAGCCGTTTCATCCTTTTTTGAATGTATCAGCCTGGGTATAGCTATTTCTCAATGAGCGAGGTTGTTCTAGTTAGGACTAGAAAGCGGTAAGCATCACTGTCAATCCCAGAACGTTTTCCACTTGGTTAGTGTGATGGGTATACTTTCGGGTTGTAACTTGTAACTATAGCATCAAAATCAAAGTGTGTTTCAGTATTCTGTAAAGTTTGTGTACACGATTAAAGCACTCCGATTTCTACTTTGTTGATTAATCTGTTGATAGTTGTAAGAGGTTATAATGACAATCTATTGATTATGAAACTAAAAAGGTCCTTTAAAACAATAGAAAAAATGTTCGACACTTCACTAAGCTGCATTATATCATAAAATAATGTAATCTAAGATGTCAGTTGTCTCAAAAAGTGTGATCTCAAGGTTTATTCTATATAAATATATCGAGTGACTTTAAAGGCCACTCTAACAACTACCAAAATAACCAATCAGGTCGCGGTATTTTGGATGATAAGATAATTTTTCATAGAATACAAGTGTATGATTGGTCACTTCATCAGTGGCCTTTAAAATCACTGTATATATTACTTCCAGACTGAATAGTCCAAAGGATTGTAAAGAAGTGTATTGCTTCAAGTTACCACATTTCAAAACAGCAGACAGACAGGAATTAATCACAACAAAGAATGATATAAAAAGTGAGCAAATATTATATGAGAGGACAGCACATAAACGCATAAAGTCAAATGAAAAGTTAAAAGTTTTCAATATGAAAAAGTGTAAATATATGTCGGCAATTTTTATTCATTTCAAACCATATCACTGACAGTCTTCAACCATTGATTCTCAGCATTTCAAGAATCCAGTTAGTTTATACTTCCCTGGATGACCCAGAACAATAACCATAGATATATCAAGATCATGTCATGTTCAACTTTTTCTAGACTAATACTACTTCATATTTGATGTTAATGATGGAAAGTAGTTGACAATGGAATTCAGGATGCGCATTTCGTCCTATTTAGGACTCGTCAGTTGAATGTGCCTACCTCCTAACGACTGAAATGCACAAACTATAACATCAAAGAGTAACACTACTACAGTTTACCTTGGTAGTGAGTTGAAATTCTCATGGAATATTAATGCAAATTCAGCCAGCAAGAATTTATGGCTTCCTCAGCTTTCATAACTAGCAGCTAATGCATAACGTCAACATTATTTTTTCTTCCATGGTTTCACGGCAATAGTGAGGCTTTGGAACCAGTTGCATGGGGATAATTTTGGTTGTACTATTGAAAAGTTTTATAATAGAATAAAAATGTATCCAAGGATTTGGAAATTTCAATCATTTTGGTGTTATTATTATTGCTTGTATTATGCCCTTGTTGACTGGACCGAACCGTTTGGTCTCTACTGGCTTATGGGCTCCTGTGAGGATGCCACGATGCCCCAATCCGAGTTCGAATCCCGGTGGGAAAAGTACCACTCACTGGGAGGCAGGTACTTCCAGCTGACGAGTCCCAAATAGGGTAAAATGCACATCCTGGATTCCAATGCTAGCCACTATCCATCATTGCTATAATTTTGGTGTTATATTTAAACTAATAATATCTTCTTCGTGAACAATATGAGCTGCTTTTCTAATTTTTTAGATGGTACTGAACATTCTCCTTTGCTTGGTTGTGACTTGCAGAAGAATCCAGAAGGCGCGTCTCGTCCTATATGAAACTTGTCAGCTGGATGTACCTGCACCCCAGTGCGAAGTGATATTGTCCCCAGTGAGACTTGAGCCTTCCTATTCATCGCTTCAAACACTAAAGCGTTATCCACTGTGCCACTGAGACACGATAGCAAGCAAAAATAAGGTTTTCTGAGAAATGGGTAATAAAGCGAAAAGTCTTAAAAATAAGAATGTTATTACTATTCATTGACATACTTGTTATTCTCCGTTGTTTTATTGGATCGAATTGTTCGACCTCTATTGGCATATGAGATCCTATGCGGATGCCTTGATATTGCCTGAATGTTAATTATGGTAATTTGTTTGGTTGTGGCTAGCAGAGGAATCCAGGACGCGCGTTTTGTGATATTTGAGACTCGTCAGCTGGATATGCCTTCACCCCGGTGAATGATGTTGTTCCCAGTGAGACTCGAGCCTTCCTATCCATCGCTTCAAACGCTAAGGCGTTATCCACTGTGCCACTGAGACACGATAGCCACTTCTTGGACAACGGGTATTAGTCATTAATAATTATTGACATACTTGATATTCTCCGTTGTTAGTAATAACTAACCTCCGTTGTACCAGAAGTGGTTGTCATACCTTAGTGTCATAGTTGATAACGCCTTAGCGTTTGAAGCGATGGATAGGAAGGCTCGAGTCTCACTGGGAACAACATCATTCACCGGGGTGAAGGCATATCCAGCTGACGAGTCTCAAATATCACAAAACGCGCGTCCTGGATTCCTCTGCTAGCCACAACCAAACAAATTACCATAATTAACATTCAGGCAATATCAAGGCATCCGCATAGGATCTCATATGCCAATAGAGGTCGAACAATTCGATCCAATAAAACAACGGAGAATAACAAGTATGTCAATGAATAGTAATAACATTCTTATTTTTAAGACTTTTCGCTTTATTACCCATTTCTCAGAAAACCTTATTTTTGCTTGCTTGTATGATAACTTCTACTAATACTGAGGCACCAGTGAACGGCAAAAAGGGAATAAATGTTCATCTTATCTGTGTATATTCATATAGTTAATTACATAAAGTACAAATACTATGAAATCACAGAAAGTTATTGAAATAAAAAACAATGTAAATTATACTGATGAAAATGATGCCACACCCTTTCTCTTTTCTGTTAAAAAACTAACAATGATAAAAGTTGAAAGAAATGTGAATACTTGCATAGTAAACTAGATTATTTTTTCACTTTTATTTCAGCCTTATTTTAAGTAGTAGAGTTTGCTTTATTTGATATATCAAAAACTATCATTTTGATTATCTCAGATAGCTGTGGTTTGATAGACTTGTATTGATCACTGGGTGAAATGAAAATAATAACCACAGCAGGATTCGGACCAGCGACCGCGGGGTTTTCAGCTTGTTGACCTACCAACTGAGCTATGGGGCCTGACTGCTGATCAGATTTTTATTTCACTCCAATCATTATATGTTTTATCCGACTACCATTTGAATTCGTGACATGTTACTATCACTTGGTCATACTCACACTGGCTGCCTTCTCATCCCAACCCAAATGTAACTGAATTAGAGAGGGGAAGCACCATACTTGACTATCTAAGGTAGCGTTTGTTTGGAAGACCAGTCGAGTAAAACCCTTGACCATTAAAGTGAAATAAAAATCTGATCAGTAGTCGGACCTCATGTCTCAGTTGATAGAGCACTAGGCTGGAAACCCGTTGGTCGTTGGTTCGGGTCCTGCTGCCGTCCCAATTTTCACTTCACCTTCAATCATCATCCGGTATCAATATCAAAAGTTGTGGATTGGTTTCAATCCTACCACATACCATTTTTGCAAATGAAAATAAAAGACTCAGTTTAATGTCTTTAATGAAGTGCACTAGTTTCTAACAGTTTAGAGACACGCCCACTTGATGAATGCTCACAGGTGCAAAGCCTAGGCTTAAAATTTTCTACTTGTCTTCATCAAAAGGGAAAGATAGAAAACAACAAGCCACTATACCGAACCAAATAATTTATTATTAAGTACGAGGTTTCTTTTAGTAACTTAGTAGCTTTCATTTGCTTTTACTCTTCTGAAAGTTGAAATTTCAATCTCTCATATCCAAACTATCCACTGTGTAGGTTTCTCATCGTAATTTCCTTTATGGTGATCTTCCAAATAAGTTTTTACCAGGTTTTTAATAATGTTCGATGTATATCAATGTAAGTGCTTTCTAAATTTTCTTTAAGCAGTAAATTCTGTAACTTAGTTCTTACTTTCGGTACAAGCTTAGAGCTTGAAAGTCTTAAAAAGAAAGTTATTTAGTAGTCAAGGATGTTTTCCAGGATCTAAGCTGTCTAAAGACTGTATGACTTGAAAAGTAGATGATTTCCTTTCTCAATCGGAATCCAATCAACACTAAAGATTGTAGACAAAAATGATTTTAGTATAATTGCTTGTACTGTACCGTCGTTGATTGGACCGAATTGATCGGTTTGTACTAGCGTTTGGGCTCCTGCGCGGACGCCTTGATATTGCGTGTGTTTCTATTGATATGGTAATGATGCATAGTGGCTATCGGTGAATCACTCACTGGGAGGCAGGTACATCCAGCTGATGAGCCCCAAATAGGACGAAATGCGCATCCTGGATCCCATCTCTAGCCACTGTCCATCATCAGCATAATATTAAAACACAAGCAATATCGAGGCAGCCGCGCAGGATCTCATATGTCAATAGAGACCTATCAATTCGGTCCAAGCGACAATGATTTAACACAAGGAATAAGACTAAAACTATACCCGTCGCACAAGAAGTCGCTATCATGGCTCGGTGGTCTAGTGGATAGCGCTCTGGCGTTAGAAGCGATCGGTCCCGTGTTTGAGTCTTGGTGTGAACGACGTCACTCACCGGGGAGCAGGTGCATCCAGCTTACCAGTCTCAATTAGGACGAAGTACGCATCCTGCACTGCTAGCTACTACTTATTATTACTATATAGAAAAAGACTTTGGTTTTTGATCAATGACCAACTGGTTAATTTACATTTGGCTCAAGATTTCTGTAAAAGAGAGATTCATCAGTGGTCACAAATAAGTTATTATTTTACATATCATATTTTATTGCATGTTATAACCACATAAATGATTATGTAGAGGAAGGATATCCTTCATGACTGCAAAATATTCTACTTAAACAGTTAAATATCCTAGGCTGAACAACAAAAGCCATTGGCATTCCATTGTCTTATAGTATTCACAAAACACCAAAATTACACACTATTGAGTGTAGGCTTTCCATTATGAATTTTTCCTTGTGATACAATTACTTATTTCTGTCACTGGATTTTAATCAGAATGACATGAAATTCTCTAAGGTTATCTTCTGTAGCCACATTATTAATATCTGAAAGTATTTATATAGCTAACTAGTTTTAGGATGTGATATTTCTTGTAAGGTTTCTACAACTTGACAGAAGTGTAACAGCATGAAAAAGTCCTAACCTTTTTGGTTGTATTATGTTCTCTGAGCTGAGCTGAGTTGCTTAGTCGTGGAGCTTTCATTGTTCTTCTAGACGACATCTTCAGCATTAACTTCATACGGAAGATGTCGTCTAGAAGGACAATGAAAGCTCCACGACTAAACAACTCAGCTCGGAGAACACAATATAACCAAGAACATACGCCTCAGCTACAAATATTCTCCACCATTTCGAAATCAATCGAAGATGGGAAGACTTCTCGAAAAGGCAAGCTTCAACAAAAAAGGAACTGTTCTTTCTCTATGAGTCCCAACGTTAGCATGTCCTACTGAAGAGTGCCAGATACAAACCACCGACTGACTTTCCAATTGGATTGAAAATAACTTTAACAAAAGGGAGTATAAATGGTACAATTGATTATAACAAATGTACATCATTGGATCCAGAAATACCAATTCATGATTAACAATCAAAAGAGAAAACTAGAAAGTTTTAAAGTTTTTCAGTTTCCCCATTTTTGAAGTCAAATGTTCTCGAAATAGTAGTTTTATAGGTATGACAGTTCAAAATCTAGCAGTTTTTACATTGTGCTAACTAGATTCATGTGAAATAAATCTGCTTTCAAAAACAGGACATTCAATAAAAACAAAAAGCGGAATGTTTCGTCTTGAAATAATGAAATAATTTCATAGCATTTTAGCGTCAAACTATGAAGACAGATTACTTGATAAGTGACCCTGTTTTAGTCTGTTTATCAGAAATGTCATACATTGAAGAAACGGTATTATTTACTCGATAACGTTTCGGATGCAATATATTGTCCATATTCATATCATGTAACTCTACAACTTCGAGACAGTCTTCATATTTTCCTACTTTTCTCTTCTTCTCTGTGATGACAAGGGTAAGAGAATTGTTCATATATCTGGGACAGGTGCAGAATCATTTCAGCTGCATATGTTGTTTGGTGTTGATTCGATAAACCAATATTCGGTTATCAATCTCTCCATCCACCCAACTAAACCGGGTTTCAATACTGTCATTTTATCCTATCGTGTTGTGTGACTATGTTTAATTATTCATTGTATAGGATGTATTTTCACTTGTGTAATCCCGGCGTAGTACATTAGAACAAATAACAAAATAAACAAATATTTTGTATTATTCCTCAACATTTCGATCTTGCTAGGAAGATCCTTTTGAAGAGTACGAATCTGACACTAAGTTTTCAGGTTAATATTCAAGTTTTGGTACACAAAGTGGTGACCTTTACAATCATTCAATTACATAGTGATATGGAACAAAGATCAATGTAATCACTATGTAATTGAATGATTGTAAAGGTCACCACTTTGTGTACCAAAACTTGAATATTAACCTGAAAACTTAGTGTCAGATTCATACTCTTCAAAAGGATCTTCCTAGCAAGATCGAAATGTTGAGGAATAATACAAAATATTTGTTTATTTTGTTATTTGTTCTAATATACTACGCCGGGATTACACAAGTAAAAATACATCCTATACAATGAATCATACTAACTCGGTGCCCAAGTTTTTTCAAACCATCCAATCCATTGTTGGCCAGGATACCTTCAAACATATGTATAATTACTTGCATAGTTATAGCAGAGCTTTTTTCTAAATTCCTTATTATCTTATTAGCATCTACTAATGTTGATTTAGCTAATTTTTTGTACTCTGTTATTCTAACTGATCCTGGTCGACTATTTTGACCTATGTATTTAACCACTCAAGCATTACAAGGGATTTGATAAACCAAATTATTTTGGCTAATTGTATTAATAGGAGCTTTTAACCCAAAAAGCTTATTTGATAAGTGTTTGCTTTAAGAATAATTAGGTAGTGAAGAGGTTAAGTTTCTTGTGCACATCCGTTGATAAATTTGACTCATCACATAACTGACAACAAGGAACTCTGGCAACGAACCAACCAAGAAACCATCGCCCAACAAATATGCAGAAAAAAGTGTGGATTGGATGGGCATACACTGAGAAGATCGATAAAGGACATCACATGCTAAGTCCTCGAGTGGAACCTAAAGGAGAAATGACGAGTTGGGCGTCCAAGGATGACATGGAGGGGATCGTGTGAAGAAGAAATGAAGGCTTCTGGGTAGACGTGGAGCCAGGTTGAGAAGACTGCAGAGAAGAGAGTGAAATGGCTACGTGCTACTGAAGCCCTATGTTCCACTAGGAACCCAATGGACAAATTTATAAAATAAATAATGACATGACTGAAAGCTGTGTCAAAGCTGTCTCCGAGCATCTACTTACCGTATTTGGATTAGAACTCAACATCTGAGTGACAATCACATCAAAAGGAATAAAAGTCATTAGTTTTCTGCTTCAGACCATTGAAGATATCGAAATACAGTAAACATTTTATACTTAGTGGTGTTGTTTCCAGTGGGACTTCTCTTGAGGGCATTAAAATACACTTATCGAACTATGATGAACTATCCTAACTCAGAAGCTTTGGGAAGTGATAATGTCATAGGGTTTTCAGCTCTATGTTAATACTTTGGATGGGATAACCGAGATCACTTAAATCAAGTGTGACTATGTCGATCTATCTATGTCTCAAATATCTGCAAATACCGGTCCTTATGTCCACTACTAACTCCATTTTAATACTGTTACAATAAAACTAACTGTTTTCCATGCATCTAGATATGGTTGTGGCCGACTGATCCGGTCCTACAAATTAGCTATCTAGGATTAATGAACCATTCCATCTTCAGCCCTAAAATCAACCTCTAATTTGCTAGTTTGAAAGTTTCTCAAATGAAATTTTCCACACTTCTTGAAAGTCTGATTCAAAAGCCAGCAACACAGTGCGTCGGTGCAAGCAGTTGTTTTCTAAGCCCGTGAAAACTAGTCTATTCAAGCTGAGGATGTTTGACAACTCTTCTGTGAAGAGACGACATGTAACTACTTCTGAAGTGGGGCGGAGTGTGTTCGAGGGTGATGGAGATGGATCGTCATTCATTTGTTATGATCATCTTGAAACACCGGTATCGGTGGCTTGAATATACATTACGCATGTTCTCCTAGTGGTTCCTATACCTCTCACTATTCATTTGCCTTAGTACCGGATGGCATAAGCAAAGAGGTGGGATAGTTGTGGTGAGGTGACTCATGACACTTTCGATGGGGCTGGATAGATCATACAACTCAGAAGCTTAAGACGATAAAAGACATGGATCAGGATAGAAACAAGTGGCAATCATGTGGCCATTTTCTTGTTTATTCTATAAACTTTAACGCCAAAAGAGAGGAGTGAATATTTTTTCGAGACTGCTTCTTTAATATCCCACTAGTATGTTTGTTTTCATTCTCTCTTCCATTTCTTGCAATTGCATAATATTGTTCTGTTATTTTGTATGGCACATCTCTTGGTACCTATGTTGTACCGGGTTTGTGTTGTAACAACAATAATACTAGTAAAAATCATATAAATTCCAAGATAGTACAAGTGAATATTGTTACAGGCACAAAACATACAAAAATTCAAGTGGAGAATATTGAAACAGTAGTTGAAAACAAATTTCAGTTTTGAGGTTATGCGGGGATTTATTGATTTCAAGATGATATTTATCATGGACTTACGTCAGTTGGAGGAATATTGGAAACTTAGGAGCACTGGACTGCAGTTGTTCCGTCGTAGTACGAGACTCCTCAGCAGTACGCAGACATGACCCGACTCCTCCAGGGATCGAACTCATGACCTTCAGATTTCGTGTCTTGTACTTTTCCATAAAGCCACTGGTTCGGAATCCGGTCGTCAACATTTCTTACTACTGTGCTGATTGGTGACTAGCTTCTAGAGGTGATTCTCGAAGTTCCAATGAGAAGTCATAACCGGTAGAGCCAACCAAGTCGAACATGAGGATACTTAATTAGTGATGGCATTAGATAGAGGTCACACTATATGAAGAACTGACAGAGGTTAGAAATATGGACCATTGGATTCCGAACCAGTGGCTCAATGATAACGGGATAGCTGTGGGACCTGAAGGTCCGAGGTGCTCACTGCTGAGGAGTCCCAGCTATTCATTGCTCCTAGGTCTCTAATGTACCCCCAACTAATATCAGTCCGTGATGAATACCTAAATGAAGATGAATTCGCGTAATAAATAATGATGGAGTTAATTAAATTTATATTTATTACCATGATAAATTAGCTGTAATAATGAAAATCTTATTTGACTTCTGTAAAAATGGTTTCATTACTTTTTCCAACTCACTCCCAGCAAACTATTATTCTATGTATAGATTAATGTCATTCTTAATCCTAGGGACAGCTGCTTTCCAGTTTTTACTACCCATGATGTACTTAAATGTCTAAAATCGTTGAATGCATCTCAAAGCTTAGGTACTGGTGATGTTTCGAGTACTATATTTGGGATATGTGCTGATATTTTATGTCATCCCCTAACAAATATCTTCAATGCATCCTTTTCTAAAAACATACTACCCACTGCTTGGAAAGAGATCAAAATTGTACCTATGCCTAAGTCATCTTCTGGATCAGATGCCACATTTCGACCCATTGCTATAACTTCCTTTTTTCTAGAGACAATGGAGAAATTACGTCTCCCTATGCTTGAGACTTCATTGATGGTTTTCAGAGATCCAAAACAATTTACTTACAAACACAGAAGTGCTTTGGATGGTGTCACTGGATTGGATCATAATATTGTTTGTAGTCTAGATAGTGTTAAGTATGTTTGTTGTGCCTTCTTGAATTACTCATCATCCTCTGACTCTGTTTACAGACCAGTCTTGTTAAAAAAGTTTGCCCCGGCTCATACTGAGTGATAGGTTACAAAGTGGTTCTTTTCTTATTTTTCTGAAAGTAAACAGTACACTGTCCATAAAGGGATGCGCTCCACTTAATTGCTTACTGAAGCTGGTATATCTCGAGATGCTGTACTTTCTCCTTTTCTGTTCTAATTCTTTTCGCATGATTTACCCAATTCTGTTGAAACTAATTTTATGAAGCACGCTGATGACCTGACGGTGTCTATTCCAGTTAACTCTGTAAATTAAATGGGTTCTTGTCTGTAATTGACCAATTCTCTCTTTCAAATGGTCTCAAATTAAACCCTCCTAAATGTCAGACTGTTAATTTTAGCTTCAAGTGTAGACAAGAATTGTGTGAACTGCTTGAGTCTCATGACGCCTGTTGTATTGATGGTATTTCTGCAGAAGGTAAATCGAGTGTTAACTATGTTTGGTTGAGTTTTACTTCTGACCTTTGTTGGTCGTCTCTTATCTTGCTGACTCATAAAAGTTGTTTTGTTTAACATATTACAAATGGAAACTATGACTCTGCGATATAACTCAACGTCTAGTTTTACGATTTATTAATTCCTGGATTTTACCTATTCTTCTGTATTGTTCTCTGCTGATGTTTCGTGGTTTTCTAAAAGAGGACTATGTTATATTGTGTAGGACTTTGAAAGTCGTCAGTAGTATGAGTAGTGTGCCTCTGGTTCAGCTGATTAACACTGTAGTTGATAGACATTTAAATTCTAGCAGGCGACTGGCTACATAAATTCTAACTGACACTGAGCATCCAGTTCATTCACAACTCTCTCTTTATATCTTGTCAGGGAGGAGCAACTTACCTGTGACTTAGAAAGTGAAGAAGGTGAGCTAGCAGTGTTGGATTGCAAGATTAAACGAACACAAGAAGGAAGTCTAGAGACTAGTGTCTATAGGAAACCTACCCATTGGAGTCGCTACTTAGACTTCGATTCCTCCCACCCGATTTCAGTTAAAGTAGGCCTAGTTAAATGCGTAGCTGATAGAGTGAAAAAGCTTACTAGTAGATCGTAAAATCTCAATAAGATATTGGGCACATGAAGAATACCCTACATCTCAATAATTACCCACCAAATGTATGCATAAATTCATAAGAAATCGAAAGAAAAATATTAGCAGAGGTAGTAGTAGTAGTAGTAGTAGTAGTAGTAGTAGTAGTAGTAGTAGTAGTAGTAGTAGTAGTAGTAGTAGTAGTAGTAGTAGTAGTAGTAGTAATACATATGTTATCAATAATAATCCCACTTCTAGTGGTAATAATGGTGACAGGGTTGAGAGGGAATTCAAAGCCTGTGCTATGTTACCATTCAAGGAAGGCACCTTAGAGGCATTACGAAGAATTCTCAATAAACCAGAGATGAAAGTGACATCTAAACCAACAAACCCCCTTACAGACAAGCTTTGTGGGTTAAAAGATCCTATGGATGCAATTAAGCAAAATAGTCTGGTTTACCGAATCCCTTGCAATGATTACGAGGTCGAATCTATAGGTCGAAGTAGTCGACCAGGGTGGATTAAAATAAAATAGCGCAAAAACTTGGTTAAATCAAGATTAGTAGATGCTAATAAGAAGAGAAATCTAGAGAAAAACTCGGCTATAGCTCTGCATGCGATGACACACAATCACACAGTAGGGTGGGATAGGGAGACAGTGTTGAAAACTAACTTGGTTGGATGGATGGAGAGATTGATAACCGAATATTTTTAAAACAATTAGTTCCCTTTGTTGGTAGCAGACGTCCAAGTTCTTCGATTGCCAAACATATCGTTGAGACAGGTCACAAGATTGATGTGGCTGCTTCCTTTACACCTATTTACAAAACATGTTGGGGAGGGATCCCGAAATTTGTTGAAGCCTTAGCTATTAGTAAGTTGAAACCACCTTTATGTGTTCATAAACAATTTGTTGCCACATTAAATCTTCCTTGGTAAATTCAACTATTGAAAACCAAGTTCGATGTACTCTTATTTTTTTTTTTTGCTTACTCCCCCTTTTTTTCCCCTTTTTTTTAAAATAATAATGTATTTTTTTTAACCGAATATTTGTTCATCGAATCAACACCAAACATATGCAGCTGAAATGATTCTGCACCTGTCCCAGATATATGAACAATTCTCTTACCCTTGTCATCACAAAGAAGAAGAGAAAAAAGGAAAATATGAAGACTGTCTCGAAGTTGTGGAGTTACTTGATATGAATATGGACAATAAATTGCATCCGAAACGTTATCGAGTAAATAATACCGTTTCTTCAGTGTATGACATTTCTGATAAACAGACTAAGATGGAATTACAGTCGACCATAGTGCCGAAGTTTTACACTTATATTGAGGACAAAAAGAAATTACATGTGACTGTACGCCGGTATAGGTAAGTATAAGAATTTGACTGTACCTTACCTAGGACGAATGTTATGTGGAGAAAAGCGTGATAGAACAGAACTCACATATCAACTTCGTAACAGTTAACAATTTTATTTCAATCATCTAATTAATAATGTAAAATTCTCTCGTGATTAGTATTCCTTACACTACTTGAATTTTTATAATAGCACAACTCGAAATGTCGTAAAAAGGTGTAAATATACCTATATTTTGTTGTTGTTGCAATATATCATGCTGAGAATTCCAAATTGTGGCACAAATTGTTTGGAATAAAGTGTATTATTATATTATTATTATGCATATTATATCGTTGTAATTATGCAGGTTGGTCTTTGTCGACAATTACGTAATATTAGATGGTTTGCTGACTGTGATGCTGATCGTTTTTTCCCACGTTGTTTCATTATAAGTGAAGAAGATGATCGTCAGGCTTTTATTAGTGAGTTTTCTTGTTATAGTGTCAATTAAAATGGTTAAATATTTTCATCTTACTGATAAATATCAAGTATGCGTAGATCTCAATTAACAATCATCTCTGAGTTGAATTGAAAGAATAAAACCCGACTTCCTGATCCCTAAGTACAAGTTTAACATTCTATACTATTTTGGTTTCAGAAAGGCGACTTCCACAAGGTCGTGATATGTCAGAAATTTATTTTTCTACTTCATTGGGATTTAACAAATATATTTTACTTGTACTTCTGCTTTGTTCATACGTTGTTTGAAATCTTCATTTACAAAATTATAACAGTACTAGCTTATGAATCTATGTAGCTGTTTCATTTTCACCCATCTTCACCATTAATCTTACATAATCTTTATCACTAGATTGACTTAGGGATACAAGTGTATTTTGACATGTAACCACCTGGAAACCTAGAAGGGAGTTTATGACAATTAACTCCATTTCTTTCTCATCGATATTTTTCATTTGATGCGATTTCGGATGAGTCGGAGAACTTATAAAACTACAGAAAACAGAGACTCTAGTCGATTAACCTCTAAAATTCACTGCACTACAATATTCTTTCACTTAGCTTAGTGATCACATTTTAGACTGGATTAACAGACTTCAGTCAATGCTCAACACTTTGTACTAAGCAGTTACATTGGTTACTCACCAGTTACTACTTAATGCAAACTTAGATATTACTTGTCTACTGAAATTATACTGATTAAAGAAGCACTGTATATTTCAGTTCTATGTGATCGTAATTCCAAAATGAATAACGCCTACAGTTCACCTACTGCATAATAATGTATCAAGACATAGTTTATAGACCTTTGTTTTCTTTAGCTTGTTACATAACCGGTGAAAATCAAAGGGGAGTTGACAGCAGTTTCATCCAAGTTTGTTAGTCCGTAACAATGCAGATCCAATATGCAATATAGAATTGATCTTTATAACATGAGCAAACAAAAACATGAGTATTATGCATTTTGATTAGACTGTGTCAAAGATAAGTGGAAGTATGCACAGATCATCTTGTCTTACTATTATCAAAGTATATACAAGTAAGAAAAAATGAATAGATTGAGCTTAATTATAGTAGAGGAGACTGTCTCAACTTTGTATCCTTCTCTTTATGCAGTAAGAACTCAAAGTTTGAAAATTCTATTGGTCAAAAGCCTTTCTGTGGGTTGTCTTTGAGCGATTTTATTCGTAGTACTAATCTATGTTAATCTTAACGAAGAAATATGTATTTAAGGCGACGAAAATTGAATTTAAATTTTTACTTTAGATTCTTATTGAATTAAAACAAAAATTTGTTAGGTTAACGATACAGTTGTTCAATTAGTCAACTTTATATGTCTAGTAGTCACAAGGTTTTGTTAGGGATGTGAATGCATTCACTCTTTATAATCCTCATAATTCCAGATTAAGGTCTTCATTTGTTTGTTTTTCTCTGTTTATCAATTTTCTTTTTATTTATTCAACTATCTTATCTTATTGTGGTTTTAAAATGTGATTTATACCAGGTATTCTTAGATTAACCGAACTCTAGATCACCCAGTATCAACTTGATCTCAGTAAGAGAAACAGATAATGGTGAACTATCCTTCTTTGATTGTCTTGTTAAGCAGAAAGAAAAGACATGTGTTGATTGGTCACAGGGGAGCAACCAATTTCATGTTGCCTAGTCATATGTATTGACTGTATTCTATAGACCATTTTTGCAATCTAGTCACTAAGCTAGGGGCTGAGCATCACGGTGTACATTGATACATGTTAGTTGGTTGCTGATTACCTCCAACCGACTAACAGTCATGTCATAATGTTCTACAGAATATGAAATATATTGGAAAACATTATAGTCGATGTGAAAGACAAAATCTCACTGGATTGGCGATTTAATTGTGTTTATAAAATAAAATGTTAAAATTGGGATGCAGTATAGATGGAAAAATCTCCATTTGAAATCAAAATTAGGGAAAACAGACACCGAAGTACTTCAACTCGGTGCCTAGAATATCAGTAGAGCTAAAAAAAACCATATCTTTACATGTTGTAATTACAAGTCAGAGGGTGGACTTTGACAATATCGAAATTATCCAGAAAGGTTGTTATAAATTATATGTTGCATCTCATAGCAGAATCTCTTCACATCAAGTGGGAACGAAATTGTCTAAATAGTAATAAAGGAATAAAACTTAGTTTAATCTGGCTTCAATCCATCCCTACATACTGACATAACCAATGCATACCCGATAAGAACTATCAACACATGTGTACATACAAATCTCAATCTGTAATTCATACACTCTCCACATACAACACACGGCTACATATAGATGTCAACCTTATTTTGCAACCTGACAATGCAGAGTCATTCATGCAGGAGAACACTTATCAAGTTGTCATATATATATATATATATATATATATATATATATATATATATATATATATATATATATATATATATATATATATATATATATATATATATATATATATATATCATATATAAGCTTGGGGATATTGTAAATTCCGGTTTACTATAACATTGATAAAGTTATTAACATTGAGCAGTTAAGCGTCAGCTAAAACAAATCTATTTTATTTTACATTCATTAGGAAATACAAATACCAAAATAATGAATACTTGGTTGTCTTTCTATGTCCGATTTCCGTCTGTATTTTCATCAAGTGTATCAACTAGAACAGTTGCAATTTATGTGAAATTTTCTGCAATACTTCGTCTGTCAACTAATCTACAACTATTAATAAGGGTTTTACTTTATTTCACTCTTAATATTTCAAGTTACTATTCATCATTCACTGACATTAGCCAGAGAAACATTGGAAACTTGGGAGCACTGGACAGCTGTTTCGTCTTAGCAGTGAACACACATGATCCCATACCCTTAGGGATCGAACCATGACCTTCAGGTTCCGTGGCCGGCACGTTACCATGGAGTCACTGGGTCGCAATCCACTGGTCCATATTTTTGACTTGTATTATTTCACGAAATAGCGCGACCACCACCCAATGTCATTACTGAGTTTTTGTCCTCAAATCCACCAGGTTTGGTCACGACTTCTCATTGGAACTTCGAGAACCACCTCTCGAAGCTAGTCATCATTGAGTACTAGATTGGTTCAATTTGGGGGATTGTGAGGATTCATTGATTTCAAGTTGGTATTCATCATGAGAAGTCGTAACCAATGGGGCAAACCTGGTGGATGTGAAGACAAATACTCAACGATGACACTGTGTGTAGACATTGCGCTATGTCATGAAGTGACCCAGTGGCTCAATGGTAACGTGCTGGCCACGGAATTTGAAGGTCATGTGTGCGTACTTCTGAGGAGTCCCAACTAGGACAGAACAACTGCAGTCCAGTGCTCCCAGGTTTCCAATGTTCCTTTAACATATGTCAGTTCATGATGAATACCAACTTGAAATCAATAAGTCCCCATAAACCCTTCAAACTGAATTGAAATTTTATATATTGTTTACAAGTGAACTAAATAGATATGACTATTTCTTATCTCGGTAGAGTTGTTGTAACAGACATCTATCTGAGTCTCATTAACCCAGTTCATGTATCAATTAGACCCATAAGTTTGTAATAAGTGATTGATCATCAGTTAACTTTTTATGAGTGGAATTCGGCATCATCATATGGAGATTATGCGCAAAGTTGATTTCAAAATCTTTTCCGTAATGGAATTCAAATCAATAGCCTCCTAGAATATTTGCTCTACAAACTTTCAAGTGAACAGTGTTGTTTTAATTCACATTAATATTTTAAGAAAGTTTCAAATAAAGTTTGATACAACTTTGAAATTAAACAAAATTGAATACAGATTATGAATACAATTTATGAATAATAATCAACTACTGTTGTTGTGCTACTTCATAAAACTTTTTTTCTTTTTATTATGAAGATGATTTTAAACTGACAGCATGTATATCTCTTGTGAAAATGATTGCTAGTCTAATTCCTGATATCCATCATTCTGAGGCAAATGTATTTCAGTCCAGTGTCAAACTTGTTTGTGGTAATAAAGAAACAGACGAAACTACTGATGTTGACAACAACGATGATGATGTTGATGATGACAAATATCGTGTAGTTGACTTCAGATCAAATCTTCCGGTGATTGATTCAAATCAAGATAATTGTTTACCATTTCAAGATAATAGAGTATCATTCAACACTTCATGGAATATAAGTAAGTATTCCTTTCATTTATGTTGATCCAGTGTTGAGAACAGTGTTATTTTAATCTGTTGCTTGATGATACTTGATTACTTATTTTATTACTGAGTGAATATCTAGGTTATATATTATTGTGATATAACATTTTCGGTTACCAATGAAACCGGTTGGTAAATACTGTCATGTAGATTCTCTCCACAGAAGTGTCATCAATTTATCTATTCTATTCAAAAATCAGTTTTATCACAATTACAAGTAGCATTTCGTGAATATGTCTAATTTCAATGGAAAATCTTAACGTGAATATAAAGCAGAAATTGAGTCAATGACAATCCTCTTATAGCTTCTTTGATCATTTGTAGTATCGTTAGGCAAACAAAAATATGTGTTCCGGATTTAAGCATTTATCATTCCAAAGAAAATCAGCCCATAAACTAAAAAATGGAGATGTCCTCATAATTCACTGGACTGGTGGGTGACTGTCTTATTCTTATTACATAATTTGTCCCTTGGCTACCTAGCGAACATAGGGCTTCAGTAGCACGTAGCCATTCCACTCTCTTCTCTACAGTCTTCCTTCTTTAACCTGGCTCCACGTATGTCCACAAGCTTTCATTTCTTCCTCACACCATCTCTTCCATGTCACCCACCCTCACCTCGGACACCCAACTCCTCGTTTCCCCTCTGGATTCCACTCGAGTACCAGGCGCATGATCTACTCAAATGGTCTTCTCAGTGCATGTACAATTCAATCGAATACATCTAACTCCACTTTCAGCTTCGGCACATTTGTTGGGTGATGGGTTCTTGCTTCGTTGGTTCGTTGCTAGCCAGCCAGCCAGCCAGCCAGTCAGTCAGTCAGTCAGTCAGTCAGTCAGTCAGTCAGTCAATCAATCAGTCAGTCAGTCAGTCAGTCAGTCAGTCAGTCAATCAGTCAGTCAGTCAGCCAGTCAATCAGTCAGTCAGTCAACCAGAGTTCCTCTTCGCTTATTCTTTCTCTCCATCTGGTCTTCATCTTCAGTATCGAGTGAGCGAGCATAGGAGACAGCTGTTGATGATGTGTGTCTGTAGTTTGTTGGACAGCGTCGACCGGGAGGTAATTTGGGAACTGCTTCAACACCACGGATTTAGTGTTACAAACCTCTATCAACCTCATTCAACAGCAACTATATGCTGTATGACGCTACGTGCCAAGTGATTGACAATGGAAACCTCAGTCATGCCTATGAAGTGAAGTGAAGACAGGTTGACAGTTAGGACAAGGCTGCCGCCTACTATCACCGATGGTCTTCTTAATTGTGGTCGACTCTACTGGATTACGCAGCAAACTGTGAGGAGTGAGGAGAGGGGCATACGCTGTTTGACCGGTGAAAAGAGTCTATAAGATGTGGATTTCGCCCATGATGATTTACGTCTAATATCTTATGTCACACAAGCTCAAAGATGTACAGACGAAAACTAACAAGTTGGCAGAAGAAACCAGGTGAGGCAAGGCGAGGCAGCGAAGACGTGACTTCCTTCAGGTGAACGTAGAGAAGACATAGGTGATGAAGATACTCAACCACCACCACCAACAACAAGCATCAATCACCATCAACAGGAGAAACCTAAAGGAAGTTGTCTCTTTCATCTGCCTACCTAGCTACCCACCTACCTATCTTCCTACCTACCTAGGCAGCATCGTTTCAACTACAGGCAGCGACGGTGACGGCTACCGCGGCACAGATGAGGACGTCAAAGCCAGCACTGGAAAGACAACAAGACAGGCCTTCCTGCATTAACCTGAAATCAGTGTGGACATCTACTGCACTATACTCAGCATAAAGCGTGAACAACATCCGGATTTTCAACACTACTAATGTCAGTCGAGTGAGTGCTTCTATGTGATGGTTGAGAGACTTGGTGAGTAACGGAAAGCATTTCCAACAAACTACAGACACACATCATCAATAGCTGTCTCCTACGCTCGCTCACTCGATACTGAAGATGAAGACCAGATGGCGAGAGAGAATAAGCGAAGAGGAACTCTGGCTGGCTGGGTGGCTGGCTGGCTGGCTGTCTGGCTGGCTGGCTGGCTGGCTGACAACGAACCAACGAAGCAAGAATCCATCACCCAACAAATGTGCCAAAGCTGAAAGTGGAGATGAGATGTATTCGATTGAATTGTACATGCACTGAGAAGACCATTTGAGGAGATCACGCGCCTGGTACTCGAGTGGAATCCAGAGGGGAAACGAGGAGTTGGGTGTCCGAGGTGAGGGTGGGTGACATGGAGGAGATGGTGTGAGGAAGAAATGAAAGCTTGTGGGCATACGTGGAGCCGGGTTGAAGAAGGAAGACTGTAGAGAAGAGAGTGGAATAGCTAGGTGCTACTGTAAGTCTATATTCCATTGGGAACCCTATAGACAAATAATAATATTCATAATGTTAATAATAGTAATAACTGGTATTTTTTTATTTCTGCGTTGTTTCATTTGATCGAATTTTCGACCTCATTCATTAGAACTATTTGTGTTGCCATGCTCGACAATTCCTTACACTAAGAATATGTATAAACTTACGATTTTACAGCTTTGAAAATGAAATCGCCTATGGGAGACTCTTCTCTGAAATGCTTATTCTTTTTTCATAATTGATATTCCATAGAAATTCACTAGATTTCTATGTTTATTGAACTTCCAGCTGTGTATGAATCTCTAGAACGGATACAAACAGCCCTGAGCGAATATTTTTGAAAATATTAATTTAATGGTAAATCATTTCAAGATGACTTCAATGAAATATTCGATCTATTCTTTATCTTTCTACTTCAGATATATTACCATCTGATTTATCAAAAATAACTCAGATTCCTGATGAAATTGTAGATTTTGCAATTTTCCAATGTCAAGAGTTCTTAAGAACTAAGCATCATGAGGATCTTGATAAGTCGAAAAAAGTAGGCTAATTACTTTAATGCTTGGAATATCCTTTAACGAGATCTGTTTTAAAGTATATTATAACCTAATGCTAATTTTTTTTGTCTACATGAGTATATTGTACTCATATTGGCTTTTATCTGTACTGATCACCTCGGAAGTTAACACAGGTTTACAGGTGTATATTGAACGGATATATTAGATCAGTCACCTACGTGGTGTATTTCAGCTATGAAAGTTTAATTTGTTGTTTATTTGTATCCAGTAAACAATAATACTTCACTGTAAACATTATAAACAAACAAACTCTCTGTGAAGATTTTGATAAGAGATTTCAGATAGCAGTGAGAAATTAATATAATCAGTACCTGTACTGTGTCATCTTTCTATGAAGTTGAACTACTTTTCTTATGGTGTTAGTAATATTAAAAATGACCCTTATTCATATTTACTTTGTTACAGATTTTTGGATATAAATAAGTATTATATTTCATAAAAGGATCACTTTGCCTAAACAATCATTCTTTTGCCTGATATTTACTCAGTAAAAAGACTTGAACCAGTATTTGAATTTCTTGAGCAAAACCACTTGACGGAACACTATCACAACTGTCTGTTTGATCAGCAAAGGAATTCACATAACTCATAACATTTTTTCATCATATCGAAACAGGAGGTTAGCACACTGGTGAAGTTCAACTTTTGTAGGACAGAATGTTTAGATCAACAAGTTTGATCTGTTTGATACATCAGTAGTGATATATTTCAACTAAAGTCAAATAAATTAACCTGAATAGGCTTCAAAACAAATTACAAATATATATCCGATATCTTTTTAGCTAGTAGTGTCTTACTAACCGATGTTTCTCATTGTCGACGAAGATTTGCTTTCTTCGACTCATAATTTGACAAGCATAGGACTCTTTATAGACTGAATATTTAGATTTTTGAGGAGAGCTGTGGTTGTGCTGTCATCAGTTAGCAGAAACCAATGGATTCCAACTCAACAATTGAATAGGAATGTGCTTTTCTGAGATCTTACAGTCGTGGGTTGGATCTTATATTAAGCCGTGCATGCTCATTTCGGAAGAGCTGAAAACTAAAAAGAAACATTTGTTATTTTCAGTGGCTCATTTACTCTGGTTTTGATTTATGATGAATACTTTGAAACTAATAAGTGTTATGCAAAACTTTTATTTGAATAACTGAAGCCATCTGGAATTTATTACGGATAATAATTATTGTTATTTGTCCCTTCGGAACCTAGCGGAACATAGGGCTTCAGTAGCACGTAGCCATTCCACTCTCTTCTCTACAGTCTTCCTTCTTCAACCCGGCTCCACGTATGCCCACAAGCTTTCATTTCTTCCTCACACCATCTCCTCCATGTCACCCACCCTCACCTCGGACACCCAACTCCTCGTTTCCCCTTTGGATTCCACTCGAGTACCAGGCGCATGATCTACTCAAATGGTCTTCTCAGTGCATGTACAATTCAATCGAATACATCTCATCTCCACTTTCAGCTTTGGCACATTTGTTGGGTGATGGGTTCTTGCTTCGTT
The DNA here is from genome assembly GCA_944470555.2 of Heterobilharzia americana. Lineage (NCBI taxonomy): Eukaryota > Metazoa > Platyhelminthes > Trematoda > Strigeidida > Schistosomatidae > Heterobilharzia > Heterobilharzia americana. The sequence continues at coordinate 32,843,698 of OX104130.1, forward strand.
GGTTCGTTGCCAGCCAGCCAGCCAGCCAGCCAGCCAGCCAGCCAGCCAGCCAGCCAGCCAGCCAGCCAGCCAGCCAGCCAGCCAGCCAGCCAGCCAGCCAGCCAGCCAGCCAGCCAGCCAGCCAGCCAGCCAGCCAGCCAGCCAGCCAGCCAGCCAGCCAGCCAGCCAGCCAGCCAGCCAGCCAGCCAGCCAGTCAGCCAGTCAGTCAGACAGACAGACAGACAGACAGCCACCCAGTCAGTCAGTCAGTCAGTCAGTCAACCAGAGTTCCTCTTCGCTTATTCTCTCTCGCCATCTGGTCTTCATCTTCAGTATCGAGTGAGCGAGCGTAGGAGACAGCTATTGATGATGTGTGTCTGTAGTTTGTTGGAAATGCTTTCTGTTATTCACCAAGTCTCTCAACCATCACATAGAAGCACTCACTCGACTGACATTAGTAGTGTTGAAAATCCGGATGTTGTTCACGCTTTATGCTGAGTATAGTGCAGTAGATGTCCACACTGATTTCAGGTTAATGCAGGAAGGCCTGTCTTGTTGTCTTTCCAGTGCTGGCTTTGACGTCCTCATCTGTGCCGCGGTAGCCGTCACCGTCGCTGCCTGTAGTTGAAACGATGCTGCCTAGGTAGGTAGCTAGGTAGGTAGGTAGATGAAAGAGAAAACTACCTTTAGGTTTCTCCTGTTGATGGTGATTGATGCTTGTTGTTGTTGGTGGTGGTTGAGTATCTTCATCACCTATGTCTTCTCTACGTTCACCTGAAGGAAGTCACGTCTTCGCTGCCTCGCCTTGCCTCACCTGGTTTCTTCTACCAACTTGTTAGTTTTCGCCTTTGGATCTACGAGATTGCCGATAATAAGTAACGATTAAGTGGAAGACATCTTAAATATTGCTGATGGCTGCTCAATTGATGGCTCTTGGTGACTGATTTCGAAATTATTTCCTATCCTAAAGTGATATCACTTGGAAACCTACGGATAACTTCAGAGTACTAAACAACTGTGTTTTTGACTTCTCAGCATTATCGATCCCCAACATAATAACAGGTCGAACTCAGAATCGTCAAGTTTCGTTGCCATCATATTATCATTCATCCACTAGATTAAAATATGTTGTATAATTTTATGCTGTTGAACTCTGCTCGAAGTTTTTTCAGTGCTTCTGCAACTATTGTCAGTCTAGGATGAAAAACTATTTGAGAAACGATTATTACGTTTGTAAATCCACCACTGATTGATCAGACTTTTAAAATAATAACAGTTACTGGGATACAAAAGACACACCAGCAAGTAGTTGTCGTAAAGTAAATCTACCTGAATTTTAAAACAGGGGTGGGAAATGAGCGTATTTTCTTAATTTCCATGAAACAAAAACAAGTGTGGAAACGATAATGATCAAAGTGAAACAAAGTCTAGTCAGCGGTATGAATTTTGCACCTGTCAAGCGTAAGATGATGCTCCATAAGTGGTCCGTAACTACTCCCAATCTAGTGATAGGGAGTGAAGTGGAGGAATATCTCGGTCACTTCACTTACTTGGTAAGTTGCATCAGCTCGGACGGTATGGTTGCTGACAAAGTCTCAGCTCAGATAAAGAAGGCCCGTTCGTCATTTACCAGCTTGTATAATCTCTGGGGCCAACTGGCAAGATATCCGACTATTTATCAAAGCAAAAGTATACAGCATTGTGGTCCGTTTTGTTTTGTTATACTTTTGTGAAACATGGCTGTTAACAGTAGAAGACATGAAGGGATTACAGGGTTTTGATCACAGATGTCTCCTCAGCATTACTGGTATTTGGTGGAATCATCATGTCAGGAATGTTGAAATCAGGCAAAGAGTAATGGGCAAGGAAAGCAAGTCAGCGGTCGATAAGGTTGTGAACCTTAGTCAACTGGAGTGGCTTGTACGTGCACTGCACATGCCAAGCTACCACCTACCTCAATGTGCCATGCTAGAGGAAGTTGGATTAGGTTGGGAGAGGGTTTATGGTGGCCAGACCAAGACCTGACATTAGTTGATGAAGTCTCTTAATGTTGGTCTGAGTCGTGTGGGCGGTGTAGACTGCCTGGTTGGGGTCCTGGGACGAAAGGAATCAACAACATTCCTCTTCAAATGGTTTGTTCTCCCACACAACCTTTTCTACCTTGGTATCACTCTTTCTCTGTCCACCTGTTCCTGGTGTACTATTGTGAAGTGTGACCATTTGAGCCGATACACATATGTGTGAGGTTCTACGCTGATTTTATCAGTTAGTCAGTCAGTCAGCGGCTCGGTCTTGTAGCTCAGTTGGTGGAGCACTGGGCCGGTAGGCTGGCAACCCAGAGGCCGTTGGTTGGAATCTTGCTACAACCTACAATTTCATTGGTAACCAACTTCATGTTCTCTAGTCCTAAGTGCTGACCGAATTCTATCGATGATTTTGCAATGTGGTCACCAGACCAGGCATCCCAGGATTGTGATGCACTTTGAAAGATGTTAGTTGGATGGAGACAATCGACAGGAAGCCGTAGACCTAAATTTCGCGCTCGCCCGCACTTGTCGGCAAGTTGGTTACCCTTCACTGACCAATCAACGTATCTAATCCAGTCCTACATTAGGCACGCCGCTCCTGGAATAGCTCAGTGGTAACGTCGCCGAGTACGACTCTGGATGAAGCGGGTTCAAATCTCAGACGGGATATAGGTCCCGTCGAGTTTGTAGATACGCCTTTCTGACGAGTGCCAACAAGCACAAAACCTGGGTTCAGGTCTTTCTGCCGATTGCCTTCATCCAAATAACCTACTTTCATCTCCAATCAAAATTCAGTAACAATGAAATCAATTATATGTTCAATAAATAAAAAAGAAACTTCACTAGATTGACAGAGTTTCAATAAAATCTCACCCATATATATTATCGAGGGATTTTAATTTGAAGTCAATAATTGCATGTCTAGTTTTACTGATGACACCTCACTGACACAGGGTTGCTAAAATTTGGGCTAATGAAGAAACTAATTTTCCTACTATAATAAAACTTGAATGGTTGTAATTAACTGCACTACAACTAAAGTTGACTGATGAATTCACTTGTTTACATTTATTTTACAGCAATTCCTGGCTACTGAACATCCATGGGATGGATTTTTATCTTGGTATTACTACTTAGTGAAGTAATTTCATAATTGTTGTCTTTTATAAAGTGAACCAAATGTACTTCTGGTATTTTTATCTTTGATAATGTAGTTTTTTTGTCATCTGCATAATCTAACCATATAAAATCATTTTGAAGTCTGTGAATCGCGAATATCATATTCCTGTTAAACACAAGGCAACAGCAGAAATTTATTTAAAATGGCTAGAAGGGTATAAATTTGCTTGATCTTGGCTAGTAGTGGAATTGAGGACGTGTGTTGCATGTAGTTTGGGACTCGTCAGCTGGATGTACCTGCAGCCCAGTGACTGATATTGTTCCCACTGATATACGAACCCAGCATCCATCGCTTCAAAACCCAATGCGCTATTCATTGGGCCACTGGGGCGAGATAACCGCCCCTTGTGCAATAGGTTTCACTTGTTATTGTTTGATACACATAATTTTCTGCTGCTACACAGGGTCGAATTGCTTGGCCCTCTATTAGCAGACGGGTTCCTATACGGATGCCTCTATAGCGGCGGATATTCATGATGTTGTATTCATCTTGATGGCTCGCAGTGGAATCCAAGGCGTACATTTCGTCTTGTCTGAAACTCGTCGGCTGAATTTTCCCAGTGCATAAAGCTATGATGTCTTAAGCGATGGGTGCGAGGTTTGAGTCTCAGTGGAAACAACATGACACACTGGGGTGGTAGCACATCCAGCTGACGAGCTCCAAACAGGACGAAACACATATCCTGGTTTCCACTGCTAATTACCATAACCAATAATGAGGCAATATCGAGGCGTTTGTATAGGAGCTTATATGCCAGCTTAGGTGGATTAATTCAGTCCAGAATTATGATAGAAAATTAGAAGTATCAGTAAATAATAGGCGTGTATATTCAGTTGTACTTCGTATACCTAGTGTTTTGGTACATCTACTAAGTAGTGTATGAACATTAATTACCCAACAGTGAACTATTCATCACTTCCCTATTCAACCTTTTCACCAACCCTAGAATAATGTAGTCACTTAGACAAAGTTGTTCAAATCCAGTTTACTCTTCTAGTACATAAGTATATGTATATTTTTCAGTGACTGTAGGAATCACATTAACACATAAGAAAGCAAAACGTGCACCAGATAGTAGGAGGAGACCAATCTTAACATTAGCAGAATGGATACTGATCAGTGAAATCCCTGCCATAAAAGAAACTGAAAGAAATCTTAAGAAATCTTATATATATATTAAAATAATATATATATATATATATATATATATATATATATATATATATATATATATATATATGGATGCCTCTATATTTCTTGAATATTTATATATCTGTTTGGTTTGTAAGTATCATACTTACTTTCTGAATGAAGAAAGACGATAGTTGAATGAATGTAAGCATTTTTGTCTCCTTGATATACACCACAACAAATGATTTAGAACTATTCTTTGTAGTAGCTTAGCTGGTAGACCATTGAGTTGGTAATTCAATCATCACTAGCTTGAATTTATCATTCCTTTATGAAATTACTTTCTGACCAAGTTCAGATTTTCATTAAATACCATTTGTGTTCAGAAAATTCTCTAAGGTTGGCTGACTGACTGACCGTTTAGTGGTACAAAAGGTGGATATGCAGTTTTCAATAAATAATGATGAATATGAATCGATTTCGCAACAAGTTTTTGTTCCAGTTATCTGATTTATCAGAAGAGTTTTGTACTAAACAACTATTGTTGACTATAAATAATTTTTATAACGATATGTCTATAAAAATGCTTAAATCTGTTCTATAATATTTTAGAACACCTCATCTACTCACACATGCTCAACATCTTTCATCTCATTGCCAACTCCTTTGTAAATTACTGAAAAAATGCTGTCCGCAGTTTGATATGGATGGAGTGCGTAATGTGTGGATTGTAAAACCTGGTGCTAAGTCAAGAGGACGTGGTGAGTTTTTTCTCAGTGATTTATTGATAATAGGAATCCTGGTTATTATAATCTGTTACCAATTAATTTATAAGGAGTTTTCTATTGCAAGTTGAGAGGTATTTTTTATATCAATCTATGGAGAATAGTATTGGTCAGGTTCAGGTCATTAGGTTCAATTGATGATAACCACATTACATTTAGCTTATATGATATTAAGTGGATTACCAGGTATTTAAATATTTGGTCCAACAGACACTAGACCTTTAGAATACATCTGTGCCGCTGTCACCGATTTTCAGCCATGTCATCAAGTGTCTTCGTCCACTGATTTCTTTGGTCTCGGTGACCCTAGTCAGGCAGTCTACACGTCTGAGACTAACAGTTAGAGGCTTCATGTATTGGTGTCACGTGTTGAGATATGCCCACCCTGAACCCTCTACTAATCGAATTCAACTTTCCACAGCATTGCACCTCGAGGGAGGTGGGGGCTTGCCGTACACAGCATATATCCAAGTCACCTCAAAGGATGCATCCTCATCCAAGTTTAAAGCCTGCCAAATTTTCTCGAGTTTGTTGTTCTCAAGATCTAGTTAGGCGTCATCTCATCCAGAAAAAGTTTCAATCATCACGTACACACTACTGTAATATGATACAGCTGGATGATTTCTACCATTCAGCCTTGTCAGTTTATAGACTCCAATTCTGTGAATCGTTTTTAAAGAATTTCACTCATTATTTGCTGGACACTTTCATAAAGTGTCATTCATTCTCTGCATAGAAAACCTTTACATCAAGGTTTTGTAAAACCACTTAGGATTCAGTTTAAATCACCTTGTGTTAGTTTATCAATTAATCAACTCTAAGAATGATACAGAAAACGTGGAACAGGAAATACTGCAAATGATATTTCGGTTTCTAACTGACTATTGCTACAAACTTGACTTTCGCTGTGGTTCAATTCATCAATGAGATCAGATATAAACTATCATGATATTTTATGAACACAAACTGATGTCTCTATCATATGCGATAGCACGACCAACACTTATACAATCGAGGAAAGAAACAATAAACTAGCGATTTATTTAGCTTAGTAAAACATCTTTATCCACAAATTTCATCTGCCGATCAGAACCTCATAATGGTCTTCCCAATAACTGGATATGTGTTGTTTAGTCAGTGACAGCTAGGAATGAAATCAAAGATGTACATTTTGACGCATTTGTGACTAGTCAACTAAAAATATCATCATTTTTGTAGGATGATGTTCCCATTTAGATTCACTTCAAACAGCAAAGCGTTATCCATAGAGCAAATGAATCAAAAGAACAACATCCTATGTTTGCGTAAAATTCTAATACTTCATACTTTCCTGATCATTCTGGTAAAGGAGAGCAAATATTAGAAAACTGCTAAGTGTTTACTGGTATAATTATATTCTGGATGCAATTTATTCTACGTCTAGTTTTTAAAGAAGATCTCTGAAGATTGTGTAAGATACCTCTTGTTTACCTAGGATGGTTCTACGATGACTTTCATGTACATTTTACCTTCCATGGCGTTTACGCTTTCTGTAACTCAGCTTAAAATTAGTGAACCATTGAACACATTAAAAGGCTCTCAACTATCCAACACCAAATTACAGTGTACTACAGTATCATATTACTTCGCTAGATGCTTGATCAACAGACCTTCATCGGTGCACTTAAGAGTAGATAGGTAAACTGCTTATGTAATTAACGTAAATAATAAGAATATTTTATTGCTCTGTTATAAAATACGAGTGGGGGGTGTTAGAACACAAACCATTATCATGAAGACAACCAGTGGTCACTTCTACAAGACTTTTTCTGACAAGGCAACTGTTGTTCGATGGTATTCTTAGTAATAGTCACATGCAAAATAACTTTTATTTAAACATTCAACATAATGCAATGATTTATCTCATAGGATCCAGTGATTTTATTTAGGTAACAAAGATACCATTCTATTCTCTGAAGTCAATCCCTGTTGGTCTACTTTTGCTACTCAATGTTTCCAAGGGTTAAATTAAACCCTTTTTTTATAGCAGTCAATCATCAATTTTGAATTTTAAACCTATTTATAAGGTCTTGACGGTGTTTTACTAGTTGATTTCATGATCGTACTACTAGAAATTTTGTGTAACAATAGATTACACTTCAGGGAAAAAACTTTAAAAATGATCGCTTTTTACGTAGTTATTGTCTGATCACTTAATCACCACCACTACTGATACTACTTTGATCTACAACTCTATTGTAATCTACTTACTAACTGCTCTATAGTATATGATCAGGTTTCTCAGCATAATGAGTTTATCAAACTTTTCTCAATCTACAACTTTTCTATTCATACTCTTAGTTTTCTCAATTCATTCACAAAAATCGTACCCAAAATATATTTTTTTTTACATTGCGTGGTGTCACCATGTGAGTCGCATAGCAGTCAGGCGTAGAGCTTAAGGGAGAAAAGGTAAGTCAGTTGACAGGGTTGTGAACCCTAATCGACTAAGATGGTTGGGACATGTGTTACGTATACCTAGTCACCGTCCGCCTCGTCACGCAATGTTGGCCAAATTAGGCTCAGGCTGGAAAAAGACCCAAGGTGGCCAGACTAAAACATGGTACCCAATGTATGAAGTCTTTGACTGTTGGTTTGAGCCATGTGGGGCGATGCAGACTAGCCAGTTGGGATTCGTGGGACAAGAGAAGCCAGTGGTTGGAGACGCTAGGTGATACGTCTCAGAGTCGAAGTCAGTGGCACATATGTATACACACATTATCCCATCTTAACGCTATACCGAATTTCACCATTTTCTCATTCTTACTTTCTCCTTTTGAGTACTTTATACCTCTTTTGACTGAATTTTTTTCCTTCATCTTCCACATCACTGCTTTTTACTTGATGTACTGATAAGAGCTGTGGCGACTTGGACCGTTACGCAATAATGCCTGGTCCTATTTTGGTTTTGATGATGATGATGATGACATCACTTACTTTGTCTAGTATGCTTATGGAAAGTTTGTGATAATACTATTCATGTAAGCGAACACAAGACTAGTACAAATTTATGTGCTTATCCCCTTATATATTACTGCATGATGAATACTCAGGCATTGAGATATTGGAATGTAAGGATCATATGAACCTTTTTCTTATTTCATCTCTTAACCCTCTGGAGAATGTAGTCGATGTTATAAAAACCGGTTTTAATTATTTTTGTGATTAGTGTTACTGCTTGTATTACACTGTCATTGATTATTCCCACCGTCACACAAGAAGTGTCTACTGTAGCTCCGTGGTGCAGCGGATAACGCTTTCATGTCTGCAGCGATCGCCCCCGAGTCCGAATCCAGTGGGAACAACATCACTCACTGGGAGACAGGTACACCTAGCTGACGAGTCCCAAATAGAACGAAATGCGCCTCCTGGATTCCACTGCTATCCACTACCCATCATTACTATTTTTATAATTGTTATTTAAATTGTTTCTCAATAATCCTTCTATTTTCTTCAGGTATTGTTTGTCTGGATCGGTTAGATGATATTTTAAAATTGTACAAGGTACTGTATACCTTACTGAAGCACGCTATGTTGTACAGAAGTATATTGAAAGACCATTATTAATATATAAAACAAAATTTGATATTAGACAATGGTTTCTTATAACTGATTGGGCACCATTAACTGTATGGTGGTATCAAGATTGTTATTTAAGATTTTCTTCACAAGAATTCACTCTTGATAATTTCAGTGAGTAAGTTTAATTGAATTTTATAAATAAACTTTATAAAATTCATAAATATTAAAAAATTTCGTTACTTTTTTGATATTGAACTGAAAACCTATTATGAAAACTAGAATTACGTTGAGAATTAAAGTTATTTGCTTAAGAAATGGATTTTAAGTAAAAAAAGAGAGATAACTTATTGTTGTCCACCAACTTGTTCTTAGTTTATATCATAGTCAATACAACAATACCGTAAGGCCATCTGACTTGTTGACATTATACTGTATAGTCCAACGTCTAAAAGTGAAGATAATAGGTATGATGTTCTAAATATCATTTTCCTATTGATCGTCTCTCATAGGCTGAGAAAATCCTAAATGTCAGTGTTTAAGAGTAAGAAATAATTGCCTATTTACTCAAAGACTACTAATTAAGTGCCTAGTTATTGAATGATCCTTTTATATGCTTGAATTCGTTATTTAGTTATGAACAAGGAAACTATTAATAGAAAAGATGATTTTCTTCAATAACTGAAGTAACATCGAATCTAAATGATAATAATGATTTCTTACCGGAATATATTTCATGTAGGAATTTATTTTGAATGAACTAGACTTTAAATTCATAACCAACTGGTAAAGGATTCTAATTCCTAGAATCAAATAAGAGGTTTACAAAGTATACAGTTTATTATGCAAGAACTCAACATGGTTTCCTATAGAAACGTCAAGATTTTGAACGCTTCTGATCAATATGACTGGTCATGTCAGTCAATAGTATATTCTTAAGATGAATGAGGATTTTACCATTTAGAGGTAGTATTCATCATGGACTGATATCAGTTGGGGAACCACTGAAAATCTGGGAGAACTGAACAGCTGTTTTGTTATAACATGGAACTACTCACCAGTACACACCCACTACCCGGTTAGGGATCGAACTCAGAAAATTTAGGTCTCATGGCGAATGCGTTAACCATTCAACCACTGGGTCGGTTTTCAGTAGTTCACAGTTCCCAACTTTTATCAATCCACGATATAGTGCGCCTATCACCCAAGGTCTTCACTTGGTATCAGCTTCACTTCCGACTGGTTGACCCCACAAGTCATGGCTTTTCATCAGAATTTCGTGATATCCATCTAGGAACATGTTACTAATGAGCACTTTACAGTAATGTATTTTCGAAGTGAATGCGGATTTTTTAATTTAGCGGGTGCTAACTGAAGACTTTGGGTGATAGTAGCGTTACATCTTGAATTCACAGAAGTTGGAAACTGTAAACCACTGAAAACCGACCCAGTGGTCGAATGGTTAACGCATTCGCCATGAGACCTGAAGGTTCTCAGTTCGATCCCTAACCGGGTCGTGGGTGTGTACTGATGAGTAGTTCCATGTTATAACAAAACAGCTGTTCAGTTCTCCCGGATTTTCAATGGTTCCTCAACTGATGTCAGTCCATGATGAATATTACCTTTAAATAGCATATTCTGTTCGCCTTCAAATTCCGTTTCATCGATTGTAATTTTTACCGACAGGTAAAATCATTATACTAAAAATAGTGATTCGATGCAAAACTTTTTATGAAGGCAGTGAATCACATACTACAGCTTACTCAACAGTCAGTTCAGTTAAGCTGTCTGTTAGTGTTTGTACATTCAAACACCAAAAAATATTGAAACATATCAAATCTTCAAAACTAATATGTGATACACTTCAGCGTATACATATTTGATATCGTGTAAAGTCGATGTGCATAAGTTGATTGTGTAACTCCTGAACTTGTGTAGCGGGAAAACATATTTATATGTATTATTTCTTAAAATACGTTAGGAAACAGTATTTTAGGCGTAGTTTGCTTCTTAAACTCTAACAATAACTACAATCTTTCAGTTCTGCCAAAGTAAGGCGGGAAATTCACTTATTTTAAATAAAATAAATACAGTAATTTACTTGGTTGTGATTAGCAGCGGATTCTAGGATGCGTGTCTCGTCCTGTTTCGAATTCATCAGCTAAACGTGCCTACACCTCAGTTCGGAGTGATGCTGACCCCACTGAGACTCAAACCTCGTATCCATCGCTTCAAACGCCATAGCATTATTCATTGGGCCACTGAGGAACGATAGCCACCTCTTGTACAACGGGTATTAGTTGTTGATGTACTTATCATTCTCCGTTGTTTTCCTGAGTTGAATTGTTCAACCTTTGGGGCCTGTATGTCCATATATTAATAGGGGTCGAACAATTCAATCCAGTAAAAAGACGGAGAGTGATAAGTACATCAACAGAAATACAACTACATATTCTTATATGGAGAAATACAAAATGAACTTATCCCGCCAGTAGTAATAAAAATAGCGGATATTTATCAAAGAATATAATAACTTAATATTTATACGGGTTTATTTTCCTACGAGATTTGTTTATACCATATAACTATACTTTCATCTTCCCAAAACATAAATTACTATCAGTCTACGATAATTTAAAGGATTTTTCCTCTAGAAGTAATTTATCTCCTTCAGTAAATTCTTTTGGCTTACAGCACCTTTCTGTTCTTAAATAATTCCTTCCGGTTTTAACTGACACATTGTATGATTTAGAATATCATGGACTGGATCCTCGAGATATTAGAATGAAAACAATTAATAACCGTTTCAAGGTTTTAAACGTTTCACATCTAATATATTCTTTCTAATTTGTTTTAATGTCTCAATTCTTGTACTAGTATAAAGTGTGATCAGTTGAACTGTTACACTTGTTTACAACATCGTGTGACAGCTTGTTTCTCTACGTCTTTTCAGTTCATGTTTGTAGTAGACTACATAATCATTTTATGTCCTAAACTTTGCATATCCTTTGATTATTGAAAAATAATATGCTTAGTATAGTGTTTATTGATTTTCAGCACCAGTGTTAGTCAGGTGTTAAGTTACTCAAAAACTCAGTCTAGCCTATTTATTACAAAGCGCAATGATTATACGCAGAATCTAGTTCATAGTGCCGATTCGCTGCTTGCATAGCTTCAATAAGTTATGACAGTGTAATGTTGAACATGGAGATTATTATCTCATAGATGGCATTTGTTTCTTTTAGAGTGTGAATGTAAACCATTTGTGAATTGTCATTGAAGGTGATACTAAAAGTTGGTGACTTTATGTTAATTGTCTCTAGTATCTAGCAATATATAATTATTTGATGTTGATCGACATAGTATACATGTTTTACTGTCTTTATTGACAGATTGTCACGCTCATCTAGAACTAATGTATAAATTTGAGAGTTACTTCAAAGGCTACCCTAGCAACTGCTGAGATAATCAATTACTTCTCTCTACTTTACGTAAAAGTTACCTTTCTAGCCGAAATACTAAAAACTGATTGTTTGTTTCAGCAGCTCTTAAGGTGGCCTTCAAGGCCACTCATAAATTCGCCTATAGTAAGAGAGTGACAAGGGGAAATTCATTAATCTCATATGTCTGTGCTTAATGGTTACTCCATTTTGTCATCAATTACTGGCAAAACCTATATTCATGTGATCTATGTTGAGAAGACGTAGCACTAAGTCGTATTTCAGTGAGTCACTGAGTTATGGTATCAAGACCTAGTTTGGGCTTAATCCTATGGCATGGCTTATATATATATATATATATATATACTTTTGACCTAAACGACCAGGCGTAGACCAGTGAAGTTCCTCATCTCAAACTGCCTACAGAGTGCTGTTGATAGGGGAATAAACAAGGGCATAAATAACTTAATAACATAAGAGAATGAGTATGCGCTATGTAACTACATCCACAGAAGCACTTGAACTCATAAACACACATTAAAGTGACCATCACAGGTTCGCTGTGTCAGTAATGGTTCAGGCCAGTTCAGTCGACCGCAATGAGGATCATTGGTGATAGTAGGCAGCAATCTTGTCTTACTTCTGTCTTCACTTCACTTCAAAGGCATCACTGAGCTTTCCATTGTGAATCACTTGACATTGTCCTGATGACCTGAACTTTGACCTACTTGTTGGTTCTTATTGGTTGACAGATTGGGTAATGGCGATATATCTGTTGGTTGCTGACTGACTTCTAAAAATTCGCTGGCATTCTTCATATTTCCTCTATCCAGAATTTTCACATTTTCCCAGTCATATTCATGTTCACAGTTGTGCGTATGCATTGTTATGAGCTAAGATATGTCATGACGTTTCACTGCTAACTGATGTTCATTTAGATCGATACGAAGAGGGTGACCAGTCTGTCCAATGTAGTGTTTTTCGTGGTTCCTACAGTTTAGTTTATCTGCCTTTGTTATTGCATCTTTTGACCTGCATAACAGAGAGTGAAGAGATTTTGTGGGTTTGTGACCTATAGAGATTCTAAACAGCTTCAATATTTTGGTCATGACCTTATAGACGTTCGTCATATGGGGTAGGTTGGTTTTTGAGGTTGACTTCTTGGTTGATGACGAATTATGTTAACATCTTTCGACGAAGTCGCGTGTATAGCCATTCTCCTGGAAAACAGTCATCAAATAGTTTCCTTTTCTTTTTCGCATAGCTGATGTACTACAGTATATCTTAGCTCTTTTGAACAATGTTCACATACAACTGATTTTGTATGCGTCATGACATATACTCGCTAAAATTTCTGACTAATATTCACGGTAGTTACGGTATAATTTCGATTGACACTTTTCAAGTAAACTACTTCTAGAACAAAAGGAACGCTGTCCAGAAAACTAAACCACGGTTATATAAACGTTCTTATCTGAGATTTAAATTTTCCAAAATATATGTTAAAATGAGTATTTTTGTATCTCTCCACAATGGCTTTGATTTTATTGTGATTAAACATACATACAAATAATTGTATAAACTCAAGTAAGCATTGTTAAATAGAGAGTGGTTAGAAAGTATATGAGGTAAACCAAAGATAGCTGGTGGCTAACACTAGACTCCAGGCTGCACATCATGACCTATTTAGAACTCTTCAGACGGTTGTAACTACCATCCAAAGAGCGATATTTCTCACAAAAATAAGAATGAACGCTCGTCCTAGACTTCACTACTAGCTAGTATTCTTCATTAGCATTAAACTTAATTTAATTTGGAGGTTTTTGAGGACTTATCGGTTTTAAGTTTGTATTCATCATGGACTGACATAAAAAACATAGAAAACCTGAGGGCACTGGACATGTGTTTTGTCCCATACTAGACATCCAGCTGATAGAAACTGAGTAAAACGAAACATGCCTCCTAGATTCTACCGTGAACCATAAAATACACTACAATGGTTTTCAGTTGATCACTGATTCATCGTTTAAGGATTTATTATGTGAGAAAAATGAGCTATATGTTGCGTAATATTTAAAATGTTGGCTGTCAAAAGCATACGAGAGGGTTTAAGAGCCAATTTATTCCTTTCTGAGTTTGAAGGGACTAGGCTCAACACCAATATATGTGACTATACTGTTGGGGAGTTCGAGACGACAAGACAGAGCAGCTTCCCAGTATTAATTCGCACTTATTATTTCACAGATATCAATCAGTAATGGAAATAATATTCACAATAGTAAGGAATATAAAGGAACAATTCTTTTCATTCACCTACAGAGGATATTATGTTTTGAGATAGTGTTTTCAATTAAATTATTTTTTCCAACATGTTATGTAATCTAGATTGATTACTTGAGGTTAATACGTATCATTCTGTTCCAAGGTTAATTCTAACGGTCAAATTCTCAGTATGTTTGAATTTATGCTGGCTGTTGGTTTGGAACAGCTCATGAATAACATGTCTGGCTAAAGTAATGAGTGAACTGAGTTTGGATCTACACAGTTGATATCAATTCCCTTCAGGTTACATGCATGACTTCCTGACGAGTGCCAGTACATACTAAACCAAGGTCAAGTAGTGCTTCTTGTCACTTGGCAATAACTAACTTACTTCAATATGAGACTCTTGTCAAAATTTAAGTTGAATTGAGTATAACTTTCTTATTAGATTTGTGATTTCTCAAGAGAAGAGAAAAGGTTGTATTAGACGAGCGTTAAAATACTTAACTGTCTAATTAAGTCTGAAATACAACGTCTGAATACTATATACAACCAGAAGTTTCTGTCGTACAAGAACTCTTCCAATATACGGAAATTGTTTAAAGAGCTTACTGACAAAACAGATAAAAAAGAAGCTGGTTAAGATGTCTGAGCGTCGAGCAAGTCATTCATACGTTGGCAGGCTGTTTTCATCCTTCCTAGTGTCCATACTCATATGGATAGCTGCTTTTCTGGCTTTAATACAAATGACGTATTTGAATTTCTTAAATTCCTGAATCCTTCTCAAAGCTTAGGTCCTGTTGGTGTTTCGAGTATTCTGAAAGGAAACACTATGCTGTTTATAATGGGAAGCGCTTCGTTTAATTGCTGACTGAGGCTGGTGTACCTCAAGATGCTGTACTTTCTCCTTTTCTGTTCTGATTCTTTTCGCATGATTTACCTGATTCTGTTGAAACTAATTTTATGAAGCACGCTGATGACCTGACGGTGTCTATTCCAGTTACCTCTGTAAATTAAATGGGTTCTTGTCTGTAATTGACCAATTCTCTCTTTCAGATGGTCTCAAATTAAACCCTCCCAAATGTCAGACTGTTAATTTTAGCCTCAAGTGTAGACAAGAACTGTGTGAACTGCTTGAGTCTCATGACGCCTGTTGTATTGACGGTATTTCTGCAGAAGGTAAATCGAGTGTTAACTATGTTTGGTTGAGTTTTACTTCTGACCTTTGTTGGTCGTCTCTTATCTTGCTGACTTATAAAAGTTGTTTTGTTTAACATATTACAAATGGAAACTATGACTCTGCGATATAACTCAACGTCTAGTTTTACGATTTATTAATTCCTGGATTTTACCTATTCTTCTGTATTGTTCTCTGCTGATGTTTCGTGGTTTTCTAAAAGAGGACTATGTTATATTGTGTAGGACTTTGAAAGTCGTCAGTAGTATGAGTAGTGTGCCTCTGGTTCAGCTGATTAACACTGTAGTTGATAGACATTTAAATTCTAGCAGGCGACTGGCTACATAAATTTTAACTGACACTGAGCATCCAGTTCATTCACAACTCTCTCGTTATATCTTGTCAGGGAGGAGCAACTTACCTGTGACTTAGAAAGTGAAGAAGGTGAGCTAGCAGTGTTGGATTGCAAGATTAAACGAACACAAGAAGAAAGTCTAGAGACTAGTGTCTATAGGAAACCTACCCATTGGAATCGCTACTTAGACTTCGATTCCTCCCACCCGATTTCAGTTAAAGTAGGCCTAGTTAAATGCGTAGCTGATAGAGCGAAAAAGCCTACTAGTAGATCGTGAAATCTCAATAAGATATTGGGCACATGAAGAATACCCTACATCTCAATAATTACCCACCAAATGTATGCATAAATTCATAAGAAATCGAAAGAAAAATATAAGCAGAGGTAGTAGTAGTAATACAGATGTCATCAATAATAATCCCACTTCTAGTGGTAATAATGGTGACAGGGTTGAGAGGGAATTCAAAGCCTGTGCTATGTTACCATTCAAGGAAGGCACCTTAGAGGCATTACGAAGAATTCTCAATAAACCAGGGATGAAGGTGACATCTAAACCAACAAACCCCCTTACAGACAAGCTTTGTGGGTTAAAAGATCCTATGGATGCAATTAAGCAAAATAGTCTGGTTTACCGAATCCCTTGCAATGATTACGAGGTCGAATCTATAGGTCGAAGTAGTCGACCAGGGTGGATTAAAATAAAATAGCGCAAAAACTTGGTTAAATCAAGATTAGTAGATGCTAATAAGAAGAGAAATCTAGAGAAAAACTCGGCTATAGCTCTGCATGCGATGACACACAATCACACAGTAGGGTGGGATAGGGAGACAGTGTTGAAAACTAACTTGGTTGGATGGATGGAGAGATTGATAACCGAATATTTTTAAAACAATTAGTTCCCTTTGTTGGTAGCAGACGTCCAAGTTCTTCGATTGCCAAACATATCGTTGAGACAGGTCACAAGATTGATGTGGCTGCTTCCTTTACACCTATTTACAAAACATGTTGGGGAGGGATCCCGAAATTTGTTGAAGCCTTAGCTATTAGTAAGTTGAAACCACCTTTATGTGTTCATAAACAATTTGTTGCCACATTAAATCTTCCTTGGTAAATTCAACTATTGAAAACCAAGTTCGATGTACTCTTATTTTTTCGCTCTATTGATTTTCATTGTTATTCGGCCTTTAAGTCAGCCTTCCTACCTGACCCCTTTTTATTTTCTCACCCCCTTTTCTTCATGAGTTTTTATATAAATAACTATGACAACTACGTGTGTGATCAGATAGTTCGAAATGTGTTGCGCAAATACATTACACGGTTCAGACAATTTACGTCTTCTTATTGTTTTGTCGAACCGAATATTTGTTCATCGAATCAACACCAAACATATGCAGTTGAAATGATTCTGCACCTGTCCCAGATATATGAACAATTCTCTTACCCTTGTCATCACAAAGAAGGAGAGAAAACTAGGAATGTATGAAGACTGTCTCGAAGTTGTAGAGTTACATGATATGAATATGGACAATAAATTGCATCCGAAATGTTATCGAGTAAATAATACCGTTCTTCAGTGTATGACATTTCTGATAAACAGACTAAGATGGAATTACAGTCGACCATAGTGCCGAAGTTTTACACTTATATTGAGGACAAAAAGAAATTACATGTGACTGTACGCCGGTATAGCTAAGTATAAGAATTCGACTGGACCTTACCTAGGACGCATGTTATATGAGGAAAAGCGTGTTGGAACAGAACTCACATATCAACTTCGTAACAGTTAACAATCTCATTTCAATAATTCACTTAAAAATGTGAAATGTTCTCGTTGTTACTGTTTTTTACATTTAAATTTGTAAAAACACTGTTCGAAATGTTCTAGAGTAGTATATACATACACATATTGTTGTTACAAAACATCATGCTGATCGTTATTATTATTATTATTACTAATTAGCAAATCTCTAATTCGTTCCGCACAACTTTGAAACTGGAGCGTAAAAAAATTGCTTTAATACACCATGACATAATCAAATACTTATTTTTGTTACCTTTTTTTTCTTTTGTGTCTAGAGCAATACATCTTTGCAATAATTGTATCCAACATAAATATAAAAATGGGGCTAGGTCAGGTAAATTACCAGATGAAAATATGTGGACATGGGAACAGTTTCAAACATGGTTAAGGTGAGTTGTACATTAAACTTTTATAGATAGATTTCAGATTTCTTTTTCGCAGTCGAACAAAATATGCGATAATCTCTTTTCTTTTGTCTTTTCTTCACTTTAAATTGTGAACAACCTGAAATGTTACAGTCAACTGAATAAATATTAGATTAAGTTGAGCCAGGCCATAAAACTAATTTTGCATCTATATCATTTAGCTGTCGTTAGCAATATAATCTAGGATGAGGGTTTCGCCTTATTTAAAACTCATCAACCACATATATCTGGATCCTCGTGAATGATGGTGTTTCCAACTCTTTTGACTTCAGGGGGTATTCTAATATATCACTGGGTTATGAAAGCCACTAGTTGTGTGGTGAGTATAAGTTATAATGTTACTTTTGCAAGTTTATACTTCTCTGATGTTTCATCAACGCATATTACTTAGAGACTATCCTTTTAGTTTTTGCTTAAAACTTGTCAGTCAGATAGACATGCATTCATATTAGTATTTTCATAGATATCAGAACCCTAACGCAGAATGCTGTGAGCGGTAAGGCATTGTTAATTAGAATACTAACTTAGGATAGGCATACATTTATCAGTGAATATTAGTTGTGATGTTCTTTGCATGGCTAAATTAGTCCACTTTTTTGGCATATGAACTATGTGTAAGGATTTTCATATTTTTTCTGTGACCGAATCTTCATTATCTTTGCTGCATCGAACGCTGTTGATCAATTTAATTCTGTAGGTCAGTAAAGAGCATCTTCAAAAAGACGAAGTGCTCAAAACCTGTAAAAAAAATTTGTTTATTTTGACAGTCAAGTTTTGATTACATCGAGATCTTTGTGTGAAATTTTCAACTAAATTCAACTGAGATAGGTTTAATTTATTAGATATTCGAGGTGGAAATCATCATCGTCATCAAGAACATAGGACCAAGTGTTACTGCATGAGAGTTCACATTTCATATTGGCACATCAAGCAGGAAAGCACGAAGATTAAGAAAAAGCAGTTAAAAATAGTTGAAAGTAGTAAAAGAGAAGAAGGAGGAATGAGAAAGTGCTAAATTCATTATCGCGTTTCAGATGGAGATATTCTGTGGATACACGTGCACCAGTGACATCGATTCTCAGACATATCACCTACAATCTTCAACCACTAGTTTCTGCCATCACGCAGACGACAACCAGAAAGTCTGCGTTGCCGTATATGGCTTAGACCAACAGTCGAACACTTCAGATACTGGCTACCTTGAACCTTCGAGATATGGTAGGATTTCAGGGAACAAGAGTTTTACTAGTATAGTTCGTTGAGTTGTCGCTATATGCAAGCCCAGTCACCACGTTAGTGTAACAGCTATCGGTAGGGGTGGAAATATTGATCTGTGATAGATCATGTGATCTAAAAGCTTTGAGTGACTGGTACGAGCTTTTTTTTGCCAAACCATGAAGCTCTGAGTGATGTAAAGGGGTATAAGTTAATTGACTATGATTTTTGTATTTCGAATCACTAATATAAAAATTTTTGATGGCTTAGATCACAATAAATTATCCTAGTTTAGGAATGTCTAGTGTTTGTCACTTTCAAAGTTTCAAGCATATTATCGATTTTCCCTTAATTGGTACTCAGCTTTCATGGCTTTTTTCTAAGTATCTTATTGGTTTTCTGTAACGGTCTACTTTGGGCTGGGTGTATTGAATGAAATTTGTAAGAAACTTGTATGTTGATTTCTGTTCTAAAAACTTTCTACAAAGTATGTAAAAATCAATATAAGAAGGAACAATATTAAGGAAGTTTAAAAAGTGATTTGGATGAAACAAAAAAGATGAGATTTGCGGAATAAAATCACATCATTTCATTGCTCGAATACTCTTTAGCTGCATACAGTTTAAAAGTCCAATGGATATTATTTATATTATTATTTGTCCATTAGGTTCCTAATGGAGCATAGAGCTTCAGTAGCACGTCTTCAGTGCACTCTGTTCTCTGAAATCTTTTGAATCTGGCTCCACGACAGCCCACAAGTTCTCATTTCTTCTTCACACCATCTCCTCCACGCCCAACTCGTCACTTACCATCGGGGTTCTACTCAAGGGCTTGACACGTGATGTCCCCAGTCGGCCTTCTCAGTGTATGCCAAATCCATCTCAACTTCCTTATGCATATTTGTTAGGCGATAATTTCTTGGTTGGTTCGTTACCAGCCAGCCAGAGTTCCTTGTTGCTGATTCTTATTATTCTGGCCATCTGATCTGCAGTAACGAGTGAGCGTAGGTGGCAGTTGTTGATGAATATCTGTAGTTTGTTGGAAATCCCTTTCGTAACGCGACAAGTCTCTGAGCCATATAGAAGCACTGACTTGACGCTGGTGTTGGAAATCCGGATCTTGTTCCACATAATGAGTGCAGAAGATCTCCACACTGGTTTCTGGCTAATGAAAGCCTGTCTTGTTGTCTTTCCAATCCTAGCTGGCTTTGACGTCCTCGTCTGTGTCTGTGTCTGTGCCTGTGCCACCACCTGTAGTTGGAGGGATGCTGTCCTGTCTAGGTAGGTGAAAGAGACTACTTCCTTCAGGTTTCTCCCGTTGATGGTGATTGGAGTTTGTTGTTGTTGGTGGTGGTGGTGGTGTTGGTTGGGTATCTTCATCACCTGTGTCTTCTCTACATTCACTCGAAGTCTCGTCTTCACTGCCCTGCCTCTTCTGTCAACTTGTTGAATTTTGACTGTAGATCTTCAAGTTTGTGTGACATTGGACACGAGTCATCGGTGAAATCCAAGTCTTCTAGGATCTTTACATCGATGCAGCCAGTGTCTGCCCGTCTTCTCGCCTCCCACAGTAGTCTGTTGTATGATCCAGTCAGTCGACCACAATCAGGAAGATGATGGATGGAAGTAGGTGGCAACCTTGTCTTACTCCTGTCTTTACTTCAGAGGCATCACTGAGCTTCCCGTTGTCAAATACTTGGTGTGTGGCGTCTTCATCTAGTTGTTGAATGAGATTGATAGTGGTTTGTGGTAGTGAAACTGTAGTGTTGAAGCATCAGTTTCGAAATTACTTGTCTGTCGATGCTGTGGAAGTCCTTTTCAAATTCGATGAAGTTGAGGTAGAGAGAGAGAGAGAGTTGACTGCTCTTCTCTACTCTGTTCTCTGATGATATGAAGCGTAGCGTTGCAATTTGATCCGTATATGATTTGTACTTCCTGAATCCAGCCAGCCAGCCTGTTCCGGTGGTAGTTTTGAATGGAGTGCATCCTTTAGCCTCTCCAGGTTGACGCGGCTTAATATTTTGCTTGCTTTGGGTGGACAGGAACGTGATTCCGCACCAGTTCTTGCGAAGACTTAGGTCCAGTGGATAGTAGTACATAAGATATTTCAAAATTAGAAAGTCAATAAGCTTAAATTTTACAACAAAATCATTGATAATCCACATAATATGTAACTGAATTAATTGTAGAGAAACAAGAAATGTAAGGTAGGGAAAGTAGTAATAATGAATAAATAAATAAGTAGTTACATGATGAAAATGAAACAGGATCAAATCATGTTCACCCTATGCTCGCTGGACCGGTTAAAATTAGATAATTACACTGGTCATGTCACCGCCAACTGCATTTATAAATTTACGTTTACTTATGGCGGCGAATGTATTAGGAAGACTTGAGAGAATGGCATCCATGCGCTTGAAAGGAAGTAAAATTCTAACCATTGCAATCACCAGACACCTTGTAGACACTGGACATCAAGTTGAAATTTCGGGTGCTTTTAAAATATTTAACATACGGGGTGATGATTGAAGGTGAGATGAAAATTTGGACAGCGACCGGATTCGAACCAGCGACCACCGGGTTTCCAGCATCGGGCCGGAAACCAAGTGGTCTCTGGTTTGGACCTGGTCACTGTTCAAATTTTCATTTCACCTTCAATCATCACCCATTATAAATACCAGTCTGCCAAACCACGGGTATCTCAGATCGTCAAAATGATAACTCACATATAGAGAATGTCTAGATTACTACGTTTTGCAGAGAGGACTGACCTGACCTTGACAAGCGAAAGGAGGATATGGTTAGTCTCTCACTCCCTTATTGAATTTGATTTGGTCCTGTTTCATTTTAATTACATAACTTTTTATTTATTACTTTTCTTTTCTTACATTTCATACCTGTGTACAATTCGTAATTCTCTTACATGTTATATGGATTATCAATGATTTCGTTCTACAACTTAGGACTAATGATTGCCTAATTTAAAAAAATCTTATGTCTTGATAGCCACTGTACTTTTAAACTGTATGCAGCAGCTGAGGAGTATTCTCGAAGTGAAATGAAATCCCATTTTATCCTACAAATCTCATCTTTCTTACTTTGTTGCTATTTATCAAGGAATGTAAGTGTATGGAGTTTTTAAAAAAGGTGGTTGATGAAGATGTTTTTTTTGGCAGAAATGCTAACTGAATGAAAACAAATCACCTATTCCTATGCTCAGGTTTTATTTTGTATATTCCATGCTAGAAGTTTGGAAGGTTTCCTGAAATCACTTATCAGAATTATGTCATTTTAACTAACAAGTATTTATGCTTTCACTGAATGTGATCTGTGTAGTTTGTCTATCAGATATTCATCAAGCATACATAGTACCACGTTATATTCAGATAAATGGATTTGGTTTGCTTAGTATAATGTTCATATATCTATATTGTTTTTATAGATTTTGAGTCAGAAATCAAGCTTTCTTTTCTATTAATTAACTGCTTGTATCATTTTGTTTAATCCAGTGAACAAGGTCATCCAAATTTATGGAAGGAGAATATTCAACCATCAATGAAAAATGCTGTTTTAAATGCATTACTATCTGCACAAGAGTTAATTGAACCTAGAAAAGTAAGTTATTTGTGATCTTTTGTGGCACTTTTATGATGAAGGTTCGTAGGAAATTATTGGTTTTAAGGTGGTATTCATCCCGAGCAGATATCAGTTTGAGAACCATTGAAAACTTGGGAGCAATTAACACGTCCTTGGTTCGATCTCTGATATGGTTGTGAGTGCATACTACTGAAGAGTTACATTCTAGTACGAAATAACTGTCCAGTGACCCCAAGTTAAAGATTTTATGGAGAGCAAAATGTTTAAGGTTGTCTTTACTGTAAGACCATATTATTCGCACAACCACAGTCACTTAACGAGTAAGTAACAGCTATTTGACGACTTTCTCAAGATCTTCAATAGTGTTTCTATTTCCTCTTTTTGTTCAACTAATGATTTGCGTCGTACAAGACAACATAGCCAACATAAGTTTGAAGCATCTTGGTTTTCTTGTAGCCTTCCATTCCGTTTTGAGTAACTTTTATAAGTTAAATGAAATCTAATTTTGTTGATTGTGGCTTTCGTGACTCGTTGATGTTTAAAGTGATCGATTTTAAGTTTCAATCCTGGTGAGAACAACGCCGCTCACTCATAGGCGGACATATTCGGGTGATGAGTCCCAAATAAGACGGAACGTGTGTTGTGGATTTCAATGCTAGCCACTATCCATCATGAATGTAGGAAATGATATCTGTTCATATTATTGGGAGTTTTATTTATTGTTTATAAACAATGGTCGAAAGAATACGATTTGTCAGTATAACTGACAAATTAGGTTTTAAGAAGTCATGAATCAAGTGTGACCGATCAATAATTTCATTTCTTGAGTGCTTATCAGTCTACCATACCATATTACACTATGTGGTTTTTTATCTTTCAGTCAATCAACTTTCTATCATTACTTCCGAACACTCTAGAATTGCTTCCTCATAGTAGTGACAACGACGGGGAATACATCACTTTAATAAACCTTTTGACTACATTCAGTTAACTACACTGTTAATTCTTAAATTATTTGCAGATTACACATCTCGTATTGGCATTTGTTACAGATTTTTAAAACTACCCAAATGTGGTTTTAGTAGGGTTTTTGTTGGAAACAATCTAATGGAAATCGCAAAGTGCTCTGTCTGCTAAAAAATTGTCGTCAATTCATACAAGTTGTTATTGAACACTATGAGTATTTGTAAATCAGTCATGTTTACTGTCAGCATTTTCCAGCAGTATGTAAATAATTTTACAAATTGCTCGTTCAGTTTATAGTATATTGTAGCGGGCGTTGCTGATAAGGATGGATATAAGTAGTATATGTTGAGAGGTTGACAGAAATCATAGGAAATTACCAGCAATGGGCAAGGATTCCGCCAAGAGAAACGCAAGATACGAGACAGGCGTATGAAGAGCAAATCAAGAAAGAAGCAGGAGAGGAAATGAAGCACATTTTGCAAATGACGGTTTTAGTGCAAAGTGTACCATATTTAACGACTATTGTCCCACTTGGTCCTTCCTAAGTACCTGTCTTCCTGTTCCTTTCAATATAAAATCGTCCGAGTCACCTATTTAAGATATAGTTGGTCTGAACGACTCGTCTCCGTGAATTGAATTTAACCAGATAAACCACCAATAAGGCTCGCTTGAAACAAGTGAACTATCTATCTGATGCTTATATCAATGTTAGCTGTTCCTAACTACTGGTAATCTCCAGTAGCATACTTCGTTTGTTCAACTAACTAAAACTCGTTAGTCTATTGAAGGCAGTCGGACTTGTTTCCACTTGTCGGGAAACCGTATCTGAAACCTCAAGGAGATGCCATCAGTTTCTCAAATAACTTTCAGTAGTAAGGTTGTTTGTTGACCGTAACGATGGATGATTTAGATGCGAATCTTATTGGTGGCATCAGTTTCTTTGAGGTTGCTGAGGAGTTTCAAAGTGCATGAAACTTAGATTCAGAGTTTCCTGTCCATCACCTCCATTCAATTAAATAACATCTATCTCAGTGCATAAAGAAGGTGACTTTTCTTGCTTGATAGCCACATTACAAAATCGCCGATAGAATTCAATCAACATTCTGTAGTGATCAGTCAATTTAATCTAAATTGTCGTTTAGAAGTTGTATAAATTTTGACTTAAATCTAGTTCAATAAAATGCACATTCAATTTATTGCACCTTTTCACTATATTTTCATTCAAAGCATAAATCTCTCTTACTTTCATTCATTCTTCTTGCTTAACTTACTGGATCTTTTGTTTGCTGTTGTTTCACAATGTTATACTTTGACTTACTATATTGGTCACAAAATAGTAACGTATGACACTGTAAAGCTTTAAGTGTTTAGTTCTGTCTGAAGTTTTGATTAAATTTGCAATATGCTAACTAAGCTAAGCAATGCAGCAATGTAATCCATTGCACTGTGGTATCCTTATACAACTTTAGACTTAAGTTTAGGGACTGTTGATACCAATAAGTAAGGTATAAATGCAATCATGATATGTTTCTCGTTGGTCTTAACCGTACCACTTAGTGCATATATATATATATATATATATATATATATATATTCATTCAATCAGTTGTCAGTAAATAGCAGGTATCTTCATTATCAGCCTTACTTCAGTAGATATTGTCTTGTTAACTTTTGCAACCTCAACGTAACTGTAGGGATTTCAGCGTACTATTCATCACGAATTACCATAAGTTGCAGAATAATGGAAAACCTAGAAGTTAGTTAGTTAAAGGCAACTGGCACGAAGACCCGGACATGTGTTTCATGCTTGTTGACACTCGTCAGCAAGACGTATCTGGAACCTTGACTGAACTGATATCCCGCCTGAGATTCGAACCTGTGTCACCCAGTGTTGTGGTCGGTGACGTTACCACTGAGCTATTCGGACCTTGACTGACCCCCTGTAGAACTGGATTACATACATTGGTTGATCACGGGAGAGCAACCAACTTCATGTTGTCTAGTCCTGAGTGCAGACCGAATTCTATCAACCATTTTGGATGCGGCGACCAAGCTAAGAGGCTCAGCATCGCGGTACACATTAGTAGATGTTAGTTAGATCGAGGCAGTTGACAGGAATGCCTGAACCTAGGTTTCGTGCTTGTTGGTACTCGTCAGCAAGGTGCATCTGCAACCTTGACAGATTTGATGTCCGGCCTGCGATTCGAACCCATGTCACCCGGTGTCGTAGAAGTATTAGACAGCTATCTAGTCCTAGTATTATACTCCTCAGCTGTGTACATCCATAACTTCTGCGATAAAATCATCAGCTTTCGTGACGAACACATGACCATTCAGGCACTGGATCGGAATCCAATGGTCCACATTTTCCCATTTCAGTTGATTTGCGATAAAGCGTGACCATAATTTTATTGGTCAATTATATCGAGTTAAGTTGCTGTAAACTATTCAAAATTACAAAGTGCACTTTTCCATAAATTTCAAATCAAATTACCTTGGTGTTTGATAAAATACACTAAAATTCAGTGAACTTCTAAGGTCACTTCTAATTAGTAATATTAGTGAACTACTATTCATAATTCAACTTTTTAATGTTTATAAAATAAAATAGGAAAAATGAGGAGTAATTACTGTATTTATGTTTTAATCTCTATAGGAATCTAGTAATCAATTCAAACAATGTAAACGTCCAATTGAAAATTGCACATCATTAAAACAACAATAAGTTACTAATGGTTACTAAGGTTATTAAGGTCACCATTTTGTGAAGACGAAATCATTCAATCTGTAAATTGATATTTTGACCTTATTTTGTTTTTAACTCTATTTTCTTAAGGAAAATCATTTCAACTTTCGCTTGTTTTTCCATATTAACAAAATGAGTTAAAATTTACAAATTGTTATGAATAGGTAGAAGTGATCTGTTCACCTAGTTATTCCTATGCTATGATTACATTTATTCATATAAGCATATTGTATGTATTGAGTATATGGTGAGATACATACTGATGGTATCTTGGAGGTGATACGGACACCTTTAGAGATCTCAGTAGTACACATGAAATCTCTTCAAACCGTGTTATGCAGTCTGAAAGACACAATAGCAAAAGAAGGAAAGCCCAGTGTTATCGACAAAATAAAGTGCAGAAACTGTGGAATTCACTACATCAGACAACATGATCATTTTCTTCATATCCATCTACATAAATATCAACTGGTAGTGAAGCATTATGATACATCTTTGCTCATGTCAATGTGTATAGACAGCTGTTGATTTGAAACTAATTGGAAAAGTGAGGAAATCTTGAAAAGAGGAAATGCAAAGAACGACTAGATTCCCACCTAGTGGTTCAGTGGTGACGTATTGGCTACAGAACCTAGTGGCATTGGGCTTAAGCCCAGGCGAAGTCATAAGTCCGTACTCCTGAGTAGTCCCATAGTAGGACGAAACAGCTGCAGTCTAGTGCTCCCAGTTTTCTGTTGTTTCTCCAACTGATTTCAATTCATGATGAATACTAACGTGAAATCAATAAATCCTCACAAACCCCTAAAGTGAATATAAAGGATGTCTGCAACTTTTTTGGAAGTGTAACACTAAGGTCAGTTACTGGTCAGCAGAGAAATTGACATTGACCCAGTCTATCAACCAATAAAAAAAGAGGAAACACCAAAGAAGTTAGAGTTCATATCAGCAGGATAGCCAGTTGAAATATTTAAAGAGACGATAACAAGATTTTAACAGAACTAGCCACACTTAAGGTCATTAGCAGACATTGATAAACCACTCGTGGAGGAAATCTCTTAGCTCATTTCTTTCTGATGGTACAGTAGAATGATAATGAAAGCTTCAGGAATAAACCATCCAGCTTAGATAACACAATTCCACCAAAATACTATTTTGACATTTATAAAAATTTACTACCTCCGAAAACGACTAGATATTGACGTTTTGGGTTCTCGGTACCGCGTAAAATCATAGTAATATCTACTGAAAACGGATTACATGAGAAAATCAAAAGTATTTAATCACCTCTTTCTTGAAAGTAGTGCTTAGCTGGGGCAAAATTACAGAGAAATCAATGCTCAAGTTCAGGGTAAACAAAGTAAAGTCGATCGTAAATTTATATACTTGTGTAGAAAACGCGAAGACTGAGACGCAGGAAGGAATATTTAATATTTACACGGTAGCTGAAACACTGGATCGTCTACAGAATGCAAAAGTGTTTACGGTTCCTATACCTCCGCTTAGGCTGCTGGCAGCTACCAATAAAGCAAAGAAATAGAGAGAAAACAGCCTTTATTGTGGGCAAGAAGTAGTACCAGTTCAAGAGAATGCCATCTGGTCTTACAGGCGCGCCATTTACATCTAGACGGTTGATGAATTGGTTGCTGAAGAACTTGGAGAACGTAGAGGTGTATGGTGACGACCTGGTGGTGTACAGTCAGACGGAAGCCAAACATCTAGAACGCATGGAAGCTGTTTTAACACACGTTGATGAGTTTGGACTTCGCATCAATAAGACAAAATCTCAGGTAGCCAAGAAGAGTGTAATATTACTAGCACATAAAATTAAGAAAAAGTGAAATAAAACCATTGCCGGAGGAAATTCTGACGTTAAAACTATTCCAGTGCTGAATTCAAAGAGGAAATCGTAACAGTTCTTCAGTAGAGCATCATTCTACAGTCAGTTCCTCGAAAATTTCAACAAGATAGCAACACTTTTATACAAGCTATTTGGTAAACGCAAATTTACGTGGACAAGAGAGGCGCAGAAAACATTTGATCACATCAAGGAACTCTTAACTGACCAGGAGATGACTTTAAAACTACTGATACCTGGGAGGCCATTCATCGTATCCACTGATGCGAGTGATTATGGAATAGGCGCAGTTTTGAGACAGACTGGAGGAGTAGTGGAGTATGCCAGCCGTGTCCTGAAATATTTTACAGTTAGAAAAGAATGTCTGGTGGTAGTGTGGGCGCTGGATAAATGAAGACCGTACCTCCACGGTCAACGATTCCATATTGAAACTGATCATAAACCTCTACAGTGGCTAAAGACAATGAGAGACTCAAGAGGGAAATTATGACGTTGGATGTTGCGACTGCGAGAGTACGATTTCACAAGCGGTCATATGGTAGGGAAAGAAAACTGCTTGGCAGACTTCCTATGAGGATCAGACGAAAAAAATGAACTACCTGAGATCTCAAACGGTGTACATGCAGTAGAGAGGGACCCATTAAGACTTATTCGCCTTTAGAAGTCGAACCGCATACTTAAAGAAGCGATAAAAGCCATAACTGAAGGAACGGAGATAGACAAGTCTAAGGGAAATAAAGATTTGAAAACGTTGTTGACGCAGAAAGAACGCCTGAGGGTGAATACTTATGGAATGTTGACGAGGCGAGCTGATTAGCAGTGATTCCGAAGTGTCTACGCGACGAAACGATGCAAGAATGCTACTAGTTAGCTCATACAGGTGTCCCACAGACAGCCGACCTTCTCACACAAAGTGCATACTGGCCGAGTACCAGAGATGTTGCCAAGCAAGTGCTGGGCTGTCCTCACTGCCAGTCGATGAAAGGCGTCTGGTATATACGACTGCCATTTCAGTCGATTCCAGTACCAGAAGTCGGTGGCCGGTTGTCTGTGGACGCAATGGGATCATTTCCGCAGACATCTAGTGACAACCAATACCTGTTGGTGATGACAAAGCACGCTATACGATGGGTAGACGCTATCGCAATTCCTGATCAACGTGTGAAGACAGTGGTCGCAGCGGTGATGTAGCATATTTTCGTGGGTCACGGTGTGCCCGAGATGTTATTGACCGACCAAGGTCCTTGTCTTGAGAGTGAAGATTTCAAATTCTGTTTGGAGCAGCTCGCTATCAAGAGGATAAGTACGATGCTGTACCACCCGCAGACTAACCGGTTGACAGAACGAAATAACCGTACACTTAAGGTGTAGCTGGCTTCGAAAGGAGGGAGTTGGGAGACGGAACTGACGTCAGTATTATTAGTGCATTATGCCTCCGTACAAGGAACAACCAAGAAGTCGTCGTTTCAGTTAGTGTATAGCAGGGAGCCACGGCTCCCAATACATAGTAAAACCTGGCCCCAACAGCAACCGTGAAACATAACAAGATTGAGAAAGGAGCGGAAACGGGCAATCAGAAACGTGGGACAAAAACCGAAAGCTGGTGCTGAAAAATCCGAGCAGATAGAAGGGAATAAATGGGAACCGTTTGAGGTCGGAAATCAAGTGAAATGTAGAGAACGACAGTATACGTCAGGAGGTGAATGTAGTAGAAGAGAACTGCTCCCGAAGTGGGAAGGACCGTACGTCGTTACCGAGAGACGTGGTTCAGTTTATACTATGGAAAAAGGGGACAAAGAAAAGAGTAAACGCTAGCTTACTTCAAAAATAGAGACGGTGGAAAAAGAAGAAACTTTCCATGAACGCCAAGAAAGGACAGCATCAAGACGATTAACATGACTGCACGCCCGAAATTTTGACACGGGGTGAGTGCAGTAGGCGTTGCTATTCAGAATGTAAATAAGTAATATATGTTGAGAGGGTGACTGAAATCATAGGCAATTACCAGCAGTGAGTAAAGATTCTGCACAGAGAAATGCAAGAGACGAGACAATGTGAGCGTATTGAGGGCGAATCAAGATAGAAGTAGAAGAGGAAATGAAGCACGATATGCTAATAAATGTCTTAGTGTAAGGTGTACAGTAAGTATATGATGATTACTGTACAAGATGTGAATAATAAATATTCCTTCCTGCGCCTCCGTCTTCTCGTTTCTTCCAGTAGTATTTATCATGGACTGAAGTCAGTTGGAGAACCATTGAAGATTTAGGAGTACTAGACAGTTGTTTCGTCTTAGCATGGACTCCTCGGCAGTGGACACCTACGACCCCGCCGGGGATCGAGCCCGCGACCTCCTGGTTCCGTGGCTAGCATGTTACCATTAAGCCACTAGGTCACAATCCAATGGTCCATATTTCCAACTTCTGTTAGCTCCAACTGATGTCAGTCTACAATGAATAACAACCTAAAATATTTCCAAATCCCCAACAACTCCCTCAAAATTCAATTTTATTAATCTTTTAATCATTCAGAATTGTTTCGGTCTATATGGTGCAGATTTCTTGTTAACCGCTGATGATTTCAAAATATGGCTTATTGAAATTAATTCAAGTCCATGTATGTCACCGAGTACATCAGTTACAGCTGTTTACACTTCAAATGTTTTAGAAGATACATTGAAAGGTAATTTATAATATTTCTGTATAAGTTCATATATATTACTACTTTTTCCATCTTGTATGAAAATAGATGGATGATATTTATCATTTGAGAAAGATTTCATGAGGGTAATGAGATTTTTAGAAGATAAAGTTTGCAGAAAATATACCGAAAGACATATATATGATAATAGAAAGAATCTTGTTTAAAACTGATTCATATATGATCAGCTGTTGAACGATCCAGGAATTATATTATTCTTCAACTGTTGAGAAGTTTTCTGACCTAAAAGAATGATGGATAAAAATAAAGTGAAGTTATCGAAATTAGCATAAATTCTAGAGTATCTGACTGACTAAATACCCTTCAAAACAAGAACAAAGCGCTTGTTTTCTAAGCCTTAATTAGATTTCTGATTAATTCTATACTGTACTTATTTATCAGTAAATTTCTACAAACCAACAAATGTTTATATTTATACTGGGTGATGATTGAAGGTGGAATGAAAATCTGGACCTCGGCTGGATTCGAACCAGAGACCACCGGGTTTCCGGCTCGATGTTCTACCAACTCACCTACGAGGTCCGACTGTTGACCAGATTTTTATTTCATTTCAATCATCACCCAATATAAATGCTAGTCTACCAAACCACAGCTATCTCAGATAGTCAAAAATGATGATCAATATGAGGATTCTCCTCTCTAATTCAGTTAGGTTCGGGTTGAGATGAGAAGTCCTGACTAGGCAGCCAGTATGAATGAGGTCAAGCGGTGGTAACATGTCACGAATTCACATAGTAGTCGCCTAAAACCCACGTTGATTGAAGTGAACAAGAATCTGGTGAGCAGCTGAACCTCGTAGCTCAGTTGTTAACACATTGCTCTGGAAACCCGATGATCGCTGGTTCGAATCCAGCTGCTGTCCAAATTTTCATTTCACCTTCAATCATCACCTAGTATAAATACTAGTCTGCCAAACTACCGCTCTCTCAGTTAGTCAAATGAAAGTGGTTATATGTTAAGAGGATAATTTAAGCCTGATCATAAACCATTAATAACAATAGCAAGATAACAATTAATGTATTCGTTGGCATTGAAACTACTGAAAACACTTGTTTCCCTGATACACCTTTAAAGCAAGCCACAAGCCTTCTTTGGGCAAGATTTAGTAAGTTTGTAAATTTAAGTAAGACTCATCACCTTTTCATCCTACATACATGATTTTATGTGCTGTTATGCAATAAAAGGATAAACACACACACATAATGCCGACTAAGGCATTAAATGAAACATGGAAGCGTAGAGGCAATGCCTTAAACGGGTGAAATATGATGTAGTTTACTTCGTGGCCTTCAGAAGAATCTAGGATGCGCGTTTTATCACACCTAGCACTCGTCAATTGGATATACCCTCACCCTAGTGAGTGTATTTATTCCCTATGTGACTCGTACCCACTACCTATCGCTTCAAATGCCACCACTTGTGCAACGGGTATAACTTGGTGTTTATTCATACTCTCTAAACAAATTGTGGCTATCATGCCCTAGTGGCCCAATGGGTAACCCTTTGGAGTTTGAAGCGATCGGTACTGAGTACGGGTCTGAGTGGGAACAACATCACTGGGGTACAAGTGCATTCAGCTTACGAGTCCTAAATTAGATGAAATACATGTCCTGGGTTTCACTGTTAGTCACTAATATGAATGCAAAATAGCTAATAACTGGCAGCATCGAGGCATCCGGTTATTAGTCAATCTACCAACAGAGGTCGAGCAACTCGAACTACAAGAATGCATCATATTAAGAAAATTATTTTTAACAAAATACTTTCAATATCCCATATTCAATCATTACGTCATAGAACTGGACACATTGATTCGATTGTACTACACTTTTGCAATGTTCTCTTTTACCAGTTGTTTTAGATAGAAAATCTAATCGTAATTCTGATGTGGGACGTTTTGAATTATTGTATAAACAAAATTTTCATTATTCATCCAGTATGTATACTGGGATGGAACTTTATGTGACTGGATTAAAAATTGTTAAACCGCAATCGGAAAATACGAATATATCACGTTGTCTGCATAAAACAACGCTGAATGGTTTCAATTATCATCAGTCAACAATGGTTTCAGATGTGAATATTGTTTCATCGTCTGTTAAAGACAAGAGGTATTCATTTCTTCTTGTCGATTATGTTACAGTATGATTATTTAATTGCTAATTATTAGTGAATTAACTAGACTGCTTATTAATTACTAATTGGTTCGATTCCACAAAGCAGCAGGATCAGATGGAATCCCGCCAGAAGTATTGAAAACAGACGTGGAGACAACAACGGACGTGCTCACGCCACTACTGCAGAGGGTTTGGAAGGAAGGAAAGGTACCTACCTGTTGGTTGGAAGAAGGGCTACCTTTTCAGGGGCGAGAAGATGGACATACGCTGGCTGGACCGATGAGAAGACCCCAGAAAAAGATTTTCATTTCGCCGATGATTTATGTCTAGTGTCCCACGAACTTGAAGATCTACAGGCGAAAACTAACAAGTTGACAGAAGAGGTGAGGCGATGCGAAGCAGCGAAGACGTGGCTTCCCTCAGATGAACTTAGAGAAGACGGAGGTAATAAAGATAGCCAACTAACAACAGCATCAACAACAAGCACCCATCACCACTAACGGGAGAAATGTGAAGGAAGTAGTCTCTTTCACCTATCCAGGCAGGGCAGCATCGTTTCAACTACAGGCGGCGGTACAGACGAGGATGTCAAAATCAGGGTCAGAAAGACAACAAGACAGGCTTTCACCAATCTGAAATCAGTGTAGAGGTCTACTGCACTCAGTATAAAGCGTGAACAACATCCGGATTTTCAACACCAATGTCAGGTCAGTTCTGCTATATGATTGAGAAACTTGACGCGTCAGGAAAAGCACTTCCAGCAAACTATAGACATTCATCAACAGCTGCCTACGCTGGCTCGACATTGGAGATCAGATAGCCAGAATAATAAGAATAAGCAACAAGGAACTCTGGGAACGAACCAACCAAGAACCTATCACACAACAAATATGCAGAAGGAAGTGGAGATGGACCGGGTATACACTGAGAAGGCCAACTGGGGACATCATGTACCAAGCACTCGAGTGGAACCCAGATGGGAAACGACGAGTTGGGCGTCCGAGGTGAGGGTGATATGGAGGAGATTGTGTGAGGAGGAAATGAGAGCTTGTGGGCAGTCGTGCATCCAGGTTGAGAAGGCTGCAGAGGAGAGAGTGGAATGGAGGCGTGCTACTGAAGCCCTATGTTCCACAAGGAACCCAAGGGGAAATTAATGATGATAACAAATTACTTCGATTTGTTTAAACGCATGCTGCTTCATTTCTGATTGTGATACTTCATTTTTAGTAGGAGAGCAATTTGTACCCATTAAAGGTACTGCACAGGAATCTTTTCTGATCTATGATATAGCTATTATGTATGAGACCATTGCAAAAGTAGGAAATCAGATAGTCGGAAATTTAAACGATAGTCTTTTTGAAGCTAATGATCAATGTAATCAAGACACATCAAAACTGTTGACGCTGGATCAAGCAGTATAAACAAGAAAGGTAGTACAAGTAGGACTAATTTGACAAAAATCAAACTGTAACACATTTTTGACATTCAAAGTAAGGTATTCCGTTTGTTTATGAAAATATTTTTCCCCACAAACTAAGATTTGGTTAATTATCACAATAGATATTATGCTTATCGAAAATGCATTCAGACTACTCTTAATTGTTTCTCATTTCAAAATATATGCAAATTAGATGTTACCTGTCAGTCATCAGTAATTTATAAAACTAGTTTTCTTACTTGTTAGCATTCATCAGTAAAAAATTATCTACAATTCTAAGAAAGGAATGAACTCTGTAACATTTGAAGTTATATTAGTCAAAGCTGAAATCGGAAACTTTACTGTTAAAATATCTACGGTACAACAGACCCCTTGTATGATTAAATTGTCTGTATGAATCAGTTGAAGGAACGTAATCAATGTCCCCAGTAAACCTCTTCGGGTTGATAAGTCGATTTTTATGTAGGTAGATGCTTATAAAGCTGAAGATGTGAGTAAAAGGACAATGAAACACTTTACTAACCTCTTATTGATATGAGGTTAACCAACACTTCATCCTTGTAGCCATATTTTATCTTAAAATTAGTAGTGCTTAGCTACTAACTTCTTAAAGAAGTGTTTCTTTCAATCAATAAGCTGATGACTATAAAAAAACAAAATAATTTCTGATCAGGTGACCTGTTCCATTTTTCTCCGTCGTCTGAATATTAAATCTCCACTTTTAGCTTCTGGCTAGTTCGTCTATGGGGTACTTTACTTTTAAAATGAGAATATTGAATTGGATAATAGTGGTACTTTTTTTCTTCTATCGACTGTCATTATTTGATAACAGTCGTCTTAGATCAATAGAATATTGAGTTTTGAATCATGCTAGATTAACAGTTTTGCATTATGCGATATCTCCTTTTTAACCTCAATTTTGAAGGACCGTTGGAATACTATGTAAGTTTCAGTAATGATCCCAAAGTGCTTAGAACATTAAAATAAAAATTTTCTCAACTTTTCACTGTGTATGCCATGACTTCGACCCAGTGGCTCAAAGGTAGTGGGCTAGCCAAGAAATCTCAAGGTCCTAGATTCCATCACTGGTAGACTAATGAGTGGGCACTGCTATGGAGTCCTATAATACGACAAAACATCTATCCAGGGCTCACAGGTCTCCTATGTTCCTCCAATTGATTTCAGCTCATGATGAATACCAACATGAAATCAATCAATAAATCCTCACAAACCATCAAACTGAAATGATTAGGACCTCATGGTTCAGTGGTCTTGTGGATAGTGTTTCAGCATTTGAAGTGATGGCTGCTTCAGCAAATTATTCTGTTGATTTGATTGTCTTAACACCCTGGGATTAGACGAAAAAACTTACTTATTTACTGATTAAATCAGATTTGTTAATCAAAAATACCCAGATAATATACAACAACTATGAACTGGATGTTTATTTATTACTGTTAAAAGAGTTCAGTCTACTATAACTTTAGTGGAATTAATCAATTTTTATCATTAAATTTTACTCTTCAGAATGGCTAAATGTTTGATCCACTAACTACTCAGGAGATAATTAAAATTATTAAGGTTACGTTGAAATATTCAGAGTATTAATCTGACATTTATTCTACTGTATTTATCAGCAAATTTTAAAAAATCGTAGACCCTTAGTCACAAGTTTGACGAATATTCAATGTACAATATTATCTTCCTCATATTAAAATAAACCTCAGTGGATGAAAATAATCTTCAAGATGAAGGGTATATATATATTCTTTACCTGGATTTATTGTTATTGAAATCCCTTTGTAAATAATATACAAATATGAATTTATTAATATACATGTTTAAAACATGTTATATAAAAAGTAAATTACTCTATTACTCTGATATCGTTTAATTTACTAAAAACTGATTTAAAGTTGACAACTTTATAACATCTCTAATTAGTATACCAATCATTGTTTATTGATCTGTGTAATTTCTTTATGTTATTATGGACCTAACTGATCGACTTCTGTTGGTTGGTGGGTTGTTAAACTGATGCCTTGATATCGTCTATTTCAGTTTCCCTGATGATAGACAGCAGTGGAATCCAGGATGCGCATCTCACCCCACTTAGGTTTTGTCAGCTGGATGTGCCTACACCCCAAGGAGTGAGGCTTTTTGCACTAAGACTGGAATCAAGCAGCTATCACTTCAAATGCTGAAACACTATCCACAAGACCACTGAACCATGAGGTCCTAATCATTTCAGTTTGAAGGTTTGTGAGGATTTATTGATTGATTTCATGTTGGTATTCATCATGAGCTGAAATCAATTGGAGGAACATAGGAGACCTGTGAGCCCTGGATAGATGTTTTGTCGTATTATAGGACTCCATAGCAGTGCCCACTCATTAGTCTACCAGTGATGGAATCTAGGACCTTGAGATTTCTTGGCTAGCCCACTACCTTTGAGCCACTGGGTTGAAATCTAATGGTTCAAATCTCCCGCTTCTGCCAGTCCACAATATAGCACAACCTCCATCGAATGGAATCCTTGATTAACTGTGCTCATGTTCAGCTTAGTTGGTCCTACCCGTCACAACTTCTCATTAGAACTTCGAAAACCACCCCTCGAAGCTAGTCACCGATAAGTACTGTCGAGGTCATTAGTGCGCACTGATGAGGAATCCCATAATAGAATGAAGCAGTTGTCCAGTGCCCCTAAATTTTCAATGGTTCCCCCAGTGACGTCAGCTCATAATGAATACTTATCATTTACAATGATGTGGAAATCTAAGCAGCCATCATTAAACATTCTTTCTACTTATTACTATATAGTGTAATCTTTTTACTATTTGGTTACCTTATACATAAGACTAACAAAATTCAATTCCCGAAGTTCCAGTGAGAAGTGATGACCAGTAGGGCAAACGTGGTGGGCGTGAGGACAAATACTCAACGATGATATCGAGTAGCGGTCCCGCTATGTTGGAAATATGGACCACTGGGTTCAGACCAAGTGGCTCAATGGTAACATGGTGGTCACGGAACCTGCGGGTCACGGGTTCTATCCCTGGTGGGGTCATGGGTATGCACTGCTGAAGAGTCCCGTGCCACGACAAGGAAGGTCTCTAGTACTCCTAAGTTTCCAATGTCCTTGCAAGTGATGTCAGTTCAAGTTTGGGAAATCTTACCACCTAGGTTCTTCAATGAGAGAATGTAGGATACTATGACTTACCACGTTTTTTTCGTTCCTACTTGAACATTTTAAAGAGTAGCATAGATTTTGGATAAAATGAATTTCTTCTTCGAAGTAATATACTCCATCTTTAAGAAAATAATGAATACAAGTACATAATTATACTATTGATAGAATGTTAGCAGATAAGTTGATCTATTTTCATTTTATTCTATTTTTTTCACCTTTAGTGGTCAGATAAAATCATATGCATTGAAACAAATCGTTAAATTATCAAATACATCAGAGACAGGAAAAGTAATAAATAATACATTACCACCAATAAAATGTGAAAGCCTATCTAGTCGTCAACGGTATACATCAAAGGAATCAGCTTTTGTAAACTTAAATATAAAGAATTCATTGAAACGATTACAACCATCAATTATTCAAACAAATCAAGCTTCACAATTAAAATTATTTCAGTCTAAAAATAACTTTAAAAGTGATAGTGATATTAATATGATAAAATCTGACATAGATATTGAATATTTAACTGATATGGCATCAAATGTTTGTTTATTAAAATCGAATAATCAAACTACTAATCACAATGATATATCAAGGAATAAATATACTCTGAAATCGAAACAATTAGAAGGAATAGATGAGTATAAATCATCTATGAAATCCAATGAATCCTATATAACAAATGATAGTCGAAATCTGTCAGAATTAAACCTTAAGCATAAAGGTAAATCTATTCAATATATCACACATAAAATAGGAAATCATAATCATTCAGTTTTGTATTCATCGCATACAGATAAAGATAGTAAAAGAAAGAATTCTTTAACATCATCATTATTATTACCAACTAAGATGCATAAAATTCAAAATTCTATAACATGTATAAAACTAGTTAATTTAAATATGAGTAAATCGAAAACATTAAGTGAAATAAAAAGAATTTCATTGAAACATGATAATAAAACAAATATATCGAACATTGAAACATTGAACAGTGAAGTTCCAAATTTAACTTCATCTCAAGTAATGATAAATAAATCTTCATTGATAAGTCAAGAATCAATCTCACTTCCATATCATAATAAGCGTAAACAGATAACTAATCAAACAGACAAATTGAACATATTACCACCAATTATAAAGATGAGATATAACTCTATGCATAGACATCGTTATGAATATAAAGCGATAAATGATTTACGAATTATCAGTCAGACATTAAAATCACCTACCTTTAGAAATTGTGTTCATAAAGTTAAATTAAATACTATACACTTTAATGAAAGAAATACAAATTTAAGACATTTTCATGTAAACAATTCAAATTGTAATGATTTACATAGACATATAGGTAAAAAGAGTATCGTTTTTTGTAAAATAAGAAAAAAGATGAAAAAATCATCAGATTTACACAGAAAATTATCAATTAGTCAATTACAATCAAAATATTATAAAATACTGTCAAAAAATAATGAATCTCAATATTTAAATGTTAAGGATACTTTGAAAAAGAAGTTGAAGAATGATTTTAAACATCAAAAAATGAACGATAATAATAATAATAATGACGATATAAAACTTATTGATAACCATAATCATCAAAGTGTTGATGATCATTTTGACTCTTTGTCGAAATCATCTGAAAAACAAAATTCTACAGATTCTGGATTTCATGATGAGGCTATAAATGAATACAAAAGTAAAATATTAACTAACAACTTATCTACAATCGCCACAGAGAGTAGCTATTATGAAAATAAACCTATTTTAGATGACAGTAATAATAATAATAATAGTAATAGTAATTATACCCTATTTTACAGAGCTATCCAATCGGATCGAAAGATGTCTATTCATCAAATAGATAACAGAGACATACATAAATGTAGTACACTAAATTTAAAATTCCTTGCTCGTAGTACAGTAGATTAATTATTGAGAAATTAACATTGTTTCAGTGCAAAATTCATTGTCAAAAATTGTTCTTGTTAACTTATTATCTATTCATGTTGTTTATATATTTAACTAATTAATTTTATTATTTTCTATTACCAATTATTGTTATTCATTTTAATTATTCAATATTTCAACTCATCTTAGATGTTTTTCTTGTTTTACTAATTTACTTCCATGTTGGAATTCTACTCATAATTAATCTTGATATCTAAATCAAACAAAGAAAAAGTGAATTTTTATGATGGATATTATTATTTATTGTAATGATACCTTACTGTCAGTTTATCCTAGTTATCGTTGACTTCTTTTCTTTCTTGGATTTATTTTCTATGCACCAGAAATTTTATTTGATTACATTATAAAGTAAATAAATAGTTCTGTTTACACTTTGTTTTTTGATTGGTAATAAAGTTTTCCATATTTCTCGCATAGGTGTTGCGTCATTCCTATTACATAAAAGAAGCGTTAATAATTCATAATTATCCCCATCATTTTATTAAGAAATTCACACAAACACATAAGAAGCAAAATAATAACACTAATACAAATACAAATAATAGTGACAACATAAGTAGAAAGGAAATCAACACCTCTATTGTGATACAATACAAGGAAGGAACATCAGAAACCATATGTAGGATTCTCAACAAGGTTGGAATTAGGGTGGCATTTAAACCAACAAACTCACTCAGAGGTAAGTTTTGTCGGCTAAAAGATCCAATAGAACCAATTAGGCAAAATAATATAATCTACCAAATTCCATGTAATGACTGTGAGGTCAGATACATAGGTCAAACTAGCCGGTTGGGATCAATTAGATTAACAGAACATAGGAATTTAGCTAAACATAGAACGGCAGACCCCAATAAGATCAATAATCTAGAAAAACACTCGGCCATTGCATTACATTCATTAACACACAACCACACAATAGGATGGGACAAAACCACTGTACTTAAGTCAAATATAGCTAGGTGGAGAGAGAGAGATTAATTACTGAGTCTTAGTTCATCGAATCCACACCCAACACATGTAATAGGAATGACGCAACACCTATACCAGAGATATGGAAAACTTTACTACCAATCAAAAAACAAAAAAACAAAGAGAGATCAGGTGACAGAACTATAAAATCAGATGTCGAAAGAAGTGTGATTACATTGATATGATTATGAGCAGTAATAATTTATGCTCGGATGTCATCAAGTAAATAATACTGTATCACTGTGCGCTATATATCAAATAAACAAATCTAATATGGAATTACAGTGCCCAAGTTTTACACTTATAGTTCTGTTTACATTGATTATATTTGAAAGCAAGAGGTGATGGGATTTCTAATTTGTTGATTCATAACCATTCGAATTATAAATTTTTCTAGGAATTATCTTGGTAAAAAAAGCAGAGTTATTTCTTATCCGGTGATTCGGAATAAACTGTCTTTGGGATGAAAGTTCACGTATCAAATATTTTCGTGCTTTTTCACCCTACTTACAAGTAGTTAAAAGTTCTTTTCAAAATTTATTCCTGTTCACGCAAACGTGATAATTCGTTTCAAATTTCACGATACACCAAAGAGAAATCCAGGAATCGGCGGTCAAGTTAGACGCGCTAGCTTGTTTCAAATTCCAGTGCTAAGATTTCATTGTGAGTCGGTGGATGGAGTTTCCAGCTTCAAAGTGACTAAAAAACCAACCGTGTAAGACATTTATCTGCAATGATTTTAAACCAATCTATGATCAGTGTGGTAGTTGTACGAATTATATGAATAAGTGCGTCTTTCTAAGCTGAAAACGAATTCCACCAGTAGTCATTTAAACAGTTTTTGAAGCATCCTTTTTGACTTGAAATAAACAGCTTGTGGAGGGTAGAAATCCATAGATGATGAGGTCAAGTCATGAAAACTGACACTGAAATGCTGGATTTTGTGCTCGGATTTGCGATGAAATTGGCTTGTCACGACAGTCGTATGCTTATATGCGTTACTTTTTGCCTTATTTTGTCTAGAATGTTACCAACCGATCCGTATCTGGAAATAAATAAGTTGTTAAGTTGTCAAGCAAAATATGATTGAATAGGATTGAAGTACAAACAAGTGTATTTACATTAATTGTAAAGTTGTGAAGACTGAGTAATCCTTTCAACTTGGAATCTAGTGCTTAAAAGCTTTTCAAATATGTGCAGCAAAACCTTAATGGTATTTACCTAGTTATGTATACTGAACAGTCATTCAAGCAGGAAAATAATGTATATTTGTGACCAACATCCTCTGTTCAATGATTTTTAATGGTTGTTCAGACAGTACCGATGAGCACAATGCATAGAATAAAGATATTCTGATTGCTGAAAACCAGCGCTTATTGATGATCTGTTAGTTTTGCTAAACTTTTATCAAGAAGATGTGACCGCTGAATCCATCAGATAGGTAGTGAGAACAAATGCTCAACTGCAGAAATAGATGGTGATCTTGCTATAAGAGACTAATTCATGAAAGTTATAAGACTTACGCTTTAGAATTCAGGGCCAGTGACTTAGCGGTAATACAGTTATTACTGTAACTTAAAATTCTTAGACTGAATTCTTTACGGAGTCATATAAACAGATCTTCAGAACCTCCAAGTTTTTGATGATCCTCGATTACCCTTAATCATGCTGAAATTGTTAGCTAAACAAAGTAGAATAGGCTTGCTTATAAATTAATAACGAAAGGATTCAGTGTTCACTTTTCTTTAGTAATCATCTGTTTTTGTCCTTACTTATTAATAATACAGTATTAAATGTATCCATTGGGAATACTATCATGGAAGAATTAAAATAAAGTAAAACAAAACTTCTGCCAAATTTAAGTATGTTTGCAAAAAAGAATGTTCACTTAAAGAGTGATGTGCATCTAAAGAAGAATGAAAATCTTCAACAAAATCATTTTCACTTCATCGACCATTGACACGTTCAAGTAGTCATCGTATTATTAATACAAAACCATCGCCACCGTCTTTAACAGTTATTAGTTGTACACTTCATAGTATGAATAAAAAGTTGTCTGTAAGAAATTAGTGTATACTGTGGTATAATCGAAAACTTATTTTTGCTATTGAAATTAACTCCACTTAAATGAATACTTCTTTTAAAACATATTTTCAAGGATCTATTTATTTTTATATGTTCTTTTAGTTAGTTTCAGTTGGCTAACGTTTCATTACCACACTGAGCCTCATAAGGAAGTGAAGTAATTGCTTGTGTATGGATATTTGTTAAATGCTACTTTATCTGAATCTAACCTGATTGGTCACTCGGTGTGTGGGCGTATGTTGAATCTGATTGGCCGCTCACTTGCCTCTGGTTTTCTCAATGGGATATGCAACCACGTGGTTGGTTGATTTCTTATGTTTATTTGTAGTATATTGAGGTTGTTTGTTGTGATTGGCCAGCTCATTTACTTTGAATGGACCGGTGAAGGTCACCTTGATCTATTTTGCCGACATTTTTTATCTAATCGAAGTTGTGGTGATATGATTAACAACCAATTAGATCAAAATAACTAACATTTATCCAATCAGATGCCTATACGTAACTAATCAATACAAAAAGACTCGTCTGTAGTAGAAAGTAACCAACCAGTAGTGGGAGAGGACAACTTTTCAATTGAAGCAAGTCAGCTAATCATCAGAAAGCACACCTCTCCTAATACACAAATGTAAGTTAATCATATGAACATTACCTCTCCCTCCTTCCGAGAAAACTAGAAACAAGAAGACTACCAATCAGATCCAACATATACACATACCCCAAGTGACTAAGCAGGTTAGACTCAAGAAAAGTAGACTGTTACAAATATCCATGCACAAACAACTACTTCACTTCCTTGTAAGACTGTGATGCACTGGTATTGATGTTCAGCAAGACACTGAAACGTTTGCAAAACGAAACCCCGACTCAGAGAACGATACACCTTATTTTGATTGGTCACTGCAGCATAACCAAGTTATTGTTGTCTTGTTGTATATGCTGGTGGAATTTTATCGATCATTTCTAGAATATAGCCACTAAGCTGAAAGACTCACCATTGCGAAGCACCTGCATGGATGCTAATTGGGTGGAGGCAATAGACACTAAGCCCTTCACCGAGGTCCCATGCCTGTTGCCACTCATCATTAAGGCGTATCTGCAACTTCGACAGGAAGGTGTTCC
Source organism: Heterobilharzia americana (assembly GCA_944470555.2). NCBI lineage: Eukaryota > Metazoa > Platyhelminthes > Trematoda > Strigeidida > Schistosomatidae > Heterobilharzia > Heterobilharzia americana. The sequence continues at coordinate 32,887,806 of OX104130.1, forward strand.
TCTCTGAGATCTGAACCCCTGTCACACTGTGCTGCATCAGGGACATTGTCAGTGAATCATTTGGGTTACGACCGACGTCCTACAGAACTGGACCAGGTATATTGGTTGGTTACCCTTTAGTTGCCAGTCAGCGTAAAATAGCCGAATGTTTGAATACTATTTCTTCTCCAGCTCTTCTGGTGTTCACTTACTTCACATATCTTCTTGACGTAACTTTCGTCAGTACAAAAGATGCACTATACTTTTTGAAATATCAAATGTCAGTCATCTCTGATGATATTCGACTAAAGTATAATCCACATCATTGGTTTAGTTTCGGAAGCTATGAAAATATTGTTGAAGTAATCTGCTGTCTCATCAGTAATTCTGATAATTTGTTTGAACCAGTAGTACAATTTGACAGAACGACACTTTCACCGCTATCGATTTAAGACAGATGAGTTTGTCAAAGTGGAATTCTTTTCAATTACTATTCTCGGAAGTTTGTCCAGTGTATAGGGATACTTCATAACAAACAAGTGTATCATAAGGAACTATGAAGGATTTTCCAAAAACTCAGAACAAACAGAAAATTAACATTAATGCTGTCATCATCCTTATTTTGTTCCACAAGATTGAGTATTTTTTCTTTGCAAAAACTGATCAACAAAGCACACTGTTATATCACATTAAGAGAAATGCATTACCAGAATATCAACATTTACCTTTCGTTTCGTTGAGTCAAAACTTCAAGTTAGCTTTACTGTCTCTCACTCCCACATATATGTACTTTATTTTATCGATCTTGACAGAGGTTTTTCAGAACCAAGTAGAATTAGAAAGCATCCTTTAACCTATCCAAATCAACTCTTCACTTTCTATTTCTGTTTCTTACACGGCTTGAAAGATATCCGGATTAATTGCAGAAGCAGTGATGCAGAGACTGGAAGTCATTATTCTGCCTGTGATCAAACCGAAAATTTGGATTCGCTATGTGGACGACACTTTTGTCATCATTAAAAAAGATGATATCGAAAACACCCACAGTTTGATTAACAACGTTTGCAATGACATCAAATTCACAATGGAGAAGGAATCAAACAATCAACTACCATTCCTGGATGTTGTAGTCAGTAAGACAAATGCCGGAAAGCTGGAAACCCAAATGTACAGGAAGCCAACACATACTGATCAAATCCTCAACTAAATTAGCAACAATCCAACATCACACAAAATCAGTTGTGTGTAGACTCTATTTAAAAGAGCCAGAACACACTGCAGCACAACAACTTCACGGAGAAACGAAGGAAATTACTTGATGTCCACCCTAAAGAAGAACGGCTACCCACGAAACTTTATCAGAAGATGCCTATCCCGTACATCATCAACTACAAAGTCATCGACAGAAATCAATAAACGCATCATCCTACCATACATAAAGAATATATCAGAAACCACAACAAGATTGCTGAGACCACTTGGAATTGGTGTGGCTCATAAACCAACAAATTCCCTACGAACACTATTATGCAGACCAAAGGATGCAACAACCAAAGAAGACAAACCGAATATAATTCAAAAAATCAACTGCAATCACTGTAGTCAACATTACATTGGATAAAGTGGTTGCCCCCTTCGCTTTCGTCTACATGAACACCAATTGGCTATTAAACTTCACGACATTTCATCACTTATTTCAATGATCGTGGATACTAATGGACATGAATTCAATTTCGAAAATGTACAAATTTTAGGCGGAGAGAGGAAACACAAAGAATGTCAGAGAATTCCTAGAAGCTTGTCATTCAGATCAGTCAGTCAGCAATCAATAGATGTATAGATATAAACCCAATCTATCAACCAATAAGAAAAATGATTAAAGACAGAAAGGTGAGAGGTCAAGCAGAGGAACAGCCAACAGGAAAGTGTACACAATCAATGACACAACAATCAAAGGAAACAACCAACCACAGACCACATCATCAGAGCAAGCCATTAAATTACTCATGGAAAGATATTGACAGCTCACTTCATACTGAAGTTAGTGCTTATGATGTCGTCCAGGAGAAAGACGATGAAAGCTTCACGATTAAACAACCCAGTTCAGAGAACACAATACAACCAAGACAGGCAGAATCACTGTAGAACCTCTCTGTCTCTCTCTCTCTCACACACAAACACGTGTGCATCGGTTCACGTTGCCACATCTCACAGTAGTATCCAAAGAAAAGATGGATATAAAAAGACTGACATCAAAGTAGACAAATTTGTGTGAGAGATTAAACAGCTTGAAGATAACGGTTAGTGAGAATATTCCAGCTTTAGAAGATGTGGAGCGGTGGATACATCTGTGCCATCATTGTGACCGATTTTCATCCATCGTCTTGAGGACGCAGACCAGGAAGTTTTCATCTCCTCACATGGCTTAGACCAACAAATAGGGACTTCATTGACTGGTGCCACATCTTCGTCTGGCTACACTGAATCCTATCTAATCCAACCTAATCCATCTTTTCCTAGCACGGTACATTGAGGTAGTTGGTTGCCTGGCATGTGCAGTACATGTCCAAGCCATCTCAGTCGACTAAGTTTCACAACCTTATCAGTCGATTTGTGTGTTTTGTATAGTACCCTTCTTCTGACTTCAACATTGCTCACAAGGTGATTTCACCAAACCTGAGCAGTGGTATGAAGACGCCTGTGATCAAAACTTTGTGATCGTTACATGTTTCACAGCCGTTCGACGGGCTGTAGCCCGGTATGCTCGTCCTTTAACGCATAGTCAAATATCTCACGAGTCGGTATCACAGATAACTCAAGTTGGCAAATCCCAAACGAGCCTTCTGTATCCGAGTTGAGATTTCGTCAGCAACCACCCCATTCGAACTGATGTAATCCCTTAAATAAGTGGATTGGTCGACACATTCTGCTACTTCACTCCCTACTAAGTATTGTCTTGCCTTAGCGCTGACTAGAAAAAGTAATTATTAGAACAAATCTGCTACAGACGATCATGGTCTTCAGTTCGTTGACATGGGATTCGGTAAATGCCACCAAGATGCCTTTCCGATTGTCTCAGCTTCTCCACTTGAGTGTTAAAGTAACCTGCCACTATGACTACATTTTAACGTTTTGTTTTCTGTAGCAAAGTTGACAGTTTTTCATAGAATTCATCCTTTGCATTGTCCGAACTGCAGTCGGTGAACAAGTAAGCCAAAATTATGAATAGGTAACTGTTCGTAGTTCTTACAGAACCACTCAGTCGAACAGCACATAAATGGCTGTTGACTGGAATCCATTAGCGTAGCTCTTTGGGTCATTGCAATATGCAAATCCGACCACCACGTCAAAGTAGCAACTATCAGTCAGGCATGGCTTGAAAACTCATTATAGTAGTGATATCGTAAATCTATGCGACATGGCTGAAAGCGCAGTCAACTCTACATAAATTATATCATGTTTGCTTTTCTTAACTTATTACTCTTCATTCACAGAAGAAAATGACTGAATATCCATCTAGGAGTAAACTGAATAAAGAAACTGTACTTCTGATTTTTGTTATACAACTGTCATAAATAATCTCTAGAAGTCGAGGACATATGTGTGGGGATTTGATGTCAGATTATTTTTATTCACAGGTTACTCACTCATTAAATCATCACGAAAATAGTCACTTTGAAGAATTCAAAGAAAAAGTGGTAAATCTTCAGGGATAGGCTAATCAATTCACTTTTTATTTATTTATAAAACTGTTTGTCAACGTTGATGTTCGACAAGTTGAAAGTCTATGATTCCAAAGAATATTTCATCATCTTTCATTATTATTGTTATTATTGTCATTTGTCCCTTGGGTTCCAACTGGAACATAGGGCTTCGCCAGCACGCATCCATTCCACTCTCTTCTCTACAGTCTTCTCAACCCGACTCCACAACTCCCCACAAACTCTCATTTATTCCTCACACAATCTCCTCCATATCACCCTCACCTCGCATGTCTAACTCATCGTTTCCCATTTGGACTCCACTCAAGGGCTGGTCAGGCAAGTGATGCCTCTCAATGGTCTTCTCAGTGGATGTCCAATCCAATCCAATCCATTTCATCATCTCATCTCATCTCATCTCATCTCCACTTTCTACTTCTGTATATTTGTTGATTGATGGGTTATTGGTTGGTTGGTTGGTTGGTTGCCAGACAGCCAACCTGAGCTCCTCACTGCTCATTATTATTATTATTATTATTATTATTATTATTATTATGGCCATCTCATCTGATCTTCAGTATGAAGCCAGCATATGCGGCAGCTATGGATGATGTATGTGTGCAGTTTCTTGGAAATGCTATTCATAACACACCAAGTCTATCAACCATCACACACAAGTACTCACTTCATCGATATATCAGTATTAGTGTTGAAAATCCACATCTTATTTATGCTTCATGCTTCATGCTGAGTGCAGTGCAGTGCAGTGCAATACAGTACAGTGGAGTGCAGTAGATCTCCACACTGATTTCACATGAATGGAGGAAGGCCTGTCTTGTTGTCTTTCCGATCCTGACTGGCTTTCACATCCTCATCTATGCCGTTGCCTGTGCCACCACCTGTAGTTGAAACGATGCTGTCCTGTCTAGGTAGGTGAAAGAGACTACTTCCTTCACATTTCTCTCATTCATGATGATTGGTGCTGCTTGTTGTTGTGTTGGTTGGTTGATTGATTGGTTGGTTGGTTAGTATCTTCATCACCTGTGTCTTCTCTACATTCACATGAAGGAGGTCACATTTTCGCTGTCTCACCTTAACTCAACTCACCTCGCCTCTCCCCTCCTTTCCTCTCCTGTCAACTTGTTGCTTTTCACCTGTAGATCTTAGAGTTTGTCAGACATAAGATATTACACACAAATCATCATCATCATCATCGTGAACGAAATGGAAATCTTCTTCTTCAGGAGTGTTTTCATCAGTCAAGCCAGTCAGCGTTTGCCCATCTTCTTACAGCTCCTCAAACTCGTCTGTTGCATGATCCAGTCAAGTCGAGTCGAGTCGAGTTCAGTCGACCACAATCAGGAAGATGATGGGTGATTGTAGGTGGCAGCCTTGCCTTGCCTTGTCTTACCTGTCAACCTGTCTTCACTTCAAAGGCGTCATTCAGCTAAGCTTTCCATTGGAAATCACTGAGTATGTAGCACGATACAGCACATCATAGCATATAGGTGATGTTGTGAGGTAGATAGAGGTTTGTGGTAGTGAAACTGTAGTGTTGAAGCATCAGTTTCCAAATTACTTGTCGGTCGACGTTGTCGAAGGTGTTTTCAAAACTGATGAATTTGAGGTGAAGTTCCAGTTGACTGCCATTCTATGCTGTGTTCTATGATGATGTGTAGCACAGCGTTGCAATCTGATCCACACTTGATTTGTTCTTCCTGAAGCCAGCCAGGAGGCCAGCATGTTCTGGTTGTAGTTTCGAATGCAGAACATTTTCTAATCTCTCCAGGATGATGCAGCATAATATTTTGCTCGGGGTGGACAGGGATAGAGCGTGATTCCGCGCCAGTTCTTGCAAATGCTTAAGTCTCCCTAGTTTGGGAGTTTGACAAGAAAGCCCTTCTTCCAATCAATAGATAGGTACATTTCCTTCCTTTCAAACCTTCTGCAGTAGTGATGTGAACATGTTTGCTGTTGTCTCTTAGTCTGTTTTCGGTGCTTCTGGTGGAATTCCATCTGGTTCTGCTACTTTCCTGGATTTACCTAACTTCATAGCTTTAAGGACTTCACTTCTGTTCTTGTCGTAAAGCTTGTGTTCACTTGCAGTTCTGTGGCTGGGTTGCTGGTGGTATTTGTGGACGAGTTGCAGGTGATGGTCGATTCAAGGGTTTTCTGAAGTAGTCAGTCCACTGTTTCCTTCCTTTCTCCTCTTTGGTGTTCACTAAGTTTCCTTCACTATCTGTCATTGGTTTCATCTGCGTTTATCTCTTCCCAGATAGTAACCTGGTTATTTGATACAATGTTGTCGGGTCTCTATCTCTCCTACATGCAGCCTATTCTGCTTCACTGGCCAGTGTTTCGTAGAAGTGTCTTTGGTCTTTGCGTGCACTCTTCTTCACTTCTTCGTCCAGTGTAGTGTTTTACAGGTTGTACTCAGTTCCTCTTTTCGTTGTTCATCCCTGCACTGCACTAGTTCATCTTCTGCTTCACCATCTTCCTCTCCCTCCTCTATCAGCTTCCATGTGTCCATCGAGATCCATTCCTTATCTTCTTTCTTCTTAATACAGTTATTCAGGTTTCTTTCCACATGTCTTTCAAACAATTCCAGTTTCTTTCACTCAGGTTTCTTCAGGGATGTTGCTCAATGTCTCCCATTTTTTCCTAGTAAGTAGATGATGTGAAGATGTTCTTTTACAAGACCTTAATCTGACTGAAATACTCATGAGTTTGTTGTTTAAATATTTAGTATCAGTAGAAATTAACTTGATGACAAGTTGTGATGGTGATACTTTATTGAGTGTAGGAGTTTCAATGAACATAACGTTTACATCTCTCTTCATTTGTTTAAACTAAATGAGTACATGGATATTAAGAATTTTGTGTGTGTTTGACTACTTTCTGTATCCACTATGTTGCCATGTAAGCTAAATATGACACTCAAGATTAAATATCTTACAATCAATGAAGAGACTAATTAAAACTACTCTTAAAATTATTCATTTCATATACTTTTTTTTGGGGGGGGGGCTGGAGGGGGAAAGGTGAGTAATGACCATTCATCTTAGTCATGCTACACAACATACAGGTTATTGGCAATGTGTTTGACCGGTCGTATACATATAATTTTCTCGTAAAGTTATCTCAGAATTCTCATGATGCTTTCCAAGACTTAATTTTACATAACCTCATAATAACTCTGAATATAGCGGCTGGAGTACTGTCTACAAATTGTCTAATAAAGTATTCACTACAATAAAATTAACTTAATCGGAAGAAAAGGAACCCAAGTAAAGCACATACAACTGATGAGGTATTTGTTTATACTTCTACTTTAATTCTATTCGCAAGTTATGCAGTTAGTGATACCCGCAAGTCTAATAGCTATTATATAAATACTAATCTTTGAATGGTTGATTTAATGTTTATAACCCTTGTATTGACTTGACAATCATATGACAACACATACAATACACAAATTCCTACCGGAATCTAGTAGAATTTAATATAGGTGTAAAACTTGGGCACTGTGATAGAAGTGAATTCCATAATAGATTTGTTTATTTGATTTATAACAAACAGTAAGTGACACAGTATTATTTACTTGATAACATTTTGAGTATAAATTATTACTGATCATAATCATATGAATGTAATCACACTACTTTCGATATCTGTCACCTCTTATTCTTTGTTTTTGATGATAGTAAAACTTTTAATATCTCTGCTATATGTGTTGTATCATTCCTATTACATGTATACTTCGATGTTGATTCAATGAACAAAGATGCAGTAATCAATCTCTCTATCTAATTATACTGAACTCAAGTACAACGGTTTTATCCCACCGGAACAGGCTGGCTGGATTCAGGAAGTACAAATCATATACGGATCAAATTGCAACGCTGCGCTTCACATCATCATAGAACAGAGTAGAGAAGAGCAGTCAACTCTCTCTCTCTCTCTACCTCAACTTCATCGAATTTGAAAAGGACTTCTACAGCATCGACAGACAAGTAATTTCGAAACTGATGCTTCAACACTACAGTTTCACTACCACAAACCACTATCAATCTCATTCAACAACTATATGAAGTCCCCACATACCAAGTATTTCACAATGGGAAACTCAGTGATGCCTCTGAAGTAAAGACAGGAGTAAGACAAGGTTGTCACCTACTATCATCCATCATCTTCCTGATTGTGGTCGACTGACTGGATCATGCAACAGACTACTGTGAGGAGCGAGAAGATGGGCATACACTGGCTGCATCGATGAAAAGATCCTAGAAGATTTGGATTTCACCGATGACTTGTGTCTAATGTCACACAAACTTGAAGATTGGAAAGACAACAAGACAGACCTTCCTTCATTAACCTGAAATCAGTGTGGAGGTCTACTGCACTCCACTGCACTGCAATGCACTCATCATAAAGCCTGAACAACATCCGGATTTTCAACACCAATGTCAAGTCAGTGCCTCTATATGATGGTTGAGAGACTTGTCGCGTTACGAAAAGCATTTCCAACAAACTACATATATTCATCAACAACTGCCTCCACTGGCTCCTTACTGAAGCTCAGATGGTCAGAGTATTAAGAATAAGCAACAAGGAACTCTGGGAGTGAACCAACGAAGCAAGAAGCTATCGCTCAACAAATATGTAGAGGGAAATGGAAGTGGGAGTGGAGATGGATTGGATTGGACTGGATTGGATGGGACATGCACTGAGAAGACAATTCGTGGACATCACGCACCAGACCAGCCGTCGTGTGGAATCTAGATGGGGAACGATGAGTTGTGTGTCCGAGGTGAGGGTGGGTGATATGGAGGAGATTGTGTGAGGAATAAATGAGAGTTTGTGGGGTTGTGGAGTGAGGTTGAGAAGACTGTAGAGAAGAGAGTGGAATGGATGCGTGCTGGTGAAGCCCTATGTTCCAGTTGGAACCCAAGGGACAAACAGTAGTAACAATACATGGTAATAATAATTGTGAGGTTGTGTGTTAATGCATTCATTGAAATGGCTGAGTATTTTTCTAGATAAATAATCTTATTCGGGTCTATGATTCTATATTTACCTAAATTCCTATTTTCCGCTATTCTAACTGACCCCGACCGGCTAGTTTGACCTACGCACTAGACCCCACAGCCATTGTATGGAATTCGATAATTTAGATTATTTTGTTTAAATGGTTCTATCAGATCGTTAAGCCAGCCGATAAATCTTATCTCTGAGTGAGTTTGTAGGTTTAAATGCCACCCTAATTCCAATTTTGTTGAGAATCCTATGGGAAGTTTCTGATGTCTTTTCCTTATATGGTAACAGAATGGAGACTGTGAACTTCTTTCTGCTCGTGTTACTGTTATCTTTTCGTTTCTTGTGTGTTCGTACGATGTTCTTAATAAGTGAATTGGATTGCGCCCACTTCTGAGTTTATATGTGTGAGGAAAGTGTCAATATGTTCCGATTTCAACACAGTAGATGTGTCATCCACATATCGCCACCATATCTTAGGTGGAGGATTAAACGTTTGTACTGCCATGTTTTCCTAGCTATCCATAAGTATATCTGCTACGATTCAGGATATTGGCGATTCCATTGCTACTTCTTCTGTTCGTCTGTATATTTTGTCCTAAAACTTGAAGACTGTGGAGGTTAGGTACAACTCTATGCCACTTATAATCTCATCAGCGGATATCTTGGTTGTGTGAGTAAGTTATAGGTCAACTATATATCTGTAAAATTCCGTAAGCACTCAAGAGTGAACAACAGGAAATTAGTTGCCCTTCAGTGACTCTCGTAAGTGCTGACTAGTTATAAGACTTACCTTCAGTCTGAAAAGGGTATAAAATATGAATTTCACTACTTGCTGGCTAGTTAATATAATCTGCGTCAAGAAGAATCAAGGTGTCATAAACCAGCATACTGGTAAATAACCTTTAACAATTTAAAACAATACATTTTAAATTCCAGACTCATCCACTGAAATCCACCCACATTTTAAGTGGTGAGTCTGAAAGTTGACTAAATTATTGTCAGTTTTTGATTCCATCCTGCTAACCACTATTGTTCCAAGTACAGTTTTACTAGCACCTATCAGAGTGTTTACTTCTCAATTACAATATAGGAATATTAACGATGGTTTTCGTCCTTTTCAGGATTCATCTGCTAGATTCACCTACATCCCTATGAGTGATGTTGTACCCATTGAGCTTTGAACACTGTACCCATCACTTCAAAATGCCACAGCTTTACCCATCAGGCCACGAAGTTTAATAGTACTAATACTAATAATAACCTCCCTGTATCGGTCCAATCAACCTCAGTATAATATAAGCAACAACACTAAAATTATACCTGTCGCACAAGAAGTGGATATCACGGTTCGGTGGTCTAGTGGATAACGTTGTAGCGTTTGAAGTAATCGGTCCCGAGTTCGAGTCCCGGTTAGAACAACACTCACAGGGAGGGAGACACATCCAGCTGACAAGTTCTGAATAGGAGGAAACGCACTTCCTGGATTCCACCGCTAGCCACTACCCATCATTAAATAATTGAATATGTTAAGAAGTTTAGTTTTAAGTTCATTACCTTTTTTATTCACTATTTAATGTGTTTAATCGAACTTATGGTCATTATTTTGAAAACTTATTTTCAACAAAACAATTTATGAGTAGTTAATTATTATGCTTGAGATTTATTTATCTTTTTCGATTTCAACATGTATTTCACGTACGTACAGATAGACACGCGCACTCTCACGCGCATATACACAGGCACACACAGACATACACAAGCACACAGAGTCAAAATGTTTACAAGTCCTTTAATGCGTGTTTACATATCAGTTACACCTGTTGAAGTAATTCTGTCATTATTTAATGACTTTAATTATCTTTTTATCATAAAATAAAGGTGATGAGAATCTTCTTCTTCGTATATCTTTTAGTAAGAAAGAACAAGTGTGTGTGTGTGTGTGTGTGTGTAAGTGGCCCAGAGTACGTTACTACTTACAACTAAATTCACGTGGAGTGAACATTTTGCTAACTAACGAACATATTGTCATTGAATGTATTATTCGTGTCCATTAATGTACATTTCTCTCTGCATTGTCTTTGATCTGAGTTTGTTGTGCTTATTCACATATGATGACCTCTATGAATATATTGGCGTCTTTTTTTTCTGTCCATTCCTTTATTCCTCAAAGGCAACTTTTCATTTGTATGTACTTACACAAAGGAAGTGACCATATAATCTGAATGAATGTAGTGATCTTAAGAAAATCATCTGTTGTTCAGTAAATATGACAACTTTTTTGAGCAGTAGGTATATATGTATACTCGTGGGTATAAGTTCCCTTATCTATACACTTTAAAATAACTATCCGTTATGGATAATAATTGACCAATGTAAAAACATAGTTATTCAAACACTCTGCCTCTCCCTCACACACACACACAGCCATTGAATTCTCGAATTTTTAATGTTAAAATATTTAAAATTGTTCGAATATGAAAGAAAGAATAAAGAAATTTTCCTGTTAAAACATGTAATTACAGGTTAAAAAAAAAGTCGTCCACATTTTCCTCAACTTTATTGAAAAACACCACTGGCAACACATACACAAGAATCTAAACACTTGAACATGTTATATGGACATCATTTGTATGCATTAATTTCAGTCTATTGAGGATTTATTAGCATCCTTAAGAATGATGATTATACAATGCATAAATATTCGTAGATTTTTCTTTTCCCTTACTAAATTAGCGGATTTTTTAAACTAATTTTATTATTTTATGCACAAAAGATGACTGTTTGTTTTCCTAAGACGGGTGTGAATCAATCTGCAATATAATATAAAAAAAATTAGTCTCTTTCAATCTATATATACCTCAGTGGGCTAGTGGAGAGTACGAGGGTGTTTGAAGTGATGACTACATAGATCGAGTCCCAATGGGCACAACATTACTCACTAAGAAGCATATACATCCATCTGGTGAGTCTTAAATAGGACGAAACATGGGTTCCGGATTTCCTTGCTACTCATCAAGTAGGCAACGACAACAATAGGTTTTGTACAGTTGCTGTGGAAATAACTGATGTGCAATTATCTGTTGTTTGTAGTTATCACTTAGTTGACTGCTTACCCATATATTTTAGACCTGGAAGACTTGGAAGGTGCAACGACTGGTCAGCCAATTTTCTTCTACCTCCTCCACATTACAACTATCACTCTCTCGCATTAAAATGAGTCCGTTAAACCAAGGATATTACAGATAATCTGTTCAATTACTAACTGGAAAGATTATTTGATAAGTTTTCCTGCCTCTCATCGCTTATCTCTATTTGTTGTCATCGCAATTAATTTCAAGAAACAGAGAAATATTATTGATTGATTTTCCTTTTAATTCCGTCTTACCCTTTCTACAATTTTTATTGCCCCCCCCCCCATCCTCTCTCTGTCTCTGTCTCACTACTCACTCCTCTTTTATCGAGAAAAAAAGACGAGAAGCAAAACTTGAATTTTATGTCCAGTCTTTGCAATTCTCTGATCCAATGTAGAAAGACGTTATAGATTATAGTTGTGATGGGTAGTGGCTAGCAGTAGAATCCAGGATGCGTATTTCATCCTATTTGGGACTCGTCAGCTGGATGTACCTGCCTCCCAGTAAGTGATATTGTTCCCACCGGGATTCAAACTCAGGAGCAACCGCTTCAAACGTCACAGCGTTATCCACTACACCACTGAGCCACGATAGCCAGTTTTTGTGCGATTGGTATAGTTTTACTGTTATTGCTTCTATTATACCGTTGTTGATTGGACCGGATTGATCGGTCTCTATTGGCGTATAGGCTCCTGTGTGGACCCCTCGATATTACCTGTGTTCTAATTATAGTAATGACGGATCGAGGTATGATAGAGGCATCCTTTAAGGAGTCCATGTGCTAATATAAACTGATCAATTCGGTCCAATCGACAACGGTATAATACAAGCAATTATACTGATGTGGTAGATTTCCTAAAACACAACATTAGTTTCGATTGATAAAATTCTTCTATCACAATATACCGATTAATGACATTGTTGAGTAGTGATCAAGTTACTGGTTGAATACATCAGATATAATCTTGGTTGATTACACTGGTCCTATTCTAAGATGAAGATTATTACATTCTAAACAGTAATCACTGGCTTATCCATCAAGTGGTCTACAAACTCATTAGAAAACATAAGTCTCAATGATTGGAGGGGTGACTGGAGATAAGTCAAAAGACTCAATTCATTACTTAGTCATTTTGTCTACGAGTGTGTAACATAGAGATCACAGGCTCTAACCCTCCTAATATATACAACCATTATAAATTTCAACCAGAAATCCTCCTTTCATAATCATCAGATTTTCTGTAGTTAAAGCTATCCTCATTTACTTACACTTATATATGATTTCAGTCGACATCATAAATGTGTTGAATATACCCACTTAGACATTTAAAAAAAGACTGACTGAGCAAAGAAATATATTTCTTTTCAATTAGGTCTTCATCTTGGGCTCTACACTAATATATAGGTTTACAATTTAATCAAATCACCAATCACGTGGTGTTTCGGAAATGATGATGTAAATAATCAATAGAGGTACTAAAATGAGAAATATGAATATTGATAGAAACTAGAAGGGGAAGAGGTGCACAAAATAAATGGCTAAGAAAGGAAATCGACTTCCTTCACTTGATTTTTTACTAGTCTTCGTTTAATATTTATGGATCTTCAAGGTATGAAGATGCATAGAAGTAGGTAAATGTGAACCACTGGATTTTAAAACTAACGGCAGAAACCGAAGGTCCTGAGTTCGATCTGTAGAGATGTTATGCGTGTGCACAGCTGAAAAGTTACATACTGGGGCGAAACAGCTGTCTAGCGTTCACAGATTTCCAACCTTTCTACAACTGATATCGATCTATGATGAATACCAAATTGAGATATGAAAACACTTCATTCATTTATTATATTGTGTAACAGAAGAAATCATGTGCAACTACAAAAATGCCTATTCCCTATTGGCTATCTTAGGAGTTCAGTCGAAATTTCGACTTATATCTTGGTAACCAATCAGGTTTTCGATCAATGGAAGCTAAATATTTTTTGCAAAACATATATTTTTTCGTTTTATTTGGATATTAATGCAATCAGCGGACACGTAACTCCTTCTAGAGTGATACATTGAAGAAGATAGGTGATCAGATACTGCATGAAATCAAATGTAGATTTCATTCCTGATATTGACTTACTATCTTTCATCCTTTATACCACTGGATGTGAATCCACTGATCCAAATACATCATTTCTTCAACTTTAACTACGGAAAACAATAAGTTCCATGGAACACATCCTACAACTGTTGGAAGAAATTCACACTAAGACTACACATAAATACACACTGGCAACCAAATCAAAGCCTGATGCTAAAATGACTAATCTACTCCAGTGAGACAGATCAACAGGTAAAAGAAAATCGCACGTTCCAGTAACATAAAAAAAAGCTACGGAAGATGACATTTTCTAGTTTCATACAGTGGTTGAGAAGATGAATAAATAAAAAGGCTGACAACATCGGCAGAGTATCCTCTTCATTGTATCAACCAAACATTGTAGGCTTGTTGAATTCAGTATACTTCAAACACAAATTTTCGAGGAAGCAGCATGGATGAGAATAATTTCAACTCACCTCTTTTTCACAGAGATTCAGCTAATACTTCACTATGAATTTTGCCAATAATCTATAGAATCGATGGAGATTTTCATCAAGCTCTGACATCATAGAAATGATGATCAACCACGCTACACTTGAAATGGTAACAAAATATTTAAGCATCAATTCTTAGGAGCTGATCGAATTTCATAGATTAGGTCTGTAACAGTGTCACTGAGTGTATGTAGTCAAAAGGAGGCTCTACGCCTAGATATGGTCATTGCTGATAGTCATCACTGAGACGTATTTGTAAAACTGGCCAACTTGATTTTAAAGTCTTACACTTCAAAGGTTTATAACAGAGGTCCAACTCACTTGATGAGTACTAAAAGAAACAAAGTCTGTGCCTACGGTCACCTGGTTACAGATTCCGGAAATTTGACTGAACTTCGTCATCTGACACACACTCAAGTGTGTTTGCTAGAGTTTGACGATAACGAGGTATCTTTAAATCGACTATTTCATCGATAAATTTACCTCGTATTTAGATGAAACGGAATTGCTAGTAACCATGAGATAGTGGCTTGGAGTGGAATTCATGACATATGTTACGTCTTAGTTGGAACTATTCAGCTGGATAGACGTGCCACCCAAAGACTGTCATTTTGTTCCCCTTGGGACTCAAATGCAGCATCCATTGCTTCAAACGGGTACAATCTGACTTGATAGTTTGTGGATCCTTGTTGTTGATTGGACCGAAATGAACAGTTAATCTTGGTATATGGTATCCTATATGAAGGTCTCAGTATTGCCTGTAATCTAAGTTTGGTACTAGTGGTAGATAGTAGCCAAGAGGTGAGTTCTGTTACACTTGTGATTTGCAAAATGGATGTACCTCCTTCAACGTTTGAAGCGATCAGTGCTGGACTTGACTCTCAATGGGAACAACATCATTTTCTGGGAGTTCTAAGTAGGACATGAAGTACATTCTAGATTCCACTGCTAACCATTATTCATCATTATTGTTACACTGAGATTACTAACAGTATCGAGGCATCTGTACAGGAGCCGAAGTGCCTTGGCTCAGTGTTTTAGGGAGATGACTGTCGACCATTGGGTCATGGGTTCCAGCCTCCCTCCACCTACAGACTTTTGAGCACCCAGGTTTGGCTGATTGTCTACTCCATGAATGTGCAAAAGGTGGGTGAGTGAGTTTCCTTCGCTGGTTTCGCAGAAACCTATGTGTCAATAAGGATAGACCAATTCGGTGCAATCAACCACAAGAACCTTCAAGCTATTACATCAAACGAACCGCAAGTGTTTTCGAAGACCGATGAACATGCGATATACCAAGAGATTAGTCGTCCTATGCTGTGATTCAGATAAACTTGAAAATACTAAATGATTATTAATAAACCGAACTATTAAATTGCTTAGGTACTTATAAACTTCAGAATCAAAATTTGACTTGATAGAGTTGAATAAGTTGAACAATGGGTAAATAGATTGTCAATTAAATATATTTTTAAAATCTCAATGAAGTAGACAACTGAATTTCTGACTTTTCACGACTTCGTAGAAGCTGCTTCCTCAGAGAATAAAACCTGTACAAGTTATTGATTGTTGAAAAGAAAGAAACTAACTAAACAGTCAATTACTTGTACAGGTTTTATTCTCTGAAGAAGCGATTTCTGTGAAGTCATGAGACATCAGATTTTAAATATATATATATATATATATATATATATATATATATATATATATATATATATATATATATATAATTTATAATGCTAATGTACTATCTGAAGTGCGTAAACATTCGGTCTCCTACTTTGAAAGGTAGATATTCATGGAGAGACAGTATTGAAAAGCTTCAGAATAGGCATTCATTTACTCTTTGTAGTTGTTTAAACCATAACGTTTCATTGTTAGTATTATTATTATTTGTCCCTTGGGTTCCAACTGGAACATAGGGCTTCACCAGCACGCATCCATTCCACTCTCTTCTCTACAGTCTTTCAACCCCACTCCACAACTCCACACAAACTCTCATTTATTCCTCACACAATCTCCTCCATATCACCCACCCTCACCTCGGACACACAACTCATCGCTTCCCACCTAGATTCCACTCGACGGCTGGTCTGGTGCGTGATGTCTTCTCAGTGCATGTCCCATCCAATCCAGTCCAATCCAATCCAATCCATCTCCACTCCCACTTCCATTTCCCTCTACATATTTGTTGAGCGATAGCTTCTTGCTTCGTTGGTTCACTCCCAGAGTCCCTTGTTGCTTATTCTTAATACTCTGACCATCTGAGCTTCAGTTAGGAGCCAGTGTAGGCAGTTGTTGATGAATATATGTAGTTTGTTGGAAATGCTTTTCGTAACGCGACAAGTCTCTCAACCATCATATAGAGGCACTGACTTGACATTGGTGTTGAAAATCCGAATGTTGTTCAGGCTTTATGATGAGTGCAGTGCAGTAGATCTCCACACTGGTTTCTGGCTAATGAAAGCCTGTCTTGTTGTTTTTCCAATCCTGACTGGCTTTGACGTCCTCGTCTGTGTCTGTACCTGTGCCTGTGCCTGTGCCACCACCTGTAGTTGGAGGGATGCTGTCCTGTCTAGGTAGGTGAAAGAGACTACTTCCTTCAGGTTTCTCCCGTTGATGGTGATTGGAGTTTGTTGTTGTTGTTGGTGGTGGTGGTGGTGGTTGTGGTGTTGGTTGGGTATCTTCATCACCTGTGTCTTCTCTACATTCACTCGGAGTCTCGTCTTCGCTGGCCTGCCTCTTCTGTCAACTTGTTGAATTTTGACTGTAGATCTTCAAGTTTGTGTGACATAAGACACAAGTCATCGGTGAAATCCAAATCTTCTAGGATCTTTTCATCGATGCAGCCAGTGTATGCCCGTCTTCTCGCCTCCCACAGTAGTCTGTTGCATGATCCAGTCAGTTGACCACAATCAGGAAGATGATGGATGAAAGTAGGTGGCAACCTTGTCTTACTCCTGTCTTTACTTCAGAGGCATCACTGAGTTTCCCATTGTGAAATACTTGGTATGTGGGGACTTCATATAGTTGTTGAATGAGATTGATAGTGGTTTGTGGTAGTGAAACTGTAGTGTTGAAGCAGCAGTTTCGAAATTACTTGTCGGTCGACGCTGTGGGAGGCCTTTTCAAATTCGATGAAGTTGAGGTAGAGAGAGAGGTAGAGAGAGAGAGTTGACTGCTCTTCTCTACTCTGTTCTATGATGATGTGAAGCGCAGCGTTGCAATTTGATCCGTATATGATTTGTACTTCCTGAATCCAGCCAGCCTGTTGCGGTGGTAATTTTGAATGGAGTGCATCGTTTAGCCTCTCCAGGATGATGAGGCTTTTCATTGCTAGTAATCTACTTTAATTCTAATCAAAATTCTCAAAGAAAATAATATTTTTAACTTCATTTTATTATTTACACAAAAATAAATTCATCTACTTAATCATACAGTGAAAATAGTCAACATTCAGAGAAATTTATTTAACAGAATAAAAATACACAATTTGAACTGAAAACACACGTGACCAAGGAAGTGATATAAACGAACAATAAAGATATTGGTATGTTCAATGTATATTGAACATATGTATATTAATTACTTTTCTGTGTTCATTCACACTTATATATAACCTATAATTTAAGCATAAGCAATTATCTTTAATAAATATAAGAAAGGTAGAATATGAGAAAATGAAATACTGCTGATATACATTTTCTCTTTTTAAACAAAATATTTCCTTTCTTGTTATTTCATATATCAAGGGATAGAGTAACATAGAGTTTACTGTCCAGTAACAAACCAAAGAAGTGATAGATTATAAAGTAGTCATTGATAATAAACACACACACACACACATGCAAAGAGAGAAAATCGGAATGATGAGGTAGTAAAACAGAGGAAAGAAATCCACAAAACACATACAACGTATGTAATAAAGCTGATTGGAACTACTGTTTGTCTTTGTGCAATTAGAATGAGGTATTGAAGCGATGGATAATGAGCTCGAGTCGCAGTGGGAACAACATCACTCCACACTGGGGTGTAGGTACATCCAGCTGACGAGTCCCAAATGGGAGGAAATGTGAATCGAGCTGGATTCCTCTGCTAGTCATCGAAATTAATAGAAAGAGATTTTATAGTTCTAATAAATACTTTTATTTTAGTATTAAATTTAACCAAAAGATCACAATTTCAAGGAATTTTGATCAGTTTATTAGTAATTTACGAGGTATGTTGCTCACTTGTATTAAAAATACTTTTAAAATACGCTTTCAAGAACCTGAATAAGAAACAATACTCATTAACTATTCTTGTGTTGTTTTCGGCCTAAATTAACAATTCGCCTACTGATGTTGAACAAGTCAATGAAATGTTACGCTTCTATCTGGAGGTTTGGAGAGATTTATTAATCGATTTAGGTTGGAATTCATCAGTGACTGATACCAGTTGGATGAACATTGGAAATTTAGGAGCATTGGATTGCTGTTTTGTCCCACTTGTATAGGATTTCTCAGCAGTGCGCACCCATGACTCCACACCACCAGCGATTGGACCCAGGATCTTCAGGTTCCATGGCCAGCACGCTACCACTGAGCCACTGGGTCGCAATCCAATGGTCCATATTTCCTACTTCTGTCAGTTCACGATACAGTGAGAACTACATCTGATGTTGTCGTTGAGTAACTGTCCTCATGTCAAATTTGGTTGACTCCACTGGTCACGACTTCCAATGTTCCTGCAACTGATGTCAGTTCACAGTGAATTCCAACCTGAAATTATACATTTCTTTGATTACAGTACTTTTCAAACAAGGCCATTCTACTCACCAAATATTATCATCAAAAACAGTAGGAAAATTACCGTCAATACGCCATATTCAGTAGGGAGTGGAACAAAAAGGCTAAAATCAGAAACATTTAACTCAGTCCTGTTTCCTGCGTGCTTATCAACGTTGATGTTTGACAAGTTGAAACTCTATGATTTCAAAGAATATTTCATCATCTTTCATTATTACTGTCATTTGTCCCGTAGGTTCCTAGTGGAACATAAGGCGTCACCAGCACGCATCCATTCCACTCTCTTCTCTACAGTCTTATCAACCCACTCCACAACTCCCCACAAACTCTCATTTACTCCTCACACAATCTCCTCCATATCACCCACCCTCACCTCGGACACACAACTCATCGTTTCCCATCTAGATTCAACTCAACGACTGGACAGGCAAGTGATGTCTCTCAATGGTCTCCTCAGTGTATGTTCAATCCAATCCAATCCAATCCAATCCATCTCATCTCATCTCATCTCATCTCCACTTTCTACTTCTGTATATTTGTTGGTTGATGGGTTCTTGGTTGGTTGGTTGGTTGGTTGGTTGGTTGCCAGACAGCCAGACAGCCAACCTGAGCTCCTCGGTGCTCATTATTATTATTATTATTATTATTATTATTATTATTATTATTATTATTGTTATTATTGTGGCCATCTCATCTGATCTTCAGTATGAAGCCAGCATATGCGGCAGCTATGGATGATGTATGTGTGCAGTTTCTTGGAAATGCTATTCATAACACACCAAGTCTATCAACCATCACACACAAGCACTCACTTCATCGATATATCAGTATTAGTGTTGAAAATCCGCATCTTATTCATGCTTCATGCTGAGTGCAATACAGTACAGTGGAGTGCAGTAGATCTCCACACTGATTTCACATGAATGGAGGAAGGCCTGTCTTGTTGTCTTTCCAATCCTGACTGGCTTTCACATCCTCATCTATGCCGTTACCTGTGCCACCACCTGTAGTTGGAGGGATGCTGTCCTGTCTAGGTAGGTGAAAGAGACTACTTCCTTCACATTTCTCTCATTCATGATGATTGGTGCTGCTTGTTGTTGTTGGTTGGTTGGTTGGTTGATTGGTTGGTTGGGTATCTTCATCAGCTGTGTCTTCTCTACATTCACATGAAGGAAGTCACATCTTCGCTGCTTCACCTCAACTCACCTCACCTCACCTCTCCCTCCTCTCCTCTCCTCTCCTCTCCTCTCCTATCCTCTCCTGTCAACTTGTTGCTTTTCACCTGTAGATCTTCGAGTTTGTCAGACATAAGATATTACACACAAATCATCAGCATCATCATCATCATCATAGTGAACGAAATGGAAATCTTCTTCTTCAGGAGTGTTTTCATCAGTGCAGCCAGTCAGTGTATGCCCATCTTCTTACAGCTCCTCACACTTATCTGTTGCATGATCCAGTCGAGTCGAGTCGAGTCGAGTCAGTCGACCACAGTCAGGAAGATGATGGGTGATTGTAGGTGGCAGCCTTGCCCTGCCTTGTCTTACCTGTCAACCTGTCTTCACTTCAAAGGCGTCACTCAACTGAGCTTTCCATTGTAAATCACTGAGTATGTAGCATCATACAGCACAGTATAGCATATAGGTGATGTTGAGTGAGGTAGATAGATGTTTGTGGTAGTGAAACTGTAGTGTTGAAGCATCAGTTTCCAAATTACTTGTCGGTCGACGTTGTCGAAGGTGTTTTCGAAATTGATGAATTTGAGGTGAAGTTCCAGTTGACTGCCATTCTATGCTGTGTTCTATTATGATGTTGCCTGTTCCTTTACTTATATCTAAGTGTTACGCTGATCAGCGTAAGCATTGTAGATATATCAGGTGTTATTGCCCGGGTAAGTTACAATTAGGGATCATCCCTACATCTCTTAAACATATGGACACACTGAAGATTGATAGCTTGCAGTTACACAGATTAGTATTGCGTATTAACATTAAATAATATGATCACAATAAAAACCTAAGTTAGGATGACATAAACCAGATGTAGAAGAATATAGGAGTACTTGAAAACAGTAAATGAACTAATGAATATAAATAGCATAAGCGAACAGTTGCCTGTTTGTCTGTGCATCAGATGATGTGCTCCTGATAGTGTGTAAGGATTACACTACTACCTGGTTGATATAATCTTCATAGTTCGGACAAAATTCCGCCCTATGACCAACTATTTGAAATTAAAGTAAGTCAAAGATTTACAAAGTAGCACAACAGCTTGAATACTGAGTGTTGGTTAAACAACTTTATTACTGGTAAATTAATTAATGTAAACAAGACAGTTGAAATATGGAACGTGATCTGAGTCACTGAATGTTAATGGATATGATTATTGCAGACATATTTTTATGAAAATAACAAGCAAACAATATTGCTGATGGATACTGGCTAGTAGTAGAATTCACAACGCTTGTTTCGTCTTATTTGGAAATCGTCAAGTGGATGTGCTTGCTTTTCAGTGAGTGATGTTGTTCCTACCGGGTCTCGAACCTAGCACTGGTCGCTTCAAACTCCAGAGCGTCATCCACTAGGCCACTGAGTCGCAGTAGCTATTCTTTGTACGACAGGTGTTATGGCTTATTCATCTCCGCCATTGACTGGCCACCATTGGCATATGGACTGTTATTCCAATATCTCAATTTTCCCGGTATAATCAGTAAGCTCTAAAGGAAGGTTAGTAAGATCATCCAACAAACAGCTATAAAAGTGTACTCGGTAGGTAGAGCAGGAGACTGCACAACAGTAAAGAAGTATATCTTGGAAATGGTTGCCCTCAAAGATTTACAAAGAAGTATGATGCCAAAATCCATTCTAGAGTTGAGAAGGATAGACAAGAAAAGATCCTGAAAGGACCGAGTGACATTAGTAATTGAATAGCACACCATCTTCTGGATACAAGACATAATGTGAAGGCTACTAATGCATTCAAAGTAATTATTACATAATTTAGCTCCAAACTGCCTCACTTAGTAGAGGCCATTACAATCAAAAGGTTAAAATTTTATTTAGGTATTCAGAAAGAATCAGTGTTTAACCTTCAAATAACTTGGTAACAATGTGAGCAACCGTCACTGAGTTGGAGTCAACTTTTGTCTTCCTAGCTTATTACAATCAGTTTCCTAGTTATATTACGTTATTCTTTTATTAACGCTATTCTGTAAAATGGCATTTCAGTTGACTCGGTGACCTAATGGTCAACGCTTTGATGTTTAAAGCAATCAGTCCAGGATTCGACCGTTACCGGGAACAACATCTCTAACTGGAAGGCAGGTACATCTGGCTGACGATTCCTAAATAGGATTTTAAAAAATGCATGTCCTCTATTCCACTGCTAGCCATTATCCATCATTAATATAACTATAAAACTGCATAAAATATCAATGCAACAATACTGTCTGTCATGCAGTGGTGTTTTTCAACCAGTTCTTACTGCTAGCTGATGACCATTTCAGTATCCAATGACTAGATATATGTCTCAGCAAATATGCAGAAGGGAGTGGAGGTGGACTGGGCATACACTGAGAAGGCCGACTGGGGACATCACGTACCACGCACTCGAGTGGAACCCAGATAGGAAACGACGAGTTGGGCGTCCGAGGTGAGGGTGATATGGAGGAGATGGTGTGAGGAAGAAATGAGAGTTTGTGGGCTGTCGTGGAGCCAGGTTCAAAAGATTTCAGAACGCATTGGAGATGTGCTACTGAAGCCCTATGTTCCATTAGGAACCCAAGGGACAAATACTTATAATGACAGATATATGTCTGTATAGAAGATGGTGAATTTACAAGTTAAATACAACCGTGACAACCACAAGGCGTAAGAATATAAAAGGGAAGAACAATCCATAGAAAAGGGGAATATTGAATATCTAGCAGTATAACATTCATTCACTGTTGGATTATGCCAACTTTATCTTATAGTAAGCTAGTACATTAAAAGTATGGTTTGTACCATATAGAACATCAGGTAAGAAGATATACTTTCAAGAGGAGATATTTTAAATTTTTAGAAGGAAGCAAAGAATTCCATTCATTTGATAAGGTATATACTGTGATGATTTGATTGATACACAATGCTTATCTTTAAGCTTATATGAAAAGTTCAGTCATACATTTGTAGAATACTATATTTCTTTAATTCTTCCAGTATATGACGTTCATCATAGCAGCTGACATATATATACGTGTCTCTTGTGAAACTAAAAGTCTATGACCGGATAGCTGTTTCCTTTTTATGTCCATCACCTGTTAATCCTAAGGTTGTCTTTTCTGTCAATATGCATACTGTTTGAATAAAGTGAACCATAATTTTGTCTTAGTAAAACTATTCTATTTTACTTCTCTACTTGATATTATATTTATTACGTCGAATAACATTTCTAATGACTACTTTTCAATCTGTAGTTGTTTCACTTTTAGTTATACAAGTATTACACTTATACAGCCTACTGATTGATTCTATGTGGTAAAGCTACTGTTAACGGTTGTTTTAGCGGCAGTAACAATAATAATAATAATAATAATAATAATAATAATAATAATAATAATAATAATAGCATACATTTAGTTCCCTTGACAAGTTTGAACAATGTAAAAACAAGGACATTCGCAGGATAAAATGAGCTCATTTTATTTAACGGCCTTCATCAGCTGCAAACAGACTGCAACTGAAATGAATTACTAGTATTAATAGTAACATTACATACTTTAAACACGAAGAAATAAATGGAGATTTGAAATCCATGATTAACAAGAGGGTAGTAAGTCAAGGGAATAAGATTAATAATTATATATATCTTAAGTTGTTATTCATCGAAGACTGACATCAGTTGGAGGAACTGATGTCAGTCTTCGATGAATAACAACTTGAAACATTTCCAAATCTCCACAACCCCCTCAAAATTTATATATATCTTAGTCAAAATCTATGGCTATCTATATCTGATGAGATAAAAAAATTCTGGAGCTGTGGAGGGGTGGAGGGGTGAGGGACAACAAACGAAAATCAGTGTAAAAGAAGGGACTGTTTAAGAGCTAATGAGTTACGTAGTTACATGAAAAACTTGAAAATCGTAAAGTGATTAATGATCAGTAAGTAATTAATGAAGAGATGATACAATCAAAAGAAAAGGGAAGACTGTATACATACATATGCAAAAAAATACATACATTTACCAAAGTAAAGAAAGGTCAAATGCGTTCTCCTTCTGAGTACATAGGTCAGCCTAAAAATGTTCGATGATGAGAGCTTCCACAAACCGTAATAAACATGGTGTTCTTTGTTTGTTGATTATCCTGATGGACTGAGAAACATTTATTTGATGTCCTGTTTTCATCAACTGCCTGGCGATTCCGCTGTTGAAGACCTTTCTATCATTCAGGCACAGATTTCTCGGAGTATGGTCTTGAAATGGAGTAGACACCATTCTTTTGCTCCGTCCCATGTACTCGCTTCCACAAGCGCAGGTGAGTTGATACATGCAGTTAAAGGTGATGTGAGATGGGTATTTGTTTACTTCCGACTGTGTTATTGAGCTTAATGTATTGTAACCTGAGATCAGTTTGGTAACAGGGAAACTTATTCTCAGTGCAGCTTTTATTCTTGTCTATTCTTTCAGCTGTCTCATCACCTTTTGAATACTAGGCGAAGAAAAGCAGGCTTCTCAATAGTTGGATATTTCGGTCTCTCAATAAGTTCTTTTCCATGCTTCATGATGAATTTCTTTGGATATCTATTCCGTCCTTGACCTACTACCTTATTGTTAATCAAGGATTTCAAATCTCCATTTATTTCTGCGTGTTTAAAGTATGTAATGTTACTATTAATACTAGTAATTCATTTCAGTTGCAGTCTGTTTGCAGCTGATGAAAGGCCATTAAATAAAATGAGCTCATTTTATCCTGCGAATGTCCTTGTTTTTACATTGTTCACATAATAATAACAATAGTGGGAGTAGCAGTAGACGTAGTACTGGCAGTATTAGTAATAGTAGTATGGGTAGTAGCAGTAGTAGTAGCCACGGTGTGAGTGGTGGTAGTAGTGTAGTATAGTAGTGGTAGCAGTGGTAGTAGTAGTAGTAGGCTATTTGTCTGCATTTTTCCTTTTTATCCTTCATTTCGATTAGAAAGCTTCGTATGGAAGTATTTTTATCAGACCTATATTCTACAATTCCATCTGTGGTGAACAATTTAGAAATCTTCAGCTTTACTAAGAGAAGTGAGAACTTAGTTTGGAAACTGATGTCCTTGAGGAATAGGTGTTAAATTTAAGGGTAACATAAATAGATTTCACCTGAAGGATGATATGCCGGTCCTGAGGATTGGAAGAAGGGTTACCTTGTCAAACTTCTAAACAATGGACACCTAAATCTGTGCAAGAACTCGCGCAAAACCATGCTCCATCCCTGTCCACCCAGGCAAAATATTATGCTGCATCATTCTGGAGAGACTAGAAAATGTTCTGCATTTAAAACTACAACCGCAACACGCTGGCTACCTGGTTTCAGGAAGAACAAACCAAGTGTGGATCAAATTGCAACGCTGCGCTACACATCATCATAGAACACAGCATAGAATGGCAGTCAACTGGAACTTCACCTCAAATTCATCAATTTCGAAAACACCTTCGACAACGTCGACCGACAAGTAATTTGGAAACTGATGCTTCAACACTACAGTTTCACTACCACAAACATCTATCTACCTCACTCAACATCACCTATATGCTATACTGTGCTGTATGATGCTACATACTCAGTGATTTACAATGGAAAGCTCAGTTGAGTGACGCCTTTGAAGTGAAGACAGGTTGACAGGTAAGACAAGGCAGGGCAAGGCTGCCACCTACAATCACCCATCATCTTCCTGACTGTGGTCGACTGAACTCGACTCGACTCGACTCGACTGGATTAGATCATGCAACAGATAAGTGTGAGGAGCTGTAAGAAGATGGGCATACACTGACTGGCTGCACTGATGAAAACACTCCTGAAGAAGAAGATTTCCATTTCGTTCACTATGATGATGATGATGATGCTGATGATTTGTGTGTAATATCTTATGTCTGACAAACTCGAAGATCTACAGGTGAAAAGCAACAAGTTGACAGGAGAGGAGAGGAGGGGAGAGGGAGGGGGGGAGGTGAGGTGAGGTGAGTTGAGGTGAAGCAGCGAAGATGTGACTTCCTTCATGTGAATGTAGAGAAGACACAGCTGATGAAGATACCCAACCAATCAATCAACCAACCAACCAACCAACAACAAGCAGCACCAATCATCATGAATGAGAGAAATGTGAAGGAAGTAGTCTCTTTCACCTACCTAGACAGGACAGCATCGTTTCAACTACATGTGGTGGCACAGGTAACGGCATAGATGAGGATGTGAAAGCCAGTCAGGATTGGAAAGACAACAAGACAGGCCTTCCTCCATTCATGTGAAATCAGTGTGGAGATCTACTGCACTCCACTGTACTGTATTGCACTCAGCATGAAGCATGAATAAGATGCGGATTTTCAACACTAATACTGATATATCGATGAAGTGAGTGCTTGTGTGTGATGGTTGATAGACTTGGTGTGTTATGAATAGCATTTCCAACAAACTGCACACATACATCATCCATAGCTGCCGCATATGCTGGCTTCATACTGAAGATCAGATGAGATGGCCACAATAATAACAATAATAATAATAATAATAATAATAATAATAATAATAATAATAATAATGAGCACCGAGGAGCTCAGGTTGGCTGTCTGGCTGTCTGGCAACCAACCAACCAACCAACCAAGAACCCATCAACCAACAAATATACAGAAGTAGAAAGTGGAGATGAGATGAGATGAGATGAAATGGATTGGATTGGATTGGATTGAACATTCACTGAGGAGACCATTGAGAGACATCACTTGCCTGGCCAGTCGTTGAGTGGAATCCAAATGGGAAACGATGAGTTGTGTGTCCGAGGTGAGGGTGGGTGATATGGAGGAGATTGTGTGAGGAGTAAATGAGAGTTTGTGGGGAGTTGTGGAGTGGGGTTGATAAGACTGTAGAGAAGAGAGTGGAATGGATGCGTGCTGGTGAAGCCCTATGTTCCACTAGGAACCTACGGGACAAATGACAGTAGTAATGAAAGATGATGAAATATTCTTTGAAATCATAGAGTTTCAACTTGTCAAACATCAACGTTGATAAGCACGCAGGAAACAGGACTGAGTTAAATGTTTCTGATGTTAGCCTTTTTGTACACCCACCCCCCTTTACTGAATATGGCGTATTGACGGTAATTTTCCTACTGTTTCTGATGATAATATTTGGTGAGTAGAATGGCCTGGTTTGAAAAGTACTGTAATCAAAGAAATGTATAATTTCAGATTGGAATTCACTGTGGACTGACATCAGTTGCAGGAACATTGGAAGTCGTGACCAGTGGAGTCAACCAAATTTGACATTAAGACAGTTACTCAACGACAACATCAGATGTAGTTCTTACTGTATCGTGAACTGACAGAAGTAGGAAATATGGACCATTGGATTGCGACCCAGTGGCTCAGTGGTAGCGTGCTGGCCATGGAACCTGAAGATCCTGGGTTCAATCGCTGGTGGTGTGGAGTCATGGGTGCGCACTGCTGAGAAATCCTATACAAGTGGGACAAAACAGCAATCCAATGCTTCTAAATTTCCAATGTTCATCCAACTGGTATCAGTCACCGATGAATTCCAACCCAAATCGATTAATAAATCTCTACAAACCTCCAGATAGAAACGTAACATTTCATTGCCTTGTTCAACATCAGTAGGCGAATTGTTAATTTAGGCCGAAAACAACACAAGAATAGTTAATGAGTATTGTTTCTTATTCAGGTTCTTGAAAGCGTATTTTAAAAGTATTTTTAATACAAGTGAGCAACATACCTCGTAAATTACTAAAAAACTGATCAAAATTCCTTGAAATTGTGATCTTTTGGTTAAATTTAATACTAAAATAAAAGTATTTATTAGAACTATAAAATCTCTTTCTATTAATTTCGATGACTAGCAGAGGAATCCAGCTCGATTCACATTTCCTCCCATTTGGGACTCGTCAGCTGGATGTACCTACACCCCAGTGTGGAGTGATGTTGTTCCCACTGCGACTCGAGCTCATTATCCATCGCTTCAATACCTCATTCTAATTGCACAAAGACAAACAGTAGTTCCAATCAGCTTTATTACATACGTTGTATGTGTTTTGTGGATTTCTTTCCTCTGTTTTACTACCTCATCATTCCGATTTTCTCTCTTTGCATGTGTGTGTGTGTGTGTGTTTTCTGGTATTCCAATCCTTATTATCAATGACTACTTTATAATCTATCACTATAATACTAATGAGCCCCAGGGAGCTCAGGTTGGCTGTCTGGCTGTCTGGCAACCAACCAACCAACCAACCAAGAACCCACCAACCAACAAATATACAGAAGTAGAAAGTGGAGATGAAATGAGATGAAATGGATTGGATTGGATTGGATTGAACATACACTGAGGAGACCATTGAGAGACATCACTTGCCTGGCCAGTCGTTGAGTGGAATCCAAATGGGAAAC
The DNA here is from genome assembly GCA_944470555.2 of Heterobilharzia americana. NCBI lineage: Eukaryota > Metazoa > Platyhelminthes > Trematoda > Strigeidida > Schistosomatidae > Heterobilharzia > Heterobilharzia americana. The sequence continues at coordinate 32,916,657 of OX104130.1, forward strand.
GATGAGTTGTGTGTCCGAGGTGAGGGTGGGTGATATGGAGGAGATTGTGTGAGGAGTAAATGAGAGTTTGTGGGGAGTTGTGGAGTGGGGTTGATAAGACTGTAGAGAAGAGAGTGGAATGGATGCGTGCTGGTGAAGCCCTATGTTCCACTAGGAACCTGAGGGACGAATAATAATATTACATCATTGATATGCTGTTGAAACACAATTTTTAAGTTGAAAAAGTTTAAAATCTTTCAGTTATTGGTCAAAATTTCGAATTAACAAATTTCATTTCTATAAGTGATACTTTCGTTGATGATGAAACGTTTCCAGATGTGCTTAGAATATCGTTACTAATATTCCCTGATTTATTCAACTCAGAAACCGTAGGTTTACACAGAAATGGAAACTAGCATCTTTCATCGTTATGCAGAGAAAATTCAGTACATGGATTGTCCAACTGCGGATATCCGATGCAACTCTCTATTCCATAGTGCTTAGCAATGACTAAAGTTTATCGATCAAGTATGCAGTAGTGCTACTAAGCTTAATTGATACTTTGTTTTGATGTTAGATTTTTACAGTCAGTCGGTACGAAGCCGGTCGATGTTCATTGTCAAATCATCTGTCACCGTAAAGAAATTGATACTCCCTCAGAGATTTGAACTTGACTTACTCAAAACTGAAGTTTTAGACGTCCCTCCTCCTCTGTGTAGGACTGAATCATGTACACAAGTCAGGCTTTAGGAGGTATTCAACTTCAGCACTGAGAGATCTCCAATTTTCTCATGACTACAGATCAGCTTTACTGATGATTGCTGACAAGTACGAAGCTAGGATCTGTTTGTTATTCGCTATACACTTCTTACTTAGTTATCCTAATTTAATTATTGCTGAAGTTTTCTTTCAGTAAAAAGTGAATGCTTTACAGAAGAAGTTGGAATATGCAGCTACAGACTTTGCTAATGTGTAATATGATGCATTTTTCTATATGTATAACCATTCCTTTTCAAAATTCTTCCGGTATATATTGCAAATCATCTGAAATCAGTTTGTGATATCAAATATTCTTAAAATTGACCAGTTTCTCCTGAATTTGTGAGATAAACCAAGTGAAGGGTAATGAAAAGTGCCTACACTTAGCTTTAAACGAAGATAAATTAACAAAATATAGTGAAATGTGAACTGTTGAACTCCAGTCTAACAATTAAATTGTAACATGTTGATTAGGTAACTTTCAAGTCACGGGCTAGGTTCAACACAAGGTCAAGGTCAAAGATACTCACTGTTGAGAAGACTGTCAACACTGTAAATAATTCATCTAGTTTGTCAGTGATTCTGTAGTCAGTGTCACTGTATGAAGAGAAATGTGTCTAAATCAACCCATTCTCCACAAATAACTCAATTTAATAACAAGTACTTCTATCGTTCTCTTCCTAAGGTTCTACAAAATGACTCTTAGTATTCATTATTTCTTTTCTAGGCTATCTTCATTCCAGGATACTCTCTATGCAATAGTTTTTTACTTTCATTTAGTTATTACATACCAAAACATGGGTTAGTGTATGTAACTTCGCCTCTGGTTCACGTTAAAAGCTGTTTATGATTGTCTAAGATGGTGTATTAGTTTTTGTTCAATTATGCACCATGACATAGTATACACTCAAATAAACTTATTGTGTTTATAAGCTAGAAATGAATATTTGAAGTTTGTGAATGGAAGTGAAATACGATACATAGCTAATTGAATATTTATGTTATCAACAAGATGGCAGCTGATGGTGGTTTTAACATCATTTACTGACCATGAAGTCTTAGACCAAGTAATACTAAGGATCCCTGATAGTTTCCTCCGTTTAATGAAATAAAAACAAACTGCTGGAGGAATGAGGGATGGAGGGAAGGAGAGAGGGAGAGAGGGAGAACAGAGTTTCACAAAACCTCCCAACTAAGCCACAGTTCATTATTTGAACATAGTACAATCTTCGTTTGTTATCTACTAGATACAGATAAGGATATGAGTAAGAGCTGAAAATATGGAGGTTTGGTGGTGATTAAATAAGTAAGATGAAACAGAAATCGACTAAAAGATGGGTAAATGAAACGCATACAATGTTAGAATCCATTCGATACAGCTCGAAATCGATCGCCTGTTTACTGATACCTCAACTGTTTATTTGATTGTTCTCTTCCTCCCAGATCATGCTTCATTTCCCTTATTTGTTTCTTCTGTCTTTATTAGTAGTAAGTTGAACTGATGCCCTATTACATCACATTCTTGAATGTTCTATTCATTACCACCTTTAGCAGAATATTCTGATCTTCACTTAACGGCTAATCCCTGTTATACATCCAAGTATTCGTTCCTTTTGTTTCAGTTCAGTACTATACATGCTTGAGAAAATATTACAGTAAGACTGAATAAGAGAACTTCTAGGTAAGTAAATTTTGCAAGTTGATATTTAGACTTAGAAAAGATCTTGACAATTTAAGCTAGAAGTAAACCTAATTCACTAAAAGAATTGAAAATCAGGACCACTTATACTTATGAGTGAACGATAACATTCAACTATTAACTTGAACTCTGTTTCAATGCTGCTACTGGAAGTTTACTCAAATGTCATTTATATGTTGCATTGCTTAACTATCAAGTTATCTTGATGTAATTCAACTAGAGATAAATTAGTAAAGGAAGTCAATGACAAGCTGTTGATTAAACTACCTGATGTAGATTGGGTTAACAGGTTGATGGGTTAAAATGTCACTCATCATGTTACTATTATTATTATATTATTAGTCCCTTGGGTTCCTAATGGAACATAGGGCTTCAGTAGCACATCTCCAATGCGTTCTGAAATCTTTTGAACCTGGCTCCACGACAGCCCACAAACTCTCATTTCTTCCTCACACCATCTCCTCCATATCACCCTCACTTCGGACGCCCAACTCGTCGTTTCCTATCTGGGTTCCACTCGAGTGCTTGGTGCGTGATGTCCCCAGTCGGCTTTCTCAGTGTATGCCCAATCCATCTCCACTTCCTTCTGCATATTTGTTGAGTGGTAAGTTCTTGGTTGGTTCGTTCCATACAGGAGCACTGATTTGACGTTGGTGCTGAAAATCCGCATCTTGTTCCACATGCTTAGTGCAGAAGATCTCCACACTGGTTTCAGGCTAATGAACGCCTATCTTGCTTTTCCGATTCTCACTTTGACCTCTTCGTCTGTGCAGTCGCCTGTAGTTGAAGCAGTGCTGCCTAGATAGGTGAAGGAGGTTACTTCCTTTAGGTTTCTGCCGTTGATGGTGATTGGAGTTTGTTGTTGTTGTTGGTGGTGGTGGTTGTGGTGTTGGTTGGGTATCTTCATCACCTGTGTCTTCTCTACATTCACTCGAAGTCCCATCTCCACTGCCTCACCTCTTCTCTCAACTTGTTGAATTTTGACTGTAGATCTTCAGGTTTGTGTGACATAAGACACAAGTCATCGGTGAAATCCAAATCTTCTAGGATCTTTTCATCGATGCAGCCAGTGTATGCCCGTCTTCTCGCCCCCCACAGTAGTCTGTTGCATGATCCAGTCAGTTGACCACAATCAGGAAGATGATGGATGAAAGTAGGTGGCAACCTTGTCTTACTCCTGTCTTTACTTCAGAGGCATCACTGAGTTTCCCATTGTGAAATACTTGGTATGTGGGGACTTCATATAGTTGTTGAATGAGATTGATAGTGGTTTGTGGTAGTGAAACTGTAGTGTTGAAGCAGCAGTTTCGAAATTACTTGTCGGTCGACGCTGTGGGAGGCCTTTTCAAATTCGATGAAGTTGAGGTAGAGAGAGAGAGAGAGAGAGAGAGAGAGAGAGAGAGAGAGAGTTGACTGCTCTTCTCTACTCTGTTCTATGATGATGTGAAGCGCAGCGTTGCAATTTGATCCTCACATGATTTATACTTCCTGAATCCAGCCAGCCTGTTCCGGTGATAGTTTTGAATGGAGTGCATCGTTTAGCCTTTCCAGGATGATGCGGCTTAATATTTTGCTTTGGGTGGACAGGAGAGTGATTCCGCGCCAGTTCTTGCAAACACTGAGGTCTCCTTTCTTCGGGAATTTGACAAGGTAGCCCGTCTTTCAATCTGCAGGTACCTTCCCTTCATTCCACACCTTCTGCAATAGTGGTGTGAGCATGTCTGCTGTTGTCTCTGAGTCTGTTCTCAGTGCTTCTGGCGGGATCCCATCTGGTCCTGCTGCTTTCCCACATTTCAGTAGCTTTATAGCGTTCAGGACTTCCACTTTTGTTGAAGAATTTATGTTCACTTGTAGTTCAGTGGCTGTAGGTGTTATTTCTGGACGAAGTGTAGGTGGTGGTCGATTCAAGAGCTTCTTGAAGTGGTCGGCTCATCGTTTCCTTTGTTTCTCTTCTTTCGTAGTTAAATTTCCGTCATCACCTTTTATTGGCTTCGTCTGCGTAGATCTCTTCCCAGATAGCAACCTGGTTATTTGATACAACGTCGTCAGGTCTCTATCTCTCCTACCTGCAGCCTGTTCTGCTTCACTTGTCAGTGTTTTGTAGAAGTGTCTTTTGTCTTTCCGCGAACTCTTCTTCACTTCTTTGTGCATTGTACATATACATATACATTGCACTCAGTTCCTCTTGTCGTAGTTCATCCCTGCACTGGTTTATCATCTGCTTCACCATCCTCCTCTCCTCTCTCAGCTTCCAGGTATCCATCGAGATCCATTCCTTATCTTCTTTCTTCCTAATACGGTTGTGCAGGTTTCTTTCCACATCTCTTTCAAAGGCTTCCAGTGTTCTTCCACACAGGTTTCTTCAAGGATGTTCCTCCATATCTCCCATTTTGTCTTGATGGCTGGCTGCCGTGAAGATTTCCTTTGTAGTTTCATGCTTCAGTTTCCGAGTGTTGTACTTGAATTGAGGTCTATCACCAGCTTCTTTGAAGGCTTTCAACTTGATTTGGAAGATTCCTTGCACCAGATAGTGAGTGGTGTAAACCTACATCTTCTCCTCTTCTTGACCTTGTGTCAAGTAGGCTGCGTCTCCACTTTCTTGAGATTGAGATAAAGTCGATCTGATTTTTAGTGCATTCATCATGTTAATGTAAGTTTTTGCTCTAAGTAGTGATTTATGTCTACGATATGACAGCCAATAATGTCAAAATTCAGCAAATAGGACTCGACCCCAACTCATGAACTATTGGCTAACTTTACAGATCAAAGAACTGTAGCTTATGAATGACAAAGAATACAATGATAAAATATGATATGATCAAAAGGTAAGATGTTAAGAGAATATTTTTCTCGTCTCTAGTCAAATTGTCTCATTCTATTCAAATCTAGCCAATGATCTCAGGTTCAATTCATTTTTATCATCATACTGTATACGGTTTTTCAGTGCGAACATCTGAGGTAGCCGTGATTTGGCAGTCTGTCAAACACACTGATAATCAGTATGATGCTCCCCTCTAATAATTCAGCTCAAATTAGATTCTTACGAGAAAACTTACCTAGGTAGTCAGTTTGAATCAGATGAACAGACAGTGACTTCACATGGTCGTCGAGTAAAAAGAACCTTGGTGACTGAAGGGGAATAAGAGTCTGGTTAGCAGTCGGGTCTTGTAGTTTAGTTGGTTGAGCACTGAACTACTTTTGTGTTTGTGTATAACTGATATATTTGATTTTCCATGTAGTTTTGTTGCTTTAAAGGTTAACATGTCCAAACAAGTTAGACATTCGAAGGTAGTGGATATAATGCAACTCAGCCCATAATTGTTCAGTTGCGCGAGAATCAGGTCATAGTCTGAAAGCTGAGTTATAATCCGACAGTCAGTATCAAGTGTTATCGGTGGATATCTGTTTTCTCTCAATTTAAATTACTCCTTAAGATCTCTACTGCACATTTTAAACTGTTAGAATTCCATCCCAAAGTTACTACGAGGCAGTGAATTACTGTTCACATAACTGGTTAATAAACAACACTTTACCTGGGAAATTCCATACTTTTCTCAAGTTTATCAACAATATTCTCTCCGAAATTGTAACTTTATCAAATGACCTCCATTTACCAGGCTGTTAACCTGACGAAAATCACTATTACAACTGAAAGAAATTCGAAGACACGTATGAAGGAATGGATATATAATGTCAACAAGTGGGACAGTAGTCGTTAAATATGTTACACCTTGCACTAAAACCGTCATTTGCAAAATGTGCTTTATTTCCTCTCCTGCTTCTTTCTTGATTTGCTCTTCATACGCCTGTCTTGTATCTTGCGTTTCTCATGGCGAAATCTTTACCCATTGCTGGTAATTCCCTATGATTTCTGTCACCCTCCCAACATATACTACTTATATCCATTCTTGTCAGTAACGCCCACTACACTACTACTACTACTACTCAGTTTACTGGTTTCAATGCTGACACTACTACTACTCACACTACAAACTGGAATACTGAAATGATTTAAGTTTATTTTCCATGGAGATAAAAGTAAAACATAACTAGGGAAGAAAAACAAAACAAAAGTAAACATTTCTGGTGAGTGATTAGGTTAGTTAACAGAATGTTATCAAAACCAAAATATAGTATATTGCTGTTGTTAGACTGCTTAATGTCGCATTATACATATTTATTAGTTCATATGGCCATCTTTGCATATACACTTTGCAAAGAAATGAAATAAATCGAAGGGGAAAATTATTATCTTGTAAAACAAAAAACGGAGATTAATTGGAGTTAACACAATTTCATTCATGTATATGACTGCTTATCTGATAAATTCATTAGGATTGATGATGATATTATGAGTAGATGAAACAGTAGATGATGAATGGTTATCAGTGTCCACATTACTATCATTAGTAATATTACTATTATTAGTAGGAGATAAATATTCTTTATCAAGAGATTTTGTCAAGTTCTGTTCAATATTTTCATCAATTAGTGTTGTATCTGAATGTGTACGTATATGTTTATTTAAATGATCACTACGTAGAAAACGTTTATGACATAATGGACAAAGGAAACGTTTTTCACCAGTATGTGTACGTAAATGACGTTGTAATTCATCAGAACGTGTAAAACGCTTACCACATAATAACCAATTACAAACAAATGGACGTTCACCTGTATGCCATCTTAAATGAGCTTTTAAATGACTTGTTTTATTATATACCTTACCACAACCTGGTACATGACAACTATGCAAATTTTTACGTCGTAATTCAGCTGCTGTACTAGGATTAGTTAAATTTAAATGATCCAATTCTTGGCAGTTTGGACAATCACATGTTGGTCGACCAACATATCGTTTCACTGTTGTTGTTGTTGTTGTTGCTGTTGTCGTAGTCGTCCTCAAATTATTATTACTATCATTATTATTATTTGATAAAGATGATTTTATAAGATTTACTGAATAATCATTGTTAAATGAAGAAGCTATTGATGATATTGATGGTGATGACTGAAGGGTGAAATTTTTGCGATACCTATTGAAACTTTTAATCGATTCTCATCTTCTGTTTGATTATTGATTAATGGTGAATACTTTGGCGTATTATTCACTTCTATAGGATGAAATGTATTATTTGCTGATAGAAATGTTCTATAAAGTGATGTATAATCAGATTGTATAGATGAATTATTCATATTAGTACAACTATCAGGCTCCCTGATATCAGAAGTATTACTAGTAGTCGTTATTCCGCTGTTATATACTGGACAATGTGCTACAGCAGCAGCCATGAGTATCGACTTATAGGGATCATTTGTACTCAGTAAATTACACATATTATTTGACCAAAGATTATGATCATTACTTCTGGCATTATTATTATTATTATTATCATCCTTCATATGCGTATTTGACGGTGTATCGAATGATCGTAAGGATGAAGTGGTTTCAATATTGTGATAGAAGTATGGATCCCTTGGATACTGAGGGATATTTCTTTCAGATGTATGCATAAAACAATGTGATTCATCCAAAGCAACATTACGTAATGTAGTCTGATAACTATCAACATTATTATTATTATATACAGAATGAATTTGCGAATAGTTAGGATAACGCTGAGGTGAATCCCATGTACTATTTGTTGTGAAGCAGTTTCTTTCATGATTGTTGATTGATTTGAAGAATGGGGTATCTTCAGGAATCTCATTAGGGAATCTGTTGTTGATCAGTGCGTGTATACCACTTAACCAATCCGATTGTTGGTTCTGGTATTGTTGTCGGTGTTGCGTATTTGTCTGTTCATTATTAGGTAAACTAGCCTGTAGATGGTCACTATTACCGTCATTATTATTATTATTATTATTATTATTATTATTAGTTGAATATAACGACCATGGTGAATAATTTCCACCTATTTCTGTGTGAGAATATTTGTTTAAATTTTGATAAAAATTACTGTCATCTGAATTCAACTCGTGAAGATGATGATGAGGGTGTGAAGTTCTGTTGTAATCATCGTCATTCGTATTTATGTTCTTATCCAGACTGGTATGAATCGACGTGGTAGTGGTATTAATACCGCTTGTATGTTGCGTATCCTCTGAGTTCTGTAGATGACTACTTGTGGTAGTAGTAGTAGTAGTAGTAGTAGTATCGTAGCATGATGTAATCGTAGGTTGGTAGCTAGTATAAATTTCATCAGCTGAACTATATGTCTCATTCATTATATTTTTATTATATTGCTGTAATAAAAATTGTTGATAATATACGCTTGGTGATGCTGCTAGATGGCAACTAGGCTGAAGATGGATTCCTTTTGCTTCATTTTCTTCTAAAGGTATCACTATAGGATGTGTTCCTGGCAATGATAGTGACGGCGGTGGTGGTGATGATGAACTTGTCGGTAATAATGACACTGACGACGACTGAATGTGTGAATCATGCGTTGAAGTATACGGATGAGATTCATTCAACTGGTGAATAGAATTGAAATTGTTACAAACAGATGAATTCGGCGAATTGATTTCAGTTAACCTGAAATCTATGCTTGGCTTACTCATAACTGTATAGGTTGGAGAATGTTCATGGTTAAACGATTGTATCATTGTGTTTATATTGCTTTTCACTGGGGCTGTTAGATTTTCATGTGTTTTCCATAGAATAGTAGATGGTAAATTCACTTGAAATAAATTGGCAGTATCCTTAACTTCATTCTCTGAAGGAATCATTACTTGATCTTGTGATGTTAGTAATGATAAAGAAGTTGGTTTATCATTGATATAAGCTGACATTATTTAGGCAGAACTCTGTAATAATAGAAAAGAAAAGGAATATCATTTTTATGCTGTTTCAGTTGAATTAATCAATGGAAGATAACTGATATAGTTGTCAAGTCTCCTAATGTTCATCGAAGTCTGCTGACCAAATACGCTATATGATTCATAATCTAAATGAAGTGACAGAGTCGGCTACTGACTGACTCCTAACATTTGAGACTATTTAATTCACATGAACTGATGTCAGCTGGAGAACGACTGAAAATCGGGACTCACTAGACATATGTCTTGTTCTACTAACCGACTCCTCAATAGTGCGGATGCTCGACCCCACCAGAGATCCAAACTAGGACCTTCATGTTTCGTAGTCATTACGTTGCAAGTGAGTTGGGCTCAATTCCCCGTGGGGTCGTGTATGCGTACTGCTGAGGAGTCCTGTACTAGAACGAGACATCTGTCTCAAGTTCTCAGGTTTCTAATCATTTTCCAGTTGATGTCATCCCATAGTGAATACCAAATTGAAATCAATCAATAAATTCCTATACATTTTCAAGGTGAATTTCCACTTCATCCTGTCTGTTTCAATTTTCAGACTAAACTAGCTTTGAGAGGTGATTCCTGAATTTTCAATGAAAAGTTGTGACTGGTGGAACAAATCTGCTGGCCGTGAGGACAAATACTCAAAGATGACATTGGGTGTCCTGAACTAACAGAAATTGGAAATAAGGACCATTGGATTGTAACCTAGTGTCTCAATGGTAACGTGCTAGGCACGAGACTTGAAGGTAGCGGGTTCGATCCCTGGCAGGGTGGGGTCATGTGTGCGCACTGGTGAGGACTCCTTTACAGGTGGGATAAAACAGCTGTCCAGATTTCCAATAGTTCCTCCAACTGATGTCAGTCCATGGTGAATACCAACTTGATAAAATGAAAGGTTTTTAATTAATGTACACCAGTGATCAATAAGTGAGGTGAATTTCGGAGGTGAAAATAAGCCGATGGATAGTCAAACGCTCATGGATATAAGTTACAGCTCCACTACATTCGCCTAACTTCTACAAACTTCCGCTCTACTATAAAGTCATTCACTAAACTTGAAAGTGCAGTGAAATAAAAGAACACATGAACAGCATCTATCATCTCTGCAAGGAGACGCTTATTATCACAAGCAATTCATACCTAAATCCCTCCCATACAGATACAAGGAATGTATCAATGTACAGTACGTCTAGTATAAGTTCAGTATTTGTCAGTCACACGTATGTAATACCTTCAAGATGTACTTTTAAGCAATTTAAGTTGAAATGAGATGATATAGTTTACCAAAGGGTTTATTAAACTTTCTCTCTCTGTATTTTATCAATCACAGGTTGTTAATTGACAGTACACGTACACGGTGTCATTAAAATGTGATATCACTACATGGTGTCTAGCCTTATTTATGGACATTACTTATGTGAGCATTAGTGGAATTATCATATGAGCAATACTGAGGTCAGGTGAAAGACACTATACAAGATATGCAAGACGATTGATGAAGTTGTCAACCTTAGTCGACTGAGATGGCTTGGATATGTGTTACTCATGTCTAGCCACCACCTACCTTGATGTGCCATGTTAGGGAAAGTTGGATTAGGTTGCAAGAAGGTTTAGGGTGAGCAGACTAAGACCAAGCAGCAGTTCACGAAGTCTCTAACTGTTGGTGTAAGTCATATAAAGGGATGTAGACTACCTGGTTGGGATCCTTGAAATGGTACGAACTAGTGGCTGAGGACTGTTGGTAACTTTGCTGAAAATCGGTCACATTGAAGCAAATGTATTCACTCCCTGATGTCTTCTAAAGTCTGAATATTCCCACTGAGCTTCATCTTTAAATTTCACACTCTCTTGCATAACTTCGTTTACTTTGAAATCAGTCAATTTTTATCCACCTGCATTTCGTATTCTACTGAGAAGTGTAGGAACTTGAACCTACGCATTTGTGTGCAAGGTTCCACATTGATTTAGTCTCTCGATCTGACATATTTAAACCTCAGCATTTTGGGTTACAAACTGCTTCAACACTATGGATTACCACAAAGGTCCCTCAACCTCATTCAACATCACCTATATGCTATACTGTGCTGTATGATGCTACATACTCAGTGATTTACAATGGAAAGCTCAGTTGAGTGACGCCTTTGAAGTGAAGACAGGTTGACAGGTAAGACAAGGCAAGGTAAGGCTGCCACCTACAATCACCCATCATCTTCCTGATTGTGGTCGACTAGGCTGAAGTGGTGTGGTGTGGTGTGGACTGGACTGGATCATGCAACAGATAAGTGTGAGGAGCTGTAAGAAGATGGGCATACACTGACTGGCTGGACCGATGAAAACACCCCTGAACAAGAAGATTTCCATTCCGCTCACGATGATGATGATGATGATTTGTGTGTAATGTCTTATGTCTGACAACCTCGAAGATCTACAGGTGAAAAGCAACAAGTTGACAGGAGAGGAGAGGAGTGGAGAGGCGAGGTGACTTGAGATGAGGCAGCAAAAATGTAACTTCGTTCAGGCAAATGTAGAGAAAGCATAGGTGATGAAGATACCCAACCAACCAACCAACCAACCAACCAACCAACCAACCAACCAACCAAACAACCGACCAACCAACCAACCAACCAATCAACCAATCAACCAACCAACAACAACAAGCAGCACCAATCATCATGAATGAGAGAAATGTGAAGGAAGTAGTCTCTTTCACCTACCTAGACAGGACAGCATCGTTTCAACTACATGTGGTGGCACAGGTAACGGCATAGATGAGGATGTGAAAGCCAGTCGGATTGGAAAGACAACAAGACAGGCCTTCCTCCATTCATGTGAAATCAGTGTGGAGATCTACTGCACTCCACTGTACTGTATTGCACTCAGTGTGAGGCATGAAGCATGAAGCATGAATAAGATGCAGATTTTCAACACTAATACTGATATATCGATGAAGTGAGTACTTGTGTGTGATGGTTGATAGACTTGGCGCGTTATCTAAAGCATTTCCAAGAAACTGCACACATACATCATCCATAGCTGCCGCATATGCTGGCTTCATACTGAAGATCAGATGAGATGGCCACAATAATAATAATAATATTAAAAGTGAGCAGTGAGGAGCTCAGGTTGGCTGTCTGGCTGTCTGGCAACCAACCAACCAAGAACCCATCAACCAACAAATATACAGAAGTAGAAAGTGGAGGTGAGATGAGATGAGATGGATTGGATTGTGTTGGACATACACTGAGGAGACCATTGAGAGACATCACTTGCCTGGCCAGTCGTTGAGTGGAGTCCAGATGGGAAACGATGAGTTGGGTGTCCGAGGTGAGGGTGGGTGATATGGAGGAGATTGTGTGAGGAATAAATGAGAGTTTGTGGGGAGTTGTGGAGTCGGGTTGATAAGACTGTAGAGAAGAGAGTGAAATGGCTACGTGCTACTGAAGCTGTACGTTCTACTAGGAACCTGAGGGACAAATAATAATAATAAACCTACCTGATGAATCTCCAAAAGGACGAAACACGCATCCTGGATTCCTCTACAGGCTACAACCCAATCGATTATAACAATAATTTTCGGACAGGCTACAACCCAATCGATTATAACAATAATTTTCGGGTTTTGGCCAAATTATATTGATCATTCTGCAATCTTGCCAGCAAACTAGAAGATTCACCATCAAAGGGTAACTCGATGCTGAGTCTCCTAGCTTGATGGTCATATTGTTAAAATGATCGGTAGAATTCGGTCAGTACCCAGGACTAGACAACATGTAATTGGTTTCTGTCCAGTGATCAGTCAGCGTACACTTCTGATGAGCTTGACAGAAGATGCACAAAGCACCATCTCAGTGTTTGCTTCGCCTCTATCTAATTGGCATATACTGCTGATTGATCATAGGAGTTCTCAAATGCCTAAATCAACCAGTACTATTGATCAAGTAGTTCTTAAATACATCGTTATTTAGTGTAGATTATGATTTTAGCAATGTGTCCATAACAACATAAATATGATATTATTCATGTCACTAATGGGATCATAATTGTTATTTTCAGTCTTTAATGAACATAATTAAATTAGGTATTTGATTTAGGAACTGTTCAGGTAATCCATCCCAGTTGCTGATGAAATTTTCATCGTTTGCTTTTGGTTGTGCATTCCTGAGAAGTTCCAAACTAGGTTGGAACGGTTGTACAGCGACATAAAGTTTATCAATAATTCTGTAACTCCATAATGATTCTGCTTTTAAGTCAGTCAGTCAATCACTTTAAACCACTGGTTAAAATCTCTTAATTTTTATTCGGAATTGACAGTTTTTATCGCATCAGTAGGAAACCAGATGTCTAATGCTGAGGAGTCCCATGTTAGGACGAAACACCTCTCCACTGCTTCCATGTTTTAATGATTCCCCAACTGATGTCAGTCCGTGATAAATATTACCTTAGAAATAAAATCTCCATTGACCTGAAAATACATTGCTATGTAGTGCTTACTTATGAGTGACATGCTTCCAGTTAGACAGAACGAAAGTTCTGATGAAAAGCCTTGACCTATGGCGTCAACCAGTCAGAAGTAAAGCATATGCCAACTGAAGACCTTGGTGGATAGTTGTGCTCTGTCGAGAACTTGTAGAAATAGGAAACTGTACACTGTTGAATTCCGACCCATTGGCTAAATGGTTAACGCGTTCTCTCTGAAAGCTGAAGGTACTGAGTACAACCCCTGGGAGGGTGGTGCTGTGAGCAGTGTCATACTTAGACGAAACAGTTATGGAGTGCCGTCAGATGTCCATATATATATATATATATATATATATATATATATATATATATATATATATATATATATATATATATATATATAATCGCGTGTCTTAACACTTGATCAAAAGATTCTCTTTATTGACACGAATCAATGGGATTAGTGTTCACCGTCTCTTCTGCATACAGTGTTAACTACACTTTTCTGTTTGTTTTGTCTATTTTAGATGTCCCTACGACATCAATCACTTCATACATCAATTGTAAATATACATTTTGTGAGGCCTATTTTCATCATATGTCAACAAAAATCCATATTCATATCTTTTGAGTGTTTCATTTTTGAAAGAACATGATTGATGTGACTATCAACTGAAAACATTGTCGAAATTCACAGTAGGAATAGTTGGGATTAACATCAGTGCTAAGCATTTGTAATAAATACATGCAACAGTCGAAGGTAAAGATTATTCAAGTAGAAAAAGCAAAATATATCAAACATGTCTGGCCTGACTAGTATATAAATCCACCTACTGATGATGCCACAGATGGTAATGACTCTGGGTGCATCCACGCGTGAGTGTGTGTGTGTGTGTGTGTACATGTGCCAACCATACTGTATAAGTCATCAGTTTGTTTTAATTAACAATATTTCTAAATCCCAATATTTTCATACCTGTCAATACACAAGAAAATAATACAGAAGTTGAAAAAACATTATAGATGAATCTTAAGCCAGGTGAAAGCAGCGTTTCAGTATTTCCGAGTTTTCGGTGGGGTAGACTATTTTCAAGGAAAAAATCCATCAGTCCGCTATAAAACCCTGATAACTTTCTTCGAGACTAATGGTTAGGAGTTTGTGAAGAAAATAGTTGAGTCAAGTTCCATTATGAGTTAGTGTTTGTTTTAGAAACTGATGAAAAGTAAAATCATATTAATGATGCAGATAAGCTTGCAGTGGAATCCAGGACGCGCGTTTTGCCCTACTTAGAACTCGTCAGCTGAATGTACCTCCCTCCCAGTGAGCAAAGTTGTTCCCACTAAGACTCGAACTTCCAAGTGATTCCTTCAAATTCCACAGAGTTATCCACTAGGCTACCGAGTTAGGACAGTCACCTCTTGTGCGACGGAAACCTATACCTTTAAGGCAGTTGCCATTAAGGATACCTCTCCTAGAAATAGTCAAATCATGAAACTCCTCTCTACGGATTCAAGTCGTATTCTAGCACTCAACTCTGGTTCCTGAATCCTGTGAATCTTTCTATGAGCTGAAAGATGAGAAAAAATATCCAACCTCTGAAAGTAAGCTGTTACAAACTTGACTTGAATCTAAAGGCCACCATAGGAACCACTGAAATAACCAATGAGATTTCGATATTTCGATTGAGAAAGTAGGTTTTCACTAAATAAAGAAACGTAATTAGCTATATCGGTCTCTCACAGTAATTTACTAATACCAAGATCATTGATGTTGGCTCGAAGTCAAATCTTATTGTGGATGCGTACTACTGACGAGTCGTACACTAGGACGAAACAGCTGTCCAGCACTCCCTGGCTTCCGATGGTTCTCCAACCGATTTCAGTTCATGCTGAATACTACCTTAAAAATGAAATCTTCATTGACCTCAGAATACAATAACAGATTTGTTCCAAGGCTGAATGTATACAAAATACTTAGCTAGTTATATATGGACAAGCAGATCTGACATTTCGAGGGTATGCTGTAATGAATGTTACCCTTAACTAATCCAGACTTCTTTGACCAGACGTTTACAGGCATATGCATATGGTTTTCTAGGAACTTGTAAGTTTTTCCATAAGTTTTGAGTGTTTTCGGTTACTTATGTCTTCTTCAGGGACTTAGGGAGTACATTTTCTGTGTACAGACGCTTACAAGGACACAGAGATCGATAATACTGAACGGTTTAAAGAAGAAACAGTAGTGTTAACAAATCCTCTTAGTTTTCAATAATTCTGTGAATCGCTGTAATTCACTTTAAAAACTGATATCAAATGATCTATTATGTTAGTTGGATGGAGGCACTCGACAGGAAGCACTGCCCCACCAAGATTTTTTGCTTTTTGGCACTCATCAGCAAGGCGCATCTGTAACCTCGGTGGAACTGATATTCGGCCTGAGATTTGAATCTCTCATTGCGTAGTGCTGTTATCAGAGACGATACCACTGAACCATTCAAGCTGCGACTGACCATTTGCAGGACTGGAGTGGGTACATCGATTAGTCGCTGGAGCGTAACCAACTTCATGCTGCCCAGTCCTAGAGGTTGCAGATACGCCTTGCTGACGAGTGTCAGAAAACACGAAACCCAGTTGACAAGTAGAACTTCCTGCCGATTGTTTCCATCCAACTAACATCTATTCAAGTGCACTACGTTGTTGAGCCTCCTAGCTTGGTGATCACATTGCAAAGCGATCGATAGAATTCGATCAGTACTTAGGACTAGACAACATGAAGGTGGTTGACCTCCAGTGACCCATCAATGAATTATTGGGAATCTTATGCTTAAAGTAGCATTCATCTTAGGAGTGATATGAGTTGAAGGACCACTGAAAACCTGTAAGCTGAATGGTTAACGCGTTCGTCATGAAATCTAAAGGTGACGAATCCGATCTTCAGCTAGGTCATGGGTGCGAACTGCTCAGGAGTCTCATACTAGGAGGAAACAGCTGTCCCGTGCTCCCAGATTTTGAAAGCTTCCCCAACTGACGTCAGTCCATGATGAATACTACTTCTAAATTAAAACTCCCCATCCACCTCAAAAATACATTACTGTATACTGTTCATTAGTAACATGTTTCCAGATGAATAACACGAAGATCTGATGAATCGTCATGACCTGTGGGATCAACCAGTCGTAAGTGAAGCGGATGCTAACTGAAGACCTTGGGTGATAGTCGCGCTATATGGTGAATTGACAGAAGTTGGAAATCGTGGACCACTGGAGACCGACCCATTGGCTGAATGGTTAAGGTGTTCGCCGTGAAACGTGAATGTCCTGTGTTCGATCGGTAGCTGAGTCGTGGGTGCGTACTGCTGAGGAGCCCCATACTAGGACGAAACGGTCACCTAGTACTACCATGTTTTCAGTGTTTCTTCAACTGATGTCAGTCCAAATAAAATAATCTTATTCTCATTGGTGACTAGCTTCGAGAGGTGATTCCCGAAGCTCCAATAAGAAGTCGTGACAGGTGGGGCAAACCAATGAGAGTAATGCATGAAGGTGACGCTATATCATGAACGGGTAGAAGTAGGAAATCTGGTTTACTGGTAACGTACTGGCTGGTGGACCTGAAAGTCCTGGGTTCGATGTATGTCGATACAATGGGTGCCTACTGTTAATGAGTCCTTTGTGGAGACTGCATAACATTGTGTATAAACCACTTCAACTAAAAGCAACATTTCCTTTTCATCGTTTTTTACACATTCTGTACATTCTTCCTAATACTTGTAAAAACGAATGTTGTTTATACACACCCTTTTTTGGTTGTGGCGGTAATTACAGCTTTTGCTGCTACTAATCGTGGAAATATAATGCGCTTCTAACCATTCCGGCTTCTGACTCCGCGACTATTGCCTATTGTGCATAATAACTGATTGTCTTGGGATTTCACAGGACTTCTCATCCTACTTCCAAATATTACTACAATCGAGCCGACCAACGATCACTGCGGAGAGTCAACAAATATCGCCTTCTGATCTCTGGAGTATCCAAAAATTGTGGTGGACAATACCGAAGAGATAACCTCCAAGTAACCAGTGATTATCTATAACATTGACAATACTGTTTATACTATAACGTATAACGTAGTTTGTCATTTTGGTTTACTTGACATTCTTTGGGTCCACTACACCCTTAGGAAGATGAAACAGCTTTTAGGTGGCACCATTTTACAGAAGTTCTCCAGCTGATATCTGCTTGTGATGGAAACCATTTTGAAATGAATCACTTCCATATGTGTCTCTTAACAAAAGTCTCAACAACAAAAATCCCTTCATACCTTTATATAAAATGTTTTACATGTTTTTCCCTTTCTTAGAAAAATTTTTTTTGCCTACAATCAGTTATAACTTGTTCACTTCAAAAACTATTCTCAACAATTGGTTTCATGTTATCTTGTCTACTAACCAATTAACCAGTTAAATAAATTGGCAAGCGTCACTTATTCTACTAAGTGTTAATTATTCTCTGATAAATTGTTAAACAGAAAATTGTATTTTTTTGTTTTACAAATTCATTTTCTTTTATATGAAGAAAAGAAAGTGGAAAAGTCTTCATCTAAGCTCTTAATATAAAGATATTGAAACAATTTAGCCACTTAATGAACAGAATCAAGAACACAATTCTGAAGTGATTTTAAAAAGTTAACTTGACAAGTATGTGGAAAAAAAAGTCGATAGTTGTTACTTGAATGTCTGTTTTCATGACATCTTCATATCTTCTAATTGATTAAGTGCTTGGAATTGTTTCGAAAAAAAAGTTTTTTGTATATCTGTATACGCTGGTTCTAGTTATTCTTCGTGTCACCCTACCCCCCCCCCATTCTCTCTACCTTCAACATTCGGATGGAATAACTTAGTAGAACATATATAATTGTCGGCAGTTTACAAAAAAACTGTACTTCTATGTTTCATACTATTTCAGGCTCATCAACAGCTCAAATTTGCAATAATAAGCATTACCCTAATGCTACATGTTACATCGAAAATTCAAAGACGCATTCATCAGAATCACTTTTAGGTCAAAAGTCTATTAGATAATGTACACTTATTTATTTCAATATGGAAAGCATTAATTAATGGACAGAATGACATCTAGTAATTAATTGTGTTGATTTGCATGCAGGCTATATTGGCTATATCAAAGTAATCTAAACAGTGGATAATCATTTCAGTTGTTTGATATGGACCTTATCATGAGATATACTGAACAACTTAAATAGTAGTATATTTTATTATTTCATAACGTTTTTGCGTCACATATCACACCTTGTCATTTTGGCTGGATGATATCCAGCGGAAAATTTGTTGACAACACAATTCGACAGTTGAAAATCTACTCATAGGTGTCCTCATAAATCAGTCATCCTAATTAAAAAGCTTACTGCATATGGGTCGGGAACAGTTTAGCTCAATTTTAAGGTTTGTGGGGATTTATTGATTTTGGGTTGGTATTCGTCATTGACTGACATCATTTGGAGAAACATTGGAGACGTGAGAGTACTAGACAGCTGTTTTGTCCTAGTTTGGGACTTCTCAGCCTAGATTATAGATCTGAGTCGTTTCAATGGTAATCTTATTAAAACCACAGTCGAGCAATGGTGGCAAAATCCTCAGTTGGGACATACATCGGGTAGCTTTAATTACGAATTTATCAAAGTTGTGGTTGAGTCAATAGTATAAAATCTGTTCTACATCGAATATTTTCCGTCTGATGTTTCTTCAAGTGACATTATTTTGTAAGTACCATATAGAAGAGATTCTGCTCCATATAACTATCTAAAAATAGTAGACTGAAGTAAAGCCTTGTAGCGTCACACACTTCTCCAGAGTCAATAGCCTAGGGTTTGACGACATTCAACATTGATGTTAACCTTTATAGTTTTACCGGACTCTCTAAGCTGAAGGCACACGGTCAAGCATCTACGCCATTTGGCACACTGTAGGGTTACGTCGCCCTGCTCGTGATCGACCCTCTAGCCAGTTAGTTGGAACGCGCGGGTATCTTGACACAATCTCGCAAATATACTATTCCATCCGACTACGCTACTGTGTTTTTTCCTGGTCTCATATTCGTGGGTATATAAGAAGTGAGAATAATTACTGACTGGCATCTGCATCTATCAAGTTCGCACCAGGACAATTCCTAAATTGGTGACCTCGACGCGATAACAAATCATAAAGTCTAATCCAGGCATGTCTTGTCAGTGAATGCCAAAAAACACTAAACTTGTATCAAGCAGGACTTACTACTAATCACTTACAACTACTTAAAACAAATTAGTGATTAATTTTCTTTGAGTATTTGTCCTCACGGCCATCAGGCTTTGACTCCACCGGTCAAGACTTGTCATTGGAACTTCGGGAATACTTCTCAAAGCTAGTCACCAACGAGCACTAGTTCAATTAAATTTTGAGGGGGTTGTGGAGATTTGGAAATATTTCAAGTTGTTATTCATCGAAGACTGACATCAGTTGGAGGAACAAAGGAAACCTGGAAGCACTGGACAGCTGTTTCGATCCCTGCTGGTGGGGTCGTGGGTGTGCACTGTTGAGGAGTCCCATACTAGGACGAAACAGCTGTCCAGTGCTTCCAGGTTTCCTTTGTTCCTCCAACTGATGTCAGTCTTCGATGAATAGCAACTTGAAATATTTCCAAATCTCCACAACCCCCTCAAGAATAATTTTCTACTAAAAATTGGTGAGTCAATTTTACCATTGTCTACTGAAGTCAATCGACTGTAACATAACCACTATTTATTCTATGCTGTAGTGTAAATTAGATTTTCTGACATTTTAAAGAGAAGTCATAACCTACGGGACTAGATAAGTCGGGTGTAAATGTAAAGAGTTAACAAATACTCGAAATATAATCTAATGGGTTCTCTTTGTTTAACCATGTGGTAACTCGACCAGCCATGTAGGACGATGCAGACTAGGTGGTTGGGGTCGACGGGGCAAGAGGAACCAGTGGTTGGAGACCCTAGGTGATACGGCTTAGAACCGATGTCAGTGGTGCAGATGTATACACACATTATCCTCATCTTAACGACGCTATATCGAATCTCACCATTTTGCCACTCCTCTTTCCTTTCTTCTCGTACTTTATATTTCTTTTGACTGCATTCACTTATCTTCATCCTTCACCTCACTACCTTTCTACTTGATGAACTGAAGTGAGGTGCGGCAACTCGGACCGTTACGCAGTAATGCCTGGTCCTATGTTGATGATGATTGATTGATTATTGAACTCGACCAGCACACAATTTGATATTTATATAGTCACTCCATATAGGGTCATATGGTCCCACATCTAAGTTTTCTCAAACTAGGATCAAACAAGTGTTAACTGCTCCCTACTAGTCAATAATTCTCTGATTGGTTCCCATCTGAGATGAAAAGTTTGGAATCAGTCATTTCCTCACACAATACACACAAAATGAATACAAATTAACAGCGAAATAATAAGTATCTTTATCAAGTAACATTATTCATCCAACTATTCATAATTTTCTCCACATTGGAAAAATCGTATTCGCAAACATGAAACATTCAAAAGATAACTGAAATCAAGGAGCGGACACGTAGACTGTCATCTATCAAAGTGAAACTGATGAACTGGTGGTGAAAATTATAGTGTCAATAATTGAACGATCACTACTGTTGGTAGATGGGCTTCTGTACCTATGCCTCAATACTGCTGGATATTCATGTTGGTGACTAGCAGATGAATCCAGTACGCATGTTTCGTCCTACTTAGGACCTATCGGCTGGATGTACCTGCACTTCGGTGGGTGATGCTGTTTCCGTTCAAAGTCGAATCCAGTACTGGTCGCTTCAAACAGCAAAGCGTTACTTACTTGGAACAACTAGGTGCACCCAACTGACGAATCCCGAATAAGACGAAACGACCTGGGAAATTACAAGTATCAAACAACAACAACAACTGATACCCGCTACACAAGAGGTGGCTGTCGTGACCCAGGAGCATTGTGTATAACGCGTTGACATTTGAAGCGATGAGTACTGAATTCGAGTTGTAGTGATAACAACACCACTCACTAATGTTCAGGTCATTACAACTGACGGGTCTTAAAAAGGACGAAACAAGCGTCCTAGATTCCTCTGCTAGTCACCAACGTGAATTGAACGGTTAATTTTGGTATTTATTTTTAAATTTCAACCATTGTTAGAACATTTGAACTGATTTATTGTGAGGATAACTTTCACAGATGTACATCAACCGAATCATAATTATGGAATTGAGAAGCGTTAATCAACGTTTTAGTCTAGTTTACAACTCTGCTTAGAGTTTTCCTGATCAACTTTCGATAAGAATTGAATTTACACTTTTAGAGGTAGTATTCATCATGGAATGACATCACTTGGGGAATCATTGAAAATCTGGGAGCACTGGACAGCTGTTTAGTCCTAATATAGGATTCTTCAGTAGAACGCACCCATGACCTGGCTAGGGATCGAACACAGGAGCTTCAAGTTTCACGGCGAACACCTTAACCATTCAGCCACTGGGTCGGTCTCCAGTGGTTCACAATTTCCAACTTCTGTCAATTCACGATATAGCGTGACTATCACCCAACGTCTTCAGTTAGCACCCGCTAAATTAAAATTCCTCATCCACCTCAAAAATACATTACTGTATACTGTTCATTAGTAACATGTTTCCAGATGAATATCATGAAGATCTGATGAATCGCCATGACCTGTGGGATCAACCAGTCGTAAGTGAAGCGGATGCTAATTGAAGACCTTGGGTGATAGTCGCGCTATATCGTGAAGTGACAGAAGTTGGAAATTGTGAACCACTGGAGACCGACCCATTGGCTGAATGGTTAAGGTGTTCGCCGTGAAACGTGAATGTCCTGTGTTCGATCGGTAGCTGAGTCGTGGGTGCGTACTGCTGAGGAGTCATATACTAGGACGAAACAGCTGTTCAGTGCCCCCAGATTTTCAATGGTTCCCCAAGTGATGTCAGTCCATGATGAATATTATCTCTAAATTAAAAATCCCCATTCATCATAAAAATACTTTTAACTTTTAGTCATGATACATTAATTTTAAGTTGGAATTCCTCATCGATTGGCATCAGTTGCAGGAATATGGGAAACCTGGGGCACTGGACGACTGTTCCTTTCTGGTATGAGACTCCTCAGAAGTGCCCATCCATGACTCTACCTACATCAAGGACCATCAGGTTCGATCGAACATGAAGACAGTTACTCAACGACGACTTTGTATGGAGGTCACACTATATGATGAACTGACAGAAGTAGAAAATATAGACAGTAGGATTCTGATCCAGTGGCTGTATGTAACGTTCTGGTTAGAGAACCCGAAAGTCCTGGGTTCCATCCTCGGCCGATGGTGTCATGGGTACGTACTGCTGAAAAGTCTCGTACAAGTGGGGCGAAACAGGTGTCCAGTACTCTCAAGTTTCTAATGCTCCTTCAATTGATGTCAGTCAATGATGAATTCAATGAATAAATCTCCATAACCCTCTTGATAACATTCTGTATCAACCACTAAAATTATTAATTACTGTGTGTATCTCTTAGCTTGTGATTTTCGACTTCTGTTATTTGTTAACCAGGTGTAACTTTCTTTCTACTTTAATTGTTAACCTTTTTCTTTATTATAAATTAGCTTACACTAGAAAGGTTATAATAAATGTTCCCTATATAATATAGATGAGATGTGTCCTGCTTCGAAATGAACCAATGACTAATCATTCAATTACAATCCAAGAGAGATTTAAAATATTCTATGAGTTTAAAAAAATAGGTGCTAGTGGAAAGTATTCGATGATGATTTATTATACCTTTGAAGAGTTTTATTGTTAAACAGATATGAAAATGACTATTACTTACTTCTAAACAAAAAGCCGAACAAAGTAGTCTGAAAAATATGTTTTATCCATCAAAAATGATCAAAAAATCAGACTATAATTTCTGAAAAAACATTCAATTCTTAATAAGTAATTGATGATATCACTTGTGATTCTCCATCTATGTGCTGAAATTGAATTAATCGACGTCTAATTGCATGTGGGCTTCTATTTAGATGCCTCGATATTGTCTGAAAAATTATTGTTATAATCGATTGGGTTGTAGCTAGTAGAGGAATCCGGGATGCGCGTTTCGTCCTTTTGGGGACTCATCAGCTAGATTTTTATTATTATTATTATTTGTCCCTTGGGTTCCTACTAGAACATAGGGCTTCAGTAGCACGTAGCCATTTCAATCTCTCCCCTACAGTCTTTTCAACTTAACCTATAGATGATGTATGTGTGCAGTTTGTTGGAAATGCTTTTCATAACACGCCAAGTCTATCAACCATCACACACAAGTACTCACTTCATCGATATATCAATATTAGTGTTGAAAATCCACATCTTATTCATGCTTCATGCTTCATGCTGAGTGCATTCCAGTGCAGTGGAGTGCAGTGCAGTAGATCTCCACACTGATTTCACATGAATGGAGGAAGGCCTGTCTTGTTGTCTTTCCAATCCTGGCTGGCTTTCACATCCTCATCTATGCCGTTGCTTGTGACGCCACCTGTAGTTGGAGGGATGCTGTCCTGTCTAGGTAGGTGAAAGAGACTACTTCCTTCAGGTTTCTCCCGTTGATGGTGATTGGAGTTTGTTGTTGTTTTTGTTGGTCGGTTGATTGATTGGTTGGTTATCTTCATAACTGTGTCTTCTCTGCATTCGCCTGAAGGAGGTCACATTTTCGCTGCCTCACCTTAACTCACCTCGCCCCGCTCCTCCTCTCCTGTCAACTTGTTGGTTTTCGCCTATAGATCTTCGAGTTTGTCAGACATAAGATATTACGCACAAATCGTCATCATCGTGAGCGGAATGGAAATCTTCTTCTTCAGGAGTGTTTTCATCGGTCCAGCCAGTCAGTGTATGCCCATCTTCTTACAGCTCCTCAAACTCGTCTGTTGCATGATCCAGTCGAGTCGAGTCGAGTCGAGTTCAGTCGACCACAATCAGGAAGATGATGGTTGATTGTAGGTGGCAGCCTTGTCTTCACTTCAAATGCGTCATTCAGCTGAGCTTTCCATTGTGAATCACTTGGTATGTGGCGTCTTCACATAGCTGTTGAATGAGTTTGATACACGTTTATGACACTAAAGGTGTGGTGTTGAAGCAGCAATTTCCAAATTAGTTATCGGTCGACTCTGTCAAAGGTCTTTCCAAAGTCGATGAAGTTGAGGTAGATATCAGGTAGATTTATTTGTAACAATTCATTTAGAACATCAGATATTCAGATAATATCGAGACATAAGCATAGTAGCCCATCTGCCGACAGTGGTTGATCACTTCGATTCTGTACAACAATCGAAAATTGCAAGTAAATCAACAATTAATTATAACTAATACTTGTTGTAGAAGAGGTGGCTATCATCGCTTTGTGGCCCAGTGGGTAATACTTTGTCATATGAAGAGATAGGTACGAGATCCGAGTTCAGGTGGGTGCAGTTACATCCAGCCATCAAGTCCCATAAAGGATGAAACTAACGCCCTGGACTCAACTGCTAGTCACCATGAAGTGAATTATAAGAATTCAAAATCTAAGTCTGTTAAACACCTAACTCTATCTCTAAAAATTGGGTATAATTTGACTTCAAGTTAGTTTTCATCAAAAAATGACACCTTTTGGAGAAGCATTGAAAACCTGAGGGCATTCGACAGCTGTTTCCTCCTAGTATTATTGTGAGACTCCTGAGAAATACGCATCCACGACTCTACCACAACAAAAATCCAACTCAGTACCTTCAGTTTTCACGGCGAATGTGTTAACCATTCAGTCATTAGGTTAGAATTCAGAGGTCTGTAGTTCCCTACTTCTGTCAGTTCGTGATATAGCGTAACTATCACCCATAGTGTTCTATTCTGATTGGCTGATCCTGCAGGTCACAGTTTCTCATGAGAACTTCACAACATCCATCTCAGTTCATGGTAATTCTATCTCAAAGTTAAAATCCCCATTAACTTCAAAATACATTGCTGTATAGTCATCGGTCATTAGTGACATGCTTTGAGATGGATTACGCTAAGGCTCTAATGAGCAGCTGTGATCTGATTTCTTCCATATGATTCAATGTGTAGAATCTTGATGTGATCACATTCACCTAGATCGATTTTAAGTATCCAGG
This sequence comes from Heterobilharzia americana, assembly GCA_944470555.2. Lineage (NCBI taxonomy): Eukaryota > Metazoa > Platyhelminthes > Trematoda > Strigeidida > Schistosomatidae > Heterobilharzia > Heterobilharzia americana. The sequence continues at coordinate 32,942,594 of OX104130.1, forward strand.
CTATGGTATACACAATTACAGACATATATTATGTCACAAAGTATATAGGATAACTATAAAACAGGTTACATGATAAAATTGATTCCACTTCATTGTTATTTACACTGTTGTTCTTATTTGTTGTCACGGTGAATGAATCATCACCTTTACAAGAAATCGATAAGTTAGTTATCCAATCTACTCAATAAACTGATCTAGTGTATTTTATAGCCGATTACGTAACCTAGTCTACTTAGATGTTTACCTGTTCACTGAAGGAGGATTTTAATATAGTATCCAAGTTATTGTTGTCATTGGTGTATTTACTTTGTTATTTGTTTGAATAGATGAAAAGTTGAATGAGCAGAAAGATGATGACATAATAGAGTGTGGCTGTAGTAACTAACTACGTATTTGATTTTTTTAAGTTCACTCAAGTTTGGTTCCTTAAACTAATTTAAATCAAATAAGAAAGAGTAGATTTTCCAAATCATAATCTATTTCACTGTATTCTTTTTAACTGCCTATGAAATAAACAGAAAATTCTTGAGTGTTTACTGCCGAAAAGATGCTAACTAGAAGGAAACAGCTTCCCCGCTACTTCCAGGTTTTCAATGGTTCCCCCAGCTGATAATCAATCTATAATGAAACTATATTAATTTATGGTGGTCACTAGTTATATTCTTGTCAATGAATATCCTGAAATTCTAATAAGAAGCTGTGACCTATGGGGTCACCTAGTTGGAAGTGAAGCTGATGCTAGATGAAAATCTCGGTTGATATAGTCGCACTATATTGCCAATTCACTGAATTAAGAATCTATGAATCACTGAACTTCAACCAAATTGCTAAATAGTTAATGAGTTCTCTGTGAAACCTATTATCCTTAATTTTGACCACTAGTGGAGTTATGCCGTGGGTATATACTGCTAAGAAGTATGATACTGCCTAAAAAAACTTCTTCATTTCAAATAAACAAGTAGTAAAATATTTGAAAATCAAGAGAATGGGTCATCATCAATGATTTAAAGATGATCTACTTAAAGGTGAAACCAAATATTACAATGAATGATTGAATGAAGTCACGAAAATATTTCTCAAAACTGAGTAATTTTTTGGTCATTTAATGAATTCATGCAAGTCAGTCAGTCAGTCAGTCAGCCAGTCAGTCAGTCAGTCAGTCAGTCAGTCAGTCAGTCAGTCAGATTGAGCTGATCTAATCAATCCAGCTTTGTAACATAAAGCTATTCAATCATAAGGCACTGATAAACTTGGTCTCAATTCAGCGAAGCAGCTTGTCGGTGCTCAGATCACTCTAAGTTGATCACCAGAATCTACTCATATGTCTGAGTAGTGTGTTACTAATCATGTTTTTCAGTAGTAAATTTTGTAAACAGTAGTTAGTAAAAAATTTTCTTCTACTGAAGAAGAAATATCTTTAAACACTCAAAGAAAGAAAAATAGAATTTCTAAAGCTTAATCAGATCATTTCAATAAACTTGAAAGTGGAAAAAGACAACTTAATCTTTAAACGATTCAAAATAACTGTTTCTTGGCTACCGATCTTCCAACTTATCGAATGATCTATGAAAATCTACTGGTAACCAATTGTTAATATCAATCCATTTCATAGAATTTTTATTTGGATAAATCATATAGTAACCATCTATCAGTCATCAAAATATCCACTTGGTATGGTCGTTTCTTTTTTTAATCGAAATCCAGTTGAATCGACAATGTGAACACTTACCCAATCAATTGTCCAATTGACTATCTGAGATCTCTCTATTAACTGAAGTCAATAGAACATCGTATCAGTTACTGTTGAAACTGTCGATTACAATTCTACAGTAAGTCAGATCTTATCAAACTTGTTAGAAGAAGTTATCATTTCTACAATCTGATTATATATATATTGACGTGTTAAGGTATTTCGTATGAAGAATGAAAATCACGAAAGCAAGATAAGAAAGGTATTAAAAGGAATAAGTATAAAGATAGCTGAATGCTAAGAACTGATCAGTTTCAATGTAGTATTCACCATGAATTGACATTGCTTAGAGAACCATTGAAACTTCGGAGCGCTGGATATCTGTTTCGCTGTAGTGTACAACTCTTCAACAATAAACACCCATAAAATTCTGAATTTGTGATGAGTAGCCATGACCTGTGGAGTCAACCATTTGGAGGTGAAGAGGATACCAACTGAAGATTTTGGTAGATAGTCACTTTATATAGGGAAACTGTGAACCACTAAACTTTGATCCAATGGATGACTGGTTAGTGGGTTCACCATGAGATCGAAAGGTGCTGGGTTCTATTCCTGGTGTGGTTGTGGATGTGTACTGCTGAGGAGTCCTATACTAGGGTGAAACAGTTTTTCAGGTTTTTTAGAGGCTCTCCAACTGAATGAATACTGCCGGTATCCGGTATATTGTCATGTAAGCTTTATGTAGCATGACTGAGATTAATGGTCATTATTCCGTTCAAAGAGTGTGTGAAATCCACAGTTTTGAGCGTAATTTCGATTAATCTCTTCATTTATTTTAATAATTTTAATCTAGAGTACCACATGAAACTTACACGGTAACGTATAGGATACTGGCAATACCTTTAAATAAACAAAACTCTCCATAAATTTCACACCAAATTGTTTCATTCACGAAATGATAGTTTATTTGACAGCTAACACTTGGATTTCATGAATTATTGTCATACAGATAAGTGTAACGGCCTCGTACTGTTTGTTAGTTATCGTTTACTATTAAATGTAAGCACATTCCAAGTACTTGCTGGTTCGTCCGCTGATGTTTTTCTCTTCCTCTTTTCCTTCAAATTCTCATCACTAAATTTACATGCCACCCATCCCCCTGCATTAATGTACCACCTACCTATAGGTTAAACGAAACCCTAGTAACAGCTGGTCATTACAATGACCATAATGTATGCATTTTGTTTGGGAAAGGAAATGAGTGACTTTAAAGGGCCGCCCTAGCAGCTCACGAAACAACCAATCACGTTTCTCTATTTTATAAAAAATTGTCTTCTGAGCCGAAATACTGTTAACCTGATTGGTTAATTTAGCAGTTGTTAGGGTGGTCTTTAAAGTCACTCAAAGAAAATCGTCACAAGGATGCAGGTAAATTGATCCAATCGTGTTTAGTAACTGGGGCTCACCAGTATCCACTTCAGCGCAAATTGAAACTAAAGCAGAACAGGTTTACTTTACTGCCACTTATCAGACATTTTGTTACCTAAGTTTAATGTGGTAATCTAGATTTTAAAAAATACCATAATTATCGTGAAAAGATTAATTAAAATTACTCTCAGAAGTATTTATTTCATGCATTGTTTCAACGGAATAGTGACCGCTATCATCAGTCACGCTACATAAAGCTTACACGGCAACATGCTGGATACCGAAAGTGTCATTACATCTCTGATCATTAACGATGCTCAAAATTTGTACTTCCGACTGCGTATTATGGATGACTTTAAAGGCCTTCCTAACAGCTGCTGAGTAGACCAACCAGGCTTCAGTATTTTGCCTAAGAAAGTACTTTTCCATGAAGTACAAGAACCCAATTGGTTGTCTCATCAATTTCTAGGGTGGCCTTGAAAGTCACCCACTAGTTTACGTGTATACTAACGAACAGTATGGCTAGTTAGCAACTATTTACGCTGATATGCAGATCTCGTTCAGTTAGATCAGAGTGATCTAATCACTGGGCCACCGTTATACACGTTTGATGCCAAGGTCGTAGGCTGTGTACCTGACTGTTGAGTATTTTCATCACTTCTATCTCGCTAGCCTAATCTATATATCAACTGGATTCACTTCTGACTAGTCACTTTGTTTATCTAAGAGATGAAGCTTTATGATGTTGCCTGAGATATGGTTCCGTGGGTAAACTGTCTTAACAATAATGTTGAGCATTTGATAGATTACTCAGATATGAGATATGTTAAAGTGAACCCAGTAATTTATAAACAGTCTGTCAGTTATACTAAAGGTTGATAGTGGCTAGCAGTGGAATCCAGGATGCTTAGTTACATGTAATTTATTGATTTTAGTAAAGTTTTCCATAATGACTGAATTACCTTCAATTATAAAAATGAATTGGACAGTAAGAGGTTAATTGACAGTTGTGTTTTTAAAGTTTAATTTGATACTCTTCAGAAATCTACTCATTAATGTGCTAACAGATTTGGATGCAAAGAAAAAAACTGTTCATCTTTACGTAAACTAAATGAAAAATCATTTTGTTTGAAAGTTACTTTTATAAAAATAATTTACTATTAGATGTCCCTAAATTTCTCGTTATTATTATTATTTGTCCCTTGGGTTCCTAGTGGAACATAGGGCTTCAGTAGCACATCTCCATTCCACTCTCTTCTCTGCAATCTTTTCAACACGGCTCCACAGCTGCCCACAACCTCTCATTTCTTCCACATACAATCTCCTCCATGTCACCTTGGCCTCGAACGCCCAACTCACCGTTTCCCATGTGAGTTCCACTCGAGTACCTGGTGCGTAATGTCCCCGAATGATCTTCTCAGTGCATCCCCAATCCATCTTCGCTTCCTTCGGCATATTTGTTGAGCGATAGGTTCTTGGTCGGTTCGTTCTCAGCCGGTCAGAGTTCCTTGTTGCTGATTCTTTTTATTCTGACCATCTGAGCATCAGTAGCGAGCAAGCTTAGGCAGTTGTTGGTGAACATATATAGTTTGCTGGGAATGCCTTTCGTAACGCAACAAGTCTCTGAATCATAATATAGAAGCACTGACTTGACATTGGTGTTAAAAATCTGGATCTTGTTCCACATACTGAGTGCAAAAGATCTCCACACTGGCTTCAGGTTAATGAACGACTGTCTTGCTTTTCCGATCCTGGCTTTGACATCCTCGTCTGTGCCGCCTGTAGCTGAGACAGTGCTGCCTAGATAGGTGAAAGAGAAAACTTCCTTCAAGTTTCTCCCGTTGATGGTGATTGGAGTTTGTTGTTGTTGGTGATGATGGTGTTGGTTGGGTATCATCATCAACTCTGTCTTCTCTACATTCACTTGAAGTCCCATCTTCGCTGCTCTGCCTCTTCTGTCTACTTGTTAGTTTTCGCCTGTAGATCATCGAGTTTGTGTGACATTAGACACAAGTTATCGGTTAAATCCAAATCTTCTAGGATCTTTTCCGCAGTCCAGAATATCCCCCTCTTCTTACAGCTCCTCACTATTTGTTACATGATCCAGTCGACCATAATCAGGAAGATGATGGATGATAGTAGGTGGTAGCCTTTTTCACTCCTGCCTTCACTTCAAAAGCATCACTGAGTTTCCCATTGTGAATTACTAATCTTGGGGGGGGGGAGGTCTTCATATAATTGTTGAATGAGGCTGATAAAAGTTTGCGGTATTCTTTAGTGTTGAAGCAGTTGCCAAATTACCTCTCGGTAAATTTCTCATTACCACCTATTTTAACAATCCGTTTAGTCGGCAGTCATATTATATTTTCTAAAGAAACTTTTTCCCTATGGTATTGCTAGTAATTCCGTGTGGTTGAATAGACCAAAATGACCAGCCTTAGTTAGTATATGGGCTCCTAAGTATCATTTGAATCAATTGGCCTTGTGCTCGCATCCTAATGGAAACAATATCTCTCATTGTAAATCGGACATATGAGGTTGATAAGTCCCCATCAAGACGAAACATATTTCCTAGATTCTACTACTTACTGGCTATCACTAATCATCATCACCATACTTCTTCGTTGTTTACAGAAAAGTTCAAAAATTCTATTCAGCCAATGTTTCACTAACATGATCGATAGATGTCCTAAGTATGTAAAACTTCATGACTGAACTGTTCAAGTTAATGGATATTAGGCTATTAATTTTCATTATCCTTTCTGTTTTATATTACTGAAATTAGGTGGCATAATTTGAACTAACGACTACTGAATAACCAGCTTACCTCTGCACTAATTGGGTTACAAGATGCAACTGCAGATCAGATCTTGATTTCACTTTAATTCTCTATTGCCATGTGAATTAGTGATGCGTAATTGTCTATTCGAGTTGATTAATAGAGGGGGACCATCATATATTGGTTATCAGTTTGACTGTTAGAGATAGCCATAGTTTGACAAACTTGTAATATTGACAGTGGATGATGATTAGAGATGAAATAAAAACCTGGGCCCCAACAGGATTCAAACCATCGATCTGTTAATATTTATTTCTTTACTTTTATGGTTGAGTGTAAGAACTCATCATAGTAACAAAGTGAATGGTAACCACAACAATAGCCAATCACCCACTTACTTTAATAGGAATAATGTTTAAGTTTTATTTTGGATTGAATGAAGAATATTTTCACCACTTCAATTTGAACTTAGTGATGGGATATTGTCACTCTGGAGTGACTGACCAGTTTAGTTATTCCAAACCTAAAGAAAGTTGACCACGGTCTGTTCCAGATACAACTTGCTGAATAATTCTAACAAGCACTGAAACGTAAGTCAAGTAAAGTTTCCTATTAGTTTTGTCTACTAGCTAACGTAGTTAATAAACTGAAGGTAGTATTCATCACCGTCTGATATCCACTACATAACCATTGAAAATCTGGTAACAGTGGACAGCTATCAATCCATGATGAATACCAACGTGAAATAAATCCCTACAAACCTCTAAATCTAACTACTTTCCAGTTCTCATTAGTGACCTGGTTCGAGATGAGATGATTTCCTGAAGTTCTAATCAGAAGTTGTGACTGATGGGGTAGACAAAGTAGGACGTAAAATAGATGAAAGTTGTACTATATCGAGATATAAGTAGAAAGGTTTGAACTGTTGGATTCTGACTCAGTGGCCTACTGGCAACGTGCCAGCCACGAAACCTGAGGGTCCTGAGTTTCATCCCAGGAGGTGTGAAGTCATGGGTACACACTGCTGAAGAGTTTCACACTAGGGCGGAACAGTTTTTCAGTGCTTCCAGGTTTCCAATATTTCTCCACTTGATGTCAATTCATGATGGATATCAACCTGGAATTTAACATCGCCTTTCCAAATGAAAATGATATTTTAAACAATAATTTGGTTGACTTATGACTCCGTTGAGCTAAAAAGGGGAGTGACTTTAAAGATCACCCTAGCAACTGCCGAAATAACTAATTAGGTTTCAGTATTCCAGATAGAAAGGAAGTTTTTTCATAAAACAAAGAGACGTAATTGGTTATCTCAATTATTGCTAGGGCGACATTCAAGGGCCGCTCTAAAACGGCAGCATATTTTTGAGAAATCTGCCTGATTGAATCATCTAATCAACTTTCAGTCAGCAGAGTAAAGCCTGGAGCTTACTTTGAGACAGTTTATATACTTCTTAGCCAAGTCAGGTTGATAGACGGTAATAAGATAAGGAACGTAGCCTAGTTTACTTGCCGGTCCTAAACCCGGGTAAAGAGAGAAGGTTGGGTATACGGCTAGCAACCCTACCCCTGAAAGCCAATCCAATTGCTAAAGAAACTTCAAAGCACAAAGAAATTATAAAAGATAAAAGCAAACTTGTTTCTCGCTGGAATCGGAGAGACGATATGATACCGGTTGGTGAAAGCCTTCAGGAAGCCAATTGGCCGATGTCTCCTCTCTCGATGAAAGCGAAAGTAAGAATGGGGACATGGAATGTCCGCATCATGTATGAACCTAGCAAGGTTGCTCAGATTGCAAAAGAGATGAGAAGGTATGACATAGAAGGAAGCCCTATGTTCCACTAGGAACCCAAAAGACAAATAATAATCAAATAAGATAAGGAAACTAGGAAAAATCTGAGCTATAGCTACGCATACAATTACACATAACCAGACGCACGGTACAGTGGAACTCCTAGAAACTGGAGGGACAGATTGATAACTGAGTCTTTGTTGATCGAATCAACACCTAATGCATGTAGTGGGAATGATTCAGCTGCTGTTCCAGATATATGGAATACTCTGCTACACATATCACAAAGCAGAATATAGACTTAGAGGTATATTAACCACGTCTCAAAGTTGTGGAGTTACCTTATATGGATGTGGACAATAAATTATGTCAGAAACGTTATCCAGTAAATGATAATGTTTCACTATGTGATATTTCTAATAAACAGACTAAAATTTAATTAGGATCTACCATAGTGCTCAAGATTTGTGACTTATGTTGGTTATATTGATGGTGGTTTAGTGTTATCTAAGCTTTGATATTTCTTAGTAAATGTTTCATCAGCAGGCTTGTTGACATCCTCAGTATAGAGAACATCTAACCACCCTCATATTATCAAACACCTTTCATTAGATTATTAAATACATTTATGATCATTTTGACTATCTGAGATAGCCGTAGTTTGGCAGGCTACTATTTATACTGGGCGATGATTGAAAGTGAGATGAAAATTTGAAAAGCGGACGGATTTGAACCAGCAACCACTAGGTTAGTAGCTCAGTTGATAGAGCATCGGACCGGAAACCCAGTGGTCGCTGTCGAAATTTTCATTTCACCTTCAATCATCACCCAGTATAAATACATTTATGTAAACAAGGCTGATGACGTAATTGGAAATGGCCTTTTTCTGTGATAGTGCTCCAGGTAGTCGAATGTAGGCTACTCACTGATAGTCTATCAAATACTGTGTTAAACATAACTAATAATCAGCTTTTAATCTTTGTCTTTTTAACAAAAGCATTCCAAAAGATTTTACGTTAAAAAGAAATACTTACAGAATATGAAGTTTCAATTTCGGATAGAATACAATTCCAATTGATATTTTTGTTATTGAACATGAACAAAGAAAGTTATCATAAAGAAGTACTGATTAAATGAAATTTAACTTCTGTGTACAATTATTGACTGATCGATTAATAATATAAGTCTAGTTAAATGCAAACTTCGAGATATCTATAATCATTTATCATCTACCTTTGCCTTTATGTTTCAATGAAAAGAGGTAGTTAACCCTAAATTTTGGTTTTGCATTCTAGACCCACCAACCAATCAAAAGTCAGAAGAATAAATGAAGGGTATGAAAAGTAATGAAGATTTTATCCAATCAGATTAAAGGGAAGACTTTTATTCGTTTATCTTTCACGGCGTTAACACTATTACCATTATATATACATACGAAGGGGGGTAAAGAAGATTAATTTCATTGATTCGCAGTATTACTTATTTTGGAGTTTGAGATTTACGAGAACATTTTGAAGATACTATTCATAGTGAATTGATATCAGTTGGAGAACCACTGAAAACCTTACAGCATTGGACAGATGTTTCGTCGTAATATGGGACTCCTCAGTAGTACGCATCCGTAGAAATCCGGCTCCGTACCAATCACACCGATCTTACTGAGGGATACTAGTTACCCGTGGAACCCATGACGTGGGTTTCGTCTTATTCGGGACTCAGTGGCTGGTATTGTTGTTCCCACTAGGGTTCAAACCCAGGACCGATTGCTTCAAACGTCAGAGTGTTATCCATTAGGCCACTGAGTCACTATAGTCACATCTTGTACGACGGGAGTAGTGTAGTCTTTGGTGTTGCCGCTTGCGCATCTCTGTTGTTGATTGGACTGAATTGACTAGCCATTATTGGTATATAGGTTCCTGAGCGAATGCCTCGACATTGCTGATACTTACAAATTTGCTACTAGTGACGGGTGGTGACTAGCAGTGGAATCCATGATACGCGTTTCGCCCTGTTTGGGGCTCGTCAGATGGATGCCTCCTAGTGAGTGATGTTGTTCCCGCTAAGGAATGATTTTGGTTAAGGTAAATTTATACAAGTGATTTTAAAGGCCACTCGAACAACTGCTGAAATAACTAATTATGTTGCTTTATTTTATGAAAACCTACTTTCCCAGCTAAAATATCGAAATCTGATTGGTTATTTCAACAGTTGCTAGGGTGGCTTTCAAAGTCATTCATTACTACTTGTTAAACAGTTCAAAATGATCAGAACACCAGTCCATAGGATTAAGTTTTAATTTATAGAGCCAATTCTTGACATATTTCCTCTTTGTGAAAATACATGAACTATTAATCAACAAACAGAAGCTGAAAACAAGTTATGGGACACTTTTGTTGTGTCTCTGTTTTTATTTTCCTCATAAAAGTGTGTATGTTGTTCTCAGTTGATAAGGGTTTCGTTTATAATAAAGACCAGCTCTGTGAAGAACAATAAATTGCTAGGTCCAGGGTTCCCTCCCATTTGGCTGCCGCACCACCTAACACAAAAATGCAGAGCACCATTGTGTTATACCACTAAGCTTAGTGGCCACATTGTAATACTCGATCGATCAGCTTCGATCGATTCTGAGTGAGGACTAAGGACTAGACAACTACGTGAGTGACTAACTGGTGACCAATTCATGTAGGCAATCCAATCCCACAAGGGAGTTAGTCGTGGCCTAGATGGCTTAGTGCTTAAGTCGCCGACTACAGCAGTGAACGACCCCAGTTTCCTCATGGCTGGAGATGCAACTCGCTGCTGACTAGCAGCAAGTATTAGAGCGAAGTTCAAAGGCTTCCTACCGGCTGACTCCCACCCTGTATAACTAGACTAATATAATAACAATTTAGTGAATGACGCATACTATCAAAGGAAGCAGTACACATTAATTTCCAAAACATTTTAGTGGTTGAAATTCACTTTTCAATTATTCCTAAATATATAGATCAGGTTTTCTTTTAAATGTGAAGTATTCAACAGTTTTTTTTAGCTTGATTTTCGTCTTCATTCTACTAATTGTCTTACCAAGACTGAAATTTCCGCATAATCATGAGTACCAACTAATCTATAAGCCACAGCTGACTACTAAACATCTTTCAATCTTACTTCAATAAACCTACATTAATTAACGAACTGACAAGAACATAAACTGTTAAGTGAGGTTCGAATTGGTGGATACTGGGTTCGAGCCCCAGTAGGAGCAGTATTACTCACTGGGGCGCAGGCAGTCCAACTGATGAGTCCCAGAGAGAACGAAATGCATGTTCTACGTGAATATAATACCATGACTATCCAGGAGTATGGAGACATCCATATAGGAGACCATCTGCAAACAGAGGTAGAGTAATTCAGACCTGTATAGCAACAGAAAATTGTAATTATCGCTACAACGACTGACATCCGTTGCCTCAAAGGCCTAGTGGCACGACAACACTCACTGGGATGTAGGTAGATCCAACTGATGAGTCCCAGGAAGGACGAAATGTGCGTCCTAAATTCTACTGCTAGCCACCATCAATAAACTGAAACATAATAAATATTTTCTTTCAAAGTAAATCAATACCATTCAGAATAAACTTAAGTTTATCTAATAGGGCGATTACATAAATTTTTCAAACGAAAACTGACCAATACTGACTATCATTTATTCTGATGAATCTGTTCCAAACAGATACCTTTATTTAGAAGTAGTACTCATCATGGACTGACATCACTTGGGGAACCACTGGAATGCTTGGAGCAATGGACAGTTGTTTCGTCCTAGTGTGGAACTACTCAATAGTACGCACCCATGACCCGGCTAGGGATCGAACTCAGGACCTTCAGGTTTAAAGGCGAACGCGTCAACCATTCAGCCACTGAGTCGGTTTCCAGTGGTCCACAGTTTCCAACTTCTGTCAATTCACCACATAGCGTGACTGTCACCCAATGTCTTCAGGTCTTTATAATCGACACTCTTTCATATGCATTGAAGGAAAAAAGTTGTGGTACTCTGATGCTTATTCAGTTTACTCTATAGACATTTGAGATAAAATAATATTGAAAAATATCCAGATTCCACGGACTTTATGAAAGCATTCCGCTGAACACAGAAAGTATTGAATTATTACTAACTCGAAGACACTGTAAAACTTGTGCAATCATCAGTTTCTATGTTTAACATAAATGTAATTAGATTAATTACAAATTAAAATTAACTGAAAATTATGAATACATTTCATTTAATTGCTTTTCTTTTTTAAAATTTGTTTTAATTATTCAAAAGTCAACAAATCGCAAAATGGACTCTTACGCATTTTTAAAAAAATATCTTCAACCTATACTCAGATAAGTTAACAACAAAACTATGAGGAAGTATCACGGTAGGTGGAAATTTTTAACATTGAGCTCACAACACTACATCATATAGCTACTACAGGAGTAGCTAATTAGCTGGAAGGGCAAATTTTTATACTGGTTAAATGATCATCCGTTGCAAGATTAATGGGTGCTTTTCTGTTCTCTTACCTCTGCCAGTTCATCAGTTAAAAAGTTAGTCAGGTGAATAAAGAATATTCCTTTCGAAATATTGAGAAAACTTGGATTGTTTGTTTCTGATTGCCACTCTTTCTGCAACTTGAAGGATTGGAAGCCGGATATCTTTTGGCAAGTTGGTGGGAACCTGGTACAGAATGGAAAACTACTCATTCGTATCTACCTTATAGTTCGTTTCAACCAAGTGTGCTCATATAGAACTGGTAAAGGTCTTTACCACACGTTTACTTAACCATGGTGAGGGAGCATGGAGCACGAGCACCGTTCACCTTAATCTGCAAGCTAAAATGAGACACGTCGAGTCTCTAATTCAACCTTGGTCATAATTATTTGTTTTCATTTGATTGGTGGGGGTTTGTAGTAGAATCCAGAATGCACGTTTCGTCCTATTTGAGACTCGTCAGCTGGATGTACTTGTATCCTAGTGAGTGATGTTGTTTCCACTGAGACATGAACATCGTAGCCATCGCTTCAAAGATCAAATACTTATGCACTAGGCTAATTAGTTTAACGTAACTGAACTGCAGAAACCTTTGGAAAGTGAAGGAACCATAATGATGTCTTCATTCATCATCTCATATCCATCTCATATCACATTACCTAGCCATACAACCAAAATAATCGTTCAGTGCAATTCTCGGAAGCTGTATACCTTTATTGGGATTTCTCGTTTTGTCACGTTAATCGGCAACATTTTCTCTCCACACCGTAGGCGAACAGCAGTAAATCATATCAATAACCACTAAGACTGACGCTAGACAAAACGTCCATCTGAGATGGATACTACCAGTAAGCTATTCATATGATTACTGAATAATATATAATTTTAATATCTGCAGTAATCAGTCAATTATTGTTTTCAAAATGACTTAAATATATTTCATTGATGAATGATAGGTACCGTATAACTTCAATTCACTTGTAGAAGTAAGTATTTGTGAGTGTACTAAGATCTATTGCAGATGATGATATACTCTTGGTGTTCAACACAATACTGTATGAATTCAGGTATGATTTCGGCGGGACTTGTAGTCAAACCCTTTTTTTATATCTCATTGGTGCTTCCAAACATTGTACAACTCTCCTTTGAAGTTAATTTTTTTTAAAATCGTTCTACAGAAGTTGCTAAACTGTAAGCATCTCAGTGACAGAAGAGTTGTACAATCTTCATTGTCCAATAGTAAATAATAATAATAATTTATGAGTGAATTGAACATTGAGCTTAAAAGCGTATAATCAGAAGTTGGAAATAAATTCATAGCATACATCTTTACACAAATTGCCACAACTATATTTAAATACTAAGTATTCTCTTATTTCTTCTTCCTTTGCTGTTGTCTATCAGAATCATTCATTTGGAATACTTTGAATATCCTAGTGATTAGGTATATCGAGATAAATTACTGTTTGGAGACATGGTGCATTGATAATAACAAGCTGAAGTGGAGAGTTAATGATACTACAAAACACAGACAATAATAATTGTAGAGTTTCCAGAGTTGTATAAATCGTTGTCTTTTTCTTTTTTTTCCAAAAAAAATCATTTTATTATCACCTTTATCACTTTTAAGCTTGATGAAGACCAAATGTGCGAAATCATTCAAGCATATATTATATAGTGACTGATGATAAGTTGAATCAACTGTGACAGATTCATTATTAACTATTACATATGATTACCTTAGTAACTATGTCAGGATATTTCTGATTGATAACGTTTTTCCACCTCAAAGAGAGGTGATCAATTAATAATAAAATTATTACGATTTATCCCAATAGCTGAGGGCGAAATTCTACGCAAAAACGGAATGCTTAAAACTTGCCTATATATATATATATATATATATATATATATATATATATATATATATATATAATACTATTAAAAATTCATTTCGCAATCCGAGATCAATTCCCATTTTAACATCTGCTCAAACATTTTGACAAGATGAAGCATATAGTGAACATTAATCTGTAAGGTATAACTCAAATTGAAACATCATTCAAAAGTAAAGTTTGAGCAATTCGGTCCTGTGTGGTAACGGGAAATTATAAGTATCAACACAACAACTGATATCACTGCATAAGAATTAGCTATCCTGCCCCCAGTGGCTTAATGGATAACATTCTGGCGATTGAAGTGAAGAGTACTGGGCTCAAGCCTTAGTAGGGGCAACATCATTTCTCATTGCGGTGCAGATACATCCAGCTGACGAGCCTCAAATAGGACAAAACGTGAGTCCTGGATTCCTTTGCTAGTTACCAAGATCAACATATATTCAAATAGGTTATTCAAACACATAGCAACTGCTAAAGAGAAGGCGTGCATGGTATCATTCATAACTTTTCAATGTTTCAATGCTTTCAATGTAACTTATTCCCCAGAAGAGGCGAAAAAAATCAGTTTTAAGGGATTATTCAAGTGTTAGTCCATTGAATCTCCTGCTTCGTGTGAAAAGTATGTACCTTATAAAATATCTATTTCATCTTTTATTAATTTTATTCTTTCGGTTTGATTTTAGGTTAGTATTCATCATGGAAGCTCTGGACAGCTGTTTCGTCCTGGCATGCGGCTCTTCAGCAGTACGCACCCGTGACACCACCCTACCAAAGGTAGAAATCAGCACCTTCAGGTCGCTTGGCCAGCGCATTTCATTTAAATCGACAGAGTAGGTATCTAATGGTCTAAATTTCCTACTTCTGTCAGTTCACTATATAGCCCGATTTCCATTTAGTCCCGTCGTTGAGTATCTGTCAGCTTAAACAACTTGGATTTGTGTGTTTGCTTGAGATTTTGTTTTTTTCGTCAGTGAAAATTACACTTAGTCATGTCTGTTATCAACAAGGTGTCAAATCCAACTGTGACTCCCAACTGATGGGTTGCAGTCATGAGTAGGGATTTAACAATTTAATCAGTTGACCATTCATCACTAATTGGCGTCTGTATCCAGAATCTATCTTATCCTTTCTGGGTGCTAAAGTCAGATCAGGTCACTATAGGGCCATAAGAGGATCTCACACAGAACATGAATTCTTGTCAGAGTTGCGGATAAATGTCTCCAGACACTGAACCTAGTGAAAAGCACTAAAATATAGTGCACAGAAGAGTTGGGTGGCCACATTGTAAACTTTATCCACAGACCTATATCAGTACTCAGAATGCATTGATGCATCGGTTGCTATCCAGTGATGTTTGTGTACGGTAAAGTATTTTACAGTTTGGCTAGTAGTGGAATCTAGAACTCATTAACTGGATTTACCCACCTCTCAGTCAGTAGTGTTGTTTCTACTGAAGATGGGACTGAAATAGGTTTAATCAACAACAGGAAGCAATTGCATAAAAACTATACTCATTGCAAAAGCAATAACTATATTGACCCAGTGGCGTTTGTTGTGGTCAGTCCAGGGTTCGAGGCCTAGTGGGAACGATATCGCTCACTGGGAGGCAAGCACATTCAGCTGAAGAGTCCCAAATAGGACGAAACGTCCGTCGTGGATCTCATTACTGACCACTATGCATTAATAATTCTGTACTTATGCATACTGACAGTGTAAATAGGAGATAACGCAAGGTATAAATTGAGATGTATTCAATAAGGAGCCGACAAATTGAAAATGAATAGCAAGCAGACTGACTGTTCACAAAACATCTGGAAATATTCTCAGCATATATCCACATCATGTAAAGTTAGTAGTAATAGTCGTTAGGGTATGAAAGTGAGAACAATGGTAGTATCAGCCATTAGTATAACTTGTGAAATTTTAATCATGTCTGTCTGACCGTGAGGAAACCGGCTCCCACTACCGACACCAAAATGTAACGACCAACTGTTGATAAGTTTTTGTCAAGCCTGTAGGTAGGTAGGTACATTGTTGCAGGGAGCATGCAGAGAAATATGAGTATAGTAGTAACCATGAGAATCCGGAGAGAAAAAGAGGAAGAGAAAAATGTGAGCCAACGACTCAGCGAGTACACATCTATTCTTTACACAGTATTTTCCTCTAAATCGACTCTATTTTAAGCTATATATTATGATACCATTCCAATAATTTATTTCTGTTGCCTCTTGCTGATTGTTTATCAGTGTTCTGATGTTCGATATAACAGAATAAAGTTAGTCGTAGATATACGGAGCATCAAGTTGTTCACAGCTCATGTATTCTCGTCAAGATCTCACCAGGATCGTCTACTATGCATAAAGTCCTTCTTATAGTAATGAAGTGATTACAAATATAAAGACAAGGCTACATTTACATAGTATGGAGTGACCTTGAAGGTCATCCTAACAACTACTCAAATAATTAATTAGGCTTCGGTATTTTGACTAGAAAGTAAGACCTTCTACAAAACAAATAACTGTAATTTGTTATTTCTATAGTTGTTCGAATGGCTTTTAAAGTCAATCTATTTATGAGTAGTATATAGAAAATGTAAATGAACGAACATGTGGACAGAATATTTTAATGATAGAGTCATTGTATGGAACACAGCAAAGGGATAGCTCATCTGTTATAAAGTATTTTAAAATTTAATAGCTTAGTTAAGAATAGCAAACTAGGCGTACATGTCTTCTGAATGATAAATGCTATTGATAGTATCATACTTCAATTGATTTCATATTAAGCTCACTTCTCAAAATTTAGAGACTGATTCCTACTGAATGGTTCTAGGCTGAACTTCTGGTGAAGTCATACGTGCAGACTGCTGAGGTGTCCTATACTGGGACAAAAGGGCTCTCTAGTACTTCCAGGTTTTCAATGGTTCACGGAATAATAACACACTATGATGGATTACGTCTTGAAAATAAACGTAATCGGGTTGAACGAAACTTTAGTGACAAGAAACCTTGAGGACAAGCAACCAGGTTAGAGACGTTTTACTCAAGCTATTTACTTTGTTGTTGACATGTTGGTGTAAGTTATAGCTGACACTATGTATGTATACATACATTTGTCTTAGCAGATCACAGATTCTTAGTATATACTACCGAAATATGAAGAAAGAATATTTTCTGTGGATAAAAGATAGATCAGAAAAATCTATCCTAGCAGTTGTTCCAAAATGCGTGGCACTGGCTATCACAATATAGACAGATGCTTGGGAGTTTGAAATAGGTTACCCCTATCAATCTATTGTCCACAAAAAGTACTTAGCTGATCGGATAACTGGAGTGCATATAAACAACTTTGAAAATATATGCAGCCATCTGAGAATGTTCTTAACGCAATCACTATGTAGGATTTTCGAAATATCATTTAGATGGTATTGTCTCACATGGATTGGCGGCAATCCAGACAATGGTATGATTTCACTTATAATCAACCTATTTACAATCTAGATATCTTTCTTTCCGATGTAAAACAGATTAATAAATTGGTGGTTATAAAAACAATCATATACTAAGACTAATAAATTGTAAATAGAATACCATTTTCCTCAATAACTACTTTATCCTTCATATTCTTGATTCTGATTGGTTAGTGCATACTTGAATGTGATTGGCTATCAGTAAAGTTTAGTTCAACCTTTAATCATGTACACAAATGAATTACATGACATTAATATGAATGACAGTGAAAATAGTAGTGCAACTGACCCACCTGGTGCTGTTTTTTGTACTCGGGTTTGAGGTACACTTATAACATAAAGCTGAAATGTGTGCAGGTGGGTTCGAACTCATAACTTAGATAAAAGTTGATTGATCTAAGTTACAGGAGTATCATTAAACCAATCGGCACGATATTGAATTGTACTGTATTTATTTTACTTATTTGAAGTCAACCTTAGAGAAAATTCACTTTCATACAGACAATCTACTGTGCATTAATCAGAAATGTCATATGATTTACCTATGACTGATATCAAACATCCACGAATCTGAACAGTACAGCTGTTGACGAAATACTTTTTAATAAATTATTAGAACAAATCAAAGATCATCAATGCACTTTCAAGTGGTGACTACGTAATATTGAGAAGAGATAAAACGGTACATATACACTGTTTTTACCTATCAAATGACATTGGTTAATAGGGTCATCCTTATATGTGGTCGCTTTTGAAAAATTCTATGGTATTGACCACAATATCTTGATTAATAAGAAGTTTTCCTTCAAAATGAGGAAAGTATTAGGTAATACGGGAATGTATTGGTACGTAGTGATGCTTACGATAGATTAACCTTCAATTTTCAGTTAAGTATCATAGGAAATTCTAGACTGATGGCTAAACACACATAACTGTATAAACTTGAAGAGATAAAGAAATTCATCTGGGGATTTGCAAGATTTGCCAAATGTTCAGTGTTCTCAGGCTTCTGTAATGCTTTTGTAATAAATAAAAGAAAAAAGTAGATAGAAGAGTGATGCAAAAATTAAATTTTTGATCACATATAAAAGACAACTTTAAAAGCCACTCTAGCAACTAACGAAATAACCAATCAGGTTTGTTCATTTTGGCTGGAAAGGCAGATTTTCATAGAATACAAAAGTCTAATTGGTTACTTGAGTTGTTGCTATGGTGGCCTTTAAAATCACCCCACCTAAATTTAAATATCATTTGACTATCTAAAATGGCCGTAGTTTGGCGGATTAGTATTTATACTGGGTGATGATTGAAGGTGAAATGAAAATTTGGACCGCGGTTGGATTGAACCAGCGACCACTAGGTTTCCGGCCCAATGCTCTACTCAATCATCACCCGGTATCAGTAATATTAGTCTGCCAAACCACAGCTATCTCACATAGTGAAATGATAATCAGTATGATGCTTCCCTTCTCTCTTTCTGATTCAGTTAGATTTGGATTAGGATGAGAAGTCCTGACTAGGCAACCAATGTGAATAAGATCATCCGGTAGTAATGCAACACAAACTCACATAGTAGTCGAGCAAAAAATCAACGTAGAACCTCACATATTGGTGTATCTGCTCAAATTTCCACACCTCACAATGGTACACAAAGAAGAGGTGGATAGAAAAGGAGTGATATCTAAGTAGATGAAGTTGTATGAGAGAATAGACAGTTTGAAGACAACTTTTAGTGTGTGCATTCAAGCTTTAGATGCTAAGGAAGGCATACATATGCTCCATTGTGAAAAATTTTCAGCCATGTCCTCAACCACTGAATTCTATCTTCTTGCGGACCACAACCAAGCAGTATGCATCTTCCCACACGACTCAGACCGACAGTCAAAGACTTCATTGGCTGGTACCAGGTCCTCTTTCAATTTAATCCAACTTCCTTTAGCATAACATGTCGAACTAGGTTCACAACCTTACCAATCAACTTGCCTGTCTCGCCTAGTATCCATCACCTGACCTCAACATAGCTCATATTATGATTCTACCAAACGCATAAAATGCTACAAGGACACCTGTGACCAAAACTCCGTTATTGCTTCATATCTTCTACTTTTGACCGCCATGTCTCATAGCCGTATAACAGGATAAAATTGGCTAAAGAGCTGTATGCTCGTCCTTTGATAGATAGTCGGATATCTCGTCGGCCTGCTCCACAGGTGACACAAGTTGGCAAATGCAAAAAGGCCCTTCTGTGTCCTAGTTGAGATTTCGTCAACTCCCCGAGGAAGTAAACTGGTTGATACATTTCACCAATTTACTTCCTATCAGTAAGAGGAGAGTGGCTGCAGACCAGTCCTGGAGCATCATCTTACATTCGACAAGTGCGAAACTCATGGTGAACAGTGAGGTCAACCAATTTGAAGAGAAGCGGATGCAGACTGAAGACCTTGGTGGGTAGTTACGCTACAAAGCGAACTGACACAAGTAGGAAACTAAGAAACATTGGACTCTGATTCAATGGCTGAATGGTCAACGGATTCGCCGTCCAACCTGAGGGACCTGAGTTCGATCTTTGCAGGGGTGGTTTTGTGAGTGCATATTGTTGAAACTAGGATGAAACAACTGTCCAATGCAGTCAGGTTTTCAATAGTTCCTCCAAATGATGTCACTTCCTGATGAATACTATCTTGAGGTAAAGAAAATACCCATCAACTTCAAGGTACATGAAATAGTTTGTTGAAGTTTCTTTTTTGACTGTTGCATTGGAAAGTATTTTGATCATCATTCTGACTATCTGAGACAGCCGCGGTTTGGCAGATTAGTATTTATAATGGGTGATGATTAAAGGTGAAATGAAAATTTGAACCGTGGCGGGATTCGAACCAGTGACCACCGAGTTTCTGGCCAAATGCTCTACCAACTGAGCTACAAGCCACATACTCTCATATCTCAGTTGGTAGAGCGTCGAGCCGGAAACCCGGTGGTCGCTGGTATGAATTAAACCGCGGTCCAAATTTTCATTTCACTTTCAATCATCACCAAGTATAAGTATTTTAATCGCTGCACTGACGCACATATGCACACATATTCTTACCTTTCTAAAAATTTACTAATTATGGTTAAAAAACACAGTGATCGTAGGTGTAAAATAAGGGGGAATTCTTACAAATAGCCCATATGATGAGCCAATCATTTTCTTGAATTCAGTCATCACTCATTCTGTAATCCAGGAGAATCTCTTATGAACCTAATTAACAATTACCATCTAATTAGTAGTTTATTTCAGTTTTCATAATTGATAAAAAGTCATCTTTTGGTTTTCAGTAAGCAGGGTATAATTAATCAGTTTAAACTGGAATTTTTTATGCTTTTTTGAATTATCCACAGGACTGAAGGGATCACAGGATGTTCATCATACCTGATCTCAAGGTTAAAATGGAACTTTCATGTTAGCATGCATAAATTCTTAGGTGTAGATGCGATCCAGTTTACTTATGAACTAGATAGGGATAAAGAAGAACTGACCATTTCGGACTATAGAATAAAAGAGACAAGGAAGGTACCTCAGAAAGTTTACTCAGCTTTCTAAACAGGATTGGGAGTAGGGTAGTTCTTAAACCTATAAAATTCACTAGGAGACAAGCTTTGTGGATTCATGAATCATATCGAGCTTATTAGAGAAAATAACTTGGTCAGTTGAATTGCATGTGATGATCGTCAGCCGAGGTTAAATAGAATAATCATACATGGAGTTCACTGCATCTAGATTACATTGGTAGACTTTAGTATGGGAATAAAATTAGAAAGAAGGTCAGCCAATCTAATAAAATGGGATGGAGTACCAATCCTGGAAATGAAGTAAACAGAGTGCAGCAAGAGACTGACAACTGAAGCGCTGCTTAAGGAAGCAACACAGAACCTATGTAACAGGAATGGTTCAGCACCTATTCCAGATATCTACAGAATTCAACTGACGATATGACAAATGAAGGAGAAGAAATAGAAATATAAGAGATGGGATTATCTTTGCCATGGGTACGAACAATGAATTATGGATGACGTTACGTCATCCAATGAGTAGCACAGTGAACAAATTTACAGTGAATATTGATGAGTCATTGGAGGGTAACCATCTTCATGTCGTTTTTTCAAATGTTTCACCTGGTTACGTTATCATTACCCTAGGAATTTTTAGAAATTTCAGATATCAATCCAGTGATCTAGTAAATAATATTGTTTTACTGAGTGATTATATCTAATAAGTCAACTAAAATTGAACTATAAGGTAACATTTAGGTTAGTTAAAACCTACAGCGGTTTGTGAGAAAGTGCTATGTAGATTTTTCCTGATTTATACTTATAGTAATTATAACTGTAAGTATTATTTAACAAGTTATGCTAGCCGTCTCTCTGTTGTTCGCTCGCTCACTGTGAGGTGATCAATCCTGTGAGTGTCAAATAATTTAGCTTATATGAGAAATTCAATCCACTCTCAGACCGATCAATGTTCAAGGCGATTCAGTGTTTCCATGGAAGGTTTAGTGTGACGACAGATTGAATTTTTGATTATTATTTGTCCTTTGGGTTCCTAGTTGAACATAGGGCTTCACTGGTTTAATGGATTACACCTTGGCGTTTGAAATGACTGGATCTAGGCTCAAGTCTTAGTCACGACAACATCACATCATTTAAGAAAAGTCAGGTACATCAGCACAAAGAATCTTGAACAGGACTAAACACTCATCCTGGATTCCATTGCCAACCAGTATGTATCATTAATATCAAGACTGAAAATACTGACAACACCAGAACATCCACCAATGATGACCGATCAGTTTGGTTCAATTAACGACGGAAATTTTCAAGCTATAACATCACACTGCCATAAATACTTCACCATATTTTCCAGTTTCATAGGATCTTATTTAAATATATTGATTTGCTGATTTGCTTCAAGACGAATAGTTCAACTCTTTTTCGACTCATCATGTCATCATGTAATAGACAGTGAAAGATGCCATTCATCTTTTCGAATCTCTTATAGTTTCCTTTCAGCATCAAATGAAGCTATATGGTTCAACTTTCTGTGACATACTTTCATGATATTTGAAAGGATATCCGGTCAGTTAGTGTATATTCATATAATATATAGATTAACACACTTCACACCTAACCTTGGTCAAATGTGTCATTGGTGTTATATTACTAGAATACTTTTTATTCAAGTCTTCCTTCAGATAACTGGTTTACAATGAAACTATTTTCCGTATTAAATCTGACAGTTACAAGTAATAGAAGGGAATTATATAGTACTAAGTTTTGTCTTTACTTTTAATATTATTTTTATGATATGTCTTTAGGGTTTCTAGGGCAACATGGGGCTTCAGTGGCACGTAACTATTTCACTGTGTTTTCTTCAGTCTTTTCAACCTGGCTCTACGACTGCCCACAAGCTTTCATTTCTTCCTCCATGTCACCCTCAGACGCTCAACTCGTCGTTTCCCATTTGAGTTCCACTCGATGGCCTGTCCTGATACTTTATGTCCACACACCATCTTCTCAGTGTATGTCCAATCCAATCCATACCCACTTTTGCTTCTACATATTTGCGGGGCGAGGGGTTCTTGGTTGGTTGGTTTGTTGGCAGCCAGCCAGCCAGCCAGCCAGCCAGCCAGCCAGCCAGCCAGCCAGCCAGCCAGCCAGCCAGCCAGCCAGCCAGCCAGCCAGCCAGCCAGCCAGCCAGCCAGCCAGCCAGCCAGCCAGCCAGCCAGCCAGCCAGCCAGCCAGCCAGCCAGCCAGCCAGCCAGCCAGCCAGCCAGCCAGCCAGCCAGCCAGCCAGCCAGCCAGCCAGCCAGAGTTCCTCGGTGCTTATTCTTATTATTCTGACCATCTGATTTCCAGTGTCGAACGAGCGGCCACGGCGGCTGCTGCTGATGTGTGTCTGCAGTCTCTTAGAAATGCTTTTCGTAACATGTGAAGTCTGTCAACCATCACATGGAAGCACTCACTTGACATTAGTATTAGTGTTGAAAATCTGCATCTAGTTCACGCTTCATGCTGAGTGTAGTGCAGTGTAGTAGATCTCCACACTAATTATTTAAGACTAATGAAAGCCTCTCTTGCTTTTCCGATCCTGACTTTCACATACTCATCTGTCCCTCTGTCGCCACCTGTAATTGAAACGATGTTGCCTAGGTAGGTGAAAGAGACAACTTCCTCTAGATTTCATCCACTTGTGATGATTGATGTTTGTTGTTGTTGTTGGTGGTGGTTTACCACCTTCATCATCTGTGTCTTCTCTATGTTCACTTGAAGGGAGTTCTGTCTACGCTGCCTCACCTCTTCTCTTCTGTCAACTTGTTAGTCTTCGCCTTTAGATCTTCGAGTTTGTGCGACATTAGATATTAGACACAAATTATCATCACGGTGGAAATCAAAATCTTCTTCTGAGATCTTTTGATCGGTCAAACAGCGTATGTCCATCTTCTAGCCCCTCACAGTTTACCTCATGATCCTGTCGACCATAATCAAGAAGATGGTTGATGATAGTATGCGGCAACCTTGTCTTACCTGTCAACTTGTCTTCACTTCAAAGGCGTCACTGAGTTTTCCGTTGTGAATCACTTGACATGTGGCTTCGTCATATGGTTATTGAATGAGGTTGATAGAGGTTTGTGACACTAAAACTGTAGTGTTGAAGCAGCACCTGCCAAATTACTTCTTGATCGACGCTACCGAAGGTCTTTTCGAGGTCGATGAATTTGAGGTAAAGTTCCAGTTGACTGCCATTCTATGCTCTGTTCTATGACGATGCGTAGAGTAGCATTGAGATTTGATCAGTACATGATTTTTCCCCCTTGAAGCCAGCCTGTTCCGGTCATTGGACACATTAAGGTGGCTTAAACCTGCTATTGGTTAATACCTCAACAGACTTTAAAATACGACTGCAGCGGGTCTTATATATGGGGGTAAATGACGTTTTACACAGACTTTATGCCCCCATTTCAATGATATGTTTAACTATTGAGAATCTGGAATGTCTGTTTCCAGCATCAGTTGGATCAGGTGACTGTTTCTTTCTGAAACCACTTCGGAATATGTTTTCTTGGCATTTATTTTCAGTGACCGATGAGTTCTCCCTATGTATGCGTGACCACACACATTTAAATTGGTAAATACAATGGGATGTGACTTTATCTTTCACCTGTTCCACGAGCATTGATAGATACATAGGCTTTGAATTTTCAATTATCCAAGCCTTAGCTGCATAATATGTTTTATTTATTGCAGCGATAAATTTCTGTCTAACTTTCAAGATATTCTCATCATCAATGTACGGCATCTTGATGAAAGCATCTTTCTTAGAAGTTACCTTATAAGTGCATGAAGAAAACTATATGCATGCTTACTTATCACATAAATTAAGAAGGTTGTTATAGATTCTGTTACTTATTTGAAAAATTCTAAGAAAGATTCAGTCGATTCCCAAATAACTCAGTAGTAACGTCGCTGACGTCAGTACTGGGTAACGTGAGGACATCAGTTCTCTTGAGGCTACATATAAACCTGGTAGCACTAGACAGCTATTTCGTCCCTGTATGACACTGCTCAACAGTACTCACTCATAGAACCACCTCAGCAGGGATCGAACTCAGTACCTTCAAGTTTCACTGGGAAAGCTTTAACCATTCAGTCACTGGGTCTGAGTCCAATCTTCCATAGTTTCCAGCTCCTATCATTTCGAAATATAGCAACGTGTTTATTCGGTATCTGCTTCAATCCAAACTAGCTGACCCCAAACAAATCACCACTTCTTATTGAAACTTTGGGATATCCATCTCGAATCATGTCACTAATGATCACCATACAGTAATGGATTTTGAGGTCTGTGAGGGATACATCTAGGAATATTGTCATTATTTCTAAGTACTACAACCACGAACTGAATGAAGACACTTATACGATCGAAGGTATTGTTCCAAAATCATATGTTAATATAACGTTGTTGTGGGCACTGCTGATCAGAGTGGATATAAGTAGTATATTCTGAGACAGCTGCAGAAATCATAGGCAATTACCAGCGATGGGTAAACAGTCTGCTCAGAAGAACTCAAAAGACGATATGGGCGTATTAAGAGAAGATCAAGATAGAATCAGAAGAGGAAATGAAGCACATTCTGTAAATGACTGTCATAGTGGAAAGTGTACAATATTAATAAATACTGTACAAGATGTCAATAGTAAACATTCCTTCCTGCTTCAAAATCTTGTCGCAGGTGGAAAACAATTCCTGAACTTTTCTCCTTTTCTCAAAAGGCTTCTGTTCTCTAACTTTATTTAGATTAAGCAGGATATCCAAACACACTAGAAAGTAACAGGTATTCACTGAGTTTTATCGAAGTGCTAAGTACTTTGAGCTCATGGGATGATTATGAATGTCATGGAAGATTATTCTCTTGTCCAACAGTTTGAAGAATTGGCTTTGGCCTCTTTAACACTCATTATGTTACATCTAGTAGATAATATACAATAAAAATTAAGTTTTACTGTCAAAACCACAATTTTTTGCCAAGATGTAAGCAGATGCAACTGACAGATTTTATGGCAGGCAGAAAAATCTTCTTCCACTGATAATTTCATTCATCATTTTTGACTATGTGAAATACCTGCAGTTTGACAGAATTGTATTCATGCTAAGTGATGATTGAAAGAAATGAAAATTTGAACGAGTGACAACTGGGTTCCCAGCCTTGGTGCTCTACTAACTGACATACAAGATCCAATTGTTGACCACATTTTTACTTCACTTCAATCATCACAGCTTTTGTCCAACTACCATATGAACTCGTGATGCGTTACTATTGCTTGATCGTATTCACACTGGTTGTCCAGTCAAGAATTCTCATCCAAATCCAAATCTAACTGAATAAGAGAGGTCAGCAGTCGGATCTTATGTCTCAGTTGGTACAGCATTACGCCAGAAACTTGTTGGTTACTAGTTCAAATCCGGGGCAGTCTAAATTTTTATTTCATCTTCAATCATCACCCAGTATAAATACTAGTCTACCAAACCACGGTTATTTCAGATAATTAAAAACAATAAACACTATGATGCTTCTCCTCTCTGATTCAGTTAGATTTGAATCAGGATGAGAAGTCCTGACTAGCCAGTCAGTATGAGTGCGATCAAGTGATAGAGTAAAGTGTCACGAAGTCACATGGTAGTTGAACAAAACCTGCGATGATTGAAGTGAAATGAAATGAAATGAAAATGTGGTCAGTAATTGGACCTTGTAACTTAGTTGGTAGAACACTGAGCCGGAAATTGAGTGACCGCCAGTTCGAATCCGGTCGTAGTCTAAATCTTTATTTCATCTTCAATTATCACCCTAGTATCAATTTAATTTATGCTTAACTTTTTACTGAGATTTGCATACTTAAAAAAAGGTAATATTTTCACTTAGGTTTAAATCAGTGCTCATTATGTAGGCTGAAGAAACAGTTAACCCTGACAATAATGTTTAATAACATAGAAACAAATCTAGTTTACTAATTCTACTCTATCCACCTAACTTGCATTGAACTCTATCTACCTTCCTCTTCTTTCTTCGTCTACTCACACAACACACTGCCTTAGTTTACTGCAATAAAAAAAACAACAACGAAAAAATTAATTGCCGCAATTTAAAAGTCTTTTGGTGATACATACAAGCAAATTTTTTTTTCAATTTTATTCCATAGAGTCGTATGTTCACATTATTAGCCTCTGTTGAATACAAATACACACACACACACGCTTAAAAAAACGATTTACACAATAATTTTTTCGTGAAAAAAGGTAGAGAACGAGGGAAAAGGGGGAAAAAATGAATAATCACTGACAGTAAAGCTGTAATTACCACTTTCCTTCTCTTCTATTTGTAAAACATGAGAAATAAAAATTATAAAATAAGGAACTTTTTACAGAAAAAAACCTCTTTTAATAAAGAAAATTTTCAGTTGTTGGTTTGAGTCCTGTTATCTTAGGCTTCTACATGTGTGTGTGCGCGCATGTGTCTGCGTGATGTATACTGGTTTTATCTTCTATTCTCATTCCTCATTCCATGAAATAGAGAAATCTTCAGAAAGTTATATATCTCCAGAGGTAATTGACTGTAGGTTTCGGTGAATACGACATTTAAAGCCAGCTATGAAAGTAGCTCCTACAGTCTAGTGGATAAACCTGAATGCGGCAGTTGAGTTACAGTAACATCTTTTTGCTTATTATTTCTGCACTATTGATGCTTTTTTGTATTTTGTAACTGTGACTGTTAGACAAAAAGACAAATATTTCAAGAAATCAGTGTGGAGATCTACTGCACTCAGCATAAAGTGTGAACAACATCCGGATTTCCAACACTAATACGAACGTCAAGTCAGTGCTTTTATGTGACGGTTGATAGACTTGGCGCATTACGAAAAGTATTTCCAACAAACTACAAACATACATCAACATCTTCCCCCTACGCTCACTTGATAATGAAGATCAGATCAGATGGTCAGAATAATAAGAATAAGCAAGGAGGAATTCTGGCTGACTGACTGGCTGGCTGGCTGGCTGACTGACAACTTACCAACCAACAACCTATGGCCCAACAAATATGCAGAGGCATAAAATGGAGATGGATTGGATTAGACACGCTGAGAAGTAGGTTTGAGGACATCACGCACCAGACCGGACCAGGCCAGACCAGGTTGTCAAGTGGAACTCAAATGGGAAACGACTACTTGAGTGTCCGAGATGAGGATGACATGGAGGAGATGGTGTGAGGAGGAAATGGAAATTTGTGGGAGTTTTGGAGTCAGGTTGAAAAGACTCTAGAGAAGAGAGTGTAGTGGAGATGTGCTACTGAAGCCCTATATTCCACCAGGAACCCGAACGACAAGTAATAATAATAGTAGTAATAATGATAATATAATGTATATGCCTCCTGTTTCATAGCATGAAACAATAACGGATATTGGCTCACTCTGAGAAATAACCTTCCACAGGTTAAAAGTAAGTAATTAATTCTGAAACAGCTTTTTGTCAAATTTACATCACGATAAATTCATATAATTAGCACATATATACATGAAGTTGTTGTAAACCAGGAAGCATTAAACAGTTATCTATAATGGAAACTAATCTTTTAGTCAATTAATGATTGAATGCAGTTTGCAACAATCCACTGTGACCTTTTCGATGGCTATGAAAAGTAATCACTGAGGATGTAAATTATAAGGAGGCTAGAGTGTTTTTTCTAATCATTTATCATTTCATTATGGCAATACTCCCATAAAGGGGATCCAGAATGTGAGCAAATTTCCTAAATTAAGCATAGAATATTTCTCCAAGGAATGTAAGTTAATCGATAAAGTTCTGAACCTTTATTGATTGAGGTTGCCTAGAAATATTTATCATATGCTTAAACATCATCTTTCTTAACAAGTAATGTTAGTCAAGGTAGGTTTAGATAACAACAAAACTGAAAGCAGTTTAACTAAGACATGTTAAGTATTCATGGGGTTTCCAATCGTCAATCTAAGCCATATAAGGATATGTACGTTATCCAACTGTGTTCACTGAAATATTAGGGATCACTTAATAGTTCAAAGCCATTTGTAGAGTTTAGTGCCGTAGATTTTCTGTGACGTTGGTAAATGAACTTGCTCCTTCCACTGTACAAAATAATTAGTAACTAACCGTGGAACTTCGAGGCAGCTTTTAAAAAATCATTATTAATAATCAATAAAAATGTAAAAGCAACAATTTGGATGAAGATTATTCACTTCAATGCATTCTCTTCAGCTTCTACAATTATCAAATACATTTATACAGCGTAAAAATAAGACATGTAATAGGCAGTTACATTTCCAGAATGGAGGGAGATCTAGGCATTGTAAGGAAATCGACTTAACTCTCTGAAATTAGTCAATATTGTGATGATACATATACAAAAGAATGATATGATGATGAACAAAAAGATGATCAATAAGATAGTAAGAGTGGCCTTTAGTTATCTGAAGGCCGAAGGAGAAGTAACGCTTTGAGATGTTCTTCCTGGATGCAGAGTTCAGGTTTGGTCAATTTTATTGCCACAGCCTCCATTATGTTGAACAGACGTTGGTGAGGTACATGTGGTGTTATTTTTGGAATACAATGTATGACATTGAGAGCTTTATTAGTATCTATGTGATGTCCTGTGTCGACTAGATGGGCTAGGACTGAACTTTTCACCACTGTCACTTCGAGCTTTTCGAACCAAGCTAGTAAATGCTCTCGTACGGCTTATGTAACTAGTTGTACAGGAACAGTTAAATTGATATATACAAGATGACGAGCTAAAATTAGGTAGGATATCCTACAGTCTTGGATTGAGCATTGGCCGACTAGTGAACGATATACAAAGCCGACCTACAAAAAACATCCTGTTGACTGCTCTAGCTAGGC
Organism: Heterobilharzia americana; assembly: GCA_944470555.2. NCBI lineage: Eukaryota > Metazoa > Platyhelminthes > Trematoda > Strigeidida > Schistosomatidae > Heterobilharzia > Heterobilharzia americana. Next base: position 32,972,632 of record OX104130.1, read on the forward strand.
GTTGTGATAGGATGTCACTTGCAACATCTCCATTGAATTGTGAGCGCAGAAACAAAGGCTTCTTCTCCACTGTCATGAGTTCTTGTTTAGGACCAATGTAGTTCATATTAGTTTTGATGAACTTGTCCGGATATCCGTTTTCATTTAGAATATCGCAGATATATAGTAGTTCTTTTTCCACACACTCTTTGGAACAAATCGACTTTGCTCTAAAAGTCAGGCACTTGACTATTTTGTGCTTGTACTTCAGCGGTACGAAGCTGAGAAAGTGCGTATACTGTGCCTTAGACGTTAGTTTTCTATGTATACTTCTCAGTATAGACGCATCTTTGTTTCTTGTCGTAAGCACATCAAGTAAATGTATCGAATCGTTGAATTCATTTTCGTATGTAAAATGAGTTAATGGATGAGCTCTGTTGAAATGATTCAGAATAGAATCAATACATATACACCTATCAAAGACTAAAAAGGTATCATTCATGTATCGACATTACAACTCCATTTTACAAATTAGATCTTTCAAAAGACCATTTTCCAGTTTTGCTAAAAATATGTTTACACATATTGGTTCCAATGGAAATCTCATAGCCACTCCGGATACGAGAGCATTTACTAGCTTGGTTCGAAAAGCTCGAAGTGACAGTGGTGAAAAGTTCAGTCCTAGCCCATCTAGTCGACACAGGACATCACATAGATACTAATAAAGCTCTCAATGTCATACATTGTATTCCAAAAATAACACCACATGTACCTCACCAACGTCTGTTCAACATAATGGAGGCTGTGGCAATAAAATTGACCAAGCCTGAACTCTGCATCCAGGAAGAACATCTCAAAGCGTTACTTCTCCTTCGGCCTTCAGATAACTAAAGGCCACTCTTACTATCTTATTGATCATCTTTTTGTTCATCATCATATCATTCTTTTGTATATGTATCATCACAATATTGACTAATTTCAGAGAGTTAAGTCGATTTCCTTACAATGCCTAGATCTCCCTCCATTCTGGAAATGTAACTGCCTATTACATGTCTTATTTTTACGCTGTATAAATGTATTTGATAATTGTAGAAGCTGAAGAGAATGCATTGAAGTGAATAATCTTCATACAAATTGTTGCTTTTTATAAATATTATGGCAGTTTTTAGTTGTTCAAAATCTTACAACAGAAATGTAATCTACATGAAAAGTTTAACCTTTCAGCTTATAATATTCTGAACTGAAAAAGCAGTTTGAAAATATTCATCTATAGCCCGCTATCTAGTTAGACGTTTTTACATTCATCAAGAGAATGAGAATTTTTTGAAGATTATTGTGACATGAAAAGCTCACTACCTTCAGCAACACGAGTTATGTTGTGTGATAATCACATATTACTGAATTACTACAGAATATAGATAGGATATGTCACCATAAGTTAAATCATGTAGTCACCATTATTTTTACATAAATAAATATTAAGTGAATGACCCTGGTCTCCTTTAATGAACCTGGTATATAGGAAACTCGAAAATGCGCCCCACTCCTGAGCATAAATCACTGTATTATTTGTGTTCTATGTAGAAAATATTATACATTCGTTTACTTGACAAATTTGAACAATGCAAGGACAAAAATATTTGCAGAATAAAATGAGCTCATTTTATTTCACAGCCTTTCATCAGCTGCAGACAATTGAAATAAAATGAAGATTTGAAATCTACAATTCTTAGTCAGAACTAATGGCAATTTATATCTGATGAGTTCGAAAATTCTGGAGCTGTGGTGTAGGGGAAAGTGGGAACAACAAACAGACATAGTTGTTCTGTTACAGAATTCAGAATGGGAAATATTCGAAAATGATACTTTGGATGACGTAATTGATTCTGTTACATGCTATCTGAAATTTTACTAGCTGAAATAATTTTTCTAGGGTTTGATAGACTTTCTTCTCCGAGATTAACAAGACTACGATGAGAGATGGAAAATCTGTACAAATTGAAGGAGAGTGCTGGTGTTAAACGACCTAACTGTCTGTTTAAGTCTGAAATAAAACGGTTAAATTTAATGTATAACCAGAAGATTATGTCAGTTTATGATCTTACCATCAAGAAAGAACTTATAGATAAAGCCCAAAGAAGCTTTTGGGTACTAAATTACATAAACCTGCTAATGCTATCTTATCTAGCTTTTGACACATAACAGAAGGCAGGTTTCCCAAATTCAATAAAATAGATATGTTCAAAAGGTTAAAATCATTAGAACTTTCGCGAAGCCTCACACCAGATAGCGTACCAGGTATACTGTTTAGCGAATGTCTTGATATCCTACGTCATCCACTCACAAACACCTTTAATAAGTTCTTTTGCCATAAATAACGTACTAACCACCTAGAAGGAAATTAAAGTAGTTCCAGTACCTAAGTGAAAATCCGACCACTGCAGTAATCTTATTATTCTTAAAACTAATGGAAAAACTATAGTTCAGTGTGCTTGAACCTCCTTTGGAGGCTTTTAGAGATCCAAATCAATTTGTCTGCAAACCCAGAAGGAGTAGTTTAGATACCGCAGTCGTTTCACATCATAATATGAAGTATGGTTCATACTTCAACCTCTGACTCCGTCCCTAGACCTTTTTATTAAACAAGCTTTCATATTGAGAGAGATACTGATAGAAGACAGTAAACTCTATGTAGAGGAAAGTGTTTTACTTCGCAACTTAATGAAGCCAGTGTGCCTCAAGATGCTGTTCTTTCTTCTTACCTTTCCTGTTTCTTTTTCTATGACCTACCAACCTGAACTAAGGCTAACTTTGTTAAGTACGCAGGTGGCATAACTGTGTCTATGCCGACCATCCCTTCTTAAGATTGTTCTCAGTTTAATAACTTCTCAATCGAAATCGGTTACTGGTCTTCCTTAAGTGGACTCACACTCAATCTCTTCAAATGTCAGATGTTTAATTTTTACTTAAGATGTGAATAAGACCGATGTCACTTCTTTCAATCCCATGGCTCTTATCTTCTAGATGGCTCTCTTATAGGGAATAAATCAAGTGTGATCTTTCTTGGTCCCATCTTACTGATTTCTAGAAAAATCTTTCGTCTGGTATTTTATATAAGGGAACTCAGACTGCCTGGCATAACTCAACCTCTACTCTTACGTTTCACTAATTCCTCTGTTTTGCCCATATTCATTTATTATTTCACCTTATTGTTTTCTGGACTCCAGAAAAAAGACTATGTTGTATTGCGTAGGGTTTGAAGGCTGTTAGTAGAGGTAGTGGTACATCACTAATCGTGCCGATAAATGAGGTCTTGGATAGGCATGTGAACTCTTGTAGACTACTGGCTACAAATATTTCAACTAGTGTTAAACGTCCTCTGTTTCTGCATCTCTTTCTCTCTCTCTCTCTCTATGTCTGTCCTCAGGGAAGACAAGCAACGAAATAATTGAACCTTATGAACTCACAACTACATATCATCTTATTAAGCTTGTGTTTCGTGTGAAGAAAATCATCTTAGACATAGTCATATCAACCAACTTTGCAACAGCGAGCCGTCATCATGTCCGTAAAGTCACTGAAGATTTCAACAATCCTGTTATTCTTTATTACGGATTATTAAATAGCACCATTTTTAAAAGGTTTTTAGAAAATATTGTACATCGTCTAAACTTATGAAATATAAAACGCTGAGAATTCTGTCCTGCAAACATAGTTGTAATTCGGAATAAGATAAATATATTGTTATAATTTTATCATTATTAAGTGACGGAATATATACTTTTACGATGACCTTGGTATGTTCTACACTTTTCTAGATAGCTCTTTAGCCAGTCTGAGACTCACACTTACGATCAAGTGACTCCACGCTAATGTTTGGCATGCAATAATTGATTGTGAAGGGTTTTCAGGGAATTCTAGGCTTCTTTGAAGAATCTAAGGGACAGTATCTTACTGCATAAGAGATCATACAGGGCTGACTTTCGAAAACCTGAATAACTCTAGAGAATATAAAACTCTGTTAGAATGTAGTTTTAATGAAGCATAAGTAGTTTGAAATCACTTCAATAACCAGATTATAGAGATATAAGCACTGAATCGCTGTTAATTGAGCTTGTAATGAAGTTTATCAGCTGTGTAGCCAAACAAAGTCAGTTAATAGAGGTGAGTTGACCAGACTAACATTATTATTACCACCATCTAAAAAAGGATATTAATTGTTATCAAGTTAAGGTTCTCAGTTGAAAGCTTGTCACTACTTTTCGAAATCTGCAAATGAAGAAACCTATTAGGAAGCCATAGTTACTCTGAAGTCATCTGTTGTGTCTGAAGTAGTAAAGGAACTCTTCTACGCTGTAAAATACTTTGATGACCTAAATCAATAGTAATGTAAGGATTTTGGTTATAATCTAAGATCTTAAGTTCTGAAAGCGACGCCATCGAATTATATCAATCGGTTTTATCACAAATTTCTTTTCAGTGTAGTGTTTAATACGAGTTGATACGATTTGAATAACCTTCAAAAACCTGGGAGCTTTGGGCAGCTGTTCTGCTCTGATATGTGATTTCTATACAGTGCGTACTCGTGGCTCCATCACTACTCAATCGCAAGACTATTGGGTCTTGTGGTGAGAAAGTTGCTATTCAGCTGCTGGGTCAGAATTAATTGGTCCAGATATTCCTAATCTTGTCAATTCACGATATAGTGAAGCCATCATCCAAGGTCAATGATAAATATTTGTCCTCACGCTCGATTTTTTCGACCTGATAACTCACAGTTTCTCATTATAACTGTGGGAAGTCAATTTTGAAGCATGTCACCCATAAGCACTACATAATAATTCAGTGTAGAGATTTGCTAGGATTGATAACTTTCAAATGTCGAGAATTGACAGAAGTTGTGGAATGTGAATCATCGGATTTTAAGCCAGTGGTTCGATAGAGACGTGCTTACCTTAATTCTTAACGGATTTGAGTTCAATTCCTGGCGTGGTTGGGGGATACGCATTTCTGAGAAGTCCTACACTAGGACGAAACAGCTATCCAGAGCTCCCAGATTTTCAAAGGTTCTTCGAATTATGTCGGTTCATGAGGTGAATACCATCTTCAAATCGGTTCATCCTCAAAAACTCAATTGAATTACACAAATTTTTATTCAGTAAAACCGATTTTATAAATTGCTTTTGTACACTATGCGAAGTGCAAAACACATTCCTTTTTGATGAACAAACAGTGATAAAAATATCGATGAAATAAGATGATCACTTTGGTAAGTGGTCAGTTCGATGATTTGAAGTAAATTCATCTGTGCTTCGAATATGAAAAATTGCACAATGAAGTTTCGACTGTATAAAGGAGTATTAACCAGAATCGAAATCACTACCACGACAACAACAAGAAATTACTTCTTAGGAATATAAAGTAAACTTTGAGTTCTTCAAATTAAGAAGATAATGTTGACTGACTGTACTTCGAAAGACAATCTATTGAATGATGGGTGTATGTTGATACCCCTTGATTTGAAAAATCTGAAAAGCTCAAAAAAAACTGTCAAAAACATTGATTTAATTTAATTGCTTTGCTTTCCTCTAATAATGAATACTGGTTGATTATTGATGGTGAAATGAAAATGTGAATAGTAGCGAGATTCGAACCAGCGACTACTGGGTTCCCGGTTTCGTTCACTGCCAACTTATCTACCAGACAGAACTGCTGAATAAATCTTATTTCACTCCAGTCTCCATAGGTTTTGCTCAACCTGTATGTGAATTCGTGATGTATTACTATCCACGACCATCTATTGTGGCTGAGCGATAGATTAATGATAAATAAATAATGACTAACGAATATATCTAAAAATTGGAAGATTAACAGTAGTGGTTAAATATGCGTCATTGTAGTAGATTTTGAGTTGTTTCATCCGAACCATATTCAAACCAAATTTAAGCCAAGAATATACAATAACTATTGAAACACTTTAACTTGAGATCAATGATAAGTCGATAGTCTCGGTGACTTTAGCCGATGAATCAAAATCTTTCAAATGTCAGCGATAATTTTCAAACTGTTTTATTAATAACTATTTGATTTACATTGTTGCGATTGTGACTAGGAGTGGAATCCAGCTTGACACGCGTTTCATCTTGTTTTGAACTCTTCAGCTGGATGTACCTTCACTCCAGTGAGTTGTTTCATTGCCAATGATATTCAAAGCTCATAACCATGGTTTAAAATCCCGAAGCTTTATTCACTAAACCAGTGAGTCATGATGGCCCCATCTTGTACAACGGGTATTGGTTACAATTATTTGTTGAAATATTTTTAATTCGCCGCTATTCTACTGGATCGAATTGTTCGACTTGCGTTGGCATATAAACTGGTGTGCGAGTGCCTCAATATTGCTTGAATATTCATTATGGTGATTTACTTGTTTGTGACTAGGAGAGGAATGCAGGTTGCATGTTTCGTCCTATTTGGGACTGGTCAGCTGGATAAGCTCGCACCTCAGTGAGTGATGTTGTTCTCACTGATAGTCGAAGCTCGTACCCACTGCTTTAAACGCCAAAATGTCATCCACTAAGCCACTGAGGTCTAATAACCACCTATTGTACAGCGGGTATTAGTTATTATTATTTGCTAATGCATCCAGCTGACGAGCCTCAAATAGGACGAAACGATAGTCATGAATTCCACCTCTAGGCACAATTAAGTCAGTCATAACAGCAGAGAATTACAAGTATCAACAAATAATAATATCTGTTTTTGACTTCTTCATTTTTTCAATACTTTATTATGCAGTAGAAATGGTCTAAAAATGATGTTTGAAAATATGTTTCATTTATTTTGCATAATGAAACCGAAAAATATGATCTCATTATATTCAGATCCCAGTAGATATCACTATACAATTGATCTTTAAGATGTTTGAAATAGATTTTTTGGGTAGCAAGAGATTAATTTTTGAAAGTAATCTAATTATTGGAATGATTTAGTTCCTTTTAAAAAATTAAGTTTTATTCTAGTGGAGCTTTTAAGGTCAATCTCAATGTTATATTCAGTTTTATTTCACCGCGGGAAATTTTTTTATAGACGATTACGAATCAGAAGTAGATGAAATAGTAATTAGGTGATATTAATGAGTTTCTTTCAGAAAATTGTTGACAATAAAAAAAACTCTTGAACAATAAATAATCTTCGGCTTCAAGTGTAAGAATCACTCGATTCCTCGAAAACATAGTACATATTAGAAAAAGTAACGGTTTATATATCTTTTCGATGACCTTAGTATGTCCTACACTTTCCTAGAACGCCTTCTAGCCGATCTGAGTCTCATATGCTTTTTCGCGAATATTTGGCATGTGATGATTGACTATGAAGGGTTTTCAGGGAACTCCAGGCTTCTTTGAAGAGTCTAGGGATAGTGTCTCACTGCATAACAATTTCCATCACCATTGAATGTGAAATGAATATGACTGGTTGCTTAATTCTATCTCTCAGCGCTCCGATAACTGATTCACGACAGTTCATCACGAGGCTAGATGACTTGAGTCAGCACTTCAGTGATTACTACTCTTAGTACATAGTTAACTAACTGCGTACTATAAATTTATTTCAGTCCATTATTTGCTCAAATCGACAAAATCATTCTTTGAAATAGATATAAAGTGAAGGAATCGTAAATGATTTTTTACTTTCAGTGGAAATTTCTGAGCAGATTGACATCAACTGAATAATCATTGAAAACTAGAGACCATCAAGTAGTTACTCCACCATGATTTGAAACTACTCAGCACTGCACATCTATAATTCTAAGAGGAAGTAATCTTTGACCTGTCAGATGTAACAAAACACATTTTTACCATCAAGCTGTGAAGTTGAAACTCGATGGTTTATATTATCCTACTTCTACGGATCCACGATATCAAGTGATCATCAGCAGTGTTGGGATGATGAGCTATCTTACGTTTTTAATGCTTATCCAAATTATGGCAATGTATGATAAAAACTATCTTGAAATCAATCGATTCTTCACAAACTAACTAGATATTTAATATTTTGGATGGGTAGTGGCTAGCACTGGAATCCAGGATGCATATTTCATCTTATTCGGGACTCGTCAGTTGAATTTACTTACCTCCCGGTGAGTAATATTATCTTCCACTAAGACTTAAAACCAAGACTAACCACTTGAAACACTATAGGTGGGTATATCCAACAAACGAGTCCCAAAAAAGTTGGAATTCAAGCCCTGGATTTCACTAACCTCCACTATCTTTAATATCAAGCTAAAAATACCAGAAATGTCAAGGCATCTGTATAGGAGCTCATTTGTCAGTCAGTAATGGCCTATCAATTCGGTGCAATCAGCAATAAGAAATTACAGACGATGATATCTCAATCAGATATTTGTTTGTATCTTTCTGTAATGCTCGTGTAAGTTCATCCACCAGTTGTCCAATATGACCACTTGGTAAAATGACAATGTTACAATACATTGTCTTTGGAATTGCGTACTTGGAGCAGACTGATAACAGGTCCCGAACCTACTAGGTCCTGTGATCTCAGTTACTAAATAGGAAAGTTGATGAGATTAGGAACGAACTGAACACACTTAAATGAGCCCCAGAACAAGAACTATCTCAGTTTTTTCCGATCCCCTTTGTTGATAAGTATTAACGAGGATAATATAAAATCGATAACACCATGCCAAACAAATCCAACGATCTATTACCATTCATATAGTTAAATATAGCTGACTAGGTTTCTTTATAACATGTTAGTAACGTCTCACCAAAAAGGTCCATCGAATTTTGTGATAAATAATAACGTACTACGAGAAATATAGTTATTTTTGAGATGAATGGGGATTTTTAATTTAGAAGTAGTATTCATCATGGACTGACATCACTTGGGGAATCATTGAAAAGCTTGGAGCAGTGGACAGCTATCTTCTCCTAGTATGGGACTCCTCGGCAGTACGCACCCACTACCCGGCTAGGGGTCGAACTCAGGACCTTCAGATTTCACGGCGAACACCTTAACCATTCAGCCACTGGGCTGGTTTCCAGTGGTTCACAATTTCCAACTTCTGTCAATTCATGATATAGCGCGACTATCACCCAAGGTCTTCAGTTAGCATCCACTTCACTTCCAACCGGTTGACCCCACAGGTCATGGCTTCTCATTAGAGCTCCCTGATGTCCATCTGGAAGCAGTCGAAAGTGAAGTGGGTGCTAACTGACGACCTTGGGTGATAGTCACGCTATGTCATGAATTGACAGGAGTTGGAAATTGTGAACCACTGGAAACCAGCCAGTGGCTGAATGGTTAACGCGTTCGCCGTGAAACCTGAAGGTCCTGAGTTCGACCCCTAGCCGGGTCATGGGTGCATACTACTGAGGAATCCCATACTAGGAGAAGATAGCTGTCCAGTGCTCCAAGCTTTTCAATGGTTCCCCAAGTGATGTCAGTCCATGATGAATACTACTTCTAAATTTAGTATATTTATCTTTTTGACTAGTATCTAAGATAACCGTGGTTTGGTAGATTTGTACTAAAACTGGGTGATGATTGAAGACGAAACGAAAACTTGGACCACTGCCAGATTCGAACCAGAGACCATCGAGAACATCAGGTTAGAAACTCTAATTGTTACCATATTATCTAACACGAGTAGTGAGTTACAACAATCCCTTTGAATTTGTTGCATACTTCATATTCATTCATTGAATAACTTTACAGACATTTGAAGTCAATTGAATAAATCAACCACAAGGTTTATTGACCTTCTGTCTCCTGAAAAGTGACTACTTGCAGTCGGTGAATGCCACCTGTTTAGTGAAGAATAGAAACATTTCCAAAACGAATAAATACACTGATTCCAAATTATTGATGTTAAATTACATCATTACACTGATAAAAAGAAAAATACCTATACGATAAACACCTACAGAAATAAATAAATAAAGAGAATTATTTTACAATACACACAATATAATTGTTTAGATAAATTCTTTCACAGCAAAATTGCGTCATACTGTGGTATTTATTTATGTATTATGTTTCTCTTTCTTTTGTACACTCTTCTTATCTTACTTCCCTAGTTGCTAGGGTGATAGTTACACCAACTCCTCCTAGTCTTGGCCTCATTACTCTTTACACAATGTATCTACACGTGTGTGCATCCGTATATCCATGTATGTGTATGCACCATATGCACCAGTGCAATCTCTTCTCTAGGTGGTGATTACATTAAATATCTGTAATGTTGACACAATAAAAGTTTTTGATAATAGATAAGAAGTAGACGAAAGAAACAGAATGTAGGTGATAAAATTAACCATCACAAAAACAACCTATAATTATACCATAGGCATAGAAGAATATATACAATACAATAAATGTCCTTAGTTGTTGAATTCTGTTGGCATACTTCCTAGGTAGTATTTTTGTATGTTTGTTGTGACAGTAACTAAACGCCTGTTTACCAAAATTTTGTCACCTTACAGAGAGAGAGAGAGAGAGAGAGAGAAAGAGAAAGAAATGTATAAAAATTAGCGTGTTACTTATTTCGGCATTTCAACGCCGGAAATTAGTTGACAGGGTCGAGCAAAACCAACACACTGCTTACATAATATAGGCTGTCTGTCTCTCTATCCCTCTCTCTCTCTCTCTCTCTCTAGATATATATATATCGGATAATGTGATCTTAGTAAAGGTTTGTCAACACAGAGTTCTTCTTCGTCTTAGCATGTGGTCTCTCTTTGAATTCATCTTGTTTATAACTTCATCTGTTGACTGATACAAAATATCCATGACAGATTGTAAAAACTCAAATTTCCTGTTTCCTATATATAATATATAAAATGATCCATTTTTTAGAGTGTATATGAATATGTAAAATTAGAGGAGGGAAAGTAAAATTTATCACCTTCACGATTGTCTTGTTGTGTATCCAAATTGTGGTATAACATGGTGAATTTTTCATCATTAGGCTAAGTTATGATAATTTGCCTGGTTGTGGCTAGCAGAGGAATTCAGAACGCATGTTTCGTCCCATTTAGGACTCGTCAGCTGGATATACCTTCACCCCAGCGCGGAGTGATGTTACCACTGAGACTCTAACCTCTAACTCATCGCTTCAAACACCAAGGCGTTATCTAATATGCCACGGAGGAACGATAGCCACTTCTTGTAAAATGGGTAGTAGTTATTACTATTTATTGATATATTTGTTGTTCTCCGTTGTTTTATTGGATCGAATTGTTCGACGTCAATTGGCATATGGGCTTTTATGCGGATGCCTCAATATTGCCTGAATGTTAATTATGATAATCTGCTTGATTGTGGCTAGTAGCCCATATTGCCAATAAAGGTCGAATAATTCGATCCAATAAGACAATGGAGGACAATAAAAAATGTATCAATAAATAATAAGTATATCAACAAATAGTAATCAGGCTAAATTGTCTTATGTTGACAAATCAGTTGACTGTGGACGTAATTTTCTTCTTGTTGACAACATCAACTCTCAGTAATATCTACTAGTTTTCAATCTTTGGTAAAAATTTAATGATCGTAATTCGATTTCAGCTGGTTTATTTGATGTATCACACAGTAAAGGAATAATATTATTGACTGGATTACGTTTCGAACACAATTTATAGTCCATTGTCATATTGAAGTAACTCCACAACTTTGAGACTTGAAGACAAATCAAGATCAGTAGACTTTAATAAGACAAGGTGACTTAGGAAAATGTGGACTATAACTATGCATGCAATTAAACATAACCAAACATACGGTATAGTGGAATGCTTAGAAACTAACTTAGTCAAGTGGAGGAAGAGATTGATAACACTAAATACATACAATGGGAATTATTCAGCACCTGTTCCATATGTATGGAATACTCTACTACCCGTATTACAGAGAAGGATATAGAATTAGAGGTATATACACCATATCTCAAGGTTATGGATTTACTTGATATAAATATGAATGATAATTTGTATCTGAAACTGAGTGATGCATTTAATAAACAAACTAAAGTGGAATTTAGCCGAACTGATTAGGAACTAGAGCGTAACCAATATCATTTTGTCTACTTCTAAGTACTGCGCACATTCTGTTGATCATTTTATAATGCGATCATTGAGGTAGGAGATTTACAATCCCATTTTGGTAGATTTGACATGAATGTAGCCAATTGGCAGAAAGCCCGGGGTAAATAAGCTATCAAGCTTGCTGGTACTTATCAGTAAAGAGTATCTATAACCTCGAGGGGATTGTTATCCCTTCACAGATTTGAAGATGTATCACCCATTACTTCCATCAGGGGTTTTTGTCGACTAGCTTCAACCACCTAAGATGTCTGTTTACAAAACCTTAGAAAGAAATATTTCTAACATATATCTTTTCTGATTAGTATATGCATTCACTGATTGAAATACCAGTCTTCTCTTATTGGTTTATGTTGTATCGTGATATAAACAGACTATATTAAATGAAGTGAACCCAAAACTAGGGATCATTTTTAATAAAAAGCTTCTGTACAGCGCATTAATATCCCAAAGTAACCTGATCACTTCTATACTTAAAACCAACACTAAAGAAACAACTCAAGCCATTGTAATAACCGATACTCGTTGGACGATGAATGGATAGCTTAGTCTAATGGTTTACACTTTGAAGCTGGAAGAGGCGGCTGCTAGGGTTCTGATCTTCAGTAGAGTGCTAAAAATCAAGCAAACAGGAGAAAACACGATGGCTGATAATTGACGACTAGTGAATGCCAGGTAGTATTTATCACGGACTGACATCATTTGGGGAAACAACGAAAACCTGGGAACACTAGACAACTGTTTCATCTTAACATGGGGCTTCTCAGCAATCCGCACCCAGAAACCAGCGAGGGATCGAACTCAGGACCTTCAAGTTTCACAGCGAATGCGTCGACCATTCAGCCATTGGTATTCGCTTCCATTCCAACTAATTGATCTCAAAGGTTGCAGTTTCTCATTTAAAACTTCGTGGTTTCAGTTTAGAAGCATGTCAGTGGTTCCCCGACTGATGTCACTCCGTGATGAATACTGCCTCAAATTAAAATCCCCATTCATCTCAAAAATACACTGCTGTATAGTACTCATTAATGACATGCTTCCAGATGGACATCACGAAGTTCTAATTAAAACCTGTGACCTGTGGGGTCACCCAGTCGTAAGTGAAGTGGACGCTAACTGAAGACCTTGGATGATTGTCGTACTATATCATCACGGATAGACAGAAGTTGGAAACTGTGATCCACTGTACACTGACACAGTGGCTGAGTGGTTGACGGGTTCGTCGTGAAAGGTGAAGGTCTTGGGTTCGATCCCTCGGCAGGTCGTGGCTGCGTAATATTGACGAGTCTCATACTAGAACGAAACAGCTGTCTAGTGCTCTCAGGTCTTCAATTGTCCCCGGACTGATGTCAATCCGTGATGAATAATACCTCAAAATGAAAATAAGTATCATTGATTGCATGCCTTTTTCTCTTGAAGATAAACGTGTCGGATTAATAGAAGTGAATGAATATCCCAGAGAGTAAGAAGTAAGCATAAGTCTAATAAATGTTACATCTAAGAGTTTTCGAGACTAGTGAATCCCATTCATTGTCAAACGAAGATATTTAGCAAAAATTAGTTGTCAACGTATTTAGTGAACAATGTTTCTTTCGACTTATCAACCTATTCGGAAGAAAAACAGGAGATTACTACTGAGACGATCACTTTTTGCTACTTAAATTGTTTAGTAAGTCCCTGTTTCACTAGTTTTTTCTATATCACATTATTTCAGGAGATGAAGATAGTATTTTTAAATTTTGAGGGGGTTGTGGAGATTTGGAAATATTTCAAGTTGTTATTCATCGGAGACTGACTTGAAATATTTCCAAATCTCCACAACCCCCTCAAAATTTAATTGAACTGGTGCTCGTTGGTGACTAGCTTTGAGAAGTATTCCCGAAGTTCCAATGACAAGTCGTGACCGGTGGAGTCAAAGCCTGATGGCCGTGGGGACAGATACTCAACGATGACATTGGGTTGCGGTTTGCGCTATATCGTGAGCTAACAGAAGTTGGAAATATGGAGCATTGGATTGTGACCCAGTGGCTCAATGGTAACGCGCTGGCCACGGAACCTGAAGGTCGCGGGTTCGATTCGTGCTGGTGGGGTCATGGGTGCGCACTACTGAGGAGTCCCATACTAGGACGAAACAGCTGTCCAGTGCTCCCAGGTTTCCTTTGTTCCTCCAACTGATGTCAGTCTTCGATGAATAACAACTTGAAATAGTATTTTGAATAAAATGAAGAAGAAATTTAAGAAATAAAACTTTATCAGATAATATTCGTTGCAATATCCAAGATGACCTTTATCGCCATATATTAGTTAAGTTTTAACTTTACTTGGATAACTGTTAACGTCTATCAGTGCTGAATGATATGAATTTAAATCTCTGAAGTAACATCAGTTTTTTCATGGTTACAGATACTCTTTGTTGAAGACAGCCAACTGATATAACTTCAGGATGATAAATTTCTGATCACATCAACTTTATGTTAGCTTGTAATGCTATTTGTGTGTTTCATGAATCCTGGTGACAAATTCAACTTCTATGAAAGTCATTTCATGCATGAATTAGTAATTTTTAACGTTTCCTCCCATTCTTCATACTTTAGAAGATAAAGACTGGTTCTCCTTATCCTCATATGTCTGTGACCTAAGTCATATGTACACGTAGAGCGCTATAAAATCCGTAGAATAAAATAACTTATGCATGAAAACAGTTTATTGTATAGTAATCGACTTCACCTAATATATAGTTAGTTATTACAGAACCGTAACTCGTACAGAAATGAGTAAGGCCTTCTAAAAAACCTCGTGAACTGAGTTATATCATATAATACTACAAAATTAGTCTTATATAAAATCCCTTTAAAATAAAGGAAAGAATACAGCTGATCATACTTTTTGAAATTCTCATTTTTTCTATCTCCCGTTAATATAACACTAACAAGTGCGGAAGCTACTTTGACGATTTTCTTCCTACCCACTAATTTGCAATATCTAATACCAAAATATATTTCATCATAGTATCGAGTCACATTACAAACGTGATTTCTAGACTTCTGTTATTATTGAGGACTAACAACTAAACAGATCCATTTAGTTTTCAACAAGTGATCAATTCGTATACCATATTGAATACTCCAATTTAGAATAAAACTTAGTCATCCTGTGAAATCTACTGATCAATATGACAAAAATGACCAACATGTAAGTAACAAATTGTAACTTCGAAAATGCCTTGTTACTTTGTGAAGAATTATATAACTGATAACTAGATATCCTTTTTACTGACTAGAAAATGAAATGTGTACTCAGATTAGTAATCAAATCTTTGAATAAATTATGAGAAGATTGTGTTCACAGTATCTTCGACTACACTAAGAATTTCACTTTACATTTCATCATAGTACTAATGGAACTGTCATAATCATATTAACTACTTTCGCTGCAGTGTCGCTGTTATCTCTATTCTATTCACCATTAACCCTATATTATCTCGAAAGAATATCTAAGGAGATGGTAAATTTTAAAAAAAGTGATTATCTTCTCTCAGTTCAATAAATATTCATTGAAATAATATAATATCGATACTAGGTGGTGAATGAAGGTGAAATGAAGATTTGCGCCACCGCACGATTCGAACCAGGAACTGTTGAGCTTCCGGTCCAGTATTTCACAAACTGAACCATCTACAAGACCCGACTACTGACCAGATTTTAATTTCACTTCAGTCACCAAAGGTTTTGCTATCGCAGTTTCAGTACCAGTCTGCCAGACCACGGATATCTCAGTCGAACTAATAATCCGTTTGATGTTCCGCCTCTCTATTCCAGTTAGATTCGGAGTGGAATGAAAGTCTTGACTGGATAGCCAGTATATTATAAGTATGATCAAGCGATAGCAAAACGTCATGAATTCACATGACGGTCAGGTATAACTCTTAGAGATTGAAGCGAAGCAAAAGTCTAGTCAATAGAGGGCCAGAAACCCGGAGGTTACTGGTTTGAATCCCGCTGCGGTCCAAATTTTCATTTCACCTTCAGTCATGACTCAGTGTCATTAATACAAGTCTTTTCAAGTTGGTATTCATCGTGGACTGATTGGTTGGGAGAATAGTGGAAACCCGCGACCTTCAGGTACCGTGGCCAGCAAGTTATCATTGAGCCAATGGACCAGTGGCTGAATGGTAACGTGCTGAGAACGGTACCTGAAGGTCGCCGGTTCGATCCGTGGTGGGGTCGTGCGCACTGCCGAAGAGTCCCACGGTAGGAAGAAACATATGTCCAGTGCTCCCAGGTTTCCATTGTTCCTGAAACTGATGTCAGTCT
This sequence comes from Heterobilharzia americana, assembly GCA_944470555.2. Taxonomy (NCBI): domain Eukaryota; kingdom Metazoa; phylum Platyhelminthes; class Trematoda; order Strigeidida; family Schistosomatidae; genus Heterobilharzia; species Heterobilharzia americana. The sequence continues at coordinate 32,989,046 of OX104130.1, forward strand.
ACCATGAATACTAACTTGAAAATATTTCTAAATCCCACAACCTCCTTGTAATGCAAGTTAGTCAAATCATGCCTATCTCAGATAGTCAAAATGATAATATATCATTTAAGAATGAATTCGTGTTGAAGAAAAAATAATGACCGATGATTTAAACATGTAGTGTCAGACTGTAGTGGTATATGGGTTCCTGCGGGGATGCCTCGATATCGTTCGTGTTTTAGTTCTAAATTGCAGTGATGGATATTGACCAGCAAAGGAATTCAGGACGCGCCTTTTGTCCTGTCGATTAGATCCACTCAACGACGGGATAATACAAGCAACAACATTAGAACTATACTGGTCACATAAAAAGTGGCTATCATTATTCGGTAGTCTACTGGATAACGCTTTGGCATTTGAAGTGATCGGTCCCTAGTTCGAGTCCTGACGGAAACAACATCACTCACTGGCTGACAAGTCTCAAGTAGGATGAAACGCATGTCAAGCTGCGTTCCACTGATAGCCACTATCCATCATTGATAAATAGTATTAGAGGTTAAGTTTAAGTAATCTAATAGGTATATGTGTTCATTTGACTTCCCTTAGTCAACATGAATACAAGTTTACAGTTGACTTGGAAAAAAGTTTTAAACAGTAAAATTATCCACAAATAAGAAGGTAGTAATTAGTTTTAATTCTATTGCTGAATAAATATGAATGTAGCCTAACAGTTTATCAATTTAAATGGTTAGAAAATGTTGATTTCTTCCCATAATTTTCTTAGTTTACCTCTTAACTTTTTTTACTACCATCATGGTAATCAGTTAAAGCTGTTAAAATATCAATTATCCATTTAATTATTTATTAATTATAATCTTCTTAATCAAAATTGGGTTATAGACAAATTAGATAACTAACTTATAATTAAGATAACAATTTGGTGAAAAGAGTTCAAACTTACCTTCTCTTTATGTGACCCACAGAACCTGTTCATCAATCCTATTTCATGTGAATTAAAACAACTGTGTAAATATTACCACTCTAATATATGTATAGGAAACAAAGAATTCAATTTATATCAGCATTCAATAGGCAATAGCAACTGATTCAAAGAAATGTTTTTGAATAATTTGATATAAGCTATACTGACTTACATGAAAAACTAAGCGGGCACTCAAATTTGTTCAAAGTAAAGATGCAGTCTTCTCCCGACACCCGTTTAAAGGCATCCAGAAGCATGCTAACAGGCTGACAAGACAAGCCCATCAAACCTATCAGCACCCATTCAACGCGGACATGGCTGAAAAGATTCACAGCTACTATACCGAGCCAGTATAAGCCTCGGTTGTAACCAAAACCCTTGAACCAGTAACATCATGCAACCAGATAGCTAAGATTCAACTACGAGCTTTTTAACTGCAACAACTTTAATATGCGCTTTCGGAGCTGGAGTTACCATGGCACGGCACCAGACTTGCCGTCTAGTTGGTCTTCGTTAAATGATTTAAATTGTTCTCATTTGAAATACGAGCCTCAACTGAGACTCGGATCCGTATTTTCGTCACTACCTCCCATTGTCGGGAGTGGTTAATTTTCAAGCCTGCTACCATCCTTAGATGTAGTAGCCATTTCTCAGGCTTCCTCTCCTAAATCGAACCCTGACTCTCCGTTACCCATAGGGAATTTACGGTAGATGGAAGCTGACAATATCAGTTCTTGGGACGAAAGTAAGGGTGGCAAAGTTTGACAGTCCCTGGTTTCATTTGGAAAGCTTTGATGAGTGTGTACTGCCACATACTCTTAGTATAGAATGTCAAGTACGTTTCTAATCTTGGTAAAAAAATCCCTATCAGTAACGATTATTGTTGTCATCCACATTCAATGGCAGTTTTCAACATACAGTGTAATTTGAAGTTTGTGAGAATAAACCACTTTAGTGGGCTATTGAAGAGTAAATAATCATGCTGTACAGTTCTCGGTACTGGCTGAATTACACTGTTGTAGTTTTCAACTGGACATTCTAGTACACCTTATATAAACGGCAACATGGTTAAACATTTTCACTAATAACACCTCTGACTGAAACTGCATATAGGTTGTTGAAGATCACGAGTCTTTGCAAGTTTAAAAGTACGCATCGTCTTACCTCTATATAGTTCAAAAGCTTAGGACAGTTATTTCAAATTAGTATTCACAGTTTATTCTTGGATACACTGAGATTAGTTTGTCATTTAAGCTCCATCAACGTTTATCTACAAGTTTACTTGCTGGTATGGGATTAGTTAAATAGGTAAGAAAAAAGCGTGAACTCTCCATGTTCACCTTTGAAGATTATCCTTCATCAAGTCTATCCGAAGGTCAGCTGAATACTTGAACACTTTGTAAATACAGGTCACATAGCTGCACTGGAATCCTCTTTCACAGCCATCTATAACTATAGATTAAACAGTTCTAGAGAGGTATGGTTCCGTGATGCAATCCATCAACTCAAGCCTGAACTTTATGTTCAGAGGTAGTACTTTCAGTCTCTTTTTCTACTACTACTACTACTACTACTACTACTACTACTACTACTACTACTACTACTACTACTACTACTACTACTACTACTACTACTACTACTACTACTACTACTACTACTACTACTACTACTACTACTACTACTACTACTACTACTACTACTACTACTACTACTACTACTACTACTACTACTACTACTACTACTACTACTACTACTACTACTACTACTACTACTACTACTACTACTACTACTACTACTACTACTACTACTACTACTACTACTACTACTACTACTACTACTACTACTACTACTACTACTACTACTACTACTACTACTACTACTACTACTACTACTACTACTACTACTACTACTACTACTACTACTACTACTACTACTACTACTACTACTACTACTACTACTACTACTACTACTACTACTACTACTACTATTCTGCTGCTGAATATTGAAGCGATCATGTAGGCTTAATATTTGCTTTCAATACTTGTAAATAAGATTGTGTAGTTTCGCAAATGACTCAATGGAAAAGAAAATTCTCTTCAGTGAGTTGTATATTGTCTTCTTCATATCCAGGATGTCTCGAAAATTTCAGAGCTATGCACTGTGTAGTAAACTGAAACATCAAATAGCGAGATACTGTCGAAGTGGCCAAATAGAAATCCACACCATGCAGTTATGGTTACTTCTCAAAAACACGGGTATATTATGAATGTAGAGCGAATTATTCACCACAAATCATATGTAATAAACTTTAGACAAGGTCAACTAGAAGTGTACTTATCTCGTATCTTTGCTAAACCCTTTACAGCATATGGTTAATTAAGAATCGAAACATCTAAGATGGTCGTTGCTGGTTAACAGGTCTGTAGACGTAGAGAAGTTGAATTGGAATGCATTTCTGATAAGCAGTTAGATCGTGTACCCAAACAAACATCGTACTAGCGAGATGAAGTCAAAGTCAGTGGTTTCAACTTTTCTGTAACACACATATTCTCTTTTGAGACTAGTCATTATTCTAAGAAATATATAGTCCACTAAAATTTCTATCATTGTATAATATACGGGGTGTCAGCATGATATCGCCTATTATCCTACAAGGAAGATAGGGAATGAATTATGAAAGTGAAATTATTCTTCTCTGGAAAGATCGAGTAACTATTCCAGTACCACTCCTTCATCACAGTTTTTTTCTTCTCAGGAAAGATATTTGTCGAGCTACCATAAATAACACAATAACCTGTTCTGTTTCATACACTGGGAACTATCGCTTTGCAAATTTCTTGGAAAGGCAACATTGGCAACTCTTTCTATTGCCTCCTATTCTGTTTGCGTTTTAAAGTTCAATGTGAACAAATAAATGGAAAGGAAGATTGGTGATTGAGATAAAACATGTTACATTAGAATCTAGTGGTAATAATTTCCTCAGCATTCACAAACGGCGAATATAGTGTCTAAGAGGCTGTCAACAAAAGTCTTCAGAGCTTCTGGAGTACTTCTGAAAATTTCTCAAATCATCCATGATTTCATCTTTTATGACTGATTGATCTTCAAATATAGTTCACTCTACTATTATTGTTTGGATAAGACAGTGACTAATCACATGTTATATCATAAGACCTAGATTCAAATCATAATTCCTTCTGCACTTCAGTTAGTACAGGATACATAACATCTAGATTATGTAACTAAGTAAACAGATCACTTAATACAAGGTTAAACAATAGGGAATTTTGACTGAAATAGATTGGATCACAACATACTCCATTATAGCTGTAAGTAATCTAACACAGACTGTATTGGTTAACTTAGAAAACGATACTTCTAGACAGTGTGTCAACGGTCCAGGAAAACCTGTAACAATAAGGAACAAGATAAATCTTCCTTCCAGGTCATTATTGCAATTTCCTTTTTCGAAGTTTTGAAATATAAGATGGTGTTTTATCAATGACTATTGGAATTGTTGTGATTGTTTACTATTTTTTGTTGAGAAAACATATTTTAGGTTTGTACTTTGAATCCTTTCTCTTCGATGGTGTTTACGATATTGTGCTATAGATTTTAGAATGACGTCAATTTTTAAGGTGACTAGAAAGTTATCTACTCCATGATAAGGATATGTAATCATGTTACGACTTTGTGACATCCGTCGTTTAGGAAGGGTATAGGTTCAATGTCTCCTTACAAATCAACCGGTTGACGAGTCTCATAATTACAGTATTCTAATGTAAAACAGTGAATAACTCAATTTATTGAATAATTCATGAGAGAAGAAAAATATTAAACTATATAATACTTACTAATCTAGTAAAAGCAAAGCATCATCCTAGAGAGACTAAAAAATGCTCTGCATTCAAATTCACAACCGGAACAGGCTCGGTGGATTCAGGAAGAAAAAATCATGTCCAGATCAAAGTGCAACGCTGCACTACGCATCATCAATGAACAGAGTACTGAATGCCACTCAACTGGAACTTTACCTCAAATTCATCGACTTTGAACAGACCTTCGACAGCGTCGACCGACAAGTAATTTGGCAGGCACTTGCTTCAACACTACGGCTTTAGTGCCACAAGTCTTCATCCAGCTCATTCAACAGCTATATGAAGACGCCACATGTCAAGTGATTCACAACGGAAGGCTCAGTGACGCCTTTGAAGTGAGGACAAGTTGACAGGTAAGACGAGGTTGCCACCTACTATCACCCATGATCTTCCTCATTGTGGTTGACTGGACTGGATCATGAGGTAAACCGTGAGGAGGTAGAAGATGGGCATATGCTGGCTGGACTGGTGAAAGGAACCCAGAAAAAGATTTGGACTTCGACCGTGTTGATGATTTGTGTTCAATATCCTATGTCACACAAACTCGAAGATCTACAGGTGAAGACTAACAAGTTGACAGAAGAGGCAGCGAAAACTGGACTTCAGGTGAACATGAAGAAGACAGAGATGATGTAGATACCCAACCAACAACAGCATGAACAACGAGCATCAATCACCATGAACGGGAGAAACTCAAAGGAAGTTGTTTCTTTCACCTACCTATCTACGTAGGTAGGGTCGTTCCAATTACAGGCTGTGCAGGCACAGATGAAGATATCAAAACCAGGATCGGAAAGACAGCAAGATAGGCTTTCATTAATCTTAAATAATTAGTGTGAAGATCTACTACACTGCACTACACTCAGCATGAAGCGTGAACTAGATGCAGATTTTTAACACTAATACTAATGTCAAGTTAGTGTTTCCATGTGATGGTTGACAGACTTGGCGTGTTACGAAAAGCATTTCTAAGAGACTGCAGACACACATCAGCAGCAGCCGCCGTGCCGCTCGTTCGACACTGGAAATCAGATGGCCAGAATGATAAAAATAAGCACCGAGGAACTATAGCTTGCTGGCTGGCTGGCGACGAACCAACCAACCAACCAAGAACCCCTCGCCCCGCAAATATGTAGAAGCAAAAGTGGGTATGGATTGGATTGGACATACACTGAGAAGATGGTGTGTGGACATAAAGTATCAGGACAGGCCATCGAGTGGAACTCAAATGGGAAACGACGAGTTGAGCGTCTGAGGGTGACATGGAGGAAGAAATGAAAGCTTGTGGGCAGTCGTAGAGCCAGGTTGAAAAGACTGCAGAAAACACAGTGAAATAGTTACGTGCCACTGAAGCCCCATGTTTCCCTAGAAACCCTAAAGACATATCATAAAAATAATGTTAAAAGTAAAGACAAAACTTAGTACTATATAATTCCCTTCTATTACTTGTACTGTCAGATTTAATACGAAAATAGTTTCATTGTAAACCAGTTATCTGAAGGAAGACTTGAATATAAAGTATTCTAGTAATATAACACCAATGATACATTTGACCAAGGTTAGGTGTGAAGTGTGTTAATCTATATATTATATGAATATACACCAACTGACCGGATATCCTTTCAAATATCATGAAAGTATGTCACAGAAATTTGAACCATATAGCTTCATTTGATGCTATAAGAGATTCGGAAGATGAATGGCATCTTTCACTGTCTATTACAAAACTACATTTGAGATGAAAATAACCTGACATAATGAGTCGAAAAGGAGATGAACTATTCGTCTTGAAGCAAATCAGCAAATCAATATATTTAAATAAGATCCTATGAAACTGGAAAATATGGTGAAGTATTTATGGCAGTGTGATGTTATAGCTTGAAAATTTCCGTCGTTAGTTGAACCAAAGTGATGGGTCACTATCAGCGGATGTTCTGATGTTGTCAGTATTTTCAGTCTTGATATTAATGATACATACTGGTTGGCAATGGAATCCAGGATGAGTGTTTAGTCCTGTTCAAGATTCTTTGTGCTGATGTACCTGACTTCTCTTAAATGATGTGATGTTGTCGTGACTAAGACTTGAGCCTGGAGCCAGTCATTTCAAACGCCAAGGTGTAATCCATGAGACCAGTGAATCATGACAAATAGGATGGAACGTGCGTGCTTTATTCTACTACTGGTCATTATCCATCATTAATACTTACTGTAAAGGTCTACTTGTCCATGTCGTCTTTCATGGTCACTGCAACGAACGATGTCAATAACAGAGAAACCAGTTGGCATCGTTAGAGGAGGTGATATCGCATCATTTTATCTCAGTTCAGAACATATCGGTTAGATAGTATACAGAAGGGAATCCAGTAGAGTCTTTCTTCCGCTTCAGGAATCACCTTTCTTTACATAGATCATATTACTAAATAATATATGATAATTATTTTGACTATCTGAGATAGTCAAGGTTTGGCAGACTAGTATTGATACTGGGTGATGATTGAAGGTGGAATGAAAGTTTGGACTGTGGCCGGATTCGGACCAGCGATCACTGGGTTTCTGACCCGACACTCTACCACCCAGTGTCGATACTAGTCTGCCAAACCTCGGCTATCTCAGATAGTCAGAATGATGATCAACATGATGCTCCTCCTCTCTGATTCATTTAGATTTGGATTGGGATGAGAAGTCGTGACTGGGTAGCCAGTGTGAGTGCTGTCAAGCGGTAGTAACGTGTCATGAATTCACATGATAGTCGGGCAAAGCCCTTGATGACTGAAGTGAAATAAAAATGTGGTCAGTAATCGGACCTCGTAACTCAGTTGGTAGAGCATCGGGCCGGAAACCCGGTGACCACTGGTCCAAATCCAGCCACGGTCCAAATTTTCATTTCACTTTCAATCATCATACAGTATCAATATAGGATTAAGCATTAAAAACCAATTTGTAAACTAGTCACTAGCAACGCAAAACCTTCGATACAAATAATTTCAATAATCCAACCGTTTACAGACTGTTAAAGCAGTAGGAAAACTCCTAGAGATAAAAATGTTAACCAGTACCCAGCATAACAATCCAGTCACTATAATATTTCTTGACGATAAATCATAGAAAATATGTACAAGTTAAGTTCTTCAGAATTTCATATAATTTGAAAACAGGATCAGTAGCTGAAAATTATGCAAATCTCTAGTTTTTAACGATCTGAAGTTTTTTAATGAAAGGTGTACACAACAACATATACAGAATAGGTGTGAAATACTCGGATGCCTAATCCTACTTCTACTCACGAATTTGAAGACAGTGGTCATTACATACTTTTGTCGGTAAATGACTGCTTAACTGGGAAATAAATCAAGTAAGTTGTAATGATACTTGTGACCTGCCTTTGCTATTTGGGGTTGAATTGTTCGACCTCTGTTGATAGATAGGCCTCTGTACGGATGCTTGATTGCTGCCGGATGTTCATGATGTTATAATGATCTTGATGACAAGCAGAGGAATCCAAGACGCACGTTTCGTCCGAGTTGGGACTCGTCTGTTGGATGTACCTGCACCCTAGTGTGGAGTGATGTTATTCCCACTGAGGCTCGAACCCAGTACTCTTCGTTTCAAACGCCATAGAGTTACCCACTAAGCCACTGGGACACGACAGCCACCACCACTCATACCCGCTGCAAAATAGGTGCAGGTAAATCCAACTGATGAGTCCTAAATAGGACGAAACGTGCGTCCTGCATTCTGCAGCCAGTTACCAAGATCAATATAACTTTTACTGTACTTTGAGGTTTGCATAATTGTACAGAATACATAAATGGTAAAGATTTTGCAAATAAAATAGGTATTATGCAATTATCTGTCGTTAGCTGTTCTTACTCGTTACATTGTTATCAGGCAATGTTGACTGGTAACAAAAATTACATTAAAACTGCTCTACATCTCAGTCTTGTTGACATATTTTAAGAATCCAACAACACCGGAAACAGGTGTAATTATCAGCTTACTCAAAAAATGTTAACTTATGAATGTAGCTCGTTAAAATTGGTATGAAAAACAACCATAGATAATTTTTATTAATATAACAGTAAAACCTGAGCACTATGGTAAGATGCAGTTTTATTTGATTCATCTAATAAATCGACTGAAGTATGTATGATGATATTTGAGCATCTGACGGAGGATGAAAATTCGGTGAATACATCCACAACTCGAAAGAAATCCAGTCTGCTTCTCAAGGACCAGATTCTCCTGTGTTCTGCACAGACTGCAAAGTGTGATAGCAGATAATACTTCAGATGCTACTGGTAGCCAGTTGGTACAGCGATGATCATCATAAACAGTACGCAGCATTTTTAACAGGTAGGTACAACTATGGATCATTTCGTAAATCGTGGAACACCTTCAATCTGTAATGCTCCCATCCTATGCTCCCATGAAAATTGGTGATTGGTTTACTACCTGACTTATATAGAGTCTAGCTGACACCAAGCTTCTCGCCAGACGTGGCTTAGATCAACTGTAACAGCTTCCAACTATTGCCAGATGCAGCTTCTGATCCTGTCTCATTCACGTGTTCTAACCACCAGGCTTTTTAGGAATTGTTCTTGTGGGAACTTGACAGACGCAAAGGCCAATCCCTAATTATTCTCACTTCTTATATACCCAAGAATACGACACCAAGAAACAACACAATAACGTAGTCGGATGGAGTAGTATATTTGCGAGGTCGTGCCAAGATACCAATGACTTCTAATTAGCTGGCTGGAGGGTCGATCACGAGCGGTGCAACGTAACGCGACAGAGTGGCAAATGGCATGGTAGCTTGACCGGGTACCTTCAGCTTAGCCAGTCCAGTTAAACTATGAAGGTCAGAATCAATGTTGAATCTCATCGAACCCTAGGCTATTGATTCTGAAGAAGTATGTGACGCTACAGCTTCATTTTCCTTAAGTAAATGGTATTTGGTCTGTCACCTAAGGGAATTAAGTACACCACTGTACTCACTGCCTGCTTAAATAAACTGGCAAGTATAAAAAAGTTATGGAGAGCTTGTATGGGTCCTGTATCTATTAGGTGAATGTTTTTCAAGGCTACATGCAGCTAACTTTGAATCTAGATCACTTTGATGTTTAATTGCAATACTAGGTACAACCATATGCTCAGTTATAAGTCAATTTTTATAGGTTATCATTTTCTTTGATGATGTTTACAACTACTGCTAGACAAAACATTGCTTAATAAGTCTACATTTCGGCAACAATCAAGTAAGTCATCTGTTGCAGATTGTTATTTATTTCAGGTTAGTATTCATCATGGACTGACATCAGTTAGAGGAACATTGGAAACCTAGGAGGACTTGACAACTGTTTCCTCAGCAGTACTCACCCATGACCTCACCTAGGATCTAACATAAGACCTTCAGGTTCCGCAGTCAGCAAGCTACCATTGAGACACTGGGTCAGAATCCAATGTTCCATATTTCCTACTTCTGTTCAGTACTCCTAGATTTGTAATATTTCTCTAAATGATGTCTGTCTAAGATAAATACCAATCTGAAATCAATAAATCCCTACAAACCTCTAAAATGATTATTTATTTGCTAATGAAAAGTAATAAAGCACTTCAGTGAGCATTTATAGGGAGTATTAATCTAATAATTTCTTTTGATAATTGGTTTAGATGTATTTACGAGTAGTTCTAATAAGCTTACCTACTCTTATAAGTAAACTATCAATCATCTACAGGTTCTTGTTTAATCTGTAGTTGAAGTGTGTTTTGTGTGTTAGGATAACTCATACAATACACATGTTGACAATGATGTAATTGCGTTAACGGTTGGTTTAAAAAAGAAAAACTATAGTGACGACTGTTTTGTTAACGAAATAAAAAGAAAATCGGTAGCTATTACATCATTTCTACCGCACCATGTGAATAGCGATAACTGAGATGTTATCTCTCTCTCTCTCCTGCTCCCTCAGTTGCCATAATCCAGAATAAATGAACATTGAATACAATCGAAATTTGAGCACCAACTCATTTTTTAAATGATTTTCAATTCATAAGACAGTAGTGGTATTGTTGCCTGAAGTTTATGATGATTTTACTTATTTCAAGTTAATGTTCATCATGGACTGATATCAGTTGGAGAACTACTGAAAACCTGACAGTACTGAACAGCTGTTTCGTCCAGGCATAGGACTCATCAGCAGTACTTATCTAGGAAACCATTTTACTAGGGATCGAACTCAAGACTTCAAGTTTTCGTAGCGAACATGCTAACCATTCAGACATAGTGGTGGAGTTCAGTGGTTTCCAGTTTCCTACTTTTGTCACTTCATGATATAGCGCAACTATCCACCAAGCTCAGGCTTCAGGAAGTACAAATCATGTGCAGACCAAATTGCAACGCTTCGCATCATCATAGAACAGAGCATAGAATGGCAGTCAACTCTCAACCTCAACTTCATCGACTTTGAGAAGGCCTTTGACAGCGTCGACCAAGAAGTAATTTGGAAACTGATTCAATACTACGGAGTACCACAAACCTTTATCCGCCTCATTCAACAACTATATGAAGATGCCACATGCCAAGTAATTCACAATGGGAAGCTCAGTGATGCTTTTGAAGTGAAGTGAAGACAGGAGTGAAACAAGGTTGCCTACTATCCCCATGATATTCCTGATTGTGGTGGACTGGATCATGCAGCAAACAGTAAGGAGCGAGGAGAGGGCATACGCTGGACCGACGAAAAGAACCTAGAAGATCTGGATTTCGCCAACGATGACTTGTGCCTGATGTCATATAAACTTGATGATCTACAGGAGAAACTAACAAGGTGGTAGAAGAGGAGAGGCAGCGAAGATGGGACTTCAAGTGAATATAGAAAAGACACAGGTGATGAAGATACCGCACCAACAACTCAACAACAACAACAAACTCCAGTCACCATCACGGGAGAAACTTAAAGGAAGTAACCTCCTTCACCTATCTAGGCAGCGCTATTTCAATTACAGGCAGCACAGGCACAGATGAGGACGTCAAAGTCAGGATAGGAAATACAGCAAGACAGGCGTTCATTAGTCTGAAACCAGTGTAGAGATCTTCGGCACTCAGCACAAAGAACAAGATCCGGATTTGAAACACCAACGTCAAGTCAGTGCTCTGTATGGTTCAGAAACTTGGCACGTTACGAAAGGCATTTCCAATAAACTACAGACATTCATCAACAACTGTCTATGCTGGCTTGTTACTGAAGATCAGATGTCCAGAAAGAATAAGCAACAAAGAGCTCTGGGAACGAACCAACCAAGAACCTATCACCCAACAAATGTGCAGAAGAAGGAAGTGGAGATGGATTGGGTCGGGCATACACTGAGAAGGCCGACTGGGGACATCACGCATCAGGCCAGATGCTCGAGTGGAACCCCCATGGGAAGCGAGGAGTTGGGTGTACGAGGTGAGGGTGACATGGAGAAGATCGTGCGAGGAGGAAGTGACAGCTTGTGGGCTGTCGTGGAGCCAGGTTCAAAAGATTTCAGAGAATAGAGTTCACTGGAGATGTGCTACTGAAGCTCTATGTTCCATTAGGAACCCAAGGGACTAATAATAATAATAATCCACCAAGCTGTTCAATTGGGATCCGCTTCACTTCTGATTGGTTGACAGCACGGCTTCTCATAAGAACCTTGGGATATTCATCTTGAATTGACAGAGTTAAGAAACTGTGAACCGTGAGTGGTTAACGCGTTCACTGTTAGACTTGAAGGTCTTAATTTCTATCTCTGGCAGTATCATGGGTACCTACTGATAAGAAGTCCTATACCAGATAGAAACAGCTACCCAATGCATCTAGAATTTCAATAGTTCTCCAACTGATATCAGTTTATGATGAATACTACCTTATCACTTTTTAAAACAAAGTTATGTATACACTGAATGTAAAAATTGACATAATTAAAAATCAATTTCCATATTCAAGATGGAAAGACTGAATAAAACTAAAGTTGTACACTGTAATTAAGATTGATAAAGATTTGAAACCATCATAAATATGTAAGTAAAATAAACACACACATATATACATATAAAAAAATAAAGAAAAAAGGGACTACTTAAATTCATTGAAATGAAAAATAAACTAGGAAGAACATACATATATGTATTAGTTACCCTACCATTAAATCCCTATATTTGACTTTTATTCTTTAAGATAGTGAAGTAGGATAAACATATTCCTGTTAGAAAAAAGGATAATAAATAAATAAATAATTATGCTTACTATTTTTTATTTATTTAAAAAAGAGTAGGAGTTTTATGTTTTGACAAAGTAACTCCCTAACCCTAACTATCTAATTAAAATTGCTGAATAATTAACAAAGAGTAAATACAATGAGGGTAATAAGTAAAACGAACACTTGGTTGAATTATTTGAAAGAGGAATTCAAAGATTTTTTTGAAAACAACAACGCTGAATTGTCTTTTTAGGTGTCGAATTGTTTCAATTTTTATAACTTTTATTTTTTAAAATTTATCTTTTTTAAAAATTCATTACGGTTAGAATAGTTACATTTATTTTATTAAACTTATTGTTATCATAAAGTCAAGTTTGAACAGAACAAAAATTGATGTCAGTCTTCGATGAATAACAACTTGAAATATTTCCAAATCTCCACAACTCCCTCAAAATTTAATTGAACTGGTGCTCATTGGTGACTAGCTTCGAGAAGTATTCCCGAAGTTCCAATGACAAGTCGTGACCGGTGGAGTCAAAGCCTGATGGCCGTGGGGACAGATACTCAACGATGACATTGGGTTGCGGTTTGCGCTATATCGTGAGCTAACAGAAGTTGGAAATATGGAGCATTGGATTGTGACCCAGTGGCTCAACGGTAATGCGCTGGTCGCGGAACCTGAAGGTCGCGGGTTCGATCCCTGCTGGTGGGGTCGTGGGTGCGCACTACTGAGGAGTCCCATACTAGGAAGAAACGGCTGTCCAGTGCTCCCAGGTTTCCTTTGTTCCTCCAACTGATGTCAGTCTTCGATGAATAACAACTTGAAAAATAATATCACTTTATTTCACGAATATTTAACCTCTCCTGGTTAACTGGTTCATTAGTTACTAGCCGGTTCTAAGTAAAGAGGAAAGGTTGGGTGTAGGGCTAGTAACCTTAACTCGTAAAACCAATCCAACTGCCACAGAAACTTCTAAGCACAAAAAAAATATAAAAAATAAAAACAAACTTATTTCTCACTGGAATCGGAGAGAAGAAATGACGCCAGTTGGTGTAAGCCTTCGAGATATCAACTGGCCGACGTGTAATCTCTCGATGAAAGCGAAAGTAAGAATAAGACATGGAAGGTCCGCACCATTTATGAATCTAGCAAGGCTGTCCAGATTAAAGAAGAGATGAGGAGGTAGGGCATGGAAGTGCTGGGAATCTGCGAAAGCAGATGGAATGGGAGTGGACTCTCCAAACTGTCAACTGGAGACTTAATAATCTACTCCGATATTGTCACCCAGATGGCAACCACGAGCATACTGAGTTTTCCAGTGGCTATCATGATGTCCCCCTCCGAAAAGCATCGAAGGCCCTCTCTCATGCAGTGGGAACCAATCTCCTCCTACAGGATCAGGATCATGATCATTACAGCAAGATGGATTCAACTCAAAAGGAAGGAAAGTCACAATCATTCAATGCTACGCGCCAACAAATAATGCAGATCAAGAGAAGGAGGAGGAATTCTACAGACAACTGCAATCAATACCAGACAAGACTCCAGTTGGTGTCATCAGAATTCCAGTGGGTAAAATGAATGTCAAACTGGGAGGGGACAACACAGGAAGAGAACTCATCATGCGCCGAGAAGCACACGGTGAAATGAACAAGAATGGAGAACTGTTTGCAGACTTCTGCGCATTCAACGGTTTGGTGATTGGAGGCAGTGAGTACAAACACAAGGATATTCACAAAGCGACATGGATTTTACCAGATAGATACAATACACTAAAAATCAGATCGACTTTATCTCAATGTGAAGAAAGTGGAGACGCAGCCAGCCTACTGAACACAAGATCAGATCATGAAGGGGAGTAGATGTAAGTTTACACCACTCACTATCTGGTGCAAGGGACCTTCCAAATCAAGTTGAAAGCCTTCACAGAAGCTGGTGATAGACCACAGTCCAAGTTCAACACCCAGAACACAAAATGAAGGACGAAACTACAAGGGACATCTTTATGTCAGCCATCAGAACAAAATGGGAGACATTGAGCAACATCCCTGAGGAAACTTCTATGGAAGAACACTGGAACTCTCTGAAATAGATGTGGAATGAAACCTGCATACCATATTTGGAAGGAAGAGGAAACAAGACAAGGAATGGATCTCAACGGATACATGGAAGCTGATAGAGCAGGGAGAGGAAGATGGTGAAGCAGAAGATAAACCAGTGCAAGGATGCACAACGAAAAGACAAACTGAGTACAATGCACAAAACACTGGACAAAGAAGTGAAGGAGAGTGCACACAAAGACAAAA
Source organism: Heterobilharzia americana (assembly GCA_944470555.2). NCBI lineage: Eukaryota > Metazoa > Platyhelminthes > Trematoda > Strigeidida > Schistosomatidae > Heterobilharzia > Heterobilharzia americana. Next base: position 33,004,418 of record OX104130.1, read on the forward strand.
GACACTTCTGTGACACTGCCAAGTGAAGCAGAACAGGCTGGTGGTAGGAGAGATCTGACAACATTGTATCAAATGACCAGGTTACTATCTGGTAGTGAAGAGATCAACGCAGATGAAACCAATAAAAGATGAACAAGGAAATTTAATTACGAAAGAAGGGGAACAAAGGAAACGATGGGCCGACCACTTCAAGAAGCTCTTGAATCGATCCACACCACAACCTGCACTTCGTCCAGAAATACCACCAGCAACAGGAAAAATTTCAGTGAACATAGGCCCTTCGACAAAAGCAGAAGTCCTAAAAGCCATAAAGTTGCTGAAATGTTGTAAAGCATGAGGACCAGATTGAATTCCATCAGAAACACTGGAAACAGATGCAGAGACAGCAACAGCAAATATGCTCACACCACTACTGCAGAAGGGTTGGAAGGAAAGAAGGAAAGGTACCTGTCCATTGTCTGGAAGAAAGGGTACCTTGTCAAACTCCCAAAGAAATGAGACATAAGCCTTTGCAAGAACCGGCATGGAATTATGCTGCTGTCAACCCCAAACAAAATATTAGACCGAATCATCCTGGAGAGACTAAAACATGCTCTGCATTCAAATTCACAACCGGAACAGGCTCGGTGGATTCAGGAAGAAAAAATCATATCCAGATCAAAGTGCAACGCTGCACTACGCATCATCAATGAACAGAGTACTGAATGCCACTCAACTGGAACTTTACCTCAAATTCATCGACTTTGAACAAACCTTCGACAGCGTCGACCGACAAGTAATTTGGCAGGCACTTGCTTCAACACTACGGCTTTAGTGCCACAAGTCTTCATCCAGCTCATTCAACAGCTATATGAAGACGCCACATGTCAAGTGATTCACAACGGAAGGCTCAGTGACGCCTTTGAAGTGAGGACAAGTTGACAGGTAAGACGAGGTTGCCACCTACTATCACCCATGATCTTCCTCATTGTGGTTGACTGGACTGGATCATGAGGTAAACCGTGAGGAGGTAGAAGATGGGCATATGCTGGCTGGACGGTGAAAGGAACCCAGAAAAAGATTTGGACTTCGACCGTGATGATGATTTGTGTTCAATATCCTATGTCACACAAACTCGAAGATCCACAGGTGAAGACTAACAAGTTGACAGAAGAGGCAGCGAAAACTGGACTTCAGTGAACATGAGAAGACAGAGATGATGTAGATACCCAACCAACAACAGCATGAACAACAAGCATCAATCACCATGAACGGGAGAAACTCAAAGGAAGTTGTTTCTTTCACCTACCTATCTACGTAGGTAGGGTCGTTCCAATTACAGGCTGTGCAGGCACAGATGAAGATATCAAAACCAGGATCGGAAAGACAGCAAGATAGGCTTTGATTAATCTTAAATAATTAGTGTGGAGATCTACTGCACTCAGCACAAAGAACAAGATCCGGATTTTCAACACTAACACTAATGTCAAGTCAGTGTTGCTATGTGGTTCACAACCTTGTGGCATCACGAAAGTATTCCCAACAAACAACAGATATTCATCAGCAGCTGCCTACACTCACTCAATACTGATGATCAGATGGCCAAAATAATAAGAATAAGCAACAAGGAACTCTGGCAACGAACCAACCAAGAACCTATCACGCAACAAATATACAGAAGAAGGAGGTGGAGATGGATTGGGCACACACTGAGAAGGCTGACTGAGGACATCACTGGCCTGGCCAGCCCTCGAGTGGAATCCGAAGGGGAAACGATGAGTTGGGCGTCTGGGGCTAGTGTGACATGGAGATCATGTGAGGAAGAAATGAAAGCTTGTGAGCAGTTGTGGTGCCAGGTCCAAATACTGCAGAGAACAGAGTGCAATGGAGGTGTGGTACTGAAGCCCTATGTTCCACTAGGAACCCAATGGAAAAATAAAATAAAATCACGAATATTTGCTATATACCCGTAATTTTGTATAGCTTTTGCTTACTGACCTTAAAATAACCTAGATGGCTATTTTTACACTGTTACTAGTTTTTCTTGTGTCTGCTGTCGAGGCTGAACTCTCGTTGGTTGTTACATATATGTACCTATATGTGGGTTTGATGTTACCAAGGCCATTTATATATATATATATATATATATATATATATATATATATATATCATCGCTGTCAACGTTATTGACTGTTGTTGAGACAGTAAGAAGCTCTCCGTCAACTGTTTGTCTTCGTACATCGGTGGTATTGTTGTGGCTGTGGTTGACTTTCTGATTTGCGTTAGAGTCGATTCGTTGCGTGTTAGGTTCGTATTGTTCGTAGTTTGGTAGTCTTGTGTAGTATTAGTTCATACTACCGGTAATAGCAATACTCCTCAGTTGTATACAGTCTAAAACTACGTTTACTTATTTTAATAGCTCTCGACGTTTCAATCTGATGTCCTGCGTCTTTCAGGTGTCTGTCGATTGCATTGGTCAGAATTCTTCTCCATTGAGGCAAAGATTCTTGGGGATGTCTTCAACAAATCGGATGGATATCTTCCTCCCAGTCCCTCGCACATAAATACAGGTGGAGGTGATATGAGCACGGTATTTATCCAGTTCAGACGGGTTCAGCGCGCCTGTAGTACTACATATTGTTACAAGCTTGGTTGTACGAAAGCTACTTCCCAGTGCTCCTTCGATTCTTGTATCTATTCCCTTGGATATTGGATCTTTTTTGAATTTAAGGTGAATTATAACCTTCTTTTCAACAGTTGAGTGACTACAATTTGATCCTGTTTTATTTTAATTATGTAATTCTTTATTTTGATCCCCTATTGTTATTGGTTCGTTTCTTACATTTCTTACCTTCATACAATTAAATCTCTTCTTACATATTATACATATTATCAGTGATTTTACTTTACGACTTAAGTTTTTTGATTTGTTAATTCTAAAACATCTTATGTGCTAATAACTAATAACTTTTACGAGATGAATAGCGATTTTTAATTTAGAAGTAGTATTCATCATAGACTGACATCAGTTGGGGAACTATTGGAAAGCTTGGAGCACTGGACAGCTGTTTCGTCATAGTATGGGACACCTCAGCAGTATGCACCCACGACCCGGCTACGGATCGAACTCAGGACCTTCAGGTTTCACGGCGAACGCATTAACCATTCAGCTTCCAGATGGATATCAGGAAGCTCTAATGAGAAGGTGTGGCCTGTGGGGTCAACTAGTCGGAAGTGAAGTGGATGCTAACTGAAGACCTTAGGTGATAGTCGCGCTATGTCATGAATTGACAGAAATTGGAAATTATGAACCACTAGAAACCAACCCAGTTGCTGAGTGGTTAACGCGTTCGCTGTGAAACCTGAAGGTTCTGAGTTGATCCGTAGCCGGGTCATGGGTGCATACTGCCGAGGAGTCCCATACTAGGACGAAACAGCTGTCCAGTACCCCCAGATTTTTAATGGTTCCCCAAGTGATGTCAGTCCATGATGAATACTATTTCTAATAATTTTTAGACTGTATGCAACAGATGAAGAGTATTCATGAAATAAAATGAGGTCATTTTATTCTACAAATCTCATCCCTCTTGCTTCGTTTAAATTTATCAAGGGGTTTAAAATGCCTAAAAATGTCTAGAACTTTTTTAATTGAACTTTCCTGCTGTTGAATTCATTTATTTATTTGACTGGATTATGATGATGATGATTTCGACAAAGAGTTTAGCATTTATTCAATAATTCTAAAATGTTTACATAGTTAAAGTGTACTGTTTTAATTTATTTATTGGCTTTGCTACATTAGAACAACTGTTTTCATCCCATTAAAACCAACTTTACATAGGTAGGTCGTTTATCACTTGTCACAGCATTGTGTATATGTAGTTAGAAGAGAGATCATTCAGGAAAAGAATGTCAACAATACCAAGTTGTCATGAGAAAACAACCGTTGAAATCTGTATGTTTATATGTATATCAAACATTAGGACATTTCAGATTAAAATACTATTTGTTATTATGATACCCATTGCACAAGAGATGTCTATCATGCCCCAGTGCATAGTGGAAAAAAACACGTTGGTGTATCAAGCGTTGGATACTGAGTTCTAGTCTCAGTGGGAACAACACCACCTACTGTGGTGCAGGTACATCCAGCTGACTAGTCCTAAACAGGATGAAGCATTCATTCTGGATCTCTTTGTTAGTCACTAATGTGAATGTAATGCCATATTTTAGTTGAATAGAGGCAATCGGCAGGAAGTCCTGAGCCTATGTTTTGTGCTTTTTGGTACTTGTTAGCAAAGCGTATCTACAATACTGATGGAACTGATGTTCCACTTGAGATTTAAACCAGCTTCATCCAGTTTTGTAGTCAATGATGCTAACATTTGTTTACCAAGCATTTCTGTGCTGGTGTGTAACGGTTGCTTTAGAAAGATGACGTAGTTAATTCATACAAATGTAATAACAATAAGGTGAAATATTGAGTTAATATAAATATTTATGTATGCTAAAGCAAATAAGCAGAAAAGTACACATAGTTTGTTGGTACACTGAAATTGATCATTTAAAATTGAAATCGTAACTATCTGTTTGTTTGTTCACATCACTGTTCACAACCTTGCTTGCTGGTTTTTACTTCAATATATCATTATGTTTTGAGTATAGTTTTATATTTATTCAATTAGATCTCTTTGTTGTACATTATCTGACAAGCAGCGTTACTGCGATACTGATAATTAAAACGAGTAGAGAAAAAATAGTCAGCCAACTCCACTCTCAAAGTCACATTCACCGAGGGAGGTTTAATATGATAACAAGTTGTTTTTGAACACAATAAGGCGACCTATACTTGGTAGTAGCCTGAAAGTCTCAAGGATATGTTTTGTATTCGAAGAACTTGAAGATATTCTATCAATATTTATAGTTGAGTGGTTCGACTAGCTCTTCAAGCAACATTGAAATATGGTCCACAGGCCTTAGTTACCTGAATCTATGAGTCCTCTCTGACAAGATTTTGCCACATATATTAAAACTGGTAGATGCGATAAGATGTTACACTATCCTTAACATGTTGTGATGGTTTATAAGGGTATGCAGGCTCTACAGTATCTAGTTACCTGACTCTAGCTGGATGCTGTGTTCTTCTGAAGGTAGCCTTAAGTCTCTCTTTAGGGATCATGTTATGAGAGTCATCTCTATTAGAATGTTTGATGAATATGTCTTTCTTGAAGATAAAATAACAGTAGGTCTCGGTGTTCCAGCATTGTACAATGACTGATAAATTTTGATGCATAGTAATTTTCATGCAATGCTTCAATCAACATTTTCGTCTCGTCTTTTGAAACGTTATCTAAGTATATTCGTTTAGTTTTCTTAAATAAATATCTATTGCACTAGACAGGATCTATGATAATTTAAATACTGTTTTGCTTATACGGGTTTTCTGCAGACAGATTGTTTTATAGAACCACCTTAGTGCTGACTATTTGTATGTCTAGAAAAACCAAACAAACATCTTCCTCTTCAACACATATTGCTCTGTGCTTCATTCAGTCTATTTAGAATTGCAGTAATTTGAATCAATACATCATATAAAATGTCATCAGTATTCCTTCAATATTAATAAACTTTTTAAATGGGTTCTAGATTAAGTTTTCCATGTCATATATGTCTGCTAAAAGAGAACTTGATGAATTTTTCATGAGAACGCAATCAATATGATGCAGATACTTGCTAGTAAGTGTAAATTTCATATTCTTTACATGTGAGAGCTTTTGTTCTTTTATATGAGACAGGGGACTAAGTATCCAGAAATTATGCTGAAAAGTATTATCATATAACATGTCGACTTTGTTAACTAAAGAGACTTAAGTAAATAGGAAGTTTACGTCAAACGAACTCATAAATTTCTTTCGAATGTTAACACTACTTAATTACTTCAAATGTATCTTTTAAAATAGATCCTAAGAAATTGTTTTCCAATAGGCGTCAACAATTTCAGTAGCCACTAGGTAGGCTTGAGCGTCGGTGATCTGCACATTAACATTTATAGGACGTAAACGACTATTGAATTTATGCACTTTAGTTGAACCATAAAGATGTAGGAATCAAAGTGGACTCATTTTCAATAGGTCGAAATTTTCTTTGATAATTATGTTCATACTGAGAAGTTTCACTAGATAAGCTATCAGTATCCCCTGTTATAATTATGCATATTCTAAAGAGGAATATGTGATAAATTAGTTGGTTTCTTTAAGGATATATTTTATTCTACAATTGGCTCCATTTTTATTCCTAATCATAACACCTGGATTTTTTTTATCACATCTAAAAATGATAATATTGAGTAATACGATGGTATCATAAGGCCTAACACACTAAGTGTGATGTATACCTTAGTATATAAATCTGGACTCTATCATCGTATGACTCAAATCGAATTACAAAATGATAAATCGGTTTTATAATATGGTGGAGGTATGTTGATGACAACGGGAGAAACTTAAAGGAAGTACCTCCTTCACCTATCTAGGAAGCACTATTTCAATTACAGGAGCACAGGCACAGGTGAGGACGTCAAAGCCATCCAGGATCGGAAATACAGCAAGACAGGCGTTCATTAACCTGAAACCAGTGTAGAAATCTTCGGCACTCAGCATAATGATCAAGATCCAGATTTTCAACACCAACGTCAAGTCAGTGCTTCTGTATGGCTCAGAGACTTGGCGCTTTACGAAAGGCATTTCCAATAAACTACAGACATTCATCAACAACTGCCTATGCTCGTTACTGAAGATCAGATGTCCAGAAATAATAAGCAACAAGGAACTCTGGCAACGAACCAACTAGAGACCTATCGCTCAACAAATATGCAGTGGAAGGAAGTGGAGATGGACTGGGCATGCTCTGGAAGGCCGACTGGGGACATCACGCATCAGGCCAGATGCTCGAGTGGAACCCCCATGGGAAGCGAGGAGTTGGGTGTACGAGGTGAGGGGACATGGAGGAGATCATGCAAGGAGGAAATGAGAGCTTGTGACTGTCGTGGACCGAGGTTCAAAAGATTTCAGAGAATAGATTTCACCGGAGATGTGCTACTGAAGCTCTGTATTCCATTAGGAACCTAAGGGACAAATAAAAAAATAATAATATGTTGATGACATCTTCGTCATAACTAAAAAGCAAGGACTGGAAAATCTTTTTGAATACCTTAACAGCCGTTTCAATTCTATAAAGTTCACATATGAACTAGAAACAGAATTCAGAACTCTAGCTTTCCTAGGCTGCAAGGCGATACGAAACAGTGATGGACACTTGACAAGATATCTATCAAAAAGATATACATTCTAACAAGTACGTTGACTTCGATTCGGCTCATCCATTGGAAACTAAGTTAAATGTTGACAAAAATCTGTTGACAAAATCACAAAGGATACCACATAAAGTGGAATCTCACCAAGCAGATAGGCAACTTGTTCGGGAAATCTTAAAACAAAATAACTATCCAGAAAAACTAAAATGAATTGAAAAAAATTTATTGAATAAAGGTACGAGAAAGCCAAGCCATAAAGATTATATAACTAGTACAGTATTTCCTTATCGAACATCGACTTTAGAGGAAATAAGACGTATCCTTAATAGTTACAACATCAGAGTATTCTTTAAGACGACGAACACATTACACTCACACCTGTGTAAATTAAAAGATCCGATTTCTCATTTGGAACAACAACACTGTGTTTATAAGGTAGACTGTAGTGAATACAATGCCACATACATTCAAGAGACATCACGTCAAGTACTAACACATGTAGCCGAACACAGTCGAAGTTCCAAGAAACCCCCAAAAAATTCCTATGATCTAGAAAAACTTGAAAAAAGCTCTGCTATCGCGGTTCATGCTCTATATTCAGGTCATAAAATATCATTTGAACAGACAAAAGTCCTGTAAACGGGTTTTCTTTTTCACAAAGAGCGGACCATTGCAGAAGCTTTGTAAATCTGTTCATATCCTTCTTCGGTCAGCAGAAAAGATGGGTTGTAAATAATACATGAAGAGAAGGTAGACCACAGTTTCATTCCACACAATTTATTCCGAATCTACTCTTGCTTGAATAGTTTCTGGTGTTATTTCGGTTGATAATCTTAACCACGTCAAAAAGTATTGGTTGTATTTTAACAACTTGTCTATTCCTATTACGTAACACTTTATTCATCTACTATTTACATCAATTTTGCGCTCCTTTCTAAGTTATATACATTCTATGAACCATTCTATGTATAGCATAATCCACTTTGTACTGGGTGATGATTGAAGGTGAGATGAAAGTTCGGACCGCGGCCGGATTCGAACTAGCGACCACCGGGTTACCGACTTGGTGCTCTACCAACTGAACTACGAGGTTCGACTGCTGACTAGAGCACCGGGCAGGTAACTCGGTGGTGGCTGGTTCGAATCTGGTCGCGGTGCAGATTTTCATCTCACCTTCAATCATCATCCAGTACATATTTATTTATTTTTAAGTGGATTAAGATTTTACCCCTAAGATAGTATTCATTACGGACTGACATAAGTTGGCGATTCATTCAAAACCTGAGAGCACCGGTGCCATTCCGTGATGAATACTATCTTAAGAATAAAATTTCCATTAACCTCAAATTACATTAATATGTGGTGGTCACTAGTGGCATGTTTCGAGTTAGATATCCTAAAGTTCTAATGAGAAGCCATTATATTAATCAATCGGAAGTGAAGCGGATCTCAGCTGAAGACCCTGGTAGATAGTTGTGGTATATCATGAACTGGCAAAAATAAGAAACTGGGAACCATTTAACTCCGACCCAGCGTCTGAATAGTTAACGTTTTTGCCATGAAACCTCAAAGTCCTAAGTTCAAACCCTGGTCGGGTGGTGTCTTGGGTGAGTACTTCTGAGGAGTCCTATGCTTGGACGAAAAAGCTGTTCAATGTTGTCAAGTTATCAGTAGTTCTCCAACCTATGCCATTCTATAATAAATACTACTTAAAAAATACATATATTTGTTCAGAAATGAATTTCAAATCCAGATTTCTTGTTTGTTTGTAATTATCAACCACATATATAGTTCTGGGACTTTTAACAAAGCTCATGACTTCTTTGAATTTCAAACTTGAATCCTTCCTCTCTATAGACAGTTAATTCGACTTCTACAGTATTTAGATCTTTAAAACAGCATTATACGGCTTGAAGTTTCATATATTATCAACGGTTTTATATTGAATGAGAAATGAGTTGAGTTCGTTAAGCTATCATTTGTTCATATATCTAATCCTTAGTAAATTTAAACAGCGTAATGAGAAGACGAAGATTATCTGAAACATATGATATATTAGCGCTATACATTTCGAACAATCTGATCACACACGAACGTATCGAACTATTTTTATGAAAATTTAACTTCATTGACCTTTTTTGTAAATTTTCACATAAATAGTTCGACAAGTCCATGTGTGATCAGATTGTTCGAAATGTATAGCGCTAATACATTACATGTTTCTGATAATCTTTGTCTTCTCATTACACTGTTTAAATTTATCAAAAGGATTAGTTACTTTAATCCTGAGTACTTTGTAACCATGAATGAATATAGATGAATTCTTTGAATTTCATAATTGAGTATCTATTTGTTTTCTATCAACTCTGAGAACTTACTTCCTAGATATCCAGTGCATACTTACTGGATGCCCATGATCTCTGAGAAAGTCCACTTCCTGTTTTACTTTATCGGCCTTTATGTATACTGAATTATTTCACAATTATTGGTTGATTCTAGTCATAGGTTATGTTTAGAATTTCAATTTAGAGTATTTGTGGCTTCCAAGTACTGTGATTTGGATTAACCTTATCTTCCTGTAAAATATACAAAGAAACTAGAGAAAAATGAATATAATTTATGGCTGATAAAAACTTTCCAATACCTCCTCGAAAAAAATGGTTACTACCAGTACTCTCTTGCTTCGCAAAGGTAAAGGCCTCTTTTTCCTACACATGTTTCTGGACAATGCAAAATGATTGATATAACTCGGTAAGGACTCAAGACCAAACAAAATGAAATTGATTGTTCTTCTATAACCAATCAGTGTATCTAATTCAAAACTATAGAAAGTCATTCGTAGCGTGAATAACTCCGTGGTAAAGTTTCTAACTCCAGCACTCGATAATGTGGGCTCGAGTCTCAGATTGGACATCAGTTTCTTCATGGCTACAGATTTGCTTTGCTGATGAGTGTCGTCAAGCACTTTCAAACAACTAAAATGAATATAAATATATTTTTATGAAATCACATCCATTCAATAGAAATCTGAAGCTTACTGCACTGTTAGAAGTCGATATTGTGTAATCAAAAGATTTATGCTTCACACATTAAGAGCAAATCAAGAAAAATGCTGAGTAATATGGTGATTTTGATTAGTAGGCTGAATAAAACTCCTCATGCGTAAAAAGTATGATAAAGTCATCATATGAGGGAAAATAAATAGATAGTGGCTATTTACGGCTTATAAGACGGTGCAAACCTATTACTACTGTCCCTAATAAAATTATCCCCAAAGTTCATGTGATCTCTAGCCTAATGTTACAGCGTACTTAAAAAAAATACACCACACATGAGTAGGGTAATAGTTCTCCCTCCTCCTTATGTTATAAAAGGTTTTACTCACTATCTATTGCAGATGAGAAGAAAAGTGAAAATAACAACCTCAGTACCTCCTCAAAAAAGCTACGCCAAGAAAGAAAAGTTAACTTTAAACAAAATTCACATATAAAAATGGCGCCAAAAAACACTTACATCAATTTCGAAATTGAATAAATGTCCCATAGCAAAAAAATACCATCAAACATAGATAATTAAACGTCCTATGAAGTTGTAAGTCCAATCAGAGCCTACAGTTTCACCTCAAATATGACTATAGTACTGACACATTCCAATTTTATAGTGAACTTTTTGCAAAGGATATATTATCGATAACTATGAGATTATCTTCAAAATGACTTGTTATCAAATTTTCCACATCCAGCCCAACTTGTTGTCCATGAATACAACGAAGGTACAATCTTTGTTACTGTCCAAAAGCACTAAGTTCCCTATTAGCCTGTATCTTTAGTGGTAGGCTTTCTACGTTTTGGCATGGAAAAGTTTGGATGGTAGACTCACTGTGGTTGGATTACAAAATGCCTGACTCCATTAGAAGGTTTGATCAAATACAGACATGCAACCTATTAACGCAATGAATTCACCCCAAGTTGGTCATTTAGTTGTGAGATTTACAAGATTAAAATGGGTCTGAGGAAGCTTAGCTTCTAAAATAGAGGTATATTCTTCAGGATTATCTAAACGGGAATAATGTGATAATAAATGTTTCTACAAAGAAAACGCCCTTAATGAAAATAATAACTTTAGTTATCGCGTTCATGTTCAGTTTATTCACAGTCACAAAACTGATCCAGAACATTCGTTTGTTTGATATCTATAACAGTGAAGAGAACGCTTCAACTAAGCTTGATTGACGGCGAATTATGTTCAAGTATACACTGACCAATCACAATCAAGAATTTGAAGAACAAAGTAGTTATTAAGAAAAATGGTACTTTATTTACAATTTCCAGATCTCTTTCACATGAGTAATTAAAGCATCCATATTTTCAATAGGTTCATCACCTATGACACCATACCAGTTTCTATATTACTATTTATCTATATGAATCTAAGGTACTGTGCAGCATTTTCATACTTTCACTAAATTATCTACTCTATCGATATCTTCTGTTCCATTAACTTCTATTTTTGATATCTTTCTGGTCTTAATGTACATTATTTCGAAAATTTCTAACAAACTTTTAATTTACTTACCTCAAGATTTTGGTTTGAGTTCATCTTGTGATTTAAGACTTGATTTTGCTAGAAGTAGTATTCATCATTGACTGACATCACTTGGGGAACCATTGAAAATTTGGGAGTACTGGACAGCTGTTTCGTCTTATTATGGGACACCTCAGCAGTATGCACCCACAACCCGGCTACGGATCGAACTCAGGACCTTCAGATTTCACGGAGAACGCGTTAACCATTCAGCTTCCAGATGGATATCAGGAAGCTCTAATGAGAAGCCATGACCTGTGGGGTCAACCAGTCGGAAGTGAAGCGGATACTAACTGAAGACCTTAGGTGATAGTCGCGCTATGTCGTGAATTGACAGAAATTGGAAATTATGAACCACTAGAAACCAACCCAGTTGCTGAATGGTTAACGCGTTCGCTGTGAAACCTGAAGGTTCTGAGTTTGATCCGTAGCCGGGTCATGGGTGCGTACTACTGAGTAGTTCCATACTATGACGAAACAGCTGTCCAGTGCTCTAAAATAATCTAACTGAAAGATTTCGAATTTCCCAGGTTAGGTTGCTAAGCTATAAGGACCTTAACTCCCTCGGGTTTAACTAAAATACATTTCAATTTGGTATTGATCATAGTCTGAAATCAGTTGGCATACAGCTGAAAACCTGTGAGCATTGGAAAACTGTTTCATCTTAGTACAGGACTTCCCAGGAGTGGGCACCCATGACCCCACCAGGGATCGGACCCAGAACGTTTAGGTTCCTTGGCAAGCAGGTTATCATTGAGCCATCAGGTCGGAATCCAATGGTGCTGCTCCTGTTAGTTCACAATATTGCATGATCTCCATCCAACGTATTCGTTCAGTATCTATCCTGACGTCGGACTTGGTTTCCTCCACTGGTCATGAGTTCTTATAAGAACTTATGGGAAATCTCATCTCAAAATTAATCACCAATGAAAGAAGTAGAAAATGTGAACCGTTGAATTTCTACTTAGTAGCTAAATGGCAACGTACTCGCCAAGGAGTCTGAAGGTGCTGGTTTCTTACCCAGGTAGGGTCATGGGTGTGGACTGATAGAAGGAAACAGTTGTCCAGGGTTCCCAGGTTTTCAGTAGTTTTTCAACTGATATAAGTCCGTGATGAATACTAAATTGAAATAAATAAATCCCTACAAATCTTCAGATTAAAATACAGTTGTATGTCTAATGCTTTCTCGGGGTTCTAAATTATATCTCTTATACCTGAGAACAGTATGGTTTTGCAGTCCTACGGGAAAATTTAAGCTATTGACAGAATTGTGTATTTATATTACAGATGAATTATAGCAGTAGAAGTAACTTATGCATAACTAACTTATTGAGAGACAATTCAGTTTTAGTACCAGTGAAGATTTGGTGGTGGTGGTGACCGTTGAATAGCACATTATATTCTTGAAATCAAGATACCAGATTTGTCTTTGTACGTGTGGTATTACAAATAACCATTTACAGCTAATAATAATAATAATAATAATAATAATAATAATAATAATAATAATAATAATAATAATATGAATTATGAGATGTTCATGCTTCGTCTTACCACGTTACTGTGTCGAGCAACCAAATGAATCCAACTATGAAAAGGAAAAGAAAGTGCTAGTATACAGATAGTAACAGGTGAGCAACGATTATAGAAATAACATGGAAAACAGGAGTAAAAGCAGCTCATTTTAAACTTATAATGAACTAAGGAATATGAAGAAATAGGAATGGAAATATTTCACGAAAGTATTGATTTATTAAGTCTTTAGACAAGACAAGTTGAACTAGAACCCTACTACAGAGTAAAAATGAGTAGCAAAAATAAATAGCATAAAATAGTAGATGAGGAGAAAATTTAGCTGTGGCATGATGCTTGTCTACATAATGAGTAAGAATAAGATTAATAGTCAGTCAGTCAGTCAGTCAGTCAGTCAGTCAGTCAGTCAGTCAGTCAGTCAGTCAGTCAGTCAGTCAGTCAGTCAGTCAGTCAGTCAGTCAGTCAGTCAGTCAGTCAGTCAGTCAGTCAGTCAGTCAGTCAGTCAGTCAGTCAGTCAGTCAGTCAGTCAGTCAGTCAGTCAGTCAGTCAGTCAGTCAGTCAGTCAGTCAGTCAGTCAGTCAGTCAGTCAGTCAGTCAGTCAGTCAGTCAGTCAGTCAGTCAGTCAGTCAGTCAGTCAGTCAGTCAGTCAGTCAGTCATTCAGTCAGTCAGTCAGTCAGTCAGTCAGATTAAGCTTTCCCACACATTTTGCTGAATATAATATTATTGTGTATAGTATTCGATTACAGCGTACCTTTGTCTTATCTCTGGGTCACCTGGTATGAAGTTGACGATGGCAGGATCAACTCACGCATAATGGCTCGGGGGGGGGGGGGTAACAACAGTCAGGACCAGCTTTGGGGATTTCCCTGAAGCCACTAAGCATGTGACCCAATAAGGAACTCCTAAACAAGGTTAGGAGCAGTAACAACAACCAATCTATAAAGTCAACAACTTTGGCTTTCTTGATGCTACATCTCAATAAAGATTCAGAATATCTACTGCAGGATAGTGAAAATCATTTAAATTTCCTGTTAAAATAAAAAGTTAGGTACGTGAAATATTTAACGATATTAACGAAAGTACTATTCAAAACAGAAATGAAAAATGTAAATAGATGCAGTGAAATATACTGTGCAGAATACTTCTAGTATTTAGAAACCACCTTTAACAGTTATAACCCCTCAAAAAAATAGAATGTATGAAAATCGATAAAAATTCTTTACAACACTAGGCTAAAAGATGAGAATTGTTTGAATGACTCGGTGTATTTTGTTCACTGATTACATTGTTGGAAGTATTTTATATAAAACATTGTAGCACGCAGAGATCTATTGACAGATATCATTTAGAGATGATATAACCTTTCAACTTACTTCAAGTTGTTATTCATCGTAGACTGAGATCAGTTGGAGAAACAAAGGAAACCTGGAAGCACTGGACAGCCGTTTCGTCCTAGTATGGGACTCCTCAGCAATGCGCACCCACGACCCCACCAGCAGGGATCGAACCCGCGACCTTCAGGTTCCGCGGCCAGAACGTTACCATTGAGCCACTGGGTCAGAATCCAATGCTCCATATTTCCAACTTCTGTTAGCTCACGATATATAGCGCAACTTTCAACTTACGACAACTTGACAGTTCGCCTTCTCTACTTACTGTTACTAGGAAGCTGTATTTGATGAGAAATGTAAAATTCAAGTTTTACAAAAAAAGAAGGAAAAATCAGTCTTCTAACCTAAATGAAATCATAACTTAAGTAATGTGTAATAACCAAGTGTTGTTTGGGTTTTCACCTAGTTTTGTAAAAGGGTAGAGTATATCAACTTAAGTAATTCTGACTGTAGCAGTTAATCAGTACAAGAATATTAGAGAGAAATATAAGTCGCGAATTCAAGAGACACAGAGAATATAATTGTCTTTATGAAGTAAAACAGTCAACAATCGTTTAATAGTACACAACTAAGAGGTAAGATAGTCTGAAAATAGAAACTGGAAAGAGAATAAGTAAGACTTTGAAATGCTATACACACGAACTAAGCCTATTACTGCACTGACTTTAAACATTTGCAACAAACAGCTATAGTTGTAGTTATAATCACTTGAAGTATATCTGATAGTGTTATGTAAATTTAGTAAAGAAATTGACACTTCTGATGCTATACAACTTTCGTATGTGATAAGGTTGATATCTAAGGACTCAAGTTATCAATCTCTAAGATATCTTACTCTCATTGAGATTGTACTTATGTCGGTAGGCTATAATTTGGACAATGAGATAATGACAACTACTACAATTACATGTTGTTGATAGAGGAAGAAATCTAGGGGGTTAAAACTAGCAACTCATCATGAAGAAATCTACTTTACGTCTGAACTATTCTTTCTTTCTTTCTTTTATAGAATGAACCAAATGAAAATTCCCAGTGTTATTTGATGGCAATTTTAACTCATACTGTAAAACTTTGTAACGAAAAGTTTTGATACTTTGAGAAGTAGAGGAAGTAGAGATTATATTTTAGGTGATTATGGTGCTGTTATTATTATTTGTCTCTTGGGTTCCTAGTGGAATATAGAGCTTCAGTAACACGTCTTCATTTCACTCTGTTCTCTGTAGTCTTCTCAACCTGGCTTCACAATTGCCTAGAAGCTTTCATTTCTTCCTCATACGATCTTTTCCGTGTCACCCTGGCCTCGGAAGCCCAACTCGTCGTATTCCCATTTGGGTTCCACTCGACGGCCAGGAGTGTGATGTCCCCGAATGGTTTTCTCAGTGTATGCTCAGTCAATCTCTACTTCCTTCTGCATATTTGTTGGGCGATGGGTTTTTGCTTCTTTTGTTCGTTACCAGCCAGTCAAAGTTCCTTGTTGTTTATTCTTACTATTCTGGCCATCTGACCTGACCCTCATCATCGGGTGAGCTGTTGATGAATGTCTGTAGCTTGTTGGAAGTACTTTTCGTAACGCGCCAAGTCTGTCAACCATCACATGGAAGCACTAACTTGACATTAGAATTAATGTTGAAAATCTGCATCTAGTTCACGCTTTATGCTGAGTGTAGTGCAGTGTAGCAGATCTCCACACTGATTATTTCAGATTAATAAATGCCTATCTTGCTTTTCCGATCCTGGCTTTCACATACTCATCTGTCCCTGTGCCGCCACCTGTAGTAGAAACTATGTTGCCTAGGTAGGTGAAAGAGACCACTTCCTTTAGGTTTCTACCGTTGATGGTGATTGATGCTTGTTGTTGTTGATGGTGGTGGTTGAATATCTTCATCACCTCCGTCTTCTTTACGTTCATCTGAAGGAAGTCCCGTCTACGCTGCCTCACCTCGCCTCTTCTGTAAACTTGTTAGTCTTCGCCTTTGGATCTTCGAGTTTGTGCGATATAAGATATTAGAAAACAATCATCATCGGCGAAATCCAAATCCTCTAGGGTCCTTTCATCGGTCAAACAGCGTATGTCCATTTTCTCACAGCTCCTTAAGGTTCCCTGCATGATCCAATCCAGTCAACCATGATCAGGTAGATCATGTGTGATAGTAGGTAGCAACTTTGTCTTACTCTTGCCTTCTCTTCAAAGGTATCACTGAGCATTCCATTGAGAATCATTTAGCATGAAGCATCATATAGCATATAGCTGCTATTGAATGAGGTTGATAAAAGTTTGTGGCACCAAAACCGTAGTATTGAAGCAGCTAAAAAATTATTCCTTTGTCATGGCTGCTCATAAAGACTGATCAGTTAGTTATATATCTGTGGGGAATTGAAATCAAACACAGCAAAATACTGTAATACAGTTTTATGATATAAAATGGTTTAAAATTTTAGTCTGGTTGATATTTGATGCTTATGGAGACTGCACGAGATTATGTATGAACCACTTAAATTGAAAATAATATTCCTTTTTAATCACTTTTTATACATTTTGTAAATTCTTCCTAATACTTGTCAAAACGAATATTGTTTATCTGTACAACTTAAAAGTTGAAATTTTGGTTGTGGTGGTATCACTTTGATTCTGCTTTTAAATCTGGAAATATAGTGTGCTTCTATCCACTCTGACTTCTGCTTCTATTGACTCCTGTCTGATGTTAATACCCATTGATTGTCTTTAGATTTTACAGCACTTGTCATCCTACTTACAAATATCATAAGAGTGAAGCCAACCAACGTTGACTCTCGACAGTTAACGAGTATTGCCTTCTGAACTAACTTTAGAGTATACTAAATTGTGATGGACAGTACCGAAGGATCAACATTCAAGTAACCAATTATTATCCATAACACTAATATTACTATTTTGTGTTATAATGCATTACTTCTCATATTTGTGTATCATTGAATTAATTTTTTATCAGTTATATGTAGCTTAATGTTCTGATTTACTTGACATCTCTTTGAGTCCACTACATACTTCAATTCTTTCTAGACTTCCTGGTTGAGTGCATATCACTACATATACATATATATCCTAATAAGGTTGTTTGGTAAAGACAAACTAGCCTTTCTATTTATTATTTACCGCCCAATTATATTCTGTCAGATTAATCAAACATATTTTCGAAATATATTTAATTATCTATTCCATGAAGAACAGTTCTCGTCCGAGAAACTAGTTGATTAAGATTTTTATTAACTTTATTTCCTGTACCTACAAGGTAGACAGAGTACTAGTCAGGTTTTCAATTTTAGAATTTAGATTTGAAAGTACTGATTATACTTAACTTGCGAACAAGAGTATCTTACCCCCATAACTAGTAGATACTAAGTATTTATATCTGTTCACCTGTTTGACGTTGATGTAGACATCATTCTTCGATTTTTGGATTCATCTGATAGACTTTTTCCGGTGTTTAATTCTTTTCAGTCTGCCTTTTCCTATTCTACCCGAAAAAGATAGAAATTCTGGACTTAGCTTTTTGAATTTCTAACCTGCATTATGTTCATATTTTATGTTTTAAGACCACTCTAATAACTGTTTAGTAAACGCTTTTGTACAACAGTAATTCTAGGATAGCTGACAACGCAAATGTGGCTATGACAATGGGTATGAACTGATTTTAAATCGGATACAATAAGTTTAGTGTCGGGATCTATCCAGAAAACAAAAAGTCCGACAAAAACGAGAAAATAGGAAGTGTGATGATATGAATTTCAAAAAGTTATAATTCTGAATGGTGTATCATTATCAAAAATATAAAAAATGGGTTTCAGTACACATACACCAATGATGTATAGGTTAATGATAAACATGTTCCAGTAGCGATATGTGAGGCAGGCAGCAAGTGCGTTTAGCGTTAGAATCTAAGAAGTAATGAATAAAACTACTTTGATTCCTAGCCTAATGGGTAGCTGAAGTTGACTGAAATATTCAGTTGGAAATCAAACAAGAAATGTTGACAAAAAATACTGTACAGTCTAATTTTAGACACAATTTACTAATTATAATAAGAATACGAAGGCTGAAATGACCAGTTATAGCCAGATTTAGTCTAATGGGTAGGTAGTTTCTGATAAAGGTAGGATTCGTAGAGTATACGTCGGTTTGTCAGTGGCAGCCTACCAGATATTCCATATTGTATTCGTTGATATATTTAAAGCTTACCTTATAATTTAATGGTTTTCAATTGTCCTTATAAAGAACAATCAGTTTCCTTTCTTCTGCTTTCGAATTTGTTGCTTTATTTTCAAACCAATATCTCAGGTTATACTTCCTGTTATTACCTGTTTCAAAGTGCCTGCCGCAGGTAGATGAACAGTGTTTTGGATAATGTGAATAGCAACAGGATTTTGGGAAGTTGATATAAAATTTAGAGTTATATATGGGTCCCACAGCAGTTCCTTTAGGTGGTGAAAGAACCTAAAGTACGAAAAAATAGGAGAAAAACTTGAACTTGTGAGACACAAAATTGATGCTGACCTCCACAGTTCTAACGAACTTGATAAGCTGAAGGCACACGGTCAAGCATCGCGTCCATTCAGCACGTTGTCGTGTTACGTTGCGTTGCTCGTGGGCGATCTTTTAGCCTGTCAGTCGGAGCAGAACGGTATTTTGCCACGGTCTGTCACATATACTATTTCATTTGGCTGCTCTTTTTTTTTCTTTCATGGTCTTGCATCCGTGGGTATTCCGCAAATAAGAAGAATTAGTGACTGGTCTCTGTTTCTATCAAATTCGCCCCAGATCAATTCCTAAATATTGACGACTCAGTGAGCACTAACAGTGAATTTGAGCATAATGATAATAGGCAACTGTTAAAAGCTACTAAGAACAAAGAGACTACAAGGTGATCTGAAACTGAGAATAAATAAGGTTTCAAATGTGTTACAGGATGATCTGACGTCATTATATCATCGAAAATTGGAAAATGTATTCACTATTTCAAGTAATTAACTCAGTCTGTTATGAAAAAGGCCGGTTTGTACGATGAGTTAGAGTCTGAATTCGAGAAAAAAGGTGAGACATTGCAACAAAGAATCCTCTTAAAAAGGTTTGTACCCAGAGGCAGCGTTTTCATCTGGAGCATATCGCATTAACCGGCATCTTTGCGTAACTGTCTCACCCACATTTTGCGCTACAATTTTTATCGTCTACATCAAGTCTTAGAAACTTACAGGCAATTTTCTTCTCATCTCACCCCAATTATATAGTTATTGGATCCGTGGGTTAAATTTACTTATCTTCTGCTTGGAATTACAATGTTTACTTTCTGATCAAGTTTCATAATTTTTCGCTGCTTACACTTAAATACCCAAAATCTAGAGGTCAGGGATTTGTTCTAAACTTATTGCTTAACTAACTTGACATGAAGAGAGCCAATTTACAGACATCATCACATTGATGAAAAGTAAGGTGAAATGCATCAGATGTTGGACTACAAATTCCCGGGGAAGTGCCGTCAAAGTTCACTGATCCCCTTGAATAATCTATCTCTCTGTGGATGATATGCTGTTGTGCAGGTCTCTTTGTTTCCCATCACTCTGGATAGTTCGCTAATTACCAAAATCTCAATGTTAGAACCGCAATCTGAGTGTGTTTGAAGGGACACGCTCCACCTACTGATTCAGTGATCGAAATCAGCCCAAGTAACAGTTAGACAGTCCGTTTGGGGAAGGGAAAATGGCTGGCACCACTTGTTGAACTGATGCGCCAACATCCATATACACTTGTCAACCTGGTTTGTAACTGGTAGTGGTTCGACTACACCTATTAGCACAGTATCATTTGGGGATCTGGTTATAATAGATTAAAGGGATGCCCGGTTGCAATCACGAGGTGGTTTAATTGCTTGGCATGTTAAATGTGAAGAATAGAAGTTTTCGAAACCTCTATTTTTGTACGGACACTAATAACATCTGCATACCTCCTCAATGGCCTTACTAGCGCTTGTACGTCCTAGGTGTTGATATACAGATAAACAAACGGTCGACAATGCCGAGTGAGCAACCATCAAATGGTAGGTGAATGTAGTTGCATACTGTCAACAACTTTCAAGGTTTCCCCGAAGGGTCACATGCATCGATCTTCCCAACTACACTTCGAGGTTTTCATTGAGATGGGCCGTTTGCTTCATGTCCATACTCGTTCATTGACAGAAGCAAGTTCTGGGTGAGGTCTGAAGCTCCGGTCACCCTAATGCGTAATGGACTTTTAACTGGAAGAGACAGGTTTCAACTTCAGTACACGGTGGATAGTCTTTATAGTGTCTAAGCGGCTTACGTAGCGTGGCATTTGCCTCAGCGTACTGTTTCCTTGATCTGTATGATATTCGAACCTGAACTTCTGTAAATATTCCTGTCATTTTGAAATTTCACCTTCCGCATGTTTAAAGTTTAGAGCCAGTGAACGGACTTGTGGTTTGTCCGTACTAAGAAGCACCGACGGAGTATGCATGTACTAAAACGCTAGATAAATTGGCATCAGATAGCATCTCCCTCCCAGTTGCACGTAATCTATTTCACTGACATAGGCTATAACCCCTTCAACCCTCTCGCTATCTTTCTGAGACGAAACCGATCCCGTGACATTTTTACAGGCATCATGAACAAAAGTGGAAGTGTGGAGACTAGGAGAAATTGTGTATAAGTCAATTAAATCAAAAATAATGTTTCCCTTTCACCCTTTTCTACACATTTTGTACATTCTTCCTAATACTTGTCAAAACGAATGTTGTTTGTCTGTACACTCTTTGGTTGTGGCGGTTATAACTGACTTTGTTGCTGCTGTTAAACGTGAAAATATGGTATGCTTCTATCCATTCCGAATTCTGCCTCTGTTGACTATTGTCTGTTGTGAATACTCATTGACTGTCTTTGGATATTACAGGAACTTCAACGTTACTTCCGAATAATGCGACAATCCAGACCGTCAAACTCGACAGTTGACAGCTAACAAAAATTGCATTCTGATCTCTGGAGTACATTACATTGTGTTGGACAGCAGCGAAGAGATAACATTCAAATAACCAGTTATTATAAATAAAGTAGCGTCATACAGTTCTCCAGAATCAATAGCTTAGGGTTCGACGAGATTCAACATTGATTCTGACCTTCATAGTTTTACCGGACTCGTTCAGCCGAAGGCACCTGGCCAAGCATCCACGCGATTTGGCACGCTGTCGAGTTAGGTTGCACTGCTCATCGTCGACCCTCCAGCCGGCTAGTTAGAAGTCGTTGGTACAACCTCGCAAATATACTATTCCATCCGACTAAGTTATTGTGTTCTTTCCTGGCGTCGTATTCGTGGATGTATAAGGAGTGTGAATAATTGGTGATTGGCCTCTGCATCTACCAAGCTCGCACCAAGACGATTCCTAAATTGGCCATCCTGGCTTGATGACTAATCCCTACCAATAACAAATCCCAAATCGTTCATCCCGTTCCATTTTTGCTTGTATATTGTTTTCATTTTGATAGCCTTTATATATTCATATGCAACTCCTTCCCACTTCCAACCATACTTTCAATCTTATCCTTATTAAGCCGACAATGTATACCGTCCAGATCGTGCCACACTGGCCAGACAATGCAGAGACGTTGTCTGGGTATGCCGAGGCAGATTTTCGAGAACAAGGAGTCACAGATCCTCATTCTCCATTTCTTGCTGTCATACGTCCACCACCGCGAGAATTGGACAGGCGTGTTACGGCGCGTACGTTCATTCTTGAAGTAAGTGGTCCTTGTGCATCTCTCAAAGCTGAGCTACTGAAGAAAAGTGGTCTCACAGACCTCCAGTGGCTAGACGAATTGCCTCGTAACATCGAGCTGGGCAGCAACTCAACCGCTGGAGTCCTAGCACGCATTCGAGAAGCTATGGGCACATGAATGTTCGATAATGGCCCTTTCGAGAACTGTTTCTCTCGAAACTACCACAATCGGCGCAAACCGTGTTAGTGACACTTCAGTCAGCTCCACTCGATGACCTGGCAGCCCCAACAGATAAAATACTGGAAATCTCTAGCAGACCCATCTCCAACGCACATTCAGTCTGCGATAAACCCGAGGGCCAGGATTCAGAAGTAACCAAGCTGTGAAACTCTCTTAAACAGCTGCTACGAACTTGGAGCCCCTGGTTACGTTACACATCACGAAAAAGCGTCTCAGTCCATGGCAGCGACTCGTGTGGTTATCCAAAAACTACAACCAAAAGGCTACAAAATCCTAAATGGTGCTGGTTTCACAATATCTACGTGACTGGAGCCAGTCAATGCCGGAAGCCGTGCAGTTTCAACATGGACACTAACCTGTGAAACTGTCACGCTGACACGCTTTCACGGCAACCGTAGCGCGCAGAAAAAGCCGTTTACTTTACGTCACTGGCATAAAAAAATTTCGCTCTCTCATGGACACCGGCGCAAAAGTTATCGTTCTTCCCGCACCGACGAGGAAGCGTCATCATGACCCGCCCTCCAATCTTCAAGCAGCTAACGGCAAGGTGATCGCAACCTTTAGGAGATAGTATGCCTACCTCAACCTATTCACCTGGCTGATGTTTCTGTGCCCGCCATCGGCATAAATTTATCAAGCCATTACCATCCACTCGTGGGCGCCCGTCGTCGATGACTCATGGATAACAAGTAGTTATCTGTTGGCAGCACCACCTTCGTAGGTCCGAGTTTAGTCATCGTTAGAGCTAACCACTCGGCGACGCGGCCTATCAAGCAGTGTTGGAGAAATATCTAAGGTTAAAACAACTGACGCAAGCTCTTCCGTGCATAACCAGCAATGTTATGCACCACATCACTAGCACAGGTCCACCTGTGGCATCCAGCTCTTGGGCATCATCACTGCCTACGATTCCCGAAGAGGATAGCAACGACTGGGGTCCAGCCGGTGATTACCGGAGGCTTGACGCCAAAACAACACGGGACCGGTACCTGACACCCCATATTTGCAACTTGACTGTGACGTTTTGAGGATTAAACATGTTCTCCAAAATAGATCTGGGAAAAGCGTATAATCATGTACCTAAAGCAGCAGAAGATATCGCGAAAAGAACCATTACTACTCCTTTCGGTTTGTTTGAATTCTTGCGCATGCCATTTGGTCTTCAGGATGCAGCGCAAACATTCCAAAGCCTTATGGATGATATCTTTGTGGCTTAGATTTTGTCCACGTCTACACAGATGACTCTCATTGCACGTCCGGATAAGGAAACACCCCAAACACCTGGACCTCGTATTCAGTAGACTGAGAAAACGTGGCGTCGCAATCAACAAACTGAATTGTGAATTAGGAGTTGAATTGCTCAGCTTCCTTAGGCATATCACAGACAACAAAAGTATACGCCCATTGAGAGATAAGGTGGGTGCTATCAGGAACTATCCAGAGCCGACCACTGTGAAGCAGCTCCACTTTTTCGGCTCCCCGGTAAATTATTACTGAAGGTTTATCTCCAACTGTGCTTCTTTTGTGAGACCACTAACAGATCTACTTTGAGAGACTACGAAACGCATGACTCTGGACAACGTGGCCAGACTTGCTTTCTCTGGGGTGAAGAAAGCCAGTTCAATCGCAACCTTGCCTATGCGTCACGACCCCAATGGTCCTTTGAGTATTGCCGTTGGTACACCTCACTCAGCAACTGTAGCAGTTTTGCAACAGTTGACTGACAACCAGTGGCAGCCTCTAGCGTTTTTTTCGAGGTGGCTGCAAGATGCGGAAACAAGATACAGTGCATTTGGCAGGGAACTCCTGGCTGTGTACTGTTCTGTATGCCATTTTCGACATTCGGTGGGGGGTCGTGATTTTTATTATTTTCACAGGACATGTTCCATTAACCTTCTCTCTTAGCTAGACATCTGACAAGTACTCCCCTCGTGAGTAGCGGCAACTGAATTACATCTCCCAGTTCACGTCAGATATCCACTACATTACTGGAGCAAATAACTCCGTAGCCGGCGTACTACCTCGAATAGCTTCGATAAAGCGTACCAAAGGCTTTGACCCCGTTGACCTAGCTTGGTGTCAAAGCGAAGACCTTGAGCTGCATCATCAGGCTCGTTGTGCAACGTTTCTGCTGGCCGGGAATGAACAATGATGTTAAGGAGCGGGCTCAGTCGTGCTTAGCTTGTCGGAAGAGTAAAGTCACATGACACGACCGGTTGCTTGTTGTCCCATCCAGTGGCCCACTCATCGCAAGTGGTCATCATATTCATGGCACTTGGTCACCCGTTCTGAAGCCATGTTGGGCAATACGAACGATATCGCTTCTGTTCAGGCAGTCCCGGAAAACGTCTGCAACCATGCTTTCCAGTCACTCGGATAGCATAGAAAGTAGCACCATCGGTCCGAAAATGGAAGGGGTTTTGGTCCCCTCTCTTGAAAATTAGTCAAAGAATAGCGCGCTCTCACTCTTTGAGGAGTTGACTTAGTTCCAACGGGTGAGTGAACAGATTGCGCGCGTGTATGCCTAACACTTCGACACAAATGGGACTATAGGTCTGATGTCGTCACGGCCCAGAAATTTCCTTATTCTGAGTATTGAAGGCTTTACAATCGCTTGCTTTGACTCAATCTTTACCTTCTTCAGCTTTGTGCCACAGCCTCGGAACTCTGTAGCATTACTAAGCGTTAGCGCTGAATGCACTATTGTGTTAGGCTGCTCGTCGAACCGGGTGCTTAGCACTTTTGCTATTTCACTGCTGCTCGAGGCTTCCCCCTTCCGTTCGGCTATAGGGTTTGGACATTATACTTCAGTTTTCATTGTGGCGCAAATCAATATAGGCTTTGCGTGTCGCAACTTAGTTGCTTAGCCAGGTTACTCTGGCATTTGTACCTGTACGCTGAATGATCACTGGAAAGCGACTAGTATAATGTTGTGCGATCCTGAGTGCCGACCGAATCCTACCGGTCATTTTGCAACGTGACCGCCAAGCTAGGATACTCATTGCAACACTGGGCGATGCGGGTTTGAACCGCACGGCAAGCATAATTTCCATTCAGGTTTCAGATGCGTCTTGCTGATGAGTGCCAAGAAGCACGGAACCTGGCTCCAGGGGTTCCTGTCGGTTTCCTCATCTACCAAGGAGTCATCGTCCTTTGAAATGTAGTCAAGTTGTGGTCCTCTCCCATCTATTCCCCACTACTCGCTTGCCCCAACATTCTCTGTCACTTCTGCAAACAAAAAAGTGTTTCGATGACTCCGTTGACAAGATTTATATCTTGGGTTAAGTTTTGGTGTGTTGAAGTCTCCAGAGACGACTATACGATAATACACTGCTTAGGTATGTGCCAAAATTGCTTGTGCTCTGTTTTGTATAGGGCAGCTTCTATATTACTCCTAGCAGGTGTTAGGTTTGCGGTAAAATGGTACCAAATGGAGTCCAGAGGGAAGCAGAAAACATCATCAGTCTCATCCTTGGCTTTAAGGGTCTGGCAGACACGCTTCCACTCTGCCCCTTCTTTGAATTCCGCTTCCTTTCGGAATGACGTCATGTCACGCACAGATTTTTCCTCGTCGGGGATGTCTAATGAGGGCCACCTATCCGTAATAAAAGCTATATCTGCATGCAGATGAGAGCACAGTGTTTTTAGTCATAGCAGTTTACTTTTAAGACCCTGTACGTCGCTGCAGAAGCCGGTCAAGATGCCGTGTTCCGGGCCGAGTGTGGTACGGCGATTGGTTTGAAGGTTGTTGTGGTATTGCACCGGCTGCCGGTTGCTGCCGGACTGACAAGCCCTCACTTTTTGGATCTACCCAGCATCCAGTTGTTGAGTCAACGGGTGTGTTTATCGTCAGGCCTGCGGGCACTGGTTCATTAGATGGTTAATCTGTGATTGAATATCCGTGGCGCTCCCCAGGTTGCTTTCTTTCCGTAGTCTAGTGGACCGTGGTCTGCCTTCGCAGCACGTGTGTCACCTCTACTTAGATCTTTTACTTGATGCCATGCTGTGGGAGCCTCTGTGAGCGATGCATTCAAGCCAGAGCGCAGAACCAGAAACCTCGGTACAGCGACGCTCTGTAGATGAGTGGGTCTTCGTATTCTACATATACCACTGGCAAACGCACTTTCTGCTCCTATTTTTGCCACCCGCTATCCCTATTACCTTACACAAAGGAGTTAATGGCCAGATTTTGAGAATCCACCTGACGAGTCAGGTATTGCATGTACCAACGTGGCTGCAGGCTTGTGTAGATCGCCAGAAGTCAACTTACCTTCCACCTCTCTGGAGACCTGTGGCCTGTTTGGTTTCACCCTAATATAGAATGACCTGAGGGTTTTTGGTCGGCGCGTCAGCAGTAGTATGTCTTCTGTCTGTTTCGCTATCATTAATGAAATTCCCGAAGGTGTTGGCTCGTTTTGGGTTGTTGTGTCTACTCAGGAGAGCCAGCATAAAACTACTGCGGTGGTTCTAATTCCAGCGTTTTGCAGTAACCGTCCCATTTTTCTCATCAGACTGCTCCTTTTCTAAGAGTGAGCCCGCCGGTATATGAACAGTGAACATGGACAATCAGTTGCGTCCGGAATGTTATCCAGCAGATGTTACCGTTTCACTGCGTGATATTTCTAATAAACAAACGAATGGAATTACAGTCGACCACAGTGCCCAGTTTTTATTCTTATATTAGTGGAACAATGAACGAGAGGGTGGAATCCGCCTTGTATTGGTGGGAAAGATTTGCGGCTCAGGGCAGGGTGGTGGCGGTTCAGCGTTCACTGAGCTTCGATAATTTGTCGTGAACACTTCATCACCAGGCCTGGTGGCATCCCCAGCACCAACTTCATGACAAAGTCAGGCACATTCAAATGCTGCACGAATTTCTTAGAGGATATTTTAATTAAACTTGAGTGCCAGCCAATTGTAAGTTGGGGAGGGAACCTTTTGTCACACCCTGACCTAGTTAACTACAAATCCCCTCCAGCAATGTCATTGGATATTCTTTGTTGGAGTGAAACTAGGCAGTTTTTCGTTGTCATATAGTGCGTCATCGTTGATTTATCCGGTCAATTCGCTCTCGGTTGGTATGTGACCACTCTATCTCCAAGTAGGTCGTGGGTTGGTGCGTATCAATATGTTTTCTGGCTAAGCTTCTTCTGAACGCCACGCTTCTAGAAATTCCCTTTCGGTTTTTGAACTCTGTGGAGGGGTCCCACATTCTCTAAGACGAAATCGGTGTCGTGATTTTCTACATGCATTGGAGCCACTGTGGCCGCGACATGCCACTTGTTTGTGGGGTACTCCTTCATGTTTTGCTGGTGAGGACACCTGAGAATGAAATTTTGTTATTTGATCCCTCCTCTTCTGTGAAGTAAAGTCCTTCAACGGTCGGTTAGTCTGAACGTGTTTTCCTTTTCACCTTCCTGGGGAATTATGAATGTGCCGCCTATATGCCAAATCCAATCTTTGGCCTAATGAGATGGATGACTACTTATTCCAGCAGCTGGGACAAAGTCTCAGCAATCAGTTCCGATGCTGTCAATCCCATAGGTGTCCCTTCTGTTCGTCTGATAAACTTCTCTTAGTATTGTGAATAGGTCATTGGACACAGATCGTTCAATTCGGCTGGGCTTGTAACCGTGAAGTAAGCAGTCATCTACCAATCTACCGGATAAATCAACGATGACGCACTATATGACAACGAAAAACTGCCTAGTTTCACTCCAACAAAGAATATCCAATGACATTGCTGGAGGGGATTTGTAGTTAACTAGGTCAGGGTGTGACAAAAGGTTCCCTCCCCAACTTACAACTGGCTGGCACTCAAGTTTAATTAAAATATCCTCTAAGAAATTCGCGCAGCACTTGAATGTGCCTACTTTGTCATGAAGTTGGTGCTGGGGATGCCACCAGGCCTGGTGATGAAGTGTTCACGACAAATTATCGAAGCTCAGTGAACGCCAAACTACCATCGGGGTCCGTTCTGTTGCCCATTGGGTGCATGGTATAGAGTTCGGTAGTAACTTATTCGCCCACTCCTTCCAGTGTCCACCTCACTTCATTTGTCCTCGGCGCAACCAAGTTATCCAGTTTACTGAATATCCCCAGTTCGTGTGAATTTTTTCAGCCCAAGGGCGAGGGTTTCGCAAAGGTTTCACGTGCGTTGGAAACTGCTCGCCTCTTACGCCAAAGGGCGATAGTTTTCCGCGCTCATGGTCTGAGTGCACATCGATCGTGCCTTGTCTCTGGACAGACCCTGGGGACTGGAATCTCGCAGCGGTGTAGGTTGTACAGGGTTTCTTGGTTTGAAAGTGTCTGCAGCGGGCAAGTTCTGAAATTCTAGGTATACTTATCACACCCACTCACATTGGTGCATTGCCATGAACCGGTAGCTCTGAGGTGGTGCATCCTCACCCACTTTTCGCAACGTCACGAGCAAAAGCTCCTTCAATTCCTGATGATGGCCAACCACAAACACCACAGTCGTCAGGAGTCTGCTACTTGTTCATGACCGCATGATCTGTTCTTGTCGAGTTGGGGTCATCTGCCGCGGCTGTGACCATGAACCCCTGTTGACACCATCGTTCCCTCCGTCTTCTTCATTTTACCGGCGGAATGTTAGGATGGGTATTACTATCACCCTGACTTCATGAGTTTACCGGTTTTAGCAAGTTGTGTCAGGAGTAATAGTGACACAGAGATCCTGGAGGCCGGTGAGACTGTCATCCTTAGCTCTTCTGTGTGGACTGGTTTCTACCCGCCCACTGACCTTGACGAATTGTAGCTTGCGGCCCGTTCTTCTGTACCACCATATCTAATTTGTGCAAAATAAATAGGTCACACGAAGGACAAACAGAATAAAGGATAGAGGAGGCAGCTTACCACAGAAAGCTGACACTCGGTCTTTGTCACTTGATCAGGAACCTCAACCTAAGACTTTAGGTGTAAATGTGTGAAAGAAGAAAGACGTGTTGTGGCGAACGATTTCCGTAAGCGCCTAAGACGACAGCAGTTGGAAGGTTCAAATGGCCATAAAGCGTCAACAGGAAGCATCCATGTGGTGGGAAATGGCTACATCATCGCAAGTAGCGATTTTCACATCTATCTGGCTGACTGTTTCTTAATCATCATTGTGAAATGATTTGAAACTGTTTTTTGGTAATGGGCACTGCAATAGTGACCCACGACGTTGTACGAAGAGCATGCTTTAATCGAAATTAAAAACACTTGAAACCTTTTCAAGTGGTTTTGCTACCCGAAGGCAGAATATTTACGGCCTATGCGGATTTTAATGCTGGCCATTCGACTGTCAAGCTGCTCGCCTTTCCATAGGTTTCTCTTTTTATTGATTGATAGTTTGGGTATTTGTATTTACATCCGTTGGTTGCTGACTGATCTGGCTTTGTATGCAGGTCGGTGGCACAGACGTCGAAGGATGCAACCGATCGAAAACTAGTCCACCAGAGCATACTACTGAATCGCTGATGAACGGATACTGACAGCTCAGTCCACGCTGAAGTTGCACTAATTATGTCGCGAAAGACAGTGGAAGCCCCACGATCAAACCCCGTGGCTGAGAGAACACAACACAGCCAGGAACTGAAGGTTTTCTCGAGGCTTTCTCCGGGTTAATCTAAGCAGTACTGACTACCTATTCACGGTCGTTAGTCTCACTGCCGCTTTTAGGGTGGGAGACTGTTTGTACCTAAGTGGCTGAAGTTACAATCTTTGGATTCTTCTCGCAACGAGTTTGTGTTCTATGAATTAAAATGACTGACTCTTCTGACTCTTTTCCACCATTCTAACTATCTCCTTTACCGACTGGATTAACTTTGATGATGCCGGCTACATTTTGCTCCCTAAAATCTCTTGATGGAGCGGAAAAGTTACCCCTACTAGTTGGCAGCTTCTTTGTTACCATAGACCCAACCGCTCCCTGGGTCAAGATAAAGTGGTTGACAGTGGAAGTCGCACATCCACTTGGCAGTAGGCTTGCTGAAAGGTTTGCATTTGGGTAGCGTTGGGCCAGTACACACAATGTGACACCAGCAGACGCAACCATCATAAAATATTCCCTTTTACACAGGGTTTTGGCATTTAGGTCAACCACATGTATTCTCAAGGTTAGATATTTTAACCATTCCAAACGTGGATGGTTAGTGGGAATGTCAAACCAAAAGGCTCAAAGTGATCACAAAACGTGGCAAAACAATGCGAGAAAAAAGATTTCGATACGCTGCAGAAAAAGCTGTAAAAGCTGAGCTGAAAACGGACTCAAAAAAAGCGAAACATAAACTTTGACTGAATCGACTAGGGCTAAAGTTTTTGGTGTGATCTGTTCGTATTTTCGTGCTCCTGTTTCGAATTTCGCCTGCCGCTCGCTTTTGTTATTTACTTTTCGGGTTTATCTAACCAGTCCTGCATTCAGATGGAATCCTACAAGTCGCACTTGTCAGTGGGAAATATTGCCATCAAAACCTTATGACGAACGCGAACACCTCAAGGTCATGACTGTGATGCAGCCTCGCGTCCAAGAATATTAGAAGATTCAAACGACAACCGAATAATCTTTAAATTCTAACTCAGCCTGCTTCAACACACCTCATATGTGCCATAGATAACAGCATCTAACGCATAGCTTAACATTGTACATAAGTCATTTCTCATTACCAAAATGATTAAGCCTGTAAACCAGTGTGCATTCATGTAACCTTTGTTGTATGAAATATATTATTATTATTAAAGTATTTGTGTGATTCACACACAAAGAGCCGGATTTCTCAAGAAAGTAGGAAGTCTTGGTTCCTGTCCCTAATCATGCGATTCGGTGGAGGGGACGGATTGGTCACCTTCTAGCTTACTGCACTCACAGCATGTTACAGTGAACACCTCAGGTGGGTGCGGTGTATCCTAGGAAGTGTACTTTCTCTTTGAAGGGATAAATAAATAAGTAGATTTTTATTCTCGCGTCGATAACTTAACATGAGA
Organism: Heterobilharzia americana; assembly: GCA_944470555.2. Lineage (NCBI taxonomy): Eukaryota > Metazoa > Platyhelminthes > Trematoda > Strigeidida > Schistosomatidae > Heterobilharzia > Heterobilharzia americana. The sequence continues at coordinate 33,036,198 of OX104130.1, forward strand.
GAAGTCAGTTAACAGGCATTATCACGTTGATATATGTCAGAAAATCTACAAGATTTTACGGGTCCTGAATGGTGCAGAGGGGAGGTCGTTTGACCCCATCAAAAATATCAGATCGCGGTTACGGGACAAAGAAAATACCACTTTCAGCATGTGCAGTGCGTCAAAGTGAAGATAGTAAAAATTCCCATTCCCGTGTAATGGATTTAACATCACAGATACCAGTTCACAAGCGCCGTCAAAATGATGATTTTCAAAGTTTGCAGAATAGTGCCGAGAATTATATAACTCACATAGCAAGTTATTGATATGCATATATCTATTAAAACTTGCTGGAAATCAAGAGATGGGTATGGATTTCCATCTGTCATTACACAGATAGGTCCGACTATCAACGACCAAAGCCCGCAATGTTCGAATTTTGCGTTGCAACTAGACGACGTTGTTAGTCCATTTTCATAGTTTCTTGTTTAGTAACATAAACATCCATTCACTAGAAAGTTCTTCAGTTTTTAGCTCTGCTAACAACAAAGGGCCTATTTATACGATCTGGAGCATCAGTAAGTATCCACTGTTATATAACCAAGGTGAGCGTCCAAATCCATGCATTTCCAGTTCACTATGTGGCTTAAAGGTAGCATACATTAATTCCACTGGGAGTGCTTCTAGTAGTAGATGAAGGTAGACGTTGAGACGGTTATTAGTTCAAACGGCAGCAGTCACATATGGGCTTCAGGCATCGTTCATATTGGCGTAAGCAGCATCATTCGAGAACTGCATTTGATGCACGGTAACTTTCACTTAAAAAGATCACCTGATACAAAGTGCTATAAAGCACGTAGTGTGGAATTACTGCAGGTAAGTCATATTCCGAGCCAAAAGGCATATTAGTCTCTCATCCAATCAGTTGTTCAGAATATTTGTGCCGCTATGGCTGTTGGAAAACCTTAGACGGCTTATCGCAAGAAGAATCCTGACCAGCTGGTGAGTTGACTATGAAGATGTTCCAGAAACCGCGAAAGATTGGAAGCAGTCCAATAATTCGTGGACTTAAATAGTAGGTATTAGTTCCACTTGGTAGCTATGTCCAGATTGAAATTCAGCATCGAATGTCGTCATCGAGCTGTTGCTGTAAAGCAAAAACCAACGAAGAAGCACGAGCAGAGCAAAGGGAAGTACCACGCAGGCCAGCTTGGAAAAGGGGAAGTTCCTATACTTTCAGACCTATCCGAACTTTGTGTACATTTTCATGTGTTTGTGATTAACCACATAGTTTTTCCATTATAAGATTCTTAAAACTTTTCCATACCTGGGGCATATCGTAGTAGCTTTGAGAGGGAACCAGTGTACATAAGTTTATTATAGTGAGGAGGGGAACCAGTGCTCACACCTATATAAGCAATCGTCAACCTATAGGTGCAGCAGGAACACGAGGGCTGTAATAGCTGTTTCATACATTTAGAGGTCTAAGTGTACCCTCATTAGCCCAAGATGCATAGATGGTGGCTAATTGAGTGACAGGCTTGTCGTTTATTAGTAGCCTATTAAATACGGAGCGGAAAAGTATCAAAGAGCTTGTCGTGCGAATTTCTTCTGAAAGCCCACTCCAAATGCGTGCGAATTTGTTGAGGAAGAAATCATCTCGCAAGCTCGTCGTCCAACACTCAGTTTCAACCGATACTTTATGGCTGCGCATATCGTATGTAGACGTTACAATTAGCTTGATTTGATGGCCGTGAGAGTGCAAGTGCTGATGAAGTAACTCATAATAAAATATAAGGTTTAGTTTAAGTCTTCTCTTGCAGAGTTGTTCTAACCCCAACACGTCACACCTGGATGTGTAGTCTAGATCACGGTCAGTTCCTAATGTCCTGAAGGTGAGGTAACGTTGTACCCCTTCAACCTTCAGTTTGTCACTTCTACGGGTGCCACTAAGAATAAACGGACAATATTCTTAAGGTGGCGAATGCACACTTTATAGAGTAGAACCTGTGATTCGGTGCTGTAGAAGTTACGAATGATACATCCCAAGGGTGTGCGTGACGTGGATCTGATATATGCTGTTTGTTCAGAGAATGTCAAGTCTCTGGAATACCTGATGCCAAGATCTAGAACAGAAGCCAGTCTAGGTAGCTGTTTTCCGCATGCCTCGAGGGTCAGGTCATGATTATCGTTGCATATGGTAAGCCAAGCACATTTGTCATTAGTGAATTCAAGGTCGGACTCAGTACAACATGATGCAAGATTACTTAGTTCCCGTCAGGCAGTATCCAGAGTGTTACGTAGTTCATGAGAGTGATAAACGTACACAACCTTCAAGTCATCGGCGTACGGGAATGTTTTGCCTTCATTGAAGCAGTTACACACACTACTTATATAAATTATGGACTGCAAAGGCCCAAGGACATTACCCTATATAACTCCGCTAGTCACATGTTTAGGCTCAGACTGCACGGAGTTTACTTTCACGATTTGGGCACGACCACTAAGAAGTGATTTTATCCAACTAAGTAAGGGGTCGCAAATACCAATTGATTGTAGCCTATTAAAGAGTAAGTTACGAGACACCTTATTAAATGCTTTTGATACATCAAAGCATAGGACAATGACGATTTTACGTGCCTCACGGTTACTAGTGATGAAGTTGAAGAAATCAAAGTGGCAAGTAACGCAGGACCTATTCTTTATGAAACTATGCTGAGACTTTGTGCTTACGGTTTCTATTAATCGGTAATCAGAGACGCTGCTTTCAATTACTTTTTCCATAATTCTAGAGAGGACTGGTGTTATGTTGATGGGTCTGTAGTAGTTGGGGTTCGATTTGTCTCCGGACTTGTAGTGAGGCGTTATGTAGCTGGTAGCTGGGTATACACCACTCTCCGTTGATAGGGTGAATATCTCAAGCAGGAACAGAGACATAGTCACCGCTGTTCCTGATAACAATTGAGTTTAGGTTGTCGATTCCCACACCTGTTGATAGTCGCAAGTTCATGATAGCTTCTGTGATATTTTTGACGGTAAAATTCACAATGGCGCATGAACCTGTAGTGAGCAGTGTAAAAGCGGTGGGGTCAAGCGTGCTAAGACTGAATTTCGCGGAGGATCCGCTAGTTAGTTCACAAATTTTGAGGGGATCGTTGCGGACCATTCCGTTGTGTCATAAACAAGCTGCGTCTCTCGACGCCTGCAAACGTTTATTCAAACGGGAGGTCAGACTATGTATCCTAGAACCACTTTGGAGGGCATTCAGCTCTTCACTTATTGAGTCTTGTGCATGTAAAGTCTTAATTACTTCATAAGTATAGTAGAATGAGTGCAGCACCAGAAAGCCTTTAGAGGAATGATATAGCTTAGATAATTTTCGCAATTTGTTCCGAAATATTCGAGGAATGTATTGGCCCTCATTCTTCGCCTTAGCTGCTCTCATGGGAGAAAAGGCATCTAGACACAGCATTATATTTCTGTAGAAAAAGGAGAGTGACTCTGTTAATGAGGCTGTCATGAGGTACTCATCCCACGGATTGATTGGTCACGGGAGTGCAACCAACTTCATGTTGTCTAGTCCCGAGTGCAGATCGAACTCTATCAATCATATTCGCAATGTGGCAACCAAGCTGGGAAGCTCAGCATCGCTGTGAACATTAGTGGATGTTAGTTGGTTGGAGGCAATCGGCAGGAAGCCCTGGACCTGGGTTTCGTGCTTTTTGGCGCTCGTCAGCGAGACGTGTCTGCAACCTCGGCGGAGCTGATGTCCTACCCGAGATTCGAACCCGCATTACCCAAATAGCCCGGTGGTAAAGTCGCTAACTACAACACTGGGTGACGCGGGTTCGAATCTCTGGTGGGACATCAGCTCCGTCGAGGTTGCAGACACGCCCCGCTGACGAGCGCCAAAAAGCACGAAACCTAGGTCCAGGGCTTCCTGCCGACTGCCTCCAACCAACTAACACCCATCCCATGGGCTGCATCTGAACAGCTCGATGAATACCTCCCAGTCTATACTTTTGTAGCTACGATACAAGATATTTCTCGCCATTCTATGGTCACTGTTGGCGAATTCACCACCAACGTACTTGGTGACTAAGACGATGTTACGGCAAAAGACTAGATCCAGCGTACTGCTGCCGCGTGCAGGTGAATGGACATATTGTTTCCATCCATGGAAATCTAAGACAGTAAGTACTTCATCATAGCGTTGTGGGCCAAAACTGGTTTCCCAGTTAATTTCAGGCAGGTTAAAGTCTTCGGCAATCAGTTTGAAGTCAGCACTGATGGGTGCAGCATGGGAAGATGACTAAGCACTAAGCTCATCAGCTTCCCTTGATCAACATGGCTTCTATAAACACGGCCTACGAGGATTTTATAGTTAGTACCGTTTATAATAATCCATACTGAGTCAGGCAGAGCATTCAGTGTACCATCTTCAATCTTGGTAGCTGTGACAAGGCTACACATATTAATCAAAAAACCTCCTCCACGCTTATGATCTCGGTTAGTGCGATAAAGAGCATAACCGTCTATGCACAAGTCTACATCAAGGACTGAGGTGGGGCACCATGGTTCAGTGGCTAATATCACTGTGGGCTTAGTTGGCAAGACTATCGTCCTCAATTCAGAAAATTTTTCGGCAAAGACCGTGCACTGATGAGCAGAAGTGTGAAAAGGTTACTATGACCTGTCAAGTGTTTTACAATATCTTGTAAGTCTAGTTGGTTAGGGAAACTTCCTATGCTTAATTCATTAGACGATATGCTACTTGCGTTATGGACATGACACTCAGTGGTGGTGCATGGCGATATGACCAGTGAAGTTTTATTGTGCAGTGATTTATGGTCACTTGCTTTTTGAGGGTGCGTATATGTAGTTGGCACGCTGTTCATTCTTACTAGTGACCTATAGTGCAGTTCATGATCGGCGCAAACCGAGGATGGTAGCTACAGGCTCGTATTTCTGTAGGGTGAAATGATCCTATGAACCGTGGGTCGTGCATGTTGTTTGGGGTCCCAAAAAAATTTTGATGAGGCTCAAAAGTAGGGATGGTACTAGGGAGTAATTATGTACATTCCAAAGGTACTAGCTAGGGTCCTCCGGGTGCGGATTTAGGTTTGGGTAGGGTATATGTGACCTGTACGACATGAACGTATTCAGTATTCCACATAGCACCCTGTTGGAGCCTTGATGTCTGGGTAAACGTGATCTAGGGTACTGTTTAATGTCAGATGCCTTCAAGTTGTTGAAGCGTCTCTTTCTAGCGGCTGAGGTTAGGCGTGTAACATGCCCTTTCGGTGGGTTTACTTTTCGAGATGTCTCACTTCCCATATATCCAACAGCGGTTTTGTCTATGGCAATTATATTAACCACGAAGTTTTCCTCGCCATCGTTAGACAAAATACGTTTGAAAATGGCTTTGTAGGTCTAAAGCACATGGTTTTACCTGCAGGTCTATGTTTAGTGACGTTACTATCAGCTAAAGGGTTTTCATCTATAGTTACTTCAGGGAGGCCAGCACTGATAGTTGGGATTTCATGAGAAACTAAACAATCCGGGTTACTTAGGCTGAAGTCCACTTGGGATTGCCTTGCCACCAGAGTGGTTGGCACAATAGGATTACTAGTCATCGCAGCACTATTCGAATGTTTCTCAGGGCATCCAGTATCTTCGTAGTTTGCATATAACGGAGTGGTGGGACCTTTTCTGCTTTGTTTTCTGCGCTGACAAGGAGTTCTGTCATGTACACTTGTGACAGTTTTAAAATTACTGTTTAGTCTTATATGATCCTGACAGTTAATGAACCCCTCAGCATCATATGAAGTGGTGAACTTGAAAAGAATGGGGCAACTTAGCTGTGCTACTTTCTTGCGGAGGAGTTTACAGTCACAGTGCATAGGCGTCATGCCACGCGAGTCTAACAACCTTTTCTTGACGACATCTTAAGATATGGTATCTGGAACATTGCATACTATTGCCTGTTGAGAAGATGCCAGCCTCTTCATTACTTCAGCTGCCAAGAAATCTATTAGCATTCCAGCTTCTTTAATATGGTTTGGGACCAGGTTGCTGAGCTCCCCAAAAAGATATGCTAAGGGTTGGAGGTCCTCAACTACTTTCTTGATCCCATCTATCATAGACTTAATACTGTCAGTTTCTTCTCTATTTTCTTGATGTTACTATTCATGAACGACATAACGTCTTCAGCCCTGACGAGCGGTGTAAGGCATGTAAGTTCCTCGGGACCTGGATTATACGAGGCGATAGTTTCGGTCACAACCTGAAATATTAGTGGAACCGACTCTTTTATTCTTATCTCCGGAGCTATCCATCCTTTAACGCTTTGCTTTCGACCGTCCCATTCTTATAATAGGTTTTAAGTGAGATGTGCAGTTGGCGGTAATGTATGCAGTCTAAAAGGATGGGAATACACTGTCTATATATAACAATGTAGCCTTAAATTATCCAGACAGAATATATCGTTATATTAATATATATACCGTAATAATGAGCTTGGCACAACAAGAGATCCACAAAAGATATGTAATCAAGGATCACGTGTAAAAGTAGCGTATAGTTTCAACGTTACCGCGTTCAGTAAAGCTAATTTCCCCTCCCGCCGGTCATGCCAGATCCAGTATACCTGAGCTTTTTCGTGAGTTTTTCCTGGTAATCTTCCTGTGGGTGGCCACTTTATCTAGAAACACCAGGCATTTGGCGGGAATTCTCACAGGACCCCATGAAAGGGTCACTGAAGTGTCACTGGGGCCTTCATCACGTTAAACGAAATCGTCTCAAACTGGTGCAGTCCTGAATGCGTGGTGAATGTTTTCTTCACTCTTTCTTCGGGGCGCGATTTTACTAGTCAGTATCCGGGGCCAGATCTGGAGTGGTAAAAATCGATTTCCCTCTATCAGGGTGTGTGATGCATTATCCACGCTAGGAAGTGGAAAACAACCCTGTCCGGTCGATGGACTCAATTTACCACGGTCCACATAGAACCTGAGGGGTCTGTCGGGCCTCTTAATTAGCACCACTAGGGATCTCCAAGAGGAGGTCAAGCGTTAAAAGGCGTTCTTTCGGATAGGCAATTCGATAATACTCCTGGCTGTTTGTCAGAGGGGGACTGGACCGCTGCTGTTATTATGATACTGCGTTACTTTTCTTCTTACTGTGCTTCTTCCATCGTGATCGGAGCAATTCTTGAAGCTGTCAGCAGCCGTTGAAGACTTATTTTGAAATATATAAACTGGAAATTTGTGCCTTGCGGGACGGATCAAATTATTCTAGGTTAATTTTCTACGGAAGCCTCACATAGAGCGATGAGTTTTACTTTGTTATTACTTTGAGCAAAATTACTCCCCACGGCCACAACAACGGCTTTAGCGATATTTATTTCATTTTTGATAATATTCAACTTCAAAGGATAAAGACCCCGCTGTTAATAGTTCATACTTGTGACCTGTGACATCTTTTCCCACTGTATATGAAAGTGGTAAATTTCGTTTTCGTTTTAACCGGCTGTCGTGGCCATGTGGCTTGGAAGATGACGCCCTGGCATTCAAATCGAGGGATGTTGAGTTCGAGCACCGGTGGGGACAACATCAGTAACCATGGTGCAGGTAAATCCAACTGACGAATATCAAATGGGGAGTAACTTGCTTCCTGGACTCCTATTCAGGTCACTGGGGTCAATGTGGGGGTAATAAAACCTCATACACCTTAAGAAGAAGAAAAAACCTGAGTCCGCAATCGGCTACAGCGCTACGTGCTTCAAGGAAATGAATACCAGTTTGCGACCGCTGACTTGGTGGGATTCGTCATAATGACTTACATAGAAAGTTATTCCATTTAGTTGGCGGCTCCCCTGTCATGGGTAAGTAGCTCATCCACGGCATTCAGTCCTCGATACGTGAAGTGTCTGTACACTCAGCCGCCGGAGTATGAACACACAACTCACTGCACACATTTGGTTCGTTGTCGGGACTTGGGAGTTCACCACAGGGCTAATGTCTAAACGTTTTCCGCTAAAAGAGGTTCAGGGAATGTCACTATTCCTAGTGTGTTGGATTGGTCATCTATGACGAGGCTACTGGCCTACCCAAGTGTCACTTACTAAGGTATCGTAACGTAGAGCGTTCTTTATTTCTGATGACGAACCACGGGAAGTAACTACCCTGGCGACTCTTTTGGTGAAGCCATCAGTATTTGAAATTTTCTTGGGCGCGAAGTGACTTCGAATGTTGAACTAAGTCTTTTTATCGTAAATATGGGGGACATCGGGCCTCTCTGTAGTCCAGGCAGAAGCGAATGTAGTCTGGAATATTGCATCATGCGGTTCTTCTTACTCTCTGGAAATAACACACATTGCTCGGTCGGAAATGGAAAATGTGACACGGAATTTCCGCCCACCGTAGTTGGGAAGAAAAGCTGATTGAAACCTAAGGTTTCTGTCACAAGCTTTTGAAGTATGGCCATCGCGTTTGTTTGGAATAGCGTTTGAACTGTGTATACTCCTATATCCTTTTACCTCAGGAACAACATAGCCTGCCTAAAATGAAGTTGAAGAATTTCTACGAAAAATTGTACTTTCCCTGGACCCTCTTGACGCTCCAAGTCAGAGACTAGCATTACAGGTTGGTGGGAGGGTATGTGATAGTGTTGTGTCAAGTCACTCGGTCAGCCCGCTTCCTCAAGAGATCCCTATTTAGGTTCAACCAAGGCTTGGTAGATTAGGAGTAATTCCTCAAGAGTATTTCATGACGGGGTATATACGGAGATCAACATCAAAGTGACGGCAGTTGCGGCCCGTTACCTGTAAAGTTACTCACCAGAAGCTGCCACCAACTCTTTTCACGATGTCTCCAAAAGATGGATGAACGCCCGCTGAGAGTCCTGTGGTGCAAATGGGCTGGTTTGCCGAAGCTCTACATCGTTTTACAAACAATAAAAATGGGGCAATACCTCGTTTCCATCCAGTTTTTGAGGAGAGTGATAAGGATTGCAACCGCTTAAGGTGAAGCAAGTTTCCCAAGAGCATAAATACACAATCCGAATAAAATTCGTTCTCTATCGCTATAGCATGAAGTTTGCTGCTTAGATTTTTTCGAAAATGGACAGTAACGATCATCTCTTTAACCGAGGTGGGTTATTTGGCGACATGCGCCTGAAAGTAAGCCAAACATCTGCATCCGGGTAGGGAAAATCAACAGAGAATACTCTAGGAATACGTAGCCCAAAATCAAGCGGCAAACTTCAGCTGGACCACTTTAGGCCAGTAGACACAACTAAGCTCTTCGGCAGTCACGATCCAATAATTAAGGACAATCTCCAACTCTTAAGGCTAACGTTCTCTGACCCGGATGACGTTGAGGATGTGTTGTTAGCATCTCAGGTGCTAATAGCGAAGAGAAAGCAAGGACACCACTAGATTCATTCTACACTCCGAGAGAATAGTCGGAAAGAAACTCTCGGACTGAGGTTGCGAGACATATTCCAGGGGAAAGAACCCGACGATGCAGGGGGTTGCTGAAAAGCCAGGCACCGGGGACATTCATCACGACTACTGCGACCGGAGGCTTCCTAAAAATGCCATGAATCTTGAGAAGAAAACTCAGAGCATCCCGCAGGTGCCCAAAAAGTTAATAACCTTGGACCAAAGCAGGTCAAAGCGGTTTTTCCGGCCTCTCAAATGGCAGCGTACAAACTACATGCATTCTGGGCAAATGGAGCTAGCCCACTGCCTGGAGCCCGCATGCAGCTTGCTAGGTTATGGAAAGAGTTGTTGAAACGGAAATCGAAAAAAGGGATTTTTGTTCCCCCGGAAGACTGCTTAGACGGAAGAACCAGGGAAGGGGAGCACTATATTAGTAAGGCGAACTTAGGCAGGTTTCCAGCAGCAACACCTGGGGATTGGGCCAGCTAATTATACAACGAAGAGGACTCATGAAGTTCATCCCAAGTAGATGGAATAAGTTGTATCGAAACAAATGCACAAGGTTTACCGAATAAACTCGACTAACTGGAGGAACTAAGTAAGGGCGCTCACGATTATCTTGTAGGCGTTGCTGGGGGGTGGTTTTCTCCTGACAGTTGCTAACACCACTCTGTTTTACAACGACAGGAAGGCTGATAGGGAGGCTGGATTGGCACTTTTCGTTGACACTCCCCTCACAGCTCACCAAACTCCCATTCAAGAAGCTGAGCGCCTTGGGGGGTGCATCTGGTACCCCATATGCCTGTCCAAGACCACAAGGCGCTCGGTGGTAGTCACCTATAAAGAGCCATTTACTAACGTTCAGTATGATGGCCAAATTTTGGGAACGATTGGCTGCTCTGTTAAAATGGGACACACGGGTACTAATTGTAGGAAACTTTATCCCACCTAAGGCCGCCTTTCCAGACCATACGTTCGGTGGGAGTGGTGGTTCCATTGAGGCTCGATTCCTGAATCTGAATGAGAAACCGGGGCTTGCTGAAACTGGGAAAACGGTAAAGCGATGGGGGGAGGCCCAAACGCCATCACACTTAGTCCGCATCTTCACAAGCGAAGAATTCTTGGTTGACAACCCAGCGGTCCTTCCTTACAAACTGCTCAGAGTGAGAGGATACCACGGGGCTAAGCACGAATAGGAAGGTGCCGAATACAGGTAAAGGCCATTCAAACAGTCGAGAAACACATGTACGAGGGCGCTTAAAGCTAATTACCGCAGGTGCTGAGTTGGTAGGACTCTAGAAGTTAACTTGGGAGTTGGGCTGGCACAGGCGAACTGCCACCACTCACGAAAGACGCCTTCCTGGGACCAGATAAAATCCGTGCGACGGCACCGAGGGAGGGGCCAACCTTTTGCTCAACCTTTAGATAAATTCTTCAAGGATTCCTCAAACTGAGGGAAGGTGCTCGATCTTCGGAAGTTGAGCTACATAACACCAATCTTCGAAGAGGGTCAACGAAGTAACTCATAGGAACGCATACCGGTGATGCTTTTACCTGTGCCTCTCAAAGTAGTGGAATCTTTGGTATATGATGAACTGAGGAATCACCTCATAACAATCAGCTTGTTGAAACACCAACAACTCAGATTTAGAAAAGGGTGCTTCTACATCTGCAATCTGCCGGCTTCTGTGGATAGGCGGAAGTTGAAGTGACGTTATTATTCTGGACATTGCTGAGGTGTTTGATAGCGTTAATCACGACTGCTTTATCGAAAAATTAGAATTAATTAGAATCAGACAAATGCTTTTTGAGTAGTTGTCTTAATGTCTGCAAGGCCATCTGTTCAGATCACAAGTGAGTTTCTGTATGTCCGAAGAAACGTAGTGTTCTAGTGGAGTTCCCGAGAGTTCAGAAATAGGGCCTCTTCTTTTTCTAATATACATAAACGACTTGCCCCAACACGTTTCTCCCAGAATTCTTCTTTTTGCGGAAACGGGAAGCTGTGAAGAGAACCGAGATGTGAGGAGGACAGTGTTTTTCAACAGGGAAACCCAACCCAACTTCAAAACTGAGCGGTCAGTGATAAGCTCTCACTAATTCCTGAAAACTGCAATGTGCTGCTCGTAAAAGACAATGCGTGTCACATATTTGGCCTCGGTGGCATAGAACTTGTACAGTCACAGATGGGCAAGGATCCGAGCGTTTTGGACCCTCTAAACTTAAAATCCCATGCCAGATGTGACAGGAACAAACGTCATAGGAATCTGGCGTTAGTAAACCCTCATAAGAATTTTCGAACAGTTTGCCAGTAGGCATTTCCAACAGACTTCCAGCAACTTTGTACAGTTTCACCTGCAGTTCTGGATTGTCGCTTCCCCTTCCCTTCTGAAGGACAAATCGGGCTTAGAACTCACCCAGGGGCGGCCAAGCAAATCCTGGGGCTAAAACATGTGAAAGTGACTGATTTCGTTTGATCTACATCTTCAGAACATAGAAGACTAAGATAAATCTTCATGATGGCCCACAATATCTTGAGTACCCTATCTCCTTCACTCCATTACTTTCCGAATCTTAGTTATCGCATCAAGCTCAGAGGACACATATTTAGGTATTTCCTGGTGCGAGCTTGGTAGATGCAGAGGCCAATCACCAATTATTCACACTCCTTATACATCCGCGAATACGACGCCAGGAAAGAACACAATAACTTAGTCGGATGGAATGGTATATTTGCGAGGTTGTACCAACGACTTCTGACTAGCCGGCTGGAGGGTCGACGATGAGCAGTGCAACCTAACTCGACAGCGTGCCAAATCGCGTGGATGCTTGGCCAGGTGCCTTCGGCTGAACGAGTCCGGTAAAACTATGAAGGTCAGAATCAATGTTGAATCTCGTCGAACCCTAAGCTATTGATTCTGGAGAAGTGTGAAGTTACACATGCACAAACTAAACATAGAATATAGATGATTAGATGCCAGGCGCAACTTTTTTCCTCAAGAGCTGGTAAGCCGTGGAATGCCTTTTCTGCCGAGGTAATTAAGGCCGCTTTAGATCCTGGCTTGATGCTTCAGATATCAGTGGGATCTGCTCGGAATTAATCGCATTTTAACCGCCAAGTTAGCTCTCTCTTTACCTTAAGCGTGTTGGCAACCATGAGAAACAGCTGTTCAGTGGATTTAGATGCGGAAGACAGTTGGGCAAAAGCTTCCTCCATCCCGTTAACAATCATTTGAATCATCTGACAAGTCACAATAGTTGGCTCCTTCTTAAGTCTCTCCTCATAGTTCTGAGACACGTAAGAACAGGATATAAATAAGTTTCCGAAACTTGGATCAGGTATCCACATCAAGAGAGTGATATTTGTAAACTGAAATATCAGATGCCTATTGTTTCAATCATTCTCTCTGTCCAGCCACTTGGCGGAAAATCAACTTTGTGAACGTGACATGGCTAAGAGCAAGAATCACACAAGCCACAATCAAAGTAAGGTGTTCTTGTAATTCAATCTATGTATTAGATAAGAAACAGCATCGCAATGGAATAATCAGACCTAAAAAACAGAAGTATCCCTCTCTTAAAGGGGTAAGTTCTTTGTTCATAATAACTAGATGTGATACAGGTAGACCCCAAGTTCCTTCTGAATATGAAATTTGCGAAGAAACATAACAAGCGTGGGAACAAAAAGACTGAGTCGAGAGTAACTCCAGCAATCGCTGAATGTAAGTGATAAACCAAAGCATCTGCAATAAATGATACACGAAGATATTTCACTTCTCTATTGTTTTGTTTGCCCACTGATTTGATTCTTAGTTGTAATTTAAGTTTACGGAGAATGAAAGAATATCATCTTGCAAACTTAGCCGTTGAACCTCGTAATATTCCTATTCTCGTTGAATGTCGTTGTACGGATGTAGTCTACTGTCAATGATTTAAAGACGTTACCAATTTCTAAGTTTACAGAGAGTACACTGTAAAGACTAGGAAGTCCGAACCGGGACCTAGGCAAAAACCAATAAGTTTGGGTCCCACAGTTTGATGTTAAAGTCAGCTTTGCGACCAGACATCCTTCCGAATAATTTTCTATGCCTGCAAAGCACCTTCTAGGAGCCTGCTTCATCTGATTATTTTGTCTAGGTGACAATTCCACTGCCCATCATTACTATGACAATCCTTCCTCGCATTTTCTGCACTTGTGACCCTGCTTCAGTACGTAGCATGCAACCATTTTTCTGCCGTAACAAATGATATTTCCCCCACCAGTAGTTAAGATGACTAAGAACGTGTTTCTACTTAATATCGCTCACATATTTCAGTAATGGCGTAAGTACACGTGTACGTTAATGCTTGCCAACCACAATAGGCTTGAAGTTGGGACTTCTCAGTCTAATTCAAGGATTGGGTGGGTTACTGGTCATTGTCTGCTTATCATCTCGCGCAGCAATTTACTTTGAGTTTCGAAATGTTATATGCTTGTAAGCATTTCATGCATAGCTTGGGGCGTGTACTGACCTAAATCTTTGCTTTTAATTTCGTTGTACGTTAAACATTTTTGGACTGTAAGCTTAGCACGAGGTACGTATTTTAATTGCTGACATACTTAAGCTTCATATTATAGGCTGGTAGTCTCATCTCATCCTGTATATCGAAAGTGAATGACATATGGCCGATATTTTCAGTTTTGTGTTAGAACAGACTTGATGAAGCTTACGGTTTGGCTGTTTCCCCTTCCTGAACAAGTATGGCTAATTAGATTCACTCAAAGCTTTTGATGTGACATAATGCAGTTTGACACTACGAATATGCGCGATAGACTTCAACTTAAGTTCACACTTAACTCCAGTGACTCTAGGTGTAACTTTCTCCTCCCTAAAATAGCTCCTAACTCCTGCGTTACTCGAGTGGTGAAACCATAAGACACGTCCTATGCTACGAAAGCAATAGTGATTAAACACCTGAAGTCCTCTCATGCTTTCTACCCTTAGTGGCCATGTTTCGCAGCCACAGTGGAGCAAAACGGACTGCAGCATATTACAGTAGACCCTCAATAAACAATCGAATCCGACTTCCCAGATAAGTGAAGTGTTCGACCACGTCACTATTGTTAGCCGGGGCACCGTTGAAGACCAGTCCTGGAGCAACAATTTACATTTGGGTAGCGAGAAACGCATCCCAAGCATTCGCAAATTGCCACTCAAGGTGTCCAGAAGACTACAGCGTCTCCAATTAAAAGGAATGTTACTTGGGCACAGTTGTGAGGGCGGTTGATACTTTCCGGTTGTCCACACCGTGGAAGGCCATGTCTTGAAGTACCTGAGAAAGAAAAGTGCCACCGCAGACACCTTGAGGTCGATTATGTACGGCTTTTCTGATGCCACAAAAATTGGCATGTATCGTAGAAGATTCAGTCGAACGCCCTATGGTTATGGATCACCATTGATCTAAGCCACCATGATGCATCATCTCTTTGTTTAAAAACATGTTAAGGTTAACTGCTTTTGTCCAACTAACACTTGGTAGACCTTTCTGGTATGGTAGGACTTCGAGCGTAGCTCGTTGGGTCATCGTGATATACATGCCCGACCCCCATGTCAAGTTAGTAGCTATCAGTCGGGGCTGGAATGTCTGATGACCCCCTTCAGTGCTCGGGAGAAAAGTCAGGTCAAAACCTATAAGGGTTGCTTGAAAGAAACGATACCAAGCTCAGATGTACTAGCAATGATATATCCATATCAGGAAAATTCTTCTTACTGTTTTCGCGTACGTTCGTCTTATGCCATTTTTGAGGGTGGGATATTTTTATCTCTGTCCATACGTTCTGCCCGCTTGTACTCCATTACGACAAGTGATGATTGGGTTCGTTTCTCAGTGATTCCATTATCTTCTGTTCATATCGGTCCAACTACACCCTGATACTAACCTGTAACGAATTTGCCTAATGAGGCGTAATCTTTCTACGACTGGCACTTTAATTAGATTCGTACTTCATGAACGTATTGAAACGCTGCCATTAGCAAATGGAATAAGTCGTTTTTAGGAATTGATATCGAAGTTCTCGCTGATACTCATAAGATGTGTACATAGTTACTGGTTGTACTTGAAATTATAAACCAGTCAGCGAAAAGAATGCAAGTCAGTGAGCTGACTGAAAACCTCCCAGCGTTTACGAGTCTGCTTTCATATTTGCTGTAACGGTATCGTGTTAATTAGTCTTTGTGTTGAATGAGTTCTACTAGCAAAGGCCAGGTTAACCACCAATTAATGTGGGCTTAAATAGGTTAGTCTTCATAACCTTAGGTATGAACTGATTTCGTCTAATTCAGATTTAAAAGTCACTATAAAAATTTTCCCGGACACTATAAGATCCAGTGGACTAGTGTCAACATTGAGGGTTTTCAGCTGTACTTTCCAGTCATTCTTAAGATACACTCCAATATCTCGTAATTTACTACTGCGGTACTCTTATGATCCTTTCTGAGCATAAGCAAAACCTTACTCAGTAACTGCCAGTGATATAACGCAGCATCTTCTGATCAAATTTTGGCGCACAGCGGTTATCAGCAGCTTCTAGTTTTGTCTGAAATTCGATTGCCTTTACTTCTTTTCTTCGCACTTGCGAAAGTACGCTTACAGGACTTTTTATAACTACTGCTGAAGTTAGCGCTTACTGAAAGGAAACCACCGTTGCAGCAACCAAACATTTGTGATAATCTTGGTCCTATAATATAACGGTTATTTTAGTGATGAGTTGAATGCAACCCATGAAGCCGTTGATTTTTAGTCTTAGCTGAGTGGCTGTGGTGTATTCGTAGTCCCTGATCGTTAGTCTGAGTCATGTGAGGAGATGTAGACCGCCTAGCTGAGATGATAGGAATCGGTGGCTGAGGACTCTTGATGAAAATCGGTCTCTGGTGCAGATTTATCCACTCTTTGACGTCTTCTAAAGCTTGAATGTTCGCACTAACCGTTATCTTCAAATTGTTTATTCTCTCACACAACTTTGTCCACAATGATATCAGTCTTTTTCCACCTACGTGTTCTTTGTAAACTACTGTAAAGTGTAGCGACTTGTACCAATACACTTGTATGCGAGCTTCTACGTTGATTTTGTTTGTCGTTTTGGTGTTTTCGAAGTGAAATATCGGAGATTATGACAACAAAAAGTTTGCTGGGTTGAATTATTTCTCGCTCTTTTGACATACTTTCGTCGAATCTAATGTTCCTTTTAGTCCATTTCCTGTTCGTGTGCTGCTGCAAAGTAAATCCAACGGGTGCACCTCTGCACAAGGTACGTTCATGTGTGTCTAAGTTGAAATATACATGGATATCAAGCACCCACCCGTTCATTTCAAAAATGTAACAGCAACGAGAAGTAGTCAACAGGTTTTAACTTCATTTCCATGGCAGTCATAGCCTAGGAAATTAATATTTGACAGAAGTCATCAAGTTATAGTTAGGCACCTGCATCATCTTTGCCACCGATGAGCATGCGCATTTTGAATCCACAGATGCCTTGCAGGTGAACAGAAAATGAGTAGGACTTGTTTAGTAATATCAGCTGCCAGAAAACTGAAATAGCGTAGATAAAATTCTGCGTAATTGTTCGACTTTCATGTAGAGTTCCCTCATGCTGTGCAGGAGTGGAGAGGTATATCAGTCACCCTGGTTGCTAGTATGCAGTCAGATGATAATTGTGAAAACCATGAGGACATGGTCTATACTTGCTTTCAATATTGGAGCCAAGGTGTTCTCTGTGTAACCATTTTGTATATAACGGCATCCAAAGAGGATATATAAATCGTTTTATGAAGGGAGTGCATTGTGTTTCACTTTTCCAAGGCATCACCAGGTTACTGCTATCTTCTCGTTAAGAATTCTCATCTCATCTGGAAACTAAGGTGAATACTTCACGCTCTAATAAACATTCGTACATGTTCGTGTAAACGCGTGACAGCGACAGGAAACTTCATGCGCTGGTATAAGTGTGAATTCCTAGAGCCAGTGGCTAAAATATTTGTGCTAGGTTTAAGAACGCATTTACTTCAGAGGATATCAGTTTAAAACGAGATATGACTCAAAAAGATTACTAGAAAATAATTATTTCTTACAAATGAATAGTTTTCAATAAGCAGTTTATATAATCGCGTCGTTCTTCATCAGCTGGATCATTTATTTTGTTAAGCTCGTCAGACTGCCGTTTTAGCCAATCAAAAAATGATTTATAAAGTTCTTTGGGATGAACATCTTGAGCGTAACTAGAGCTGTCATCGGATGGATATAGTATTGTCAAACTAGCCAACAAATGTTCCTGAGGATTGTCCAGACGACACATGAGATTCATCAATTTGTCGACAATGGTTGTAGAATCAGCAGCTGAAATGTGAAAAGTCCCATATATATATATGATAAAATAAACCACAAGGAAATTCTGAGACCGAAGCATCTCGGCTCGAAAGTCGAAAAAAAGAAATGCACTTGACAACGACGTGCACGCTCATGCACTACACAAAGAGCGCACCTACTGTGTAAGGGCTGATGATAATATACAGCTGCCTAAACTTCGTTAAGCGGAGCAGAATTCAATTCCATGACTCAATGTTTTAAAGTCGAATGCTTAAATCAATGAGCCACAGCTAAAAATGACATCTAAGATGTTACTATGCAGGTAATGTTCATTAAACATGTAATCAAGAGACGCCATAGTCGCTCAAAAGAATGCGGACAACTTTCATATTCACTCGCTGTCAACTATAGAGTGGTATGGCTTCAGCCACAAGTGGTAAATTTTAACTGAGTACTGCATCTGTTCGAAATTTCGCCACACATCAAAAAGTAAGGCTAATATGGAGAACCTAATTCAAAACAAGTGAGTGTAAGAAGTATGCTCAGTGTATTTTCGTGTGTCTGTTTCACGTGTTCCGAACCGTAGAGACTGCCAACTTTATTGGCTAACAGTCGCTATCTTTAATATATGAGTAGGGCTTGAGCGATGAGAATGAGCATAATCACAAGCGGATTTAACTCCTTGGTTTGGGCAGTTTAAGTATGGCGAATAATTGCTGAGTTTATATTTCAAAGTGGGAAAGTACTTACGTTGTTTGCTTTATCATTACTACATCTGAATTACTTTTTTCGTCTAGTAACTGCGATGAGATACATTTGCCTCTCCTAATCGAAATCAATGCTTATATATGCACGCCATAGTAAGAATCTAGCTTTAAAAGCTATTAAAAACAAGATAAGTGTGCGACTGTAAAGATGGACTCACTTTATAAATAAAAAGGTCGTGACTGGAAGTTCTGGTCACTCGACACAAATTGTTGTCATCCTACCCTGCTATTATTAGCAATAATCTTCAACGCCTTAAGACTGCAGCGGTAGTACCATGAGAAATACGTATTCCGATCTGTCTAGTCTGCGTGGTTTTGTGTGCTATACAGAATGGACGCAAGCATTACGCTTTCAGCAATTTTCGAGGATGCATGTGCTTAGCGCAATCGAGTACTGATCAGAGTACTGTATGCATAGCGAGTTTCCGAATTCTAGCACTCTTATGCAACACAATTCTTTGCGAAAAAAGGAAAAATTAGCTATCGGAGTATGGTATATGATCAGTTGCTATTAATTGGGTAATAAGTAGACGAAACAAGGAGTAATTTCATAAAACACTTACGTAATCTTTTAGGAGAAAGCTCTCTTAATACACAATGGATAATGAATGCACCTCTGTCTACTAGACGTTGAATATTCTCTGGTTTTTCAGTTTCTGCTTGTTGTATAAGTGCATCAAGCAAAAGATTGATGCCGTCTAATTCAATAAATGTATCAATACCTGGCATGTAACCCCGAGTAAGACCTGTAATAGCAAAACACAAGAAATCACTGCTAGTATAGCAACGAAACTAGAAGGGTTATGCAACAAGATAGAGTGCATTATTTTTGGCTGTGTTCGTCGATCGCTTCCCGACTTTCTCAACAAGGGGTATATATACCAAGATACAATTTCGTGCACAGCGCTTCGAGCCGAGATATACAACCTCGGCAGGTGTTTCACCAGTGGAAGATGGAACTCACGTTTTTCAGACTACCCACTCAGTTTTAGCCTTAACTTAGTAAAGACAATATCTCAAGAAATTAACAGCAGATGGTAGTGTGCGGTAGTTGACTCTGTTGGCTCTTTAATTATTATTACTTTATTTGGTGAAAAATGAATACACCACTTAAAGAGTAGCCGAATTGCGGAGAATTATGATTTTACGGAGCACGCTGGCATCATCTAGTTTTAAATACAGACACCTAGTGTATATGAATGCGATTATACAGCCTTTGTGAATAAACTTCCTCAAGGCTGGTTATATTGACACAATTTAAGAATAGGGTATGTCATTATCTAACAACTGGACTAACAGGCGACCAATCACATCTGCTTTTAGTTCGAACGCCCACTATCTCAGGCCGGTCTGATCAATTTGTCATTTGTTCTCCTAGATGACTTAAACCACACAATGTAATTCTTATACTAATGCAGCTATATATTTTTTTCTTCCTTAGATAAGTCTTATTTGATTTTCAGAGAAATCGATGCTCATTCAAAGTCAAACACTGAGAATTTGTGGGCAACAAAACATCCTGTCTGTTGAACGGTTTTCTCGTCACCCTAGATCTAAATGGATGATAACTGCCAACAAAAATGACATTCGGGTTTAGGGTTCCAACCCCCATGGTTAACAACAAACACTGAACGGTAAACGCATCACAGCTTATTAGTAAAGTCCCTGAATTCAGTACACAGTAAGGCTGCCTCTAAGGAAACATAAGTCTCCTCAAGGTTTTGGGTACGCTTGTCTCGCTGATGAATATCGAAAATACGAGGCCACAATTTAGATGCTTTCTATCGGTTACGACTAAGAATGTGCAACAAAGACATCCTTACAAATTTCGACAAATGTACGATCGTATTTTAAAAGTGCTTAAGGTTGGTCAAACTAGGACATGACACAACCCATGAAGCTATTGAACTAAGCCGTCGGTATGCAGTGAACCAGTTTTCGGAAACACCTAGTGATGTGGCTGGAAACAGACTATTTCAGCGCAAATGTTTGTACTCTCCAACTACCTTTTAATTGTCAACACTTTACTTTTCATAGAGTTACTTCCCTTCGCTTCTTTGATTTGTTTCGACATCCTACCATTTGAACTTAGTTTGTCTCCCTATTTCGTTTTGAAACTTGAAGTGATAGTTTCATTTGTATTGTTGTAAAAACGCCTAGCCTCAGACAGAAAGTCATCTTGATAAGCGGACAGTTAATGGGAAGTGCACATATTCAGGTACATCACATTACTTTAATGAATTTCATGATAAGAATGATACATAGTCAGTCTGCGATACGGAAGCTTGCAGCAATTAAATGACCAGAAGGTAAATGATCACGATCTAAAACGAAATCACAAAAACATAATATAATGACAAATGAGATCTCTCTACGGTGTTTAAGTCAAACTTCCTTCTCTTATTTCATAATTATAAAAACCGATGCAACTTTTAGCTTCTTGTCACTACTTCCTACATTTACTACTTTAATATCGTGGTCTGATATGATATTCAGCAATTTAAATCAGGAAATGGCCTCTATTACTTAAAACAGGAAATGCTTAGAAGAAACACCTTGCACAACATTGTTGAAGTATAACCAAAGGAAGTATGCATTCGATTATTCTGTCAGTAAAACACATCTATTGCATGGCGGTTAGTGATGCCGCTTGACTGCTTAAAACCATTGTAAACGGAGATTTCGGACCTATTACTCCATTGTTGAAAGTCAAGTGTCCAGACCGACGATTGTAGCATTATATCATACCGCATAGTGTTTTATGGTTATATTAGTTGCGAAAGCAAGTACCAGTATAGAATTTACCGTTCAGAATGAATTGTAACTCTCCCATGATAATAAAGTCAAAACAGTTACTACATAAATTTTAAACAAATACTGCACACGCAATGAACAAATCCTATGTAACTTTTTTAATATTTAGGTAAACAATTAAGTGGTTCTAATCAACATCACTCATATTTTATTGACTTTTGAAGAGTACAGACAAATAAAATGAATCACGCACTGATTCAAGTTACAATAAACGAAAGAAAGATTCATTTGTTGGGTCTTCAGAGGTTCTCACCAGTGTTGATGGCAGTGTCCAATCAAAGGACCCTATTATTTTAGAGATGCTTGCTATATAGTCTACACTTTATCAAGCTATGTTAATTAAGATGTTACATCTTTTCCAAAGGCGGGGACTGGTCTTTTTATCACTTATTAATTCTCTAACAAGCCTTGTCACTTCGTTTCGCTTTGTTTCACGTAGTTTGTTTTCACCAAGCATGTCTCAATGACTTTTTCATAGTTCAAGTGATATTGGGAATTTTCGAAAGTATTTGACTATGTCATTTTTAGTGCTTGACAAGCACGTAACCTGGAAGAACTACCTTATAAGAAAGCTTCTTACGTACAGCTTTTTGCAGCGGGGTCAAAAGTAATGTTAACTAGCCAATTTACCGAATTTAATGATGTGATCACAACCTAGTTGTTTGATGAGTGAAAGACTAGTTTTATACCAATAGCAAAAACGAGTTAGTCAATGTAAATAAACTTACAAGAAATGGCTAAGAATAAATACCTTAGGAATTCGAGATCTTTGCTTTCTTCGATTAGCAAAAGCAACCTTGCCAAAACACCATTTTCAGTGAACAAGCTCTGGGCTTTCGGGTTGTTTTGAGTAAGATTTCCAAGTAAACGCAATGCATCTGTTCTTAGTGAAAGTGGTCCGCAAAACAACAGTTTGAGCAACACCTCCTGACCTCCAACAACCAGAAAATCATTTGAAAGATCTATATCTTCTGTGAGAGTTAGCAAATCTTCAATAATATTCTTCATTTCATTCAGATCAGGCTCTGAAGATGATAAATAGGAGGATAACTTCCGAACGTCTTCGGTTAGCTGTTTACTAAGGTCAACAGTGTGTGCGGTTAGTGCATCTTTCAACCAAGCAGCATCCTGCATTCAACATCATTTACAAGTGGAATGTAACAATACCTTCGGATCCATGACTTCCACTGGAGCGCTTTCAGAGTTTTGGATGGCCAGACGAAGAAGTCCTTGAAGATTTTGTGCCATGACGAAATCAGATCCAATATTTAGTGACTGAAAAAAAAGGAATCAGCACACTTATACACAAACTCAGAACGAATAAACCGAATGTAATTCTTCATGCGGGCAAAAAATATTTGTAACTTACTTGTAATATAACACAAACAGGCTATCATAACTATTTCGTCATAGTATGGGACTTCTCAGTAGTACGCACGCATGACCTCACCAGGGATTAAAACACTTTAAAATAATAAATTTAGTCACCTGTACTAATCGAGACCATGTTTTAACGGGTAACATATGTACCAGAATGGATTGCACCCATCTAAAAACCAACCACTGTCAAAGTACAGCCAATGAATATTTCCTTGAGAAAGTAGAATTTTATTTCGGATAAGTGTTGTGTATGAGATCATCAATACATAATGAGGCTTGTATAGAATATATAACACCTCAACTTTTTACGTTTTAATGGTCATGAAGATGGTGCCACTAGATCCAGTTAACTCCACAATTGTCCATGACAATTTTGTCAGCAGAGTGTGATTCACTGTACATAATTGTTATGAATACCTTGATGTTTGAATTAATTAAGTTAGAATGTTCATCAATATCGGTATCTGCAAACAAAATACTAATGGATGCACATTACAAACACCCTACAGATAGATGCTACCTTGATGTGATGGTCGGGCAAGTATATTACTATGACCTAACGAGCTATGCTGGTGAGACACTTGTTCCCTCGACGTCTTATCGTATCAGAGAAGCCTGTTGGATAGCGGATAGACGAAAACAGTTGCCTTTATAGTATAAACAGCTACGCTATGATGGGGTCCAAGGATTCACCGCTAGCGGGACAGCTTAAACGTGAATAGACCAGGAAAGACTGACTGAAAAATTTAACGTAGAGCCTCGCACACAGGTGCATTGGTTGAAGATGGCAGACTTCACAGCAGTATACAAACAACACGCAAATAGAAGACTGATATTTATGTAGATGAAGTAGTGTGAGAGAACAATTAGTGCAGATATTCAAGCGTTAGATGTCAATAAGTGAATACATCCGCTCCATTGTGACCAGCTTTCAGCCATGTAATCAAGAGTCCTCAACCACTGATTCATTTCATCCAGACAGTCTATATATCCCCACACGGACTAGACCACCAATGAGAGACTTCATTAACTCCTGCCACCCTGAACTCTCTTGCGACCTAATCCAACTTCTAACATGGCAGATCGAGGAAGGTGGTGCCATGACAAGCGCAACGCAAGTCCAAGTCACCTCAGTCACTGAAGGTTCACGACATTATCGGCATAATTACCTAGTACCGTTCGCCTAACCTCGACATCGCTGACATGGTGATTCTACTTGACGCGAGCTATGCTACGAAAACATCTGTGATCAAAACTCAGTAATCGATTCATGTCTTCTTTTAACGACCATGTCTCACAGCCGTACATGACAGAACAGATTGCAGCGCAGTATACTCATTCCTTAATGGCTAGTTAAATATCTCGCCAGTCGGTCCCACAGAAGACGCAAGTTGCCAAATGGACCTTCTGTAACTGAGTCGAGACTTAAGAGTTGTATCTGAATGTTCCTAAGTTTGCGTAGAGCGTTTGTTGGTTGGGTTACCAACTAGGATGAAGGAGCGGGATGCTTTAATTCCCCCCCCCCTAAGTGATGTATTTTCCACCAAATCTCCCCACTGTATGTAGAACTAAGCGTAGTTAGCCAAAATAGTCACGACCACACTGGGCTAGTACGAGTGAGCACAAGTGCCCTCTCATATTTTTATAGTTTGGCTCACCCTAACTTAATGCATTGATACATGTTCATCCACAGACGATGCAAAGGAAAAGTATCTCCTATTCCTACCACAAGAATCGGAGACAATAAAAACGGCCCAGTCTTACCTTAGTGATCAGTGCGCCAGTGGGCCAACGACCTTCAATATCCAATATCTTTTTAACGAGCTTGTGTGAACAATTGATTTCTTCGTGATTGCTTCTTGGTCTTACGGAACGGCTCCAGATCTTTTGGCAGATTTCGATGCAGTAGGTCCAGCCACTCGTCTGATATAGTTCTGATTTACAGAACAAGAAGTTAAGTGTTGGTTTGTTTACCTTGGACTGTGGTGCAGTTGGCTTCTTCAGGTGTCGAGTTGCCAGACAGTTGTTAGGACTAGTAGCTAGAGAGGGTTGAGGACAGTGAAGAGAAAACCTAGGAAGTGTTTGTGTGAGTAAAAGAAGAGAGGAAAAGTGGACTAATGGAGTAATCTACTTACACCCAAGTAAGGTGAGTAGAGGTGCGAGGTATGAAGAACTTACGTAAGTGAGGCCAACTTATGGCAAGTGGAAGGGGTGAAAAGGGCTGAAGTGGTTACAATAGAAAGAAAACTGGTTGGGGTGGCTTGATATCGCCTCGTGTTCCAGCTATATGTGGGTAGACCGTGAGTCTCTGCATGACTGTCTAGCCTCTTCTTGAAGCTTTCAACAGTTGGGGCGGAGACCACCTCTGCTGGTAGTGCGTTCCAGTACTCACAGACTCGGAGGGAGAAGAACTGTGAACGCACATGCGTTTTTGACCTCTGGTGTGCTATTTCATTGGGGTTTCCTCGAGGATCTGAGTAGTGGCCACTCGGTAGGACTCCCCTGTTTGGGTGACTCGGGTTACTCATTATTTTGTAAGCCAATATTAAGCCGCCACGTATCCTTCGATAGCTAAGGGAGTATAGACCTAGGTCTTTGAGTCTATCCTCGTATGGTTTTTGTTGCATTTCAACAACCCCTTTCGTGGTTCGCCTCTGGACTTTCTGCAGTCAGTTCGCGCCTCTTTTCAGCTGTGGTAGAGCGAAGACGTTATGGACCTCTAAGTGGGCCGTATGTAAGTCTTTTAGAGCTTCAGAAAGAGTTCTGGGGTGAGGGCACCCGGTTGTCTGCGCACAAAGTGTAGTACCCGATGTGCTTTTGAGACATCACCTGGGTAGTTGGAACTGGTGTCCAGTTTCTCCGTCACCGTTAGACCCAGGTCTTTTTCTACTGTGATATGGGATAGACATGAACCACAGAGATAGTAGGATGTTTTCTGGGGATCAGAAGTGCGGAAAAACATGGACCGGCACTTATCCAGATCAAATGCCAGCTCGTTATTAGTTCCCCATTCCTCTAGTGTTCTGAGTCCTTCTGTAATGCCATAGATTCCACAGACCTTACAGTGCTCCAAATGTCTAATGATGCAATAGAAACTTACACACTCAGAAGCAACGGACCACTACTTTCTAGAGCTTTGCTTTTAAGTGTATATAAAGAAGAATTGAAGTTGTGACCGTATGAAATCGTTCAGACTGCCTTCCAATGTCTTTTTGCGAGCTAGTGGAAACCAATTGATTTCTTCGCGCTCACTTCTAGGTCATGCGGAATGGCTTTAGGTCTTTGGAGGATTGCGATGCAGTAGGTCTACTCACTCGGCTGCTGCAGCTCTGGCTAGCCTGATGGACGGTGGGTGTTGGTTAAATTTGTAGGGAGTGTTGTTTGTTTGCTTTTTCTTCCGAGAACTGTGGTGCAGGTGGGTTTAAACTTCAAACTTCGTGTTGTAGGATTAGCGAACTGCGGTTCCTCGGGTTCTACGTCTGTCCTATTGGAATACGTTCTGAGTTTGGAATGGTCACAATTATCTTCCTGGTTCTGAAAAACCTGAAAGGATAGAGATACGATTAATTAATTAATCTGGTCTCAAGTTAGTATCACTGCATCTGATCTGGGAAAAGCTTCTCGGGCAGAACCCATAGGTACCGTAGGACTCAGGTGTGCGTTCAGCCTCCTTCTAAAGGTATCAGGGGATGGGGCTGTAACAACTGCTCAAGGGGGAATTCCACCGTTTACAGACTCTAACTGCAAATGAGTTGGCACGGATCTTTGTACGTGTCTCTCATGCTCTATTCTTAACGGGTAACCCCTCAAGTCGTTTTTCCGACTAAAGCTTAGAAGGGATCTGTTGGGATGGAGGGAACTGTGGGCGATGTGGCACATCATGATCATGTCCCCTCTGATCCTCCGGTGTTGCACTGGGTGCAGCTGAGGAGCAACTGAGCGGTCTGTGTACGGTTTGTGCCGTGACCTAATCACTTGCTTGTATCTGTTCTCTGTACCCGTTCTAGGATGGCAATGTCCTTTTTCAAGTATGGGGACACTACGAGCGAATTCTTTCTAAATGAGGACGAATGTACAAGCACACACTGTGGTGAAAACAGAAGGAGTTAGACATACTAAGGTTAGCGAGAGAAACCCTAGGACTCCATAGGTCCCATTAGCTGCGAGGCGACAGTGAAAAGGGGCTCCTAGTGTGTCATTTAGTGTAACTCCCAGATCTTGTTCCATGTTAGAGTGACAGATATTTATTTCACCTAGACAGTAAGAACTGGGACTACCTTTATGTTTGTCAACTATCATAATTCGACACTCCTTCGAGTTAAGAGGAAGCAGGTTTTCTGTAGTCCAATTAAGGATTTTCGTAAGGTTCTCCTGGAAGATAGAAGTGTCCGTTGGTTCCTGTATTTCCCTCCAGATCTTCAGATCATCGGCATATAATAGTGAATGTGAATTAAGGACCCCTGGTAGGTCATCGATAAAAGCAAGGAACAGTAGCGGGCCCATTATGGAACCTTGAGGCACACCACTCAGCATCGCAAACCAGTCAGATAGAGAGCAGCCGACTCTAACTGACTGCACCCTGGTGTACAGATAATCTCTAAGTCAGAATAATAATTTTCCGTGTACACCCATGAGCTGGGGTTTATTACAAAGGATATCATGATTTACCCTGTCAAAGGCCTTAGAAAAGTCAAGTAAATCAATGTGTGTAGGCTTTTTCTTCTCGACAGAGAGTGTCCGGCTATTCCAAGCTATCAACAGGTTGGTGTTACATGACCTTCCCGGTAGAAAGCCATGCTGACAGTCGTCTAGGATTGATTTCTGAAGTAGGTGATCACGAAGTGAGCCATTTATGACTCTCTTCATGACCTTCGCAACTGAAGAGATCAGGGAGATTGGTCTGTAGTTGGAGGCGAGCAGTTTGTTTCCACCTTCATAAATTGAGACGACAGCCACTGGTTCCCAATCACGGGGTAACTTGCCTTCCAGAAACGAGCATTTGGAGAGGTTTGCTAGTGGGGCACACAGAACTTCAGCACACTCCTTGAGTGCATCTGGGTGGATACCATCGATTCCTGGAGACTCATTCGGGTTCGGTTAGGGTTAGTATTTCCATAATTACAGAGGGTTTAAACTCTATATGATTTAGTCCCTCTGTGACACGGGTGTCCGACAGGGGCGGGGTTTTACCTCCCAAATGACAGTTGTTTAGGAACTCATGAGCTAGTGGGTTTACAACTTCGGAGTTGGAACAGAGAATCTCCAAACTAATGGGGTCCTGTAAATTTAGTGAACTGTTACTCTTCTGTTTCATCAACGAGCACAGTATCCCATGATCCCCCTCTAGAGTTCTACGAAGTTGTGTCTGGTGGTTTATTCTGTCATTTCTGATCCTTACTGTACATTTGTTACGGATGACTTTATAATTTAGCCAGTCAAAAGGGCCATTAGTGCACCACCATAGATTCCGAGACGACCGTTTACGCCGTATTAGTTTGCGATTGCTTGACTTAAGCCGGGAGCAGTAGAACTTGTGAGTTCTTCTTGGGACCAGAGGGGTGTTGTCTTCTATCGTCTGTAGGGTTATATTCTTCAACAGGCTGCATCTAGCATCAAGATCCAGTAGGTCATCGCAATTTAAGCAAGCGGAACCTTCCAGATCTTGTCGAACCTTCTCGAAACCACTTCTCTAGTAATTCCTAGCCAGAGGCTGATCGGGAACGGGTGCCTTAGATACAGAAATATTGAGGGAGAAAACATTCAAGTTGCTTACCCCAATGGACTGGTTTGTGAAAATATAATCTACTCGGACGCCTTACCGTCAGGCCCCCCGCGACTGCACTGGGAGATTTGTTCTGTCAAGGAGTTTTCCGGTAACAATTCCCGAAAGTCTTTTAGAGCAGTAGATGGACTTTCTGTGGTAAAGAGCTGAGGGAGGCTAAAATCCCCCATAATGAGGACCTGTGGGAAGTTCACTTCCAGGGCTCCTATAATGGTTCCTCAAGTGTCGTACCAGCAGACAGTTGGTCGACTGGTTGTAAAATGGAGATGAAAAACATGTGCAGAGAAATTAAGGGAGAGAAAGTGCAGGGAAAAACGACTGGAAAAGTAAAAGAAAAAAGAAAGAAAGAGACGATTAGGAGATAGGAAAGGGCACGGAAGAAGAAACATTGGTGGATTTACATGGAGGGGTAGTAAGGAGGGATTTCGTTAAAGTTTGAGAACGAAAAAGAAGGAGGGAGAATAACTAACATTAAGGACGAATGGGACTGTAGTAATTCAATCAGTAGGAGACGGTAACTGGAGGGGACGTCTATAGGGAGGTGTAAAGTTGAGCTAAGTTCCCAGTGATAGTGGCGTTACAAAGGGCTCAGTAACGGCTGGCCGTACCGAGTTAGTAGGTCATGTCAGCCTGGTCCTCATCCCAGTCGGATCAGCGCAAACCGTGCGTCGCTGTGTAACTGTCCAACCTCTTCTTGAAGCTGTCAACAAACGGAGCGGTGCAATCTGGGCAGGCAGTGCTTTCCAGCGGCCGCAAACTCGCAGAAAGAAGTGTGATAACACACTGGTTTTCCCTCTTTGGTGGGCGATTCTCCTCGGGTCACCACGAGGATCGCCACAGCGGCCGTTCGATAGGATTTCAGTGTTCGATGACCTGGGTTACTGAGTATTTTGTGAGCCGTTATCAAGTCACCAGGCAATCTACGGTAGATTAGAGAGCAGTCACAGATCTTTCAGCCTGTCCTGATGTGGTTTTTGCCTCATTCCCACGATACCTTCTGTAGCTCGCCTTTGGACTTTCTTCAGGAGGTTCACGTCTCTTTTCAGATGTGGTGATGCATTGACGTTGTGAACCTCTAGGTGGGGCCGTATATAGGTCGTGTATAGCTTCAAAAAGAGTTCTGGGGCCGGGGCACCCAACTGTCTGCGTTTGAAGCGCAGTACCGCGTAGACTCTGGAGGCATCTCCTGGATAACTGGAGCTAGTTCTTAGTTTGTCAGCCAGTATCAGTCCAAGGTCTTTCTCAGTGGTGGTGTGGAAAGTTGTGGTCCACGGAGAGGATGAGGTACCTTCCGAAAGTCCGGGGTGTGGGGAAACATGGCTCGGCACTTATCCAGATTAAATGCTAGTCCATTAATATCCACCCACTCTGCAGGTAATCCGATGTCACTTTGCAGTGGACTTGATTCTGTTTTCGACGCCATAGCTCTCCATGACTTAAAGCCATCAGCTTAAAGGAGGCTCGGGGAGCTGAAATTCGGCATGATGTCGTTCACAAAAGAAGGAATAGCAGTGGACCCAGAATCGCTCCCTGTGATACACCAGATGATGATGTCCTCCAAGTTGAGCGAACTCTGTTGGCTTTTGTGCAGAATTGTCTACCATCTAGATAGTCCTGCCACCATGAGAGCACTTGTCCCTTGATGCCCAACCTTGCTATTTTGTGGATAAGAGGGGTGTGTGGGAATGTGTCGAAGGCCTTAGTAAAATCCAGAAAATGACACAGACAAGAATTTGGAGGTCCCAGCATGCCGTCCACTTATCACCTGCCGCCAGAGTGTTTGAGGCATAGGACCTACCCTTTCTGAAGCCACGTTGTTCATCACTAAGTGCTCCCCTCTTTTCCAAGTACTCCCTGGGATGGTCGTCTACCGGACTCTCCATTACTTCTGACACCACTGGTAGGAGGGCTGTGGGTCGGTAGCATTTTGGGTTCTGCCTGTCTCCACCTTTGAAGATGGGGGACAGAATAGCACGTTTCCACTCTTGTGGAGGTATGTGGTTGTCTAAGGAGTATTGAAATAGGTCGCACAGCGGACCGCACAAGGCACTCGTGCATCGTTTGGACACAGCCGGTTGGATGTTACCAAACCCTGGCGATTTCCCTGCGCAGATCTTTGACAGCTTTCCTAGGACCATAGCAGGAGTTACCTCCATTCCACGTAACTCTACTGCCTTTGGTGGTGCTAATGTCGGTCGGACAGCTGGCAATTTTAGTTCGGTAAGGAGTTATCCGGTTGCGTATCGAAGGCGGTGATGAAGGCTTCGGCAACCTCTAGTCCGGAGAGGTTCTCTTGTTCAGGCCTTTCAGGACGCAGGCCCCCTGGCTGGTGGATTTTCCGCCTGTCATAAATCGATATAGGCTTTTGGGGTTCACCTCAAGCTTCTGGCCGAGGTTCTTCTGGAACGACCTCCCGTCTCCCCCCACTCTGATGTTGCATGGATTCCTTAGGGCCATATGCGTTGTAACCAGATTCGTTTTGGAGGTCCTCCACTTATGCCATGCTTTCCTCTTGGCTTTCAAAAGGCGTTCAGTGCCTTGCTTCAACCATGAGCTTCGCTTCCGCGGTGTTGCTGTGATTACGGTGACGTTTCAGAGGTAGTTCTCTTAATAATATCTCTAACTAGTTCCCAATGCTGATCAATCGAAAGGTTACTCCACTCCTGAGGCCACGGTGCTGCCGACGGGTATTGGTCAATCGCCAAGTAGTTTGCCTTGCTGTGGCAAAGACAAGGGTGAGATCACTCTCATGACAGTTGTTTGCTGAGTACCAGATCGAACACAACCACGCCGTGATCGCTGCTACCGAGGGGGGTTTGAAGCTGTAAGTTTTCTACCAGCAGGCGGTAAGAAGGTAGTCCGGCTTGGACGGCTTTCCACCCTACCCCCAGCGAGGTCATCACCAGTATTCTCGTGCAGTCCAGCCTTTTTGACAGTGGTGAGTGAGTTTCGGCCGAACCTTAGGCTTTAGGTTCCCCTGCCCTGCCCAAGATTGAGTCGAAGCATCACCTTGACTGGGCATTAAATATCTAGTACATTTGGAGCGGGTACAACAAACTAACAGCTTTTAGGCCAAGCTTTTTGTGTACGCACTCCCTCTCTTGGTTAGTGTTGGCGACCTTCCTACTTTCGTGTGAGTAGGGAGGTACGGCTGTTTGTGGGTTTTTCTTTTTGTAGCATGATGACTCGAATGTAAAGAAACTAAGCAGCTGTTAAGAAATTGATTACGTTTTCTCAGCTTCCCTCTGTATAGGAGCCAGGAAACATATAAGTTAATATGAACCAGGTTTGTTTTGCCCGAATGGCCTCAAGAGTTCGAGGACACACTGCTAGGCAGTTGTTCATGTTAAAGCCTAAACCGTTTCTTGTAGTCCATAAATCTGTAGGTTCGAGTGGTCCTACGGGTTGCGATGCACATTCGAGTTTTTGTTAAACGACATGCTGATGTATTCACCTTGCGTGGGTAATTCAAGTGGTGAAATGGTGAACTCTCACAATTACCACGTTATCGTAGGCTGCGTCGGTATTACCTCACTGAGCTAAAACCAAACATAATTTATGTTCACCCACGATGGCTAGGAAGGTGTAACTGCAACCGGCAAGTATTTCACGCTGTTTACTCTCAACAGTGCCAAAGGGAACCAAGCAACGCAAACCTCCGTTTAGTGCAAGGAATCTACAAATTCTAGTGAAAGCTGTAAAAGAAGCAGATGATGGACCACGGTTCAAGTTCAACACCCAGAAACTGAGGGACGAAACTACGAGGGACATCTTCACATCGGTCATCCGAAAAAAAGGGGGACATTAAGCAACATCTCCGAGGAAACCTGCGTGGAAGAACACCGGAACTCTGTGAAAGTGATGTAGAAGGAAACCTGTATAACCGTGTTGAAAAAGGAGAAGGAGCAAGACGAAGAACGGACCGTCAGGGACACATGGACGCCAAAAGAGGTGGTGAAGCTGCCGATGGTGAAGTAGAAGATGGGTCATCTCAGTGCATGGATGAACAGCGAAAAGAGAACTGAGTAGAACCCATAAATACTGGACAGAGAGGTGAATAGAAATGCTTGGAAAGACAAAAGACGCTTCTACGACACACTTGCAACTGAAGCAGAACGGACTGCAGGTAAGAGAGGCTTGACAACGTTATGTCAAGTAACCAGGTTGCTTATGGCAAGAGGTCAACACAGGTGGAAAAAGATGAAAGATAGCAAAGGAAACTTAGTTTCTGGCAAAGAGGAGAAACAGAGAAAACGATGGGCTGGCCACTTCAAAAAGCTCTGGAGTCGACCGCCACCACCACCTGCAACTCGTCCAGAAGTGTGACCAGCAGCCGCGGAAGTACTTACAACCATGCTGGCTGCCAAGAGGAGAAGTGTGGGCCTCGGCATACTTTATATGAAACGGTTACGTGGGGTAACGAAATGAATAATCGTGTTGAAATTTTGCATCGGCAATGGAAATGGCATTTGAGAGAAATGATCCTCTTCACTGGTTTACAAATGAAATATTTAAGTGATTCCATCCTTGTTATCGACGCAGAAGGGTGGAAGAACTTACTAACTCACCTGCCGGTCATGATTCCTCTTGCGGCGAACCGTCTGATTAGTCCCAACGGTATTAGTAGCAGAGACATTCTGAATAGATAATTAAACCAGAGAGCAATTTACAAATAGGTCAGAACGTCACTTGCCTGCAATGGCTCCACATTACACATTTTCTAGTACTCTGTACCAAGAGATCTTATCATATGAAACTCACCATGCATCAAATACACTCCTCGAATGATGCCGCCTACGCTAATATAAAAGACACCCGAAGTCTACACATAAACATTGCCACTCGGACTATCTACTGTTTCAACATCTATTTTCATCCAATACGACAAATATTCCCGGCAGAATTAATCTATATTACCTTTAAACGTAACATGGTGACCTGGAAGTGCATTGATATAGCCATATACATTGGTTATTTAACTGGGGATGTATTACTAATACCCAGATTATATAAATAGGTCCTTTGTGGTTAGCAAGGCTAAAAACTGAAGACCGTTCTAAGTGATGAACCGTTATATTACTGATTAGTAAACTACGCGAATGGACTAACAACGTCGGTTGGTTATAACGCAAACTTTGAACACCGTGCGCTTTTGATATTGATAGTGGAACCAATCTGTGAGATGGGAGATGAAAATCCACGTCCGTCTCATGAAGTTCAGCAACTTTTAATTAGACTATGCACACCGGTGA
The DNA here is from genome assembly GCA_944470555.2 of Heterobilharzia americana. Lineage (NCBI taxonomy): Eukaryota > Metazoa > Platyhelminthes > Trematoda > Strigeidida > Schistosomatidae > Heterobilharzia > Heterobilharzia americana. The sequence goes on from OX104130.1 coordinate 33,069,954, forward strand.
CATGATATGCAAATTATTTAATGCTAAATGCCAGTTGGTAAACTCAAAAATTATGAATTTGACAGTGCTTGTAAACCGTATCCCTCATGTTAAACCCATTATATGGGGATACTGTTTATCATTATCTAAATTTTAACACTCTGCACACTGCAAAGAAATATTTCCTTGTTCGTTCTATAACTAGCGGGATCTTCGGCAGTTTTTAATTAAGTTTAATGACACTCCGTTAGTACCAGCCAAGCTCAAGTCTTGTAGATATTTTGAGATGTATCAATGTGATGAAGCCTGTGAACTGGTTTCTCTCATGATAAACATCCTCACCGTGAGAAGAAAACATTTAATAATTTATACTATCGGCCGGAGACATTGGCACGACGCCTCAGGCCCTCTAGTGCCCCTTCTTGGTCAGATTACGCCATTCGCAGCACGTAAAGGGCTAAAGGGATCCAATCGCCCACTCAACATTTACGTAGACCTTAACATTAGCGAAGAAGCGTTCGTTATAGACAATGGAACTGCTTACCAGGCCGACTTCGTTAATTGTGTGTTCACGCATTGTAATCATTGCGAAGTGAATTTTCCGTGGAGACATGATCTCAACGCACTTACTTTTTGCGCAAATTACAGGTGCATTGTATTCCGTGAGGTAATAACTTTTGTGGTGGAAAAGGTGTTGCGTAATTGCGGAAGGTGGTGTTGGGGCGTTGTAGAACTTGCCGTTATGGTACCGTGTGGGAGAGCAGTTCCAGGGCCGTGCCGGGGGCCGGTGCAGATTTACTGGCGGACACACACGGCAGTGCGAAGATTGAGGAATGAAATGGGTGGTGTTGAAGCGGTTGACACCATGGGGAGTGTTTTGAAATTTTTGAAATGCCACAAAAATTCCAATTAACTGTTCACTCTTAGTAATTCATAATTGTGAACGCTATTTATATACCATGGTATTTTTCTCCCACTTTCTAAGGGTTAGCCACAGAGTAATCGCGCTATCGGAATTATACGCTTCACTAAGCGGTTGCAATAGTTGACTGTAGTAGGTGTCCACCGTAAATGGAGAGTTGTATCATCACGAATTACTTGGTTGCCGTCGGTACGTCACGAATAGGTTACAGGTCGCTGACCAAGGACATCTTCACAGCACTACTCGAGTATGGCGGGCCACTGCTGGCCTCGATGCGGACACTAGTAGAGGTTGAGTTGGTCTGGGAGAAGGCTCAGGGTTGCCAAACTAAGACATTGTGCCAGCGCACGACTATCGGTCTTTGGCGTGTGCGGAGGTGTGGACTACCCGGCTGAGGTTCACGTGGCAGCAGTACTCGGAGGTTTGTAACATGGTCTCCCATTCGTTACGCCTTTATCTAGTTTGATATCATTCTTTCCCATCCACTCGTTCTTTGCACACTACTGGGAAGCGTGTCAACTTAACCCAATGCACCTGTGCAGGATGTTTAGCCCTTATGGCATCTATCTGCCTCCAGAATGTAAGTCCACCATCTTACATGGTAAGAAAGTGGCAAATAATGCGGTTGGGACATCTATTCAGAGCAAGTGTTTCAACTTTTCGGTCATAATAACATGAACATTCCTATATACAGTTTCAGACGTTCATCAGAAGCATTAGAATAACCATATTACGTCACTGCATCTGGCGGAACCTCTCACTTCATTGGCCTGGGCACTTCTTAATTTTCGTCGGAACGGGGGCACTTGCATTATGAGTTTATACAGAGCCGCATTTTTGACATTTACCATTCCTACAAAAGTCCAACATTTGCATTTTGGATGGTGATATTTCGACTAACTTAGAGTTATCGATGGTCAACTTTACAGAAATTTAGGAATGCATGGTCTGCATGCACATTCGCGGGAACATTGCTACCCGACCGAGGTGACTCGGACTGCAGACATCGCGACTGCCTTCCTTTAAGCATCTACAGGGTTTACATGTAACACAGTGACCTCATCAGCAAATGCTCAGATCACAAGTTGCTTCACGCACTGAAACACTCACAGAGGAAGTAGGGCAGAAAAATTTTGGTGAGACAGTGCCCCTTACGGACAGAAAAATGAGAGTTATTCATGGTAATCAGCCTCTGTGAAAATGTACGGTGGCGCTACTGTGCCACATGCCTTACTGCCAAACAGCATTTTCATCCAAATACTCCCATTGGTAATATTGCACACCATAACCCCTCCAGTGCCTTCATCGTCGTTCACCTTCTGTAGGCAGTCTGTATACCAACAACCTTTCTACCTTGGCAGAACTCGTTTAAATCTCACCACATCAGAATTATTTCGTAATCTGAAACGCTGACCATATACACCCACAAATAACAATATTCTCCATCAAGTGAGTAGGCATATTGTAAGCCACCAACTGAACAGTCGGTTACAGTTTGCATGAGTCAGGCATGTTACAGACAACGATACGATGACTGTTCTAGGATGAAACATGAAAACCTGACATAGCCACCTCACATACGCAAATAAAGATACCGCATTCATAGGGAACCCCAGGTATACTAAAGAAGGATCCAATGTTGATACGGAGCTCAAGAGAGGCTCTTTTTTAGTTACGGGGGATTGCAGCTAGCATAAAGACATTAATTAACCCCAACTAGGCCATGTTATGCATCCGGCGTACACTGAGAAGACAGTTTGGAGATATCACACACCAGGCCAGGCCCTCAGGTAGAAGCCGAAGGGGAAGCGACGAGTTGGGCATTCGAGGGCGACATGGAGGAGATGGTGTGAGGAAGAAGTGAAAGCTCATGGGGCGTCGTGAAGCCAGGTTAGAAAGGCAGCAGAGAAGAGAGTGAAGTGGCGATGTGTCACTGAAGCCCCAAATTCTGCCAGGAACCCAAAATACATGTAATAAATGATAACTGGGTCATGTTAGGGGCATCGGAATGCTTTTGCATTGGGAAAAGGCACGTATACTTGTCATTTTTGCGATGAAGAAAACTCGTTATCTTGGAATCACCCTTACTCCTAGGCTGAACTATATGTATACTTTAAGCAAACCACTGCTTATGTAGCCTCATCAGAGTTAGGGTAGCTTAACGATAGCAAAAACCCTGATGTACTTCTTATATTAGTCGGCCAAACGCGTCCCCTAGGCTGGTTTGGGATGAATTATTGTCTTTCCCTAGCAAAATTTATGGCCACGGCTCTACCAAAACAGAAGCTTAACATAATAAAATACTGTTAACTACTACTACTGCACACTAACCTCCCGCTGAAACAACCGGTGACACGTATGTGCTGGATCAATCAAGTGGCTAATTCCTTCAAAAAATACTTTTGCAGGAAACGACGCCAAAAATGTTATGCAAGTTGGAGATGCTCTCATAAACACTAAATTACATGTTATTTGAACATGAAAGCAGAGAAGAGCTGCAATTAGCGTCGTTGTTGCGGTGGCCTTTAAAGCAAGTGAATGTAACTCAGAGAAATCGAACATCACAATCTTCAGTAGAACAAGCACAACAAACGAAGAGATTATAAAGGGTTCTGCTAAAGTCGTCAACTCCATATGTCGTTCGGGGGAATAACTACCGCTGACGTTAGTCACGCAGTGTTAGGCTTATATGACAACATACCGGCTAACGACGGTGCTCATTATCCTTACGTTAATCAACAAGTCTTTCTTTTTCGCAATGATAAAGCTCAGGCAACTTGAGGGAAACTATTTCGTTGATGAAATGTCTTAACCATTGACCTTTGTGAGGTGGTTTGATTTAAGAAAGAGATAATGTGAAGTCCTCGCGCCGAAATGGATGCCAAATAATTGCCACGGCGTGATTAATTAATTGCAGAGCATCTGATACTTTGATAATTAAGCCTCGGGCTGCTGAAGCCTCCATCAAACTATAATCTCAACCAGTGATAAAGGGAGATAGCATGGTTTCCGAATTTCAAAAGTGCACAAGACGTAGATATACCTAAAGCATTGAAGTCGTAGCATATGCCACATATATTTCGGCAGCAGTCGCGAAGTGTACTCATAGCCCCCGTTCTTCCTACCAATTTAGGAGGGTCCTCCACCTGTTTAAGATTCAGGTCGATCACCTGGCGTTCTCCGTCCCAGTCTCCTTCACGAACGCCACAATTTACAAGCGATAGCCAGCTGCAGGCCATCCACCCTGATGCACGCAGTTACCAGGTCATTATGAAGTCATCTGTGACAGCACAGTAATGAGTTACGAGCATGTAGCTTTTAACTACAGAACGCCAGAGTCTAGGCTTCCATATTAGTATAACACGAGCCACAAGCGAAGAAGGATCTACGCTATTTTAACGTCAGAAAAAAATAGATGTTGGTGGCATCTATTTATTGTGGTTTAAAACGATTGGTGGCTATCAAATGTCAGCCACCAACATTCTGTGACTTCTGGGTTGGTTTTTGACCTGGTAAAGATTTAATTACTCTTCAGTGACTTCAGAAAACTTCTGATGACAACCGAAACGATGACGAACTCCCACACAGGCGACTCTCGAAAACATGTCACGGAGTAACTCTGAGCCACGGCCTCAAAAACATAACGACTTGCAGGTTGTTGGACCACAACAGTTCGTGAGCGTTAGATGTGCTCTAAAGACACGTAAAGCGGTATCTGATATTGCTCAACCAAGTACAGTAAGCTGACAGCTGCGGTCTGTCATCTACGCCCTGTGGTCGGGTCTCTTAGCATTGTTGCGCTACCTCGGTGGGGCAGAGGTCCTTCTTTGTTCAGCCCTGAGCTTCCGAGGAGACAATTTTCTGTGTTGCCAGAAGTATTGATAGTTTCTACACGACTGCTCTCATCAAAGAAGACAAATGTAGAAGTTAGAGTAAATTAGGCCGTTGAGAGAAGGGGATGGCTGAGTTCAGGGAGTGGAAGAGAAAGGGAAAAATGCATACATATACATATATATGTACATAATAAGAGAAGCGAGGGGCTGAGGCATACTCGGAAACGGATAATAAGCAGTCCGGTGATATAAGCTTCCGGGACTTCTAATAGCACACTGTTCGGTTAAACAAATGAACGCTTTGGCCAAATCACAACTGGTAAAAAGAAAGGTCCAATGTGGGATTCGACAGGTCAGAATCTATGTGCTCAGTTTATTTATCTCTTTGTTCAGACTACTCGTTAGCAAACACACATAACTGGAGTACAACCAGACCCATCTATGAGGAGTTTCGAACAGCATCCGTCAAATCACTAGCAACCACACCTAGATAATGTCGTAGCCGGAAAGTGGAAAAATCAAAAAGACACTACAACTGACCCAAACGATAAAATCCCTCTATCGTGTACAAAATGGTTTCCTCAAAAGTTGATGATAATCAGTGATCCAAATGGCCCAAAAATTGTTAACAACGTCCTTAGCCGGAGGGAAACCCCGAGCAGTAACTTTGAAGGCCTTCAAATCACCAGAAGGTAGTTTCAGAAGAGAGAGAGGTATAGAATCCCAGTATTCTACGTGCATCCGTCGGAAATTCCCCATTGGTGGGAGGAAAAGGATAAAAGCTAACCCTGAGCCCTCTTCCTGAAATCGGGTGCCCAGCGAAGTAGCCTACAGTTGAGCCGTATGCCCCCACCTCTTGCCCGGTTCACATTACCGTCATGAAATTTCCTGGAACTTGTCATAGTTGCGGCTACTTGTGACGTCAAAATCCGTTGAAAACTGTAGAACTAAGTGATGTGTAACTGTTAGGGATGCTTCTCACGCTCTCGTTGTCCTTGTGGTTAGTTACCTGATGGAGGCACGTAGATGATGGGTGTCTTAGTCGAATGGCCACTTGTTTCAAGTGAATCGAATGTAGTCAAAATATGCGATGAATTTTAGGCATAGGGCCATCTGACTTGGCGACCTAGCAGCTCTTCTCGAAGCCTAAACTTTTGATGAAATTATGGGACATGTTCCTTATTTGTTGAACCCAACGCGCACGATGGTGAAAGAATAACTGACAGGTGGTTAAAGCATACACGTCCCTAATTATCTCCAATCGCCGCTGGTCTCTGTTTTCTCCTAGTAAGGCTCGCAAGTTGTGGATGCTATTTCCAGTGAGAAATTTAATTGCAGCCAAGGTTTTCAGCACAGCACTGAATCAAAAAATATTTATTCGACAAATCGCAAGCAGCATTCACTTGCTGGGGGAGTCTGAGTTGCTATGGCGGGGATGAATCTCGGAGGAGGACGAGCAGCTGGGTGAAAACGATAGAGGAATGACAGTCGAAAACCTTGAGTTTCCCCCTGGCAGACATAAACGAAGAGCCATGACATTATTAGATTTTTGAATCATTTTGCATGCCAGTACAGCTAGATTAACTTTTTTTCACCAGTCTGGCTCTTGAAGAGCTCGAGGCGAGTAATGAGGCCTGGGAATTTTAGTCGTAAACGTCAAATCGAGTCTATAAGATACGCTTGAAGATGACAGGCTATTTTTGGAGGAATTATACAGTCCCTCTCAGTTTACTTTTGTCCTGTGCTTGTGTGGTTGACGTCTGGCAGACTTCAAGCAACGGTGGTGGGGTCTCATCCTGAAACGAGAGCTATGGAACTAGCCTCAGGTTTATATGAGCTATGATCAAAGTGTGACCGATTGGCGTAAGATTTCGGGAACCGAGAGAAAAGTTGACACGCGACACAGGTTATACTTGTCAATTTCAGCGTGACTGAAATGAAATAATTCCGCGCTATGGGAAACAATGATCGTGCAAACAGGAGCAAATAATAAGACTTAGTACACGTCCTTGAATGCATTACCATACCTTTATTGCATCTTTGATTGTCTCTGCCCTCTAGAAGCTCGGATCAGTTTTTCTTGTGAAATGTTAGCATTATTTCGTCCCAAACAGGCTTAGAGTTGTACGAGTGCGACCTGAATCTAATAATCCCTGGTCGTTCCAGCAGGCAATGAATCGTTTTTGAGTTGGTGAACCGGGGAAATTTTTCACTTTTTTTATTGATGTCTTCTTTCGCTTAGTAGGATAAATGCAAACCAGGGTTACCACGGTTAGTTTCCTGTCTACTGAATGGAGGCTGAAACATTTTAAGAGGGCATCGAAAAGAGTGACATGGGCACCAGCTGAAGCTTTCAGTGAAGTGTGAACGCAATATCTTCACCGACCAGGTTCGTTCACACTGAGTAACTGAGAGAAAGGCGTCGCTTAATGAAGGATTTCAGGGCGGTTCACCAAATTAAGCCATTCTTCTGAGTTAACACAGTGTGTACAGGATTGAAAGCTCTGTAGATGTCCGGTTAAGAAACTACGGTAAAGAGCTAATCAAATGGTTAAATTTCAATTCCACTCCGGAGTGAAGCGAGATGCGTCAGAATATTTACCAGTGAACTTCGAGTCAATAGCAAATTAATATATTTACAAAAATGGATCACCAGCCTCATGCATCAACAATCTCCGGCAGTCTACTTATCACTCATTGACTGACCGTCTCCAGTATCTTAATAGCTTTCCGGTAATACCCTCTAATTTTAGCTTTCATTTAAACCACCCAACTTGCTGCTCTTAGGTTTAAAAATTGGAATTCTCTCCTTTTCTAAAACAAACCCACTCTAGAACATGCATCTCAAGCATGTGTACAAGAAGAGATCACTACAATTTTACTGGTATTTGCAGAAGCTTGTAGCTGCTCTAATGTTCAATCCACGAGTGCAAAAGATCTATAAAGTAGATAATCATCGTATCCGAAGTTATACTCAGGAAAGCGGGAAGTGCCTCCACATCTCATAAAACAGTAAAACATGACTAGGTGAACTGACCTTCGAGAACTGATCACCGGGTTAGAAAGATGTGAAGTGCTCGCTACTTTAAAGTTAGTTGTGGTTGCATTTCGCACTGACCCACTTAAAGTGTTCTCACTTATGTCTTCAAGAACTAAATGTTCAGGTATTAGGTTCTTTTTGCTTTAAAATCCACCAAATATCTAAAAATTCTTGTCAGAAATGAAAACGGAGATGAATAAAAATTATAAATATCCGAGGAGCAATTCTCCTTTGGTTGCGCGACATGCTTTTGTTTCGGAAACAGCGCTTAGCACGAATGTAACCGTTGACCTTCACTATATTATTAGCCTGAATATTCACGAGTTACGGGGGTGCATAAAACGTATCTTGAGGTTTGTAGGGACAGTATTTTTATTGATTGTTGATAAAAATAGCTCAGACACGTCTCCGGGTTTTAATGAAGTATACGCTGCTGTATCTTACAAAGGTTTCTTATTTCACAGTGAATATCTCAGTAGATTACTCACGTATTCCATCAATCAAGGCATAGTACCAGAACGTCAGGATTTAGATCATATCAAGCCTGTGGTACTAAAATTTCCCACATGACCACTGAGAAATACCTGGGGCTAATACTTACTGATGAGCTGGATCCCTGATTCTAGTATCCAGAGATACCTTCATTACTGCACTTCATGCGCGAACACCTAGTTTCCCTCACTCCGGAACTCTTCCTGAAGCTGTGCAAAACCTATAAATGACATCACTTAGAGATCCGCAGCGTCATTGCACCACCATACCTGAAAAGAGATGCGAACCTACTGAAGAAAGTTCAACGGTTAGCAACGAAGGGTGTTATAACAATGAGGCCAAGCCCATAATAGGACAGGTTGAATTAAATAGGGATTCACTTTCTTAGCTACCATAGGCTACATGGCGACTTGATAAGGCCTACAAAATACTAGATAATCCAAGTCATCCGAACGGTAGTATCCTACTGAACAATAACTGCGACAATCCTCCTAGTCACCCCACGAGAATCGCCTATAAAGGGTGAAACTCATGTGGCCCCACCTTTTCTCTGTGTGAGTTTGTGGCCACTGGAACACGCCTGCCTAGATTGCTACTACTCCATGTGTTGACAGCTTGGAGAAGATGCTGGACAGCTGTGCAGTGACGCATGGCCTGGACCTGTCCAGCTGGAATCAGGACTCGATTGATACAACCAACCGATTCCACACAATGCAGCACAGTTAAACCTATACCGAATCTTTCGCACTGCTACTGTCACCACGAACCTGACTTAACCTCAAACTTCCTTGTTAGATGTCTAACCTCCAGTTACCACGCCTCCACTGACAGCATTGCTGTTTCTATTCTCCGTAATCTTTTCTATAATCTTACATGCCCCTTCTATTCTCTGAGACTTTATGATCTTACCCTGTTGATTAGGTTTTTCCTTATCTTTCTTATCTCGCCTGAATCTACCTAGGTTTTACCCTTCCCTTCCGTCCCGTTTTCCTTCACTACTTTTCCCTTCACACATCCTCTCCCTTGATTTCTCTGGATATCTTTTATTCTCTTCTGTCTTCTTTCCACAAACAGTCCGGACAACTGTCTGGCGACACGAAAGTTGAGGAACCTATCTGCACCATAGTCTTCAGAAAAACCGTACAATCCCTGCAAGTGTAACCAACGCCCAACAGCCAATTGAGCTAACCAGAGCTACAGACGAAGAGTGCGTGAACCTAGTTCATCGGTATCTGCCAATGGCCTAAGACCGTTCTCCAAGACCTATAAGCGTGCGCAAAGAAATCACTTGGTTTACACTAGCTCCTAAAAGGATATTGGGAGGGAGGTTAACAAAGCAACCCGACGAACTACAGGGTTGTGACTTTTTCCATACCTTCCAAAGTTGTGGATTCATTGATGTAAGACAATTTACACAACCGCTTGATATTCATCAGCTCCTTTTCACCCTACCAACAGGGTTCATGGAGACTGTTCGTGTAACACTAATCTACTAATTCCAGTAGATAGTTCAGCTAACATCACTGATCGTCAGAACAGAAAAGATATCATATCCTTCGATTTTTCTTGAGCATTTGACCGCATTAACAGCAGCTGTTTCATCTAAAGTAGAGGTTAAAAAGAATCAATTAACTGTTATTCAAGTGGATATCTCCATATTCAAGTGACCACTTCTTTAAGTTCCCAGTGAATTTTGACATGTCCAACGAAACAAGATTCGACTGTAGAGTCCTCTGCTTTAAGGCCTTCCTTACTCCTCTTTTCCATAAATGACTTGTTTCTGCAGATTTACTCTAAAATCCTCTTTACTGCTTATCTCAAGCTATGGTAAGAAATGAGAGAAAAAAATGAGTCTCATTTTGTAGGATTATTTGACTCCACGTCAATTTTGGGTAGTTAACAATGGACTAACCAATTATTGACAATGTTGGGTTATGCATATACGGTATGATGCGTCTAGCGCACCCAAACTAAGCGGAGTAGAGCTGAAGGCATGTTTGGCAGAAAAGGGTTTTGGAGTCTTAGTCCCCTACGACCTTAAATCCAACCTAACCGGGAACGTAATGCATTCGGTAAAAATCTGGCACTTGCGACCTTACGATGACTCTTCGAACAGTGTAATCACAGGCGTTCCCACCATATCTTTAACAGTTTCATTCGGTCTCACCTAGGATTTGGGACTACCGTCTTTCCTCGTTCACTTAAAATAGATAAGAATAATTTGGAACGTATCCAGAGACGCCGCACTAGATTCGTTCGGCGACTGATGTTCAAACCATACCAAGAACACGTTACAGTGCTGGATGTATATCCATTGGAATATAGACGAGTAAAAGATGACCTAATAATGACATAAAACACTAAAAAAAAACCAGAGGGCCCGCTTTGCCATTTGTTTAAGCTAAGCTCTATGAATCTTAAGGGGAACAGCCAGAAGTTATAACTTGAACATAGTAGGACAGACATCAGGCGTAACTCTTACTTCTTAAGATTTGTTAGGGCTTTGAGTGGTCTTCTCATAGAGACTGTTTAGGCTACATCAATAAAGTTATCCAAACAAAGTTGATGTCCACTTAAGGTCAACTTAAGCTTACAGACTAGGTGAATGAAAATTTAGTCCGTCCTTGTTTTTATTCGGTTTTGTACCTATGTTCGTTGGACACGGAAACTAGTGGTCCACTGATTTCAGGTGCTAAAGCCAGTTAAGCAAAAGCTATTCCGTCAACAACCATTTGAGATTGAGGCAAAACTCATTTTGAGATTTATTCTGATGTATGCGCATACTGTGCAAACATAAGAATACAGAAGGTACTGTTTCCACAATGATGTTAATAGTACGGGGAGAAACTACATTGATGGGCTGTGACAGGAGTAGCAGTTTTATGTTTTGAAATACTTCTCTTTTCGTTTTTTATCGCTTCTTCAGCCTTATTGTAAACTCTTATTGCAAGCATTTAGGTTTGAATTTCACCTCAAGAAGTTTTGTGTTTTTCGTTCATTATTATCATTGTTTTTTATCCATTGCTTCAATTCAGTTTTGTACATACGTTTCCCACTACAAAGCACTACTATACTTCCTCGCTTCGAAGTATAGCTCAATCGATTAGGTTCAATTGCAGCAGTTGGCAGAAGCTATCATTGTGGCTGTCGTAGTCGCTGTTTTCGTGCGTGTAAGGGTTTTAGATGTTACAACTGCAATGAGTTGTTCTGCTAATTGTTTATTGGTCTGTAACCGGCTGCCGAGGCCTATTCGTAATCTCTGCTTACTCGCCCATCAACTTCACTTTGGACGGTCAAAAAGATGAATCCTATCAGATATAGTCACAATAGCAGGGAACTTCAACACTCAAGGAGGAAAGCTGAGTGAATTGGAAAGGCATGTTAATAGAGGTATCTGCGGAGTTTTGTGCCAACAACGATGATCATCTGTTGCAGTTTTGTTCCGACAATCACTTGCTTCTGGTCATCACTAACTTCAAGCGCAAGGAGAGATATTGTCTCACATGGCGTCTTCCGACATCAACGATGGGCGCGAATGGATTACACTGCTACAAGCTATCGGTGGAGGATTCCCGTTACTTGTGGAGTAGGTGTTTGGATTTAGCTCACAAGTTAGTGCGAGCACATGTATCTGCGTCTTACTGGTTGTACGAAACAGGCGACAGCAAAGCCTGTGCGTGTTGGATTGGAAGATGAAAACGTGAAGTATGCATTTTAGGAGATAGTTAAGCACTAATCTGAATGTGACAGTAATGTTCATTCCGAGGAAGCCTGGCGTCTGTAGAAACAGCAGTGAAGACACTTTGGAACTTATATTCCAAGTTCGGTGAACGTCAACAAATTTTCGCAACGACATCCGAACTGACTGATGCTAGAGGACGTCCCAGCCGGCTCTGACCACTTTCACGAGCGAGACAGCTTAAACTTGAATAGACTGGGAGTCTTCAGAATAATGGCTAGCGTTGGTTAGTGACGAAATCAATAAAAATGGAGAAGGGATCGTTATTAGGTAAAGTCTGGCAACTGTTTAAGCTCATTAAGAATACCGGGAAGAGGAAGACTATGATTAGTGAAACCATCAGTGACAAGGATGACACACTGATAATCTTACAGAACACTTTGAAGTCCACTTCATCTGGCCCACAGCAAAGCTTCAGTTGCCCAACATCCAGTCCGAGCATAGATAAGACGTAGATGTTTGTTCTCCAACTCTTCTCAAAGTTGAGAAGGGTGTTTAGAACATGGAACAATGCAAAGCAGCAGGACCTGATGGTTTTCTACCAGAAGTTTTTAAGAAAGAAGATCAGAAATTATTGATTAGAATAGTGGGGCACTAAGAGGTGTATAGGAATCAGAGGTAGTGCTGGCAAACTGTTCTACTTTACTGATCGTTTCGGTCTATAAGGAAGAAGTCTTGTGACAAACATAGGGGAATCAGTTTGACTCATATCCTTTCAAGATTCTTGGGTCCGTAGTTATCCGATGCCTAACTGTAGCTTGGGAGCAACGAACTCAAGGACCAGGCAGGTTTCAAATCTAAACGAAGATGCATCGACCAGATTCTAACTGACATACTAACGGCCGATACTTACCATATTTCCTGACCTGAAGGTGGTATTCATCTCTCGACTGCGAGATGTGGTGTCAGCGTCTGACTGTGAAAGCAGTACCGGACACATATACAACGCTAATCAAAGCTATCTACTCAAACTCACACAGTCATGCAAGGGCTTATGTGGAGTTGTCATGCAAACCGACAGCAACTATTGGTGTCCACCAGGGGTGCCCACTGTCACCATTCCCACTTAATTTGGTCATAAATGTGCTAATCGACATTATTTTAAATATTTCTGACTTGATAGGGATTGATCTACGCCCTGGAGGTCATCTCGTCGACTTGCAGAGGATGTTGTTGTTCCAGGTGAAAACGTTGACACCATCCAGGGTCCTCTGAAAGGCGTGAACCGAAATCGGAGTATGTTTGACGTGTTTCACACTTGCCAAGTGTAAGGTGGTGGTGCAGGACTGTCTGCAACTACTCCTAGTTTAATGATAGAGGGTGAAGTGATAGAATGCATCGACCAATTCACTTACATAGGGAGTTGCATCAACTGAAACAAGTTGGTTGCCGACGAAATCTCAGCTCGGTTGCAGAAGGTCCATTTTGTATTTGGCAGCTTGTGTCATCTATGTCAATAAAACGTTCACAATTTACTTGTAAAATGAGGTGGTGAGGCTTTATGCTACTAAATAATTCCCCGTGAGAAACGAAGTTTTTCTAGAGCTGAGATAGGTCGCATATAATTTTTCAAGAGCTTACTGATTTCGTTCCTTTCTCATAGACTAATCACAACTCAGTTCGTTTGATATGCAAATCAAACCGAAGTTATGACTATACAGACTTGGCTATCTGCACGGTATTACACTGACTGATTTGCTTTCAGAAAGGAAGTTAGGCCAGATGCCAAAAAATACATATCATCCATTTAGTTTCTTGGTATGATTTCATGTCACATTCAACCCACCAAATGTTTTTTTGAAAATTGTTACTCATATATAGGTCGTTGAATTGGATTGGATTCTTTAATCTGTTCTAAACCAAGATTCTAAAAGATGTATTGTGTTCAACGGAAAATTAGTCACTCATTAGCCAGTCTACTTGCAAGTGTATCTTGTGCAGACATAGTATTAACTTGTGAGATTTTGTGATATGTATTGAGTTGTTTAACTTCCCTTTATTTGCATATATCCTTCCTATCTTCAGGCATAGCTTACCCATACGCATCAATGAATCCTGCTGAGCTTGAATTTCTTTCGGAAGAGGAAGAATTAAACGTCGTACCTAGGTTTAAACTGGAAGCTGTAAAGTTGCTCAACACTACTGTAAGTCTCATGGTTTGTGAAAGCCTAATCATTAGGCTCTAAAAATATTCCGTTCATTTCCCTACTATATTTCAGTAGTTATTTTCTATTCTTGTTTTTTGTATGAGTCGTGTGTAAAAGTGTTTTTATCCGACAAGGGTCCTTAGATGGTTAACAATCAGTAGTTATAGGTTTTAGATGATGTAATGAAAAGCCACCACTTAGGAGCGAATATAGTTACCTTTTATCCCATCATACAGCTTGTTACGTTATATTAGTCGTTTGCGTTCCACATACATTCTTGTTTACGCTAATATTTTTCTATTTATGTTGATTTACTATGTACAGCTACACAGCATAGTAACGTAAGCGTATGCGCTTATATACATTGATATATGTGCGGATCAAATTGCAACGCTACGCATTATCATAAAACGCAGCATAGGACCGCGATCAACTACTTACCTCAACTTCATCGACTTTGGAAAGGCCTTTGATAGCGTCGACCGAGAGATAATTTGGTGGCTGCTTCAGCACTACAGTTTTAGTGCCACAAACCTTCATCAACCTCATTCAGCAGCTATATGCTATATGGTTCTACATGCTACATGCCAAGTGATTACCAAGGGAAAGCTCAGGGATGCCTCTGAAGTGAAGATAGGAGTGAGACAAGGTTGCCTATCACAGCTAATGATCTTTCTGATTATGGTCAACTGGACTGGATCATGTAACAAATTGTGAGGAGCGAGAAGATGGACACACGCTGTTTGACCGGTGAAATGACCCTAGAAGATTTGCATTTCGCCGATGGTGATTTGTGTCTAATGTCGCAAAAACTCGAAGGTCCACGGGCGAAAACTAACAAGTTGGCAGAAGAGGCAGGGCAGCGATGACGGGACTCCCTTCAGGTGAACGTAGAGAAGACACAGGTAATGAAGATACCCAACCAACAACAACAAGCATCAATCACCATCAACGAGAGAAGTCTGAAGGAAGTTGTCTCCTTCACTTACCTAGGCAGCATCGTTTCAACTACAGGCGGTGGCACAGGCACAGATGGGGACGTAAAATCCAGGATCGGAAAGATTGCAAGACGCGCGTTCATTCGTGTGAAATCAGTGTGGAAATCCACTGTACTGTACTGCACTCAGCATGAAGAACGAGATTCGGATTTTCAGCACTGTCAGTCAAGTCGGTGCTTCTATGTGGTTCAGAGACCCGGCGCGTTACGAAAAGCATTTCCAACAAACTGCAGATATACGGCGTCAACAGCTGCCGCCTACGCCATACTGGAGGTCAGATGGTCAGAAAGAAGAAGCAACAAGAAACTTACCCTGGTAACGAGTCAACCAAGAACCTATCGCTCAACAAATATGCAGAAAGTGGAGATGGATTGGATTGGACATGCACTGCGAAGACCGTTTGGGGACATCACGCAACAGATCAGGCCCTCGAGAAGGAGCCAAATAGGAAATTACGAGTTGGGCGCCCGAGGGTGAGAAAGAGGAGATGGTGTAAGAAGAAGTGAAAGCTTATGGTGAGTCGTGGAGCCAGGTTAAAAAGACAGCAAGAAGGAGAGTGAAATGATGACCTGCCACTAAAGCTCAATGTTCCACCAGGAATCCAAAGAACAAATAATAAAATAGTAGATGTATATATGGCTTCAAAAAGAAGTGAAGATTATCGTGATTAGACTAATAATTCATGAAGTTTTATTTTCTAAATCACTCTAATGAAATGATTTCGTTTGAATTCCCGTATCTCATGAGCAGTTATGGACTCAAAAATGCAGAAAATTGTTGGGTTTCATTTTCATGCATCTTCCCGTAATGGTTTCTGTTACGCAAATGATATTCAAAAAATTGAGGATATATACGCTTAGTATCCTCTACTCTTTGAAAATGGCGTTGCATTCAGCCTTATGCTCTAAATGTATCTTTCTCTACATTATGTTTCGTAGATAGGGTATTACAGTTGACATTTTAACAACTAATTTGTTATTCAAACTTTACCGTTTTATTTAACTTGCCTACAAATCTTATGTCTATTCATGTTCTTTTGGTTCTTTTTACTTTGCTAATTTTTCATTTACGCTAATTAACAGAGTGATATGATGAACTATTATTTAACCTTCAGCTTTGCACAGCTTGCTTCTTTCTTCATTTTGTTTCTAAACACTCGTTCAACCTTATGATCAGTTTTAGCTTCAAATTAAATGCAAAAGGAACTATCACATTAGATAAACAGCATAGATTTTATGCGGGTAAAGTGAGTAGATTTGTATGAATGTATTATTCCTGACCGTTAGTGATTTTCGTCGAAACTCATTTTGAAAAACAATTTTGGCAGTGTTAATTGGTTGAAGGCAATCAACAAGAGACCATTTTTGATTGCGGTTTCATGCTTGCTAGCACTCATCAGCAAGGAGTATCTACAACCCCAGGGAATTGATACCCGTTACATATTCGAACCCGCGTCACCTATGCTGCATTCAGAGACCCTCGTCCCTGATCTGTTCTGGTCATGGTTGACCTCCTGTAGATCTGTGATCCTTCAATGTAATTTTAGCGATAATTATCTACATATTTATAGCAGCACCTAGAATTAACAGGGTTTAGCCGACTCCTGTGACCATAAAACGTTTGAGAATCGTGAGTCAATAAGTTCCATTTTTGCTGTGTTTCGAGATTCGACGGTCTATTGTTGCGTAATATAAGAAATAATGACAAGCTCAACGGACAAAATAAAGTAGCAAAGTGAACTAAGATGAGGAATAAAAGGGAGCAAGGGATAGAGTCATGGAATATAAGTATTTTGAGCTAATATGTATTTTTTAAGAATCCCGTTAGACTACGCTCCGAAATATGAGGTTCTGATACTTTATAGCATAGACGTAAAGTGTCAGTACATATTTTGATAACATGACTCCTAATTTGTCTTGTAAAATATCAACCAGTCATCTCTTAGCATTCCATCCATGTGCTATTTTAGGTCATTTCCAGTTTTATCATTTTGACTATCCGAGATAGACGTAGTTTGGCAGACTAGCATTGATACTGGGTGATGACTGAAGGTGAAATGGAGATATGCACCCCATTTGCACTCGAACGAGCGACCACCGGGTTTCCGTCCCGATGTGAAATAAAAATCTCATCAACAGTCGAACCTTGTAGCTCAGTTCGAAGAGCACCGGTACGGAAACCCGCTGGTCGCCGGCTGGAACCTGACGACCGTCCCAATTTTCATTTCCAGTTTTGCCAAGAATCTCCACAAAAACAGAGGCTAATGAAGATTTCATAGCTGCTACGTCAACATGCCAGTTAAAACTAGTAATGAAAAGGAACTGTACATTTTAGAAGTAGTTTCTTGAAATTCATAAGATCAAGAACTCTCTTCACTATTACTATAATTCGTTAATAATATTACATTAAGTATGATTTCGTCTCAACTATTTTATACATCGACCATTTCATTATCAACAGCGCACTCCATTTGCATTACCCTTCACCTCATTCATATCATTTCCCCACATAGTATGACTTCCCCCATCCCCCTATTGTCTACACTTGTCACGATTACTTATCATCGTTCTTTTGATAGCACCTAATATCACATTCAATTCACTATAAGTACGTAAGCCATCTTAACATTGATAAGTTTAGAACTGGTCTGCTTACAGTCCCTAACTCACAATCCATTTCGAGAAATGTATTTATCACAAGCTTGACCTGTATTATGTTGAGTGATTCCATTGTAGGATTGCAGAACCTGAAGGAAATCTATTGAGAAGAATATTCTTCGTTCATGCTGTCTTTTTAGAACTACAAAATAGAGTATTACCCTAGGTGTGTGACTGTGGCCAATAAATTGTTCCAAGTGTTACTCAGTAAATAATACTGTTTCATTTTGTGAAATATCCGACGCACAAATTACCGTGAAGTTATGCACTACCATGGTGTTTTAGTTCTAAAGTTAAGTTAATCAGAGTCCTTTTTGACTGGAATTTCAACTGGTAGTAAATTGTAAATATTTCGCAGTACTTCAACAATGAAACTCATAACTATGATTTACTGTATCTCAACAAGGCAAGTAAACTAGTGTCACTCAGTGTTAAGGTGCATTACCAGGTAACCTTGTTATAATTCCTTAATCCCCTTAAGTGTATCTCAAGGGTACTTGCAAATAAACTGTAATTTCGGAAGTCACTAAATCGTCGATACTGTTAGTAATGCCCATATCCCTTATATTCCATACTAACAGTTCGTATATATTTGAACTGATTTATTTGTGTATAGGTCATATTTCGTATGACCTGCTATTGTTCTGATTCGTTCCTGCCTCTTTAAATGCACTAATTATTACTTGTCTTTCAAGGTTACTGTAAACTCTATAAATAGGGTTCGTTTCCACTCATAAAAGTTTTCAGTCCGAGATACTATAAACTCATCTAATTTCCAGTCTTTTGATTTCTCTTTGCGAATCATTCGGGTTGAATCGTCTCTACCCTCGACAATCAGTCGTTCAGTATTGTGAGAACGAACGGAAATACGTTCTGATGTTAGGGGTGCAGTAAAATTTTGCAGAACCATAGCGTGATGTGTATTACGTTCCATAAGTGCTTCTGTAGGTGATTGCTGATTTGGTACCGTTCCGTTCGGAGTGGTACGGTACGCGAAGGGGAATTGTAAGTTTTCAGCGGAAGTCCCTTCGTCTTTTGCTTCCAACATACTTCTTTTGAAGGTATCCACGAAACGTTCTGCCTGGCCGTTCAACTGTGGGTGATACAGTAGTGAGCGGATGTGGATGATGGAGTGCTGTTTGCAGAAGTTATCGAATTCGTGGGAGGTCAACTGCGGACCATTGTTAGTGACGATAGTTTCTGGTAGTCTTTGGTGGCTGAAGACATCCGTCAAACAGAGTAATGTCATCGTTGTTGATGGAATGATAATAGGTACAATCTCCGGCCATTTCGAAAATACATTCACGAGAACCATGTAAGATGTTCCATCGGTCGGGCCAGCAAAATCAAGATGAATTCTCTCCCAGGGACGTTCTGGTTTCAGTCATGGTACCGACAGGATTTTTGGCCGCTTGTTGGCATTGTGAGCAGTGATTAACAAAATTGACTGTCTGTTGGTCCATTTAAGGCGAGTACACGAAACTTCAATCGTTCAGTATTTCAGTTTGTTCTCACAACTCCGCATCATAACAGTGGCGACGAGGCTGATTTTCTGGTAATGGATTATTCGAAAATTGAATATATATTAGAACAGCAATTCAAGCTCATTGAAATTCTAGCTGGTAACAAGATTGCTGCTGCACCATCATCCTCTTCGCCTGCTCCTGGTTTGGCTCCTTCTATCGATGGGTTGGTTGATTGCATCAATGATTTTCTCTATGATCCAGGAACCAATGTTACGTTTGATACTTGGAATAGACGTTTTGAAGACACTTTCAAAATTTATTTTGCTGGTCAGCATGATGGTTGGAAAGTCCGCCTTTTACTCCGGAAACTTGGTCCAGCAGAACTTGATACCTGCTGCAATCTCATACTACCACAGAAACCACGGGAACGCACGTTTGACGAAACAACCAAACCATTAAGCCAACATTTTGGTGACCATTTGTCTCTCTTCAACATTCGCTTCACATGTATGAAGTTAACAATGAATGGTCATGATGATTTTCGAACTCATGCTGAAGTTGTTAATTGAACGATTTAGACTGAAGTTATTGCCTGATGTTCAATTCAAACCATTAATCCTTATAAGCAATCTCCATCCTTCGAAATTCTCTGATATTCGCACCCGGTTGCTCAGTCGCTTAGACCAAGATTCTAAGTTGACTCTTAATGAAATAGTAGATGAATTCCAACGGTTGGAAACTCTTCGTAATGATGCCACATTGGTTCAATCTGGTGAACCCAACAATGCTGTCCATGCTGTTTGCCAGTCATCAAAGTATCTCTCTTCTTTGCATCCTGGCCCATCTACATCTAATACACCCTATTTGCCACCTCACAGGATACGCAAAAAACTCTGCCCTCATCTTGTTGGCTCTGCGGCACTTGGCACTGCGTCCGGTCTTGGCCATATAAACAGCACCGTTGCCGCCAGTGCACCAACATTGGACACAGAGATGGTTGCTGCAACTTACGCTGACCAAAATCTGGTCCCCCTACAAGAAATTGGTAGCGGAACTATTCGAAACCCATTGGCGAATCCTTGCATCTCGTAGCCACCCTTATGGGTGATGCGCCGCCCAAAAGGAAGTTCGTAGTGGTGAAAATCAATAACCATCTAGCCAGACTGCAGTCTGACACTGTGTCTGATATTACCATCATTTCCGAAAAGCTCTGGCGTGATATTGGTTCACCACCTCTTCAAAGAACAGTTAAGACCGCGTTGAGTGCATGTGGCAGCCTCCTCCCATTGTCCGGTGAGCTGGTATGTAATGTCTCTTTCAATGGTTATATGATTGATGCAACTTGTTATATTGTTAAGCGGACCTCAATTTGTTAGGTTTGGAGTTATCAGACATCGCAGTGAATACCATTTGCAACGCGGTACAAACACCATCTGAAAGTCAGTCTTCGGAGGTCATTGGAAAATTTTCAGATGTCTTCCAACCCAGTCTTGGTCGGTGTACAGCATCTCCTGCCGTCTTGCATCTTCAACCTGATTTCAAACCAGTTTTCCACCCAAAAAGACCTGTACCATATGCTTCTATTCCACATGTGGACGCTGAACTACAACGGCTGGAGCAACAAGGGGTTCTGACACCAGTAACCAACTCCACCTGGGCAGTTCAAATAATTGTCATAAAGAAGACAAATGGTTCTCTTCGCCTCTGCGCTGATTTTTTTACTGGTCTCAACTCCACTCTCGAACCATACCACTACCCACTGCCCGCTCCAGAGGACCCATTTACCATTTTAAACGAGGGGAATGTATTTGCTAAATTAGACCTGGCAGATGCATACCTTCAAGCTGAAGTCGCTGAGGAATACAGAGAACTACTAACTATTAACACTCATCGAGGACTGTTCCAGTACAACCGCCTGCCATTTGGCATCCAGACTGCTCCAGCCATCTTTCAGCAATTGATGAACAAAATACTGTATGGTATTCCTGGTGTTGCTGCATATTTATAGTTGCCAAATGTTCAAATGAGCCACGCCACCGCACTGAGTCGGTACTCCAACAAATTGAAGAAGCTGGTTTTCGCCTACGTCCGGAGAAATGCCGGTTCTTTCTTCAGTCAGCGAAATATCTCAGGTTTATCTTTGACGCATCTGGTCGACACCCGGACCCTGATAACATAAGCACGATTCAACAAACGCCGGTTCCCAAAGATGTCGCATCCCTTCGTTCATTTTTGGGTTTGGTCAGTTTTTATTCTGCATTTCTGCCGTCTATGTACAGCGTACGACCACCACTCAACCAACTGCTCGGTATGGAAGTTCCTCGGAAATGGTCAGACGAATGTGAGCCTGCCTTTAATAATTTGAAATCCATGCTCAATTCAGACTTACTATTGACCCACTACAACCCTAAGTTACCGATAGTCATAGCAGCAGATGCTTCAGCATATGGGATTCGAGCCGTGGTCCTCCGAATATTTCCCGATGGAAAAAAGGCCATTATGAACGCCTCATGAACACTCACCGACGCAGAGAAGCGTTATGGACAAATAGAGAAAAAGGCCTTGGCCTTAGTTTTTGCAGCACGAAGGTTTCACAAACTGGTGTATGGACGTAAATTTACCCTCCTGATTGAACATAAACCACTTTTCTCCGTTTTCGTGAGTACATAACGAACCCTGACACACTCTGCAAACTCATCGTTGTTGATGGAATGATAATAGGTACAATCTCCGGCCATTTCGAAAATACATTCACGAGAACCATGTAAGATGTTCCATCGGTCGGGCCAGCAAAATCAAGATGAATTCTCTCCCAGGGACGTTCTGGTTTCAGTCATGGTACCGACAGGATTTTTGGCCGCTTGTTGGCATTGTGAGCAGTGATTAACAAAATTGACTGTCTGTTGGTCCATTTAAGGCGAGTACACGAAACTTCCTGCGATCGCCTTCATACGGCTAATACCTGGGTGACCAGTATGAAATTGCCAAAGAGTAGGCGTTCATAGACTGTGGTACCGCAACCCTGTCACCAAACATGAGGCAATTATCAACAACACGAAGTGACACGTCTGTAGAATAGTTGTTTCATTTCCCCTGGAAAGAGGAATTTGGCCAACGGTTCAAAGTAAAATTGATAGTTTGTTGTAGTACTGTGTCATTCATTGTGGACTGTTTCATAACGCTGGTAGTCACCGGGAGTGCTCGAACGGCATTGAGCAGGTTTTAGTAAGCATGGTCCTTTACCAAAATTCTAGCGATCACCACCTCCTCGTGGGACGTAGGATAATCACTAATTAGGCGAAACAGGGCATCTGCTTGTCCAAATTCTTCTGTTTGGCGGTATTGTATCAAAATCATACCCAAGAAGAATCAATGCCAATCGCTGTAGTCTGTTTGCAGAGTGTGTCAGGGTTCGTAATTCACTCACGAAAACGGAGAAAAGTGGTTTATGGTCAATCAGGAGGGTAAATTTACTTCCATACACCAGTTTGTGAAACCTTCGTGCTGCAAAAACTAAGGCCAAGGCCTTTTTCTCTATTTGTCCATAACGCTTCTCTGCGTCGGTGAGTGTTCATGAGGCGTTCATAATGGCCTTTTTTCCATCGGGAAATATTCGGAGGACCACGGCTCGAATCCCATATGCTGAAGCATCTGCTGCTATGATTATCGGTAACTTAGGGTTGTAGTGGGTCAATAGTAAGTCTGAATTGAGCATGGATTTCAAATTATTAAAGGCAGGCTCACATTCGTCTGACCATTTCCGAGGAACTTCCATACCGAGCAGTTGGTTGAGTGGTGGTCGTACGCTGTACATAGACGGCAGAAATGCAGAATAAAAACTGACCAAACCCAAAAATGAACGAAGGGATGCGACATCTTTGGGAACCGGCGTTTGTTGAATCGTGCTTATGTTATCATGGTCCGGGTGTCGACCAGATGCGTCAAAGATAAACCCGAGATATTTCACTGACTGAAGAAAGAACTGGCATTTCTCCGGACGTAGGCGAAAACCAGCTTCTTCAAT
Organism: Heterobilharzia americana; assembly: GCA_944470555.2. Taxonomy (NCBI): domain Eukaryota; kingdom Metazoa; phylum Platyhelminthes; class Trematoda; order Strigeidida; family Schistosomatidae; genus Heterobilharzia; species Heterobilharzia americana. The sequence goes on from OX104130.1 coordinate 33,093,251, forward strand.
TTGTTGGAGTACCGACTCAGTGCGGTGGCGTGGCTCATTTGAACATTTGGCAACTATAAATATGCAGCAACACCAGGAATACCATACAGTATTTTGTTCATCAATTGCTGAAAGATGGCTGGAGCAGTCTGGATGCCAAATGGCAGGCGGTTGTACTGGAACAGTCCTCGATGAGTGTTAATAGTTAGTAGTTCTCTGTATTCCTCAGCGACTTAAGCTTGAAGGTATGCATCTGCCAGGTCTAATTTAGCAAATACATTTCCCTCGTTTAAAATGGTAAATGGGTCCTCTGGAGTGGGCAGTGGGTAGTGTTATGGTTCGAGAGTGGAGTTGAGACCAGTAAAAAAATCAGCGCAGAGGCGAAGAGAACCATTTGTCTTCTTTATGACAATTATTTGAACTGCCCAGGTGGAGTTGGTTACTGGTGTCAGAACCCCTTGTTGCTCCAGCCGTTGTAGTTCAGCGTCCACATGTGGAATAGAAGCATATGGTACAGGTCTTTTTGGATGGAAAACTGGTTTGAAATCAGCTTGAAGATGCAAGACGGCAGGAGATGCTGTACACCGACCAAGACTGGGTTGGAAGACATCTGAAAATTTTCCAATGACCTCCGAAGACTGACTTTCAGATGGTGTTTGTACCGCGTTGCAAATGGTATTCACTGCGATGTCTGATAACTCCAAACCTAACAAATTGAGGTCCGCTTAACAATATAACAAGTTGCATCAATCATATAACCATTGAAAGAGACATTACATACCAGCTTACCGGACAATGGGAGGAGGCTGCCACATGCACTCAACGCGGTCTTAACTGTTCTTTGAAGAGGTGGTGAACCAATATCACGCCAGAGCTTTTCGGAAATGATGGTAATATCAGACACAGTGTCAGACTGCAGTCTGGCTGGATGGTTATTGATTTTCACCACTACGAACTTCCTTTTGGGCGGCGCATCACCCATAAGGGTGGCTACGAGATACAAGGATTCGCCAATGGGTTTCGAATAGTTCCGCTACCAATTTCTTGTAGGGGGACCAGATTTTGGTCAGCGTAAGTTGCAGCAACCATCTCTGTGTCCAATGTTGGTGCACTGGCGGCAACGGTGCTGTTTATATGGCCAAGACCGGACGCAGTGCCAAGTGCCGCAGAGCCAGCAAGATGAGGGCAGAGTTTTTTGCGTATCCTGTGAGGTGGCAAATAGGGTGTATTAGATGTAGATGGGCCAGGATGCAAAGAAGAGAGATACTTTGATGACTGGCAAACAGCATGGACAGCATTGTTAGGTTCACCAGATTGAACCAATGTGGCATCATTACGAAGAGTTTCCAACCGTTGGAATTCATCTACTATTTCATTAAGAGTCAACTTAGAATCTTGGTCTAAGCGACTGAGCAACCGGGTGCGAATATCAGAGAATTTCGAAGGATGGAGATTGCCTATAAGGATTAATGGTTTGAATTGAACATCAGACAATAACTTCAGTCTAAATCGTTAATTAACAACTTCAGCATGAGTTCGAAAATCATCATGACCATTCATTGTTAACTTCATACATGTGAAGCGAATGTTGAAGAGAGACAAATGGTCACCAAAATGTTGGCTTAATAGTTTGGTTGTTTCGTCAAACGTGCGTTCCCGTGGTTTCTGTGGTAGTATGAGATTGCAGCAGGTATCAAGTTCTGCTGGACCAAGTTTCCGGAGTAAAAGGCGGACTTTCCAACCATCATGCTGACCAGCAAAATAAATTTTGAAAGTGTCTTCAAAACGTCTATACCAAGTATCAAACGTAACATTGGTTCCTGGATCATAGAGAAAATCATTGATGCAATCAACCAACCCATCGATAGAAGGAGCCAAACTAGGAGCAGGCGAAGAGGATGATGGTGCAGCAGCAATCTTGTTACCAGCTAGAATTTCAATGAGCTTGAATTGCTGTTCTAATATATATTCAGTTTTCGAATAATCCATTACCAGAAAATCAGCCTCGTCGCCACTGTTATGATGCGGAGTTGTGAGAACAAAATGAAATACTGAACGATTGAAGTTTCGTGTACTCGCCTTAAATGGACCAACAGACAGTCAATTTTGTTAATCACTGCTCACAATGCCAACAAGCGGCCAAAAATCCTGTCGGTACCATGACTGAAACCAGAACGTCCCTGGGAGAGAATTCATCTTGATTTTGCTGGCCCGACCGATGGAACATCTTACATGGTTCTCGTGAATGTATTTTCGAAATGGCCGGAGATTGTACCTATTATCATTCCATCAACAACGATGACATTACTCTGTTTGACGGATGTCTTCAGCCACCAAAGACTACCAGAAACTATCGTCACTAACAATGGTCCGCAGTTGACCTCCCACGAATTCGATAACTTCTGCAAACAGCACTCCATCATCCACATCCGCTCACTACTGTATCACCCACAGTTGAACGGCCAGGCAGAACGTTTCGTGGATACCTTCAAAAGAAGTATGTTGGAAGCAAAAGACGAAGGGACTTCCGCTGAAAACTTACAATTCCCCTTCGCGTACCGTACCACTCCGAACGGAACGGTACCAAATCAGCAATCACCTACAGAAGCACTTATGGAACGTAATACACATCACGCTATGGTTCTGCAAAATTTTACTGCACCCCTAACATCAGAACGTATTTCCGTTCGTTCTCACAATACTGAACGACTGATTGTCGAGGGTAGAGACGATTCAACCCGAATGATTCGCAAAGAGAAATCAAAAGACTGGAAATTAGATGAGTTTATAGTATCTCGGACTGAAAACTTTTATGAGTGGAAACGAACCCTATTTATAGAGTTTACAGTAACCTTGAAAGACAAGTAATAATTAGTGCATTTAAAGAGGCAGGAACGAATCAGAACAATAGCAGGTCATACGAAATATGACCTATACACAAATAAATCAGTTCAAATATATACGAACTGTTAGTATGGAATATAAGGGATATGGGCATTACTAACAGTATCGACGATTTAGTGACTTCCGAAATTACAGTTTATTTGCAAGTACCCTTGAGATACACTTAAGGGGATTAAGGAATTATAACAAGGTTACCTGGTAATGCACCTTAACACTGAGTGACACTAGTTTACTTGCCTTGTTGAGATACAGTAAATCATAGTTATGAGTTTCATTGTTGAAGTACTGCGAAATATTTACAATTTACTACCAGTTGAAATTCCAGTCAAAAAGGACTCTGATTAACTTAACTTTAGAACTAAAACACCATGGTAGTGCATAACTTCACGGTAATTTGTGCGTCGGATATTTCACAAAATGAAACAGTATTATTTACTGAGTAACACTTGGAACAATTTATTGGCCACAGTCACACACCTAGGGTAATACTCTATTTTGTAGTTCTAAGAAGACAGCATGAACGAAGAATATTCTTCTCAATAGATTTCTTTCAGGTTCTGCAATCCTACAATGGAATCACTCAACATAATACAGGTCAAGCTTGTGATAAATACATTTCTCGAAATGGATTGTGAGTTAGGGACTGTAAGCAGACCAGTTCTAAACTTATCAATGTTAAGATGGCTTACGTACTTATAGTGAATTGAATGTGATATTAGGTGCTATCAAAAGAACGATGATAAGTAATCGTGACAAGTGTAGACAATAGGGGGGCGGGGGAAGTCATACTATGTGGGGAAATGATATGAATGAGGTGAAGGGTAATGCAAATAGAGTGCGCTGTTGATAATGAAATGGTCGATGTATAAAATAGTTGAGACGAAATCATACTTAATGTAATATTATTAACGAATTATAGTAATAGTGAAGAGAGTTCTTGATCTTATGAATTTCAAGAAACTACTTCTAAAATGTACAGTTCCTTTTCATTACTAGTTTTAACTGGCATGTTGACGTAGCAGCTATGAAATCTTCATTAGCCTCTGTTTTTATGGAGATTCTTGGCAAAACTGGAAATGACTAGTGGAGTCAACACAGTTGAACATGGGAACATTTACTCGAGAGCGGCATGAAATAGGGGTGACGCCATGTCATAAACTGACATTAGTAAGAAATATGGACTATTGGATTCCGACCCAGTTGCTCAATGGTAACGTGCTGGCCGTGGAAGCTGAAGGTCCTGGACACTATTCCTGGTGGGTTCGTGGTGCGCACTGATCATGAGTCCCATACTGGGATGAAACAGCTGCTCAGCGCTCCCATGTTTCTAGTGTTCCTCCAACTAATGTCAGTCCACTATAATATCCAGTTTCTACTCTAATATCTATAAAGTTTCACAGAACTGGCCTTACGACCCACAAAAGTGTGGTTTGTCGAAAATTATAACAATAAAAATAACTCACTTGATGTTAGTTGGTAGGAGGCAGTCGGCGGCAAGCCCTAGATTTAGATTTCGTGCTTGTTGGCGCTTTTCAGCAAGGCGTATCTGCATTTTCGACGGAAATGATGTCCCGCTTCAGATTCGAACCATCGTCACCCAGTGTTGTAGTCAGCAACGTTACTACTGAGCTATTTGAGCCACGATTGTTACGTCGGATTCGCCTTGTTGGCTAGGATCAACAATTACTAAGCATAGGTTCAGGGCTTTCTACCGACAGCCTCCAAGCAACTAACGTCTACTAGTCTCTACCTGGGTTGCGGAGCCTCCTAGCTTGATGGCCAAATTGCAAATATGATCGATAGAATCCGGTATGTACTCAGGACTAGACATGAAATTGGTTTCTCTCCCATGACCAATCAATGAATTTACTTTATATCTCGTGTCTACATACAGTGGAGTTCCTATGAATAGATGGCTTGACTGGCTAGTGACTCGATATTGTGGTATATTCACTCCATATCTTGAAATAAAACGATGTCAAATACAAATCATTATTCATTACAACCTTGAAAAATTAGTGGTTCATGTATGACATACTAATTACGACTTAGTGATACATTTGCACTATTTATAATTCAAGATAATTTATAGATGTATTTACGGTATTGACAGATTGGTCCATTTTTTCCAAACGTACCAACTGTTGTCCCTCTTTGGGTTGCTCTTCTGCTTAGAGGCCAACAGAAATGTCGTATTATACCTCCAACTTGGCTAACTGTGGAGAAGTTAAATGAATGTAAAGAAGCAGAAGAAAATGATACTGGTTGTGCATCTCCTCCACATCCTCAGTACATTGAAATCAGTACACTTCTTCTTCAACATGCAGCTGAAGATATAGCAAAGTAAGTGATATTAATTTATTTTTTCATTTAACACAATTTAAGATAATTTATAATTTTATTATGCTTCACATAATGGAAACTTTGTCGTACGTCAGTTAAATTTCAGTAATTTGGTTGTATTATGTTCTCTGAGCTGAGTTGTTTAATCGTGGAGCTTTCATCGTCTTGCTGAATTCTGAAATCAGTATTTCGCTCTAGACACCGTAGTGTTATCCATTGGGCTATTGGATTATGATAACGTGTTGATATCACTTAATTATATCGGTTATAGATGTATACAGTTGTTTTTATTGGTAATTTACCGAAATAAAAAAAATTTAAAGTAATTTAGACACATCATTTATTAGAGGGTTGGAGGCGAACTCCAGGAATCTCTGCCAATTACTTTAACTATCTGAAGTTAGTCAGAATTGCACGCGGGTATCAACTCTCTTAGCTTAGTGACCAGATTGAAAGATGGTCGACAAAATTAGGTCACCACTTTAGACTAGACAACATGAAGTTGATTACTTCTCCAGTGACCGATCAGTGTATACATCAGTTAACCAAACCGGTAAAAACATCATTTATGGACAAGATAATTAGAAATTAATTCGTCGTAGGAATAGTTTCCCACTTTTTAATAATTTATGTGTATTGAATTTCTATGTATTGGCTCAATAACTGTCTTCTATAGTGTATAATAATGTTTTGAAATTCACAGTTTGGAAGAATATTTGATAATACTCTTGGTTTTTATCTTTTTCTAGTAGAAGACAACTGTTTTTTTTATAAAAAATGTTTGATAATTAAGCTGTCTTACTCTTGTACCCCAGTGGTCTAGTGGATAACACGTTGGGTATTGGGTTCTAGTTTCAGTGGAAACGACATCACTCATTGAGGTGCAGGTACATCCAGCTGACGAGTCCCAAATTAGGACGAAATACGTGTCCTGGATTCAACAGCGAGTCACCAAGATAAATACAAGTTAAGCACTAAGTTATACACAGGTATAGTAATAAAGTGAATAACTAATATCCGTGTGCACTGTTGATCAACAACCTGCTGATTTTACCCTTAATGGCTTCTTCGTTCCTAGAAAAAAGAAAGAAGCACTGAAAAATGAAATGCTTATTGATTTGAAGGAAACCTACGTCACTGATTGATATCATTTGAAAAACTAAGAACACTGACCATCTGTTGTGTCCTGATTTGGAACGTGTAAGAATGCAACACACCGTTAGGTTTCCTGGCTAGCGCGTTGCGATTCAAGCATAAGGTTAGAGTTCAATTTCTACTTCCTCTACTCTTGCCAATCCAGTGGTTCTCCAAATAGCTATAAACTGTGATGCAAACTACCCTGAAACCAATAAGTCCACACAAAACAACTTAGAAAGCTTTATTATTATTGTTATTATTTTCATTATTATTAACATGGAACCTAGAACTACTGTGTAACGGTTTATGTTGTGATACCTCAGATCAAGACATAGGGCAACAAGATGAAAGATGAAGAAAAGTAAGTAATTCAGTCGAAAGTCGTAAAACGTTGCAGAAATAAACGAGGAAAAGGCGTTAAAACAAGTAACGAAATGTGATATGACAGTTAATTTGGAGTTAAGGCCCAGTTACATGTGTACCGGTGTGATCAAGTCTGATCGCTATCACCTAGAGTCTTCAATCATCGATTCTCACTCTCTTATGGATATCCAGCCTGAAAACCTACACACTTTTACATGGCTCAGACCAGCAGCCGTGTTCTGTTTACATGTTTTCGTGTGAACACTATGCATATTGATGGTGTTGTGTTCTCTCAGTTGAATAGTTTAATCGTGAAGTTTTCATTGACATTCTAGACAACATCACCAGCGAAAGCTTCAGAAAGAAGTGAGCTGTGCAGTTTTCTTCACCAATGACTGACTGAGTAGCTTGTCCTGATAGCCTTGTGTGTGATTAGTTGTTTCTGCCTGAGTCTTGTCATTGTCTCCATATTTATTTTGATTGGTTGTCCTGATGACGTGAACTTTGACGTTCTTGTTTTTCTTATTGGTTGATAGACTGAATCCAACGTCAGTGTGCCTATCGATTGCTGACGGACCTGAATACCAAGCTTCTAAAGATTCTCTACCATTCTTTGTATTCCCTCTATTCAGGATTCCCACATTTTCCCAGTCGAATTCATGTCGACAATTGTCAGGATATGCATTGGTATGAGCTGAGATATATCGTGACTGTTTATTACTAGTTGACGTTTATGTTGACCAATACTAAGAGGGTGACCAATATGTCCGGTGTTGTGTTTTTCACAGTTTTGCAGTTTACTTTTTAGATAATCTTTGTTTTGTCTTCCTTTGCTATTGTATCTTTTGGCCTGTATAATAGAGACTGAAGCGATTTGTAGGCTTGTGAGATACGGTGATTTCAAAGGTTTCGATGATCTATTTATGATCCGGAAAGGTTCTTCATGTAGGGTAGGACAATCTAATGTTAGTTTTCGTGATCGACTTCTTGGTGAATGACGAATTATGTTAACATCTTTTGACGAAGTTTCGTGGGAAAACAGTCATTAAATAGTTTTCTTTTCACCGCAAGGCTGATATACGACAGTCTATCTTCGCTCTTTTGAAAAGTGTTTTTATACAAGTAATTTTGTGTGCTGTCGGGTTGTCGTTATTGTGATTAAGGATTTGATCCTCATGAACTGGTTTTCTGTATACTTGAGTTTCCAATTTCCCCGAATCCATTCTAGTGATCAGAACATTTAAAACTGCGAGCTTGTTATTTGATTCCCCTTCACTTGTGAATGTGATGACGTCGAAAATATGGTTGATTAATTTGTAAGCGTTTACCAATTCGTTTCGATTTGATCAACGGCAATGCACCACAGTTTCCAATCTTCGCATTACTGCTTCTACAATTAATTCTGATGTAGGTGATCCCACTAGTGTTCCTTCTGTCTGTTTATAGAGTTTGCTGTTGAATTGAAGATATGTTGTAAGGCATAGATCCATTGTTTTGTGTATTCCAAAAGGTGTATATCATTGTTGAGGAGAAGAGTCTTTGTATGCTTAGCCAGCTTCGGTTCAACGTGTATAAAGCTGTAACGTCGAAAAAGGCACCATCAGTTCGTCGTTATTAATATGAATATGCTTGATCTTTTCCAAAAATTGCGTCGAAGAGTTGATAAAGTGGCCTTATGATTCTACTAGATGTTTCAGTTTTCTGAAGAATTCTTTCGATAGCTTGTATACAATTGGTCGTAGTGGGATGTTTAGTTGGCGTATTTTTGGTCTACCGTAGAAATGTGGGAGAACAGGTTCATTGGTTTTCATTAGGCATTGCTCTTATTTCGTAATTTGTCCTGCTTTGACGAGCTTGTTCAAGGTCTTGATGATGTAAGAGTCACACTTTTGAATGGAATTTGTCTTGGTTAGTTTATGTACATTTCTGTTCATGAGTAGGTCTTTCACCTTTTTGATGCAGTCGTCTTTATCCATGACTAACGTGGTGTGCCCTTTGTCAGCTTGAACTATAACGATGTTCTTTTCATTCTTCAATTTCTTAAGATCTTTCTATTCTTCCCCGGTTAGTTGATTACGGTTTTTCTTCCTCCTGGTCAGAGGTACGATTGCTTGTTGTAGTTCTTATTGGGTCTCAGAGCTTAGTCCTGAAATCTTCAGTGATGACTCTAGGGATGCGAAGAATTCTGGTCCTGAAGCTTCTCATATATTGTAATTTAGTCTTTTCTGAAGGAGAAGCTCCTGGCATTCGGTCAGCGGTTGCTGAGACAAGTTGACTACAGTCACTTTCTCCTTCTGATGCTCATGGTTTTTAATCTTAACTACCTTCTGTCGAAGGATGTTTCTTCTCTGTTTTTTGTGTCTTCTGCTTGATTTTTAATCACAGTTGTCAACGTTGTAAAGTGTTCTGTCGTTGTAGATCCTGGATTAGAGGAAATATGAAGAATGGTAGAGAATTGTTAGATATCATTCAGCAATTAACAGACGTATTGACATTGACCCAATCTGTCAACCAGTAAGAAAAACAAGAACGTCAAAGTTCACGTCATCAGGACAACCAATCAAAATAAATATGGAGACAATGACAAGACTCAGGCAGAAACAACTAATCACACACAAGGCTATCAGGACAAGCTACTCAGTCAGTCATTGGTGAAGAAAACTGCACAGCTCACTTCTTTCTGAAGCTTTCGCTGGTGATGTTGTCTAGAATGTCAATGAAAACTTCACGATTAAACTATTCAACTGAGAGAACACAACACCATCAAAATTATCCTCGTGAGCCACATGTATTCCCTCTCTTTATATTTCTTCATCTTGTGTTAATCACTAGTAGTCGTTATTCAGTGTTCCCTTGTTACCCTCAGTACCGCTACTAGGGAAGAATAATATACATTGTTATTGAGACATTCTAGTTTCAGAAGGAGATTTTGATGAGTTTTCGACTGGTTTTAAAATTATTTTCTCGAGTTGAAAAGCTTATAAACCTATATATTGACCATAAAGGTGCTTTGTTTTCTAAAAATCAATTTCGCTTTTTCAATATTTCACCAGTCCTGAAAGTATACGCAATATTGTTCGTGATATATGGGATATTCGTGTAGGTAAACTATTATCATCTGTAAATGGTTTTCTATCCAGTGGATCATCAACAGCACGAGTTAGTCAATTAACCAATATGGAGTTGGTCACTTTACATAACCTGTTAACTAATTCAATGGATCAATTGTCTTTACTACGTCAAGCAACTTCACAAGCAATTGAATTCTCTGGTGGTAGCGGTACAGCTAATCGAACGTCATTTTTAAATTCATCTTCTACTGGAAACTAAATCAAACACATCGAAGATTTTTCTAATTTTTTAGTTATAGTTCATTTCTTTCGGTATGCTACTCAAATTATCTTTATAACGCATATATACACATATGATATCGACGTGGTGACTATACAAAGTGGGATATATGGGAACGTATGATAATTCATCGTAGCCGTGTATTTTTGTTCTTTGATTGAATATCATTGCACTTTGTAGTAATTGTATTTTATTGTAAAACGATCAAATCCAATTAGTCGATGTTTCAATAAATTAACATTTTGGATTTTATAGTTTGTTTTTAACAATATTACGTGGAGTAGTAATCTTTCGTCGGTACTCAAATCAGTGTTATAGTCCTAATTCATAACATAGTGCTGTTGATTAACGTACAACAGTGGTAGTACTAAGCTAACTAACATTACACTGCAGTATGTACTTTTTGATGTTAAAAGTACAAGTGTTTGTGTTTAGGGCGTTAGGAGGTGGGATAAATCTGCAGGAAGACCTAAATCACAGTCATTTGCCTTCTGTCTCTTATTTTCGGTTACTATCAATCGCCTCTTTGTGTGTTTAAGAATATTGTTATTTTTAACTTATATGAATACAATATGTGTATGGTTAAAAATATGTACTAGAGTAATGTGTAGATAACTTCACACTAGACTAGATAATCGAGTTATTGCTTTCTCCTCATGAGTGGATTGACTGACTCATCGTGATCGAACGATGATTAGTCCCAACTTCAACTAAGTGTATTTACTTAGTGTCAACTAATTGATGCGTCTATCCATTCAATCATATAATGATTGCACATATCGTATACACAATTTTATGTTCTCTCCTACCCCCCTCCGTACAACAAAAGAGATCTTATTCTCACTATCCTTGTTGATTTCATTTTTAGTTATTCATATATAAATTTAGGTTACCTGTCCAAAATGCAGAATAATACACGAAAATAAAGCAACCTAATTTATGCATGGAAAACGAAGTAATACGCAATTACCGATTTCGGAACCATGATCCATGCAGAAATGAGTGTTTGTGTGTGTGCGTGGGGGGGGGGGCGATCAATAAAGGTCTCTTGAACCGATCTATACAGTGATCCTATTAAATTATTCTTAATTAGAACATCCTTTTAGAAAATTACTACGGCAAATAATACCTCTTTGAAATTCTTCTTTTCTTCCGCCCGGTATAACTATCAAAACATACGTTTCGCAGTGAACTCATTCCACTCTCTTTGTGTTCTTACCAAGTTATTCAGTTTGATGACTCCAGTGAGAATTTTTTCATGAGAAGAGGTGTGTGCCAAGACGCAGAGTAAACTTCTATAGATGTTACTAGATAGAGTCTGTTGCGAAGTTGATACTAATTTCTCTTAGTGATGAACACTCATTGGGTTGAAGACAAAGTGTGAGTATCGGTAACTATTTATCTTACTATTCTGCTTTCTATGCCAACTTACTGTTTATTGGTTTAAATTCGCTATTTGGTGATCTGTTGTGAGTGAACTGCACGTGATTGACGTAATTTCGACGGCAAAAAGATTCTTTACTACTGATTGAATAATGGATTTTCTCCTAAAAAGATCTGAAAAGTTAGATCATGGACGACAATGCAAGCTTACCCTAATGCGATATTAAAAAGTAAACGATGCAGAAGAAGGTATTATTTGTTGTGTTATTGCTCTTACTGTTAAGGTGCATTTCTCTTTTCATCTCATCGTCCAGTATTACCATGTCTATATCACAATGGGACTGAAAAGTGTGAGAGCATATAGTGCTTCAATAGATAATACTGGTGATAGTTATGTAGAGGTACGAGTGTTGTGGAGACGTATGTTCGTGAAAGATAACTCATCTGGGCTGGGAAATGTGAGGGAGTGATATAATAGCTAAAAAGTGACTTCTAGAAGTTAATGGATCCAATTTCTTAATGAAGTGGAATCCTATTGACGACTGTATATATAGTGACTAGTTTGAATTGACTTCAGATAGTCTTATGTATAACCTAGGGGCACTCTTAATCCATGTAAAGGGAAATTATCCTCTGCAAAAAGCTTTTCACTGAATGTGCTATTTTCCCAATGTACTTTTTTTCACGAGTTAAACAATACACCTTTGACTTACTTTTTCCTGATTGACTTTTGTAATCAAGGTGACCTTAGATTGCGAGGAGTTAACGTTATGCGATTTACAATTATAACTGGACTATAACGCAAGAAATCACGAGTACCTTTAGCATGTAGGCTAGAAAAACGTTCAGCATACTTACAGTTTTACTTTGTTGTTACTATTCATTAGCGAGACGGAATAGGTAACGAGTTTATAAAGTTAGCACACCAGTTGAATATTTCATTTTTAATCACAATTCTATATCACTTAGTATATATATATATATATATATATATATATATATATATATATATATATATATATATATATATATATATATATATATATACCAAGACGCTAACAAATTTGCGCGTCTCTAATCGGTTCATGGTAGTTGTAGAGGTAAGACTTGCTTCTTTTGGTCAAACAACTCGGGTCTTTTGTTGCTGATTGCTACTGTTTCTGTAGTTTGAAGGATCCTGAGTCGAGTATCTTTTGGCAAGTTGATGGGAACTGGGTACAGAATGGAAAATAACTCATTTATATCCACTTTATGATTCATTTCAACTAAGTGTGCTAATATGGAACTGGTAGTGGTTTTCATCACATCATTACTTAACCACACTGAGAGGTGCTTATGAACACGGAAAATTAAATTCCTAGATCAGCGACTGACGTTACTGGCTCAATAGCTGCAGTCAAACTGATAAACCCAAGAGAAAGTGGCCAGTCTAGGCAATTTATCTTTCAGTCTTATTGTCACCATTGGGCGTGTGGAAAATAAAATTTGTAATTTACCAGCATTAAAAATTCCCTAAAATGATCTGCCTAAGCTAGGAATTAATATATCGCTGAGCAGGTCACCTCTTAGTTGTACCCGAATATATAGCAGTTTTTCTACTTTCCGTTGAAACATCCTTTCCTGTCATTTTTGCAATTAAATATTTCTTCATGAACTTATCAAGATAACCGTTTTCGATTAGTGTGTCGCCCAAAGTCGCCAGTTCCTCCTCGACTGTATCTTCCAGACATTCAATTTAGGCTGCTTTATGTCAGTCTTGACCTCAACCGGTTGTTGGCTAAGTCTCTGAATTCGGCTGATTGAAATTACCAAGGGAGTATTACTTTCTTCACAGTTACAGATGCGACTAGCTGATGATTGTCAACAAGCATAAACATTATATGCGAGACAGTCTACTAAAGTACTTCCTATGTGTAACACTAAAATACCGTACATCACAGTGTCACGTGAATTAGTTTTGTAGCCACGTTGCAAATGTAAACGACAGACTTAGGTCAGTATTAAGCCGTGTGAATTTGATATCTAGCTACACCAGTTACCGTACGGCAGTCAATTCGTATACTCTTACGAATTTCAACAGCTACACAACTTCGGAACATAGCTTACCACTAACTGACATTGGATACACATAAGAAAAACTAACTATTACTGTAACACTACAGAACTGAACCTGGACTTATCAGTTTGCATCACTGCGATGGGATAAGGTTATATTCTTTTTTTCAGTCAAAATAATCATCAGAAGGAAATTTTATCATAGGTCAAGTCATCAGCGAATATAACTTTCAAAACTATTATTTCCTGAAGCTATGCGTAGATAAAGATCCTTTCCATTGGGAAATAATGCTTTCGGTGACTATACGAAATAATATTCTTTTGCAGTCGAATTCTCAACCTATTGCCTTTACAGTGAATTATTTACATCATGCGAAAGTGATTTCCTCATCATTTGGAAATGTGATGCAAACGGTTGCATAACATTATGACGTAATACTAAACTTGTAAGAAGTTCATTTCTAGCATGCTTGAGAGTCTGCTCCAGAAAATTTTGACATCGGTCTGCGTATTCAGGAGAGTGAAACGTTTTGACCAGACGAGAATAATATAGGTAAGTTACACAAGCATGATTACCTTCTGCAAAAGTATTGTTGAAAGAATACTTACCGGGAATTTGAGTAAAAAGTTAACTTAAGGTATTTTCCTGATAGAGTTGTTTGGTTATTTATCCCAAATTGTAATACTTGAATCTGATCGTTATAAGTATACAAATTAATTTTTTTAGAATACTTTCTCAAGGTAAATATATTTCAGTGAACATAAATATCCACTTAGAACCTTGCTTAACACTTGAAGTTGTTATACTTCGGAACATTAAATAGTGAGGTTTTGAACGGAAAAGGTGCTCAAAATTTCTAAAATGATGAGTGAATACCTCTGGGTCACGACGATTGGTTTTTAGCCATATAACAGAGTATTTAACGCTTAATTCCAAACATTTTTAGGATCCAAGCTAATCAGCCTAGACCCCCTCTTCTTGGCTCAAACTGAGGACCAGAAACTACACAAATTGCTGCAACGTCTTATTTTAGCCTCCTTCAACTTTCTTTAAACCTTATCCTACTTCAGCTCACCTTTGTCGTCGAGTAGGATGGTGCGTTGGTGTATCTAACACGTACTCATTCCAGCACAGTCGACCAAGATTTACAGCATATGCTTATTTTTAACTTGTTAAGACTACTAAAATGTAAATCACTTCGCTTAGTTGACACACAATCATTTCTATTCAAGTAATCATGTTCTTAGTTCTGAAGTAGGACATTTAGAGTCTGTTTTCATATATATATATATATATATATATATATATATATATATATATATATATATATATATATATATATATATATATATATATATATATATATATATGACTAGTTTTGTTTCTAACTAGATCTGTCACGAGCAAAATACTGAAATTTGTATGTTTAGGAATATCTAGACTTTCTGAACATTCTTCAGATTGACTTGTTTGATTTTGGTTTTTTCTTTCCGTTGTTGAATTCTTTTATCGATTCGTGTTGCTGAAAGTTAACAGTTTTCATATTTGAGCCGTCATAAATAACGTTGTATTTGAGACCTCTGTGAAAGAGATGCTTCGTAACAGTGCATTTGTTAAATACAAGAAAACTTCTCAATCCAGTTTATGCAGCTAGCATTGGTTTGCTTGACAGTAAAATATATTTGTTGCTCAAATAAAACTATAGAAGTTGACAACCAGTGTTAGTAAACATGGTATGTGATGAGTCATTAGAAGTGACTGGAAAGTTCAAGTATGTTAGTACTATTGGAAGTATGATGAATGAGATCAATTTGAGTGTATCAAAATCATGGTAACGTACACCAGTCCGAATCAACCTCACTGCAGTCGTGGCGGTGGGATTACAGTAAATGTTAGATTTATTATGTTTCCCTTTCAGCATTCCAGATGTAAACATGTGAAACTTAGCATCTTTTTTTTAACTTCGATGTGTTTATGAATCTTTTAATGTAGTAAAAACGCAATGCAGGTAGTCCTGAAGTCCAATGACACATATTCCGAGCATTATAAAATCGTCAAGCCATAGAAAGTAGTTTTTAGGACCCTGGCCTCTGAAGCTTTGATATGCTCCAGGCATGACTATTAGCGATCTCTGTGAAGTTTACGCTTCGCTATTTCTACAATTGTATGTAATGGTAACGAATTTAGTATGTAGCTTAGAAATATGAAGTATAAAATGATTTCATGAGATCAAAACGCGTTGGTGCATCATGACTATTATCCATACAGCAGGTTTGACAGTTTGCCAGACACAGTTTAGAACCGAAACCAGTCAGCAGAGGTTCAGTTGTTGTTTCTTTATGTTTTCTATTTTTAATTTATGGTGGTATAGTAGCAGTGGGAGACTTTTGGACTCATGTTTTCGAATCAGTTTCTTCTTTCTGATTATTCTGTTACAATTCATCTTTCTTTAAGCAACACTTAAAGGAATATTGGTTCCGTGAAACACGAACACGGTAGCATTTGCAATATCTTTCTCGGCCTCAGAGAAGAAAAGTTTAGCCACAGTGTCCAGATTCATATACTACACTCCTACAAAGCATATCAATCAATGGTCTCACAAGAGTGGTATAGTTAGCAACAAATGTTTGGTAATAACCTAACAGGTCATTAGAAATGCGAAATTGCTTCATGACGATGGATTCCGAATAATCCAGAATGATTGCTACCTTCTTTGTCAACGGGCGTATACACTTGTTTTCAATAATATACTCAAGCGAATAGACCAATTCTATTCCTGTATGACGTTTCTTGATGACATTTTCTATACTATAAGTTTTCATCCTGTCAAGCGTCAGGTCCTGGTGTTTAGCAGAAATTCCCCACTTGGGCTGTCAATAGGGCGGTCACCAATCTAAGCGTGGACACGCTTGAAACAGTTGAAAACATCATTCATAAGCGTTGACACGTTTCGGCTGTATTTCGAAGACCAAAGGTCATGTACAAGAATTCAAAATTGTAATAATCGCTTTATGAGATTTCTCTGACTGCAACAAGTGTGATTGGACGTTTTGTCTAGGTCGATTTTGAAAAATATGTTTAGTGAGCACAAGCTCACAGCAAGGTATTTCGAGGCAGCCGGGCGAAGGTTTGTCATTATGGTGTTGATAAACCACGTTCCAGGGTCCAAAATTTCCTAAGCAGTTTGTGTAGACCAATTGATTTCTTCGTTAACGACTTCAGGTCCTGCGAAACGACCCTGGAACTTCAGTGGATTCCAGTAAAGTTGGTCTACCCAGTTCCCTCCTGTTGCCCTGGTTAGCTCCACTGGGTGTTGACCAAATCTGCAGGGATTGTGTGATTTTTCCGAAGGCTATGTTGCAGATGGGTTTCTCAACTGTCGAGTCACCAGACAGTTGTCCGGACTGTTTGTGGAAAGAACATATGACAGAAGAAGCGATATCCGGCGAATGCAACAGAGTGGAAATGCAAGGGAAATAAGTGTGAAATGAGAGAAAAGAATAAACCTAGGTAGATTCAGGGGAGATAAGAAAGATAAAGAAAAACCTAATCAGTAGGGTGAAATCACAAAGTCTCAGAGAAGAGAAGGAGCATGCAAGATTATAGAAAAGATTACGGGGAATAGAAACAGCAATGCTGTCAGTGGAGGCGTGGTAACTGGAGGTTAGGCATCTAACAAGGAAGTTTGAGGTTAAGTCAGGTTCGCGGTGACAGTAGAAGTGCGAAAGATTCGGTATGGGTTTAACTAAGCTGCATTGTGTGGAATCGGTTGGTTGTATCAATCGAGTCCTGATTCCAGCTGGACGGGTCCAAGTCATGCGTCACTGCACACCTGTCCAGCATCTTCTCCAAGCTGTCAACACATGGAGTAGTAGCAATCTAGGCAGGCGTGTTTCAGTGGCCACAAACTCACACAGAGAAAAGGTGGGTCCACATGAGTTTCACCCTTTGATAGGCGATTCTCGTGGGGTGACTAGGAGGATTGTCGCAGTTATTGTTCAGTAGGATACTACCGTTCGGATGACTTGGATTATCTAGTATTTTGTAGGCCTTATCGGGTCGCCATGTAGCCTATGGTAGCTAAGAAGGTGAATCTTTATTTAGTTGAGCCTGTCCTATTATGGATTTTGCATGGTTCTTATAACACCCTTCGTTGCTAACCGTTGAACTTTCTTCAGTAGGTTCGCATCTCTTTTCAGGTATGATGGTGTACTGACGTTACGGACCACTAAGTAAGGTAACATATAGGTCATGCACAACTCCAGGAAGATTCGAAGTTATGGCACGTGATTGTCCGTGCATGAAACCCACTTATGCTCGTCAGTGACCATTAGTCCCAGTGTTGCGTGTTTTACTGCACAGAACAATTTCCACATACTCGCTTGCTTAAGCCGGTCGATTTGTTAGCTCTCACTTCTTGTCTCCTCACGCGTCTGATGTAGCTTTCGTCAAACCGTTAAGTGGTAATTACGTTTTGCCGCAATATGACCATCCGTTCTGGGACTATGCCTCAGATTGGTCGCTTAATTATCGTCTCTCCAGACAGTTGTTCAGACTAGTTGTGAGGGGCACATATGAACGGAAGAACAGCTATGAGGAACGGCAGGGAGAAAGGCGGAAAGTGGAAAGCAGTGAGAGGAAAGGAGAAGAACCTTAGTGAACTAGGGAAAGCATGAAAGAGAGTAGCGGCATAGGGAAACGTGACAGTTGCTGCGAAACTTGACAGCTTCAGTGTTGGGGAGTCTGGATATGGTGATAACAGAAGTTGCAATTCTTAGTTCAGTTGTGGCATGTTAGCGAAAGTGGAAGGACGACTTGTAAACAGGCATAAAATTAGGTCGAGTTCACGGTAACATTGACAGTACAAGAGAATTGGCATGAATGCAACCATGTTGTGAAGATGTGAGATCAGTCGGTTGCCTCGGCACCATCCATAATCAAGCTGAATGATAGCTAGCCACGCGTGGCTTTTTAGCCACCCGGCCCTCTTTCAAGGTTGCCAATAGAAGAGAAAGCGGTAGCCCCGTCCGCTGTTGCACCGGTTGTAACGGAAATGGACGTCAGACTTTTTCCAGAATGCCTTCTGTGGTTATTTTTAGGTCGAAGCCAACCGTTTAGGCCTTGTCGTGTCTGTGCAAAGAAATTGCAACCCGGAAAAGAAAAAGAACTGCCGTCTGCTGCTATTGTGGTGTTCTGGGTCTACTTTCCCACTGGTGAAGTCCTTGACTGTTTATGATGTCTATGGTGCTGTAGTTGGGAGTTATGGGTGTGATGTTGACAGTCACCAGTTTAGGTGATGGTATTGTCGCCAGACACAGGGAACGTGGGAGCCTGAAGATCGCCAGAACTGCTGTTTCACCAAACCCGACCCCTGGCGGTGATCACTGACATCGTCGAGCATCATGGACATGCCTTTCTGCTGATGTGCCAGCTGTTAGTTCAGGTAAACTGTGGTCCGCTGTGGCTGCTGGTTTTAGTGCATCTCGGGGTGTTCTTTTCACCAACCATAGAGATGTGGCCTGGCCCTAATTTTGGATGACTGGTTGATCACAAGCTTGTGTGAAAGCAAGAGTAACCTTTGGCTCCCTTCGCCGAGCTCGGGGTCACCGTCGTAGGCGAAGGCTTCCCTAGAGGTAAACGGACAGGTTGAGCCTTCTTTCCACTCTTGCTCAATTTCACGATGTTCACCAGCGGTTGTTGCTGGATTGTCTTCGGAGCCTAAGTTTGAAATAGTTACCTTTTGCACTGCCACTCACTCGGTTGCCTTTGGATTGCTTGTTAGTATGGTTGTCGATGGAGTATCACTGGCCGTCTTGGCCGCAAGATTGCTTCTGTGTTGGTGGTTTGTTTGGGTGCATACTTTTTGGGTAACCACTACAGAGGCTTTTAAAGCCTCCTCAAGGGATCCCGCTGCTAGAAGTGACCTCGCGCTGCATTGTGGGTAGAAGTACCGTAGCCACACATGTGCTTAATCAACGAAACTAAGTATTGACCTGGACATCACATCGACTTGTTGATAGTGATAGTGACATATATTGCGAATACTGAATTACTGGAACGCATGTCATTTTTACGGGGGTTGTCTGAACGTCGTTTTCCCTAGTGATGCCAGAAAAATAGAAAAACAAATCATCGCGCCACCCAGTCTTCTGTTGTACACAGTTATTTATATATTGCTGGCCACAAATACTGGGTAAAAGCCACATCGTTAAACGGCAGCAGCGAAAAGCAGTGCGGGTATAATCACTCACTTTGATTGGGTTAATGTTGGAGGCTGTATCCGCTTTGACTTCGCCATGGTCATGTGTTCTACAGTCGGCACCATGCACAAGGATTTCCTCAGGGTTTCCATCTTGCACTCTAAGGCTTTCACAAGCAGGCTAGGGTCTGGGTCAGGTGTACCAGTCAGGATGCCCTTGTCTGGAGTCCTCTGAAAAGTTGGAATGTGGCTGTCTTAAAAGTACTGGTATCCTTCAATGTAATAATTGGTTTGACACAGGTGATGAACCAGATTTCCTCTAGCCGTTTTCACACCACTTGGCCCCGGCATTATTTACTACCGGCAAAAAGGAGGCCAGTAACCGGGGCGAAACTATACTCTAGGTATTTTGGGGGTCAGGTTTTACCAACCCCCTCTTAATACCCGCGTCAAAGATAGGTGGGAGCAGCTGAGTTGTCTCCCGAACCAACGTGACGAGCAGTTCATCTCAGCGTTGGCTATCTTTGCCGTCGTTTTTTCCAGGCAGATTTTTGTGCAGTGTACCTCGATGCCCAGTTTCATGGTTAGGAATATGAATCTCTATGTGCCTGTTCAACTCCTGCGGTGGTGACCACGTGAGGGCGAGAATACGAGGACTGAAATTTGTGATATGGCGTCCTTGGAAGTTGGCCTTTAGGGTTCGGGAATCATGCTTCTTTGTAGCCTGGCCAAAACGGAATGAGCTGAGTCTGATGCCTTTTGAGTTTCATGCGGATAAGTTATGGGATTCTGGTCGCATACGCATATGGAAACTTTGCAGCACGAGTAAATACGGGCGTTAACTATGAAAACGTTCGTAAGTACGAAAAGGAATGAGGTAACTTGTTTAAGAATTCTATTCATGTAGTTTTGGTAGATGCATAAACCAAACAACTCCGTTTCTTACCTGCTGAAAATCCACGAGTGAGAGGAAAAGAAAGACCGATATGATATTACCGCGTAGGATTTATCCGATTGACAGTGCCAGTGTGCTGATATTTTGGGATATGCAGGTTCAGGTGTAGTGTACAAGCAACGCAGCGCAACACAGCAGCATGTCAGATTGTGTGATCTCGGATCTGTGCCGTCGGGTTAACAAGTCCCCTGGGGATATAAGGTTTGGAACCAACGTTCAAAATCGTCGAGACGTAGACTACTGATTTTTGGGGATATTTACTGCCATATCCTAATCCACGCTGGTAGGTCCATGGGGATTCCAAGACAATATCAGCCAACGGTCAAATCTTGATGGGCTTGACAGTAGTCAAAGTCTCTTGATGGGTTATCTGCTAAGAGGAACTCCTGGTTGCCTGAACTAACTCGAGAACAGGTTAAATGAATAGTTGAACAGTAGGCTGGCCATGATTATGCACTTTCTTGACTTATAGTTCAGTGCTACTTGCACCTGGAATGTAAACGAAAAGCTACAGTACCGCGTCGAAATCTCCCTGAAATGAAATTGGGAGGGTTGGTACCCTTGATATAATAAAACGCGTGGGAAGAAGAACTTGATGCTGCGTGTTGATTTGCTTGGGATTCATCTTAAACTTACCGAAATGCACCACTACTTTGAAATGCATGAAATAGATAACAGCTACAAGCTAGAAATCGGTGTTTTCCGAACGTCAGCTTTTCAGCTGTATTGTGTTTTGTACATTAAAAATGAAAACGAATACTCGTGATGCCTTTCATAGTATCAGAGTGTATTTGAAAATTCTTATAAACACCAAGATGTTCTGAGCTGTTTGTGTCATACCATATCCAGTCTGACGGCAGTTGTGATAGGAAGATTTAGTTTTGGACGCCAATGAGTTCATTGACAAGGTGCACATACTCATCGGAGATATAATCATGACCGTCACCACGGGATGTCTCTTGAAAATCCCTTTGCGTCCTCCTGATCAGCATCCACCATTCCCGGACCCGTTATCATATTTACTGATTTAAACTATTTTCCTACAGCCGTAAACTGTTTTTATGGAGTTCCCAAGACAAATGTACGTCAGCAGATACTTAGTTTAGGTAGAATTTTCAGGCATGCGACTCTTTTTACCTCAAGTGACAGGTGCTTAACCCAATCTTTCGAATTCCTCTGGGTGGTGTTTTCTTATATCTTCACCATATCAGTTTTGAACATTATCTACCTGTTTTACCGGTGCCTCTCCCCTCCACTTTTTCCAGCTATTTCTTGACTTATCGTGCCAATTAGATTAATTGAAACAACACCAGTTACATGGTGCTAGAAAGTCACGCTGGGACCGCGGTTTCAAAACAAATGCGACACCACTACAAATTTGATGATTAAGCAACCATCCATGGCATATGTCAGAGGAACAGTGTGTTAGTGACCGAATCTACTGAACTGGAATCAACATAAGTCCTGGAATGGTTCTGCCAAATCAATAAACAAGTTGTAAGAAATCAGCTCGTCTGGACAGGCTCGTTAGATAGATATAGTTTTAGTATATAAGAGCGACTTTCCTCAGCAGGTTCATTTCGCAATCTTCATTTCTGCGGATGAAACCAAGCCTTGCGGGTAAATCACGGAAGAAGATAGGGTCTCTTCACAATAAGGTATAACCCGAATTCTATTCTGAGCAAACAACAGTAAGCTTGCATTTGATCCGGAAGAATGCAAGGTGGAATATCTCAAACAAAGTGTTCGACATATCTGCTCTCAGTGGTACCCAGAAATAAGCATCACTGAAGAAGAAGAGTTCTAGGGATTTGGTCCCTTGAAACTTAAAGTCCTTCGCTAGTTGCGGTAGAAGAGGATTTTGCACCGATTTGGAGGTGCTACTTCATAACAGATATTTTGACATTTCGTCCAGAAGACCCCCATCAGGTTGTTGGTAGCTTCATAGGACCATACTCTAACTATGAGACCGCAATGTCATTCCCGACTGCAGAAAAGCAAATCGATCACAGAGCGCATCCAGGAGAGGCGGAACAAGTCTGTTCACAGACTTCTGCTTAAAACAGACGGCAAACGATTGGTAGTGCTTGCTCTGTGTTCTCTGTGATGTAGACGACCAAAAAGGGGTTCCCTAGGGTCTTTGAAAGCAAACATACCATTTGTTACCCACTGCCTCACTTGATCAGCACTAGTTGCAACAATATTCTCCAAAACATACAGAATTTATGCTTGGAACAACATATTTTGGGAATCGTTCTGGTGTGAACTTGACAGACGCAGAGGCCAATCACAGATTATTCATACTTGTCACATAACAGCGACT
Organism: Heterobilharzia americana; assembly: GCA_944470555.2. Lineage (NCBI taxonomy): Eukaryota > Metazoa > Platyhelminthes > Trematoda > Strigeidida > Schistosomatidae > Heterobilharzia > Heterobilharzia americana. Next base: position 33,116,244 of record OX104130.1, read on the forward strand.
GCGAAAACGAGAAAGAACGGAATAGCGTAGTCGGATGGTACAGTATATTTGCGTGGTCGTACCGAGATATCAGTGATTTCCAACTAACTGGCTAGAGGGTCGACTACGGGTGGTGCAACGTAATTTAGGATTTGTCCTGGTGTGAACTTGATAGACGCAAAGACCAATCACTAATTATTCGGACTTGTTATATACCCACGAGTACGAGGCCAAGGGAGAACACGATAGCGTAGTCGGATGGAATAGTATATTTGGATAGTTGTGCCAAAATACCGATGCGTTCCAACTAACTGGCTAGAGAGTCGAATGCGAGCAGTGCACGTAACACGACAGCGTTCCAAATGGCGAGGATGCTTGACCGGGTGCCTTCAGCTTAGCGAGTCCAGTTAACTTATCAAGGTCAGCATCAATGTGGAAAGTCGTCAAACCTAGGCTATTGATTTTGGGGAAGTGTGTGACGCTAGAGTAACACGACAGCATATCAAATGGCATGGAAGCTTGTTTGTGCGCTTCCGGCTTGGCGAGTCTAGTTAAACTATGAAGGTCAGGATCATTGTTGAATGTCGCCGAACCCTAGGTAATTGATTCTTGAGAAATGTGTGACGCAGCTAGTTAGACGTCAGACTCAACTTTACCTCGCTGACAGTTGCTTCATCTTGAAGTGCTCCTCTTATAGGAGCGACCGATTCTACCTAGTCCGAATCCTCTGAATAACGATTTCGTGACAACATACAGTATGGGCACGAGTTCAGTCACAATTAAATACTTGTCTCTCTTTCAGTTCCATCTCCGTCTGTTTGTTAGGCACATAAGTTGACAACTAGAAAATTTTATGTTCCATTGTTTCCAGGGCGTAAAGTAGGGCAGGAAAAACACTCTTATTTTTCTCTACCAATCATTTGCAGCTGTCTGGATATTTGATACCAAGTGCCTGGACAGCGCGCTCATTTTTTCTTAAGGTGCTACAATCTATCACGAGTCCGTGCCATGGATGAGTTTACCAGAGATCCTTGGTATGTCAATCTTCTTTATCTTTAGTGGCCTTGTGAAAGATATTTTTCAAAGACTTCGTCTCTGTGTGGCTTCAAGCCAGTAATTTAATATAGCCGCAATTCATTCAGCAAGTGCAATAAGTGAGTCACTTGTTACTACAAGTGACTCAAGTGAGAACTCACGTTTTATTGCCAATAAGACTTTCTCTCTAGTTTTCACTGGCAGACATTACGGTGTGAAACCATTCTGAGTATGTTACGTATACTCAAAATCAGGTGTCGGTTAGTGAATGAAAATAAAGATATCTGTGCTCTAACTAGAATCTTCGTCATAGATGGCTCAGTCACCATATGACATCTTTTTTCTCTGAAGTCGCGAGTTACAACCGTCGTATGACTACTTTCAACCAGTTTGATAAGCCTTACGCTAAGTACTTTTCCACCGCTGATGTGTTTAGTACCACATTTCTCGATCACATTTGCACTGAAGAGTTACCAAAACTGATTCAACTTCCCAGAAAAGTCAAGCAATTAGGACTTCGATTCATCCTCCACTTACTGTATTGGGTGGAACCAGTCCTTCGCTGTTTTTCTATTTCCGTGTTTTGTTTGTCACTGGTCCCGACTGATAGCTGCTACCTTGACGTGGTGATTTGGCCTTGTATATCACAATAATCCAAGTGAGCTACACTGGCAAAATGCTGTTCTTTCCAGGTTCTGCTATACCAGAAAGTTCTTTTGGACAGTGGTTAGACAAAAGGCATTTACCATTATGGTGAAAATTGCTACGTGACGATTGAGGTCTGAGGACGAAGTTGTACTGGTGACTAGACGGTGGTTTATCAACTATCAGATGTCCCCTTTGGATGATCGGCGGTGCGTCGTTGATGCTGTCCTTCTCTATATGAAGGAGGAGTTGGGAAAGGTCGTCCCCTAAAATAGCACTCCTACCTTCTCTCGTTATGCCGACGCCTGCAACAAGGTTTCGTAGTCAGACTCGAAAGCGGAAAACTAACTCTCAAACTTGCTGTCAGAATGCATGTGACTGACCTCAGGCAGGTGTCACATGGACTCTGCGGCCACGAACTATCCCTTCTTTTTCAGGTACTTCAAGGAAAACTATCCTTTCACGGTGTGGGCACCCGGGAAGTGTCGACTGCCCGCGCGCTTTCAGTGGTATAAAAGACCCAATCAAACATAGTATGTTCTCCTCAACTCTATCTCCTCTTTACTTTCACCTCCTGATACTAATGTTAAACCTCTTACGCCTTACCCAGCGTCTCACTCTGCAACCATTGGCAACAATCAGAGTCATCGATACCTCACTCATAGTCTCCTAAGACCCCGTCCACCATCGGTTTCATGTGGGAGCTTTCCTTTTCCGAACTCTATGCCGAGTTGGACTGCAAATATCGTCCGCCAGAACTCTGAAATATGAAGTCATGGATGTATCCTCTGTCTGAGATACGTACTCAAAACCTGAGTGTGGTTATTTTCTTTGCCCTCACATGACCAGTGCTGTGAATATTCAGAGTTGACCTTGCATGTAGTTGAAGAACCAGTGCCTGGCTCTCGTAAACGTGCTAATGTAGACGCAACATTGAGCTATAGGGCGAAAAATACGCTCCTCGACTGGATTCCAGTCAACTAGCCATCTGTGTTGTTGAGCTGGATCAGTCTGTAAGAACTGGCAAGGATCATGAAATCAACCGATACCTATTCGTAATCTCCTCTTACGCACCCGTCGGCTACAGTTCGGATGATGCAAATGGTGGATTCTATGAGAAGCCATCGTTGGAGAGGATCGGAGAAGGGTTTCCACCCTTTCTGGGGTACCTGTTTAAACTCTGACCATGCGCCAGCACGGGCTCGTGTATGTTGGCGCCTTACTGATCGCAGCAAACAGGCAACAATAAAGCCTGTCTGTGGTTCAGTAGAAGATGAGGACGCGGTAAAGACAAGGAACCTACTCCTGAAGGTTAGCAAACGTCATTGAATCTCCCTAACGTCATCGGAACTGATTGATGCGAGAAGACTGATTCCAGATAGCTTTGACCTCGATGATTATTACTCGAACACAAAAGTGGCACAAGAAGGGCACCAAAAAATACTCCACACGAAATAGTATAACTGTATTATAAAGACAAGGCGAGGGAAGTGCATAGAAAGACAAACAATAAAAATATAGTGATTAGAAAGGCAGTCCAGTAAGATGCATTCGAAAAAAGCATTCATTACTGTTCAGCAGCAGATGGGAGGAAACTACTGGTATGACCGCCTCTGGTTTCATTTTTGAGCCGTCTGATAACGTCTCAAGCCTGCTGATGCTTGCATGATCTCACGGACCCCACTTAGGAGAATTGCGATGCACCAACAGATGCTAGCCCGATGCGTCATACACTGACCACCTCAACGCTTCTCCCATCCAGTCCCAAGGTTAGCAAACAGTGAACGGTGTGGAAACCATTGGGATGACATGCGTAACACATCCAAGCCACCAGAGCATGTGTTTCCAGATGACTTCACTTATTGAATGATGGTCTCTATGCCCAAACACGTCGTAACTCAGAATTACTTACATAGTGTTGCATACGAGGATCCCATGGAGACAACGAGTACGGAACACAGAGTCGTCGCACAACCTCAGCTTGGAGAGACCAGGCTTCACAGGCGTAGAGAAAACTACTCGCACCGAATCGTTGTAAACTTGACTTTTTACAGTCAAACTAACATCGTAATGGCGCTATTAGTTGCCCAGAATAAGGCTGTGCCACTCCAGCTTTCTATATTAGGTTAGACATTTCATCGCATCTTCACCAACACCCAAACAACCATCCATCAACGACTCACCATCTAGGTTAAGCGCTGGCACAGGCTCCTGGCAATCTTGCAAAAGTACTTTGCATATCGGTGTTGCAAAACGCATACCACACGTACGGACAGTGACTGCGACGGAAGAGAGGAAGCAACTTAAAGGTAAAGTGACAAGAGTCTTCTCAATGATCGCAAGCAGTGGTTGCTGGTGAAGGCAAGAAAGATGGAGAAGGCCTTGGTCGTTCAGTAACACACGGCAGTTATTCAGGTTTATTAAGAATACCGCCAAGAACATGAAGGCTAGTGAAAACATCAACAGAAGAGCGGTTCCTTGATGAACACCAGCGAAAGATGACTGGAACGTTAGACAGAACACTGAAACAAGGTTCAGTTAGTCGTCATCATCTCATCAGTTGCCCAATATCCAGTCCCAACCTAAATGGGAAGTAGATATCTGTCCTCCAACTCTCCTTGAAGTTGAGAAAGCTATATTGAACCCGAAACGATGCACAACAGCCGAACCTGATTGCTTGCCACCTGAAGTTTTCAAAGATGGGGGTTGGAAATTGGTGGTTAGAGTGACGGAGGTACTAGGTAGTGTATGGGAGGGAATCAAGGTAGTCCGTCAGATGGTGTACTTCACTAGTCGTCCAAGTCTGTAAGAAGGGAGAGGTCTTGTAACAACCATAGGGGAATTAGTTTGACTAATATCATGTCAAAGATCCTAGGATCCATAGTTATCTGATGCCTAACTGGAGCTCGAGAACAGCAAACTCTAGAAAACTAGGTAGGTTTCAGACCTGAACGAAGGTGCATTGATCGGGTTCTCACCTTCCAATAGGCCTGGGACAACTATCCATAACGGTGGCCGATACTTGCCAAATTTCTCGACTTGGAGGTGGGATTCGACTCTCGACCATGAGGTGTTTTGCAGAAAAAGACTGATATGAAAGAAGAAAAAGTTTTGTGAGAGAATATGCAATCTGAGGATATTGGTTAGTGAAAATATTCAAGCTTTAGATGTCAAGGCATAAATGAATCTGCACCATTGTGACTGATGTTTAGCTATATAACCAACAGTCCTCAACCACTGATTCCTTTCGTCTCACGGACCTCAGCCAGCCAGTTCACATCTCCACACGACTCAGATAAATATTCACAGACTTAATGCACTGGTGCCGCCTCTTAGTCGGGTCACCCTGAACCTCCTAACCTAATTCAGCACTCCCTAGCATCACACGTCAAGGTAGGCGAAGGCTGGGCATGCGCAACACTTGTCTAAGTCACTTAGCCGACGAAGATTCATAACCTCATCCATTGACTTGGTTGTCTTGCCTAGTACTCTTCGCCTTTGCTCACTTGGTGATTCCACCATATGGAGCCATGCTAAGAAGACACATGTGGTTAAAAAAACTACAGTCTATTCGTATCTCCTAATTTCAACGACCATTTCTCAGCCGTATAACAGGACAGGACGAACTGCAATGCAGTATACTCGTCCTTTAACAGTTAGTCGGATATCTGGCCAGTCAGCACAGAGACGACGCAAGTTGGCAGATGCCAAGTCAGCCTTCTTTATCCCAGCTGAGATTTCCTCGACAACTAGCACGTCCGACTTGATGTAGTTTTCCAAGCAAGTGAAGTGGCCAATACATACCACCACATCACTCCTTGTCATTAAGCTGGGAGTAGTTGTAGACTGCTCCTGCAGCATCACTATACATTAGACAGGTGAGAAACGCTTGCCAAACATAATCAGATTTCTTTTCAATGCGTTCAGGAGACTCTGCATTTTGTCAGCGTCTTCATCCAGCGTGACACTATCATCTGGATGCTCTAAACCAACCAGTTGGCCTCTGGGAAGTGGATTGATCCCTGTGAAGTCAGAGGTACCTGATGTTATGTCCATTAGCACGTCTATGACGTTCAATAGAAATGCGACACCGCTTATTATTATTTGTCCCTTGGGTTCCTAGGGGACATAGGGCTTCAGTAGCACATCTTCATTGCACTCTGTTCTCTGCAGTCTTTTGAACCTGGCTCCATGACTCCCCACAAGCTTTCATTTCTTCCTCAAATGACCTCCTCCATGTCACCTTTGGACTCCCAAATCGTCGTCTCCCCTTTAGATTCCACTCGAGAGCCTGGGGCGTGATGTCTCCGAATGGTTTTCTCAGTGTATGCCCAATCCAATCCATCTCCACTTTTTTCTGCATATCTGTTGGGTGTTAGGTTCTTAGTTAGTTCGTTCCCATAGTTCCTTATAGCTTATTCTTTCTGGTCATCTGATCTTCAGTATTGAGTGGGCGTAGGTGGCAGCTGTTGATGAGTGTCTGTCTGGAAATGCTTTTTGTAACGCGCCGAGTTTCCGAACCATCACATGGAAACATTGACTTGACGTTGGTGTTGAGAATCCGGATGTTCTTTATGCTGAGTGCAGTCGATCTCCACACTGATTTCAAAATAATGAAAGCCTATCTTGCTGTCTTTCCGATCCTGGTTTTGACATCCTCATCTGTGCCTGTGCCGCCTGTAGTTGAAGCGCTGCTGTCTAGGTAGATAGGTAGGTGAAAGCGATAACTTCCTTTAGGTTTATCTCGTTAATGTTTATTGGTGCTTGTTGTTGTTGGTTAGGTATCTTCATCACGTCTGTCTTCACTGTTCACTTGAAGTCCCGTTTTCACTGCCTCGCCCTTCTGTCAACTTGTTGGTTTTCGCCTGTAGATCTTCGAGTTTGTGTAATATTAGACATTAATCATCATCAGCGAAATCGAAATCTTCCAAGGTCTTTTCATCGGTCCAGCCAGCGTATGCCCATCTTCTCGCTCCCCACGGTTTGCTGCATGATCCAGTCGACCAAAATCAGGAAGATGATGGATGACAGTAGGCGGCAACCTTGTCTTACTCCTGTCTTCACTTCAAAGGCATCACTGAGCTTTCCTTTGTGAATCACTTTGCATGTGGCGTTTTCGTATAGCTGTTGAATGAGATCGAGGTTCGTGGCACTTCGTAGTGTTGGAGCAGTTACCAAATTACTTCTCGGTGGACGCTGTCGAAGGGACTTTTTCAAGTCGATGAAGTTGAGGTAGAGAGTTGACTGCTGTTCTATGCTGTGTTCTGTGATGATGCGTAGCGCTGCAATTCGATCTGCACATGATTTGTACTTCCTGAATCCAGCCAGCCTGTTCCGGTCGTAATTTTGAATCCAGCGCATCTTTTAGTCTCTCCAGGATGATTCGGCATAATACTTTGCTTCGGGTAGGCAGCAGCATGACTCCTCGCCAGTTCTTGCAAAGATTTAGGTCACTCTTTTGTAGGAGTTTGAAAAGGTAGCCCTTCTTCCAATCAACAGGTAAGTACCTTTCCTTCCTTCCTTGCGAACCTTGTACAATAGTGGTGTGAGCATGTCCGCTGTTGTCCCTGCGTCTGTTCTCAGTGCTTCTGGCGAGATTTCATCTGGTCCTGCTGCTTTCCCGTATTCCGGTAGCCTTATGGAGTTTAGGACTTCAACTTTCGTCGGAGGGCTTGTGTTCACTTGTAGTTCTGTGACGAAGTGCAGGTTGTGATGTGGGTCGATTCAAGAGCTTTTTGAAGTGGTCAACCCATCGTTTCCTCTGTTTCTCTTCTTTCGTAATTAGATTTCCTTCATCATCTTTTATTGGTTTCATCTGTGTTGATCTCTTCCCCTACTAGATAGTAACCTGGTTACTTTGATATAGTGTTGTCAGGTCTCTCCTACCAGCAGCCTGTTCTGCTTCACTTGCCAGTGTTTCGTAGAAGTATCTTTTGTCTTAGCGTGCACTCTCCTTCACTTCTTTGTCCAGTGTAGTGTTTTATAGGTTGTGTTCAGTCCCTCTTTCCGTTGTTCATCCCTGCACTGCACTGGTTCATCTTCTGCTTCACCATCTTCCTCTTCTTGCTCCATCAGTTCCATGTGTCCGTCGAGATCCATTCCCTGTCCTGTTTTTTCTTCCTTCCTAATACGGTATGCAGGTTTACTTCCGCATCTCTTTCAGAGAGTTCTAGTTATCTTCCATGGAGGTTCCTTCAGGGATGTTGCTCAATGCCTTCCATTTTGTCCTGATAGCTGACATGAAGATGTCCTTTGTAGTTTCGTCCTTCATTTTGTGTTCTGGGTGTTGAACTTGAACTGTGGTCTATCACCAGCTTTCGTGAAGGCTTTCAACTTGATTTGGAAGGTTCCTTGCACCAGATAGTGAGTAGTGTTATCCTACATCTCTTCTTCATCTTGTCCAGTAGGCTGCGTCTCCACCTTCCTCAGATTGAGATGAAATCTATCTGATTTTTATTGTGTCCTGGTATCTGGTGAAATCAGATCCATGTTGCTTTGTGAATATCTTTGTGTTCGCACACACTGCCTCTAATAACCAAATCGCTGAATGCGCAGAAACCTGCAAACAGTTCCCTATTCTCATTCATTTCACCGAGCGCTTCTCGACCCATGGTTAGTTCTCTTCCTGTGTTAACCGCTCCCAGTTCGGCATTCATGTCACCCCACCCATTAGAATGTTGATGTCGCCAACTGGGGGATGGGGTCTTGCCCAGTACTGATTGCAGTTGTCTGTAGAATTCCTCCTTCTCTTGATCTGCATTATTTGTGAGTACGTAGCGCAGCAGTGAATGATTGTGACTTTCCTTCCTTTTGAGTTGAATCCATCTCGCAGTCTTGATCGTGATCGTGATCGTGATCCTGCAGGAGGAGGTTTGTTTCCACTGCATGAGAGCTTTTGATGTTCCTGGGGACATGTGATAGCCACTGGGAAACTCAGTGTGCTCGTGGTTGTCGTCTGGATGAAAATATGGGAGTAGATTATTGACTCTGCAGTTGACAGTTTGTAGAGTCCACTTCCATTCCATCTTCAGATTCCTCACAGATTCTTAGCACTTCAATGTGATACCTTCTCATCTCTTTTGCAATGTGGACAGCCTTTCTAGGTTCATACATGGTGTGGACATTCCATGTCCCCATGTTTACTTTTGCTTTCATCGAGAGAAGAGAAGATACTTCGGTTAATTGACTTCGTGAAGTCTTTCACCGACTGGTGTCATTTCATCTCTCTGATTCCAGCGAGGAATAAGTTTGTTTCTATTTTTTGTAATTTCTTTGTGTTTCGAAGTTTTTGTAGCGATTGGATTGGTTATGCATGGTAGAGTAGGATTGGTAGCCGTATGTCCAACTTTCCCTCTTTATGCCGGCTTAGGACCGGTTAGTAATTAGTGAACTAGTTAACCAGGCGAGGTTAGAGGACACCGATAGCTGCTACCTTGACGTGGTGGTCGGGCTTGCATATCACAATGACCCAACGAGCTATGCTGGTGGAACGCTTGTTCCCTCGAGGTCCTACCATACCAGAAAGGTCTGTTGGGTAGTGGTTAGACGAAAAGCAGTTACCGTATAGTGTAAATTGCTACACTATGATGGGGGTCTGAGGGCGAAGTCGTACTGCTGCTAGCTGGATGGGGTGTGACAGCAGTAAGGTGTTTCCCTTGGATGACCAGCAGTGCCAGCTGATGCTGCCTTCTCAGTGGAAGGGGGGGTTAGAAAAGGTCGGCCCCAAAAATAACACACTCCACCACGCCCCACGGTCTGCCGGGCCGGCGGTGTTGGTTCACTTGTCGTTTCCTTTCGCTCATCCGGCCCCAAAAATACAAAAATTCAAAATAATCATACTCAAAAGGCTGGGTGTGACAGGCCTCAAGCAGATGTCCGATGGGCTCTGCGGTCACACAAATCTCTTTCAGGTACCTTAAGAAGAAATAGCCTTCCACGGTGTGGGCAGCCGGGAAGTGTCAACCGCCCTCACAACTCTGTCAGCACCCAAGTTTCTTCTGACTGCTATCCTCCTCCTCCATCATTACCTTCTAATCTTCCTTCACGTCTCTTAATTAATGATGCTGCATCATCTTCAATTTCTCCTACCTCTGCAGCCTTCGACAACGATCTGAGTCCACAGAACAGCATCCCTGGTCTCCTTAAACCACGCTCCAAATTACATATTGGAGCCTTCAATGTCCGCACCCTCCGTCAAATTGGCCAACAGGCTTCGTTGGCAAAGACTCTAGCAACTCGGGCATGGATGTGTGCTGTGTTTGTGAGACACGCATACAGGACCCAAGTGTGGTTATTCACCTGACCTCTCCTGACCAATCTGGTGAATCCAAAATTCACCCTTCGAGTTTCTGGAGATTCGATAGCTAGCTCTCGTGGTCTTGCAGGTGTAGGTATAGCATTAAGCACCAGGGCAGAAAACTCACTACTAGACTGGATCCCAGTTGATAGTCGCCTCTGCGCTATGAGGCTGAACGGCACAGTGAGAACTAAAAGGAATAGTGAGACTCGCCGTTGTCTCTTTGTAATCTCTGCTTACGCACCCACTGACTGTAGTTCGGATGAAGTGAAGGACGAGTTCTACCATAAACTGTCTAACCTCCTCTCGAAAGCCAAACGTTCGGACGTAGTGGTTGTTGCAGGTGACCTCAACGCACAGGTGGGTAGACTGAGTGAGGCAGAAAGGCACTTAGGTGGCACTTTCGGAATCCCAGCTGAACGTACAGATAACGGTGATCGCCTATTACAACTATGCTCAGATAACCGCCTATTTTTAGCCAGCACAAATTTCAGACATAAAGAAAGGCACTGTCTGACCTGGCGTCCACCGAGCTCGACTCAGCGATGGACACAGATAGACCACATTGCTATTAGTCATCGCTGGAGAGGATCGGTGGAAGACTGCCGCTCCTTCTGGAGTACGTGTTTGGACAGCGATCATGCGTTGGTCCGAGCACGTATATGCCTGCGTCTCAATGGACGTAGAAAAAATTTGGCAACAAAACCACTACGAGTTCTGCTGGACAACGAAAACACCAAAGCCGTGTTCAGTGAGAAGTTGGCTAGGCAGTTATCGGAACAAAAGACTGTCACTCATCCAGAAGAAGCTTGGTGCCATCTTCAGTCTACTGTAAAAGCAGCACTGGAGACTGTAGCCGACTCCAAGATAATGGCTAAAAAGAGCCAGTGGATATCAGCAGCTTCTTCCAAACTAATGGATGCACGTGAATGCATCCCTGCAGGCTCTGAGTACAATGAAGAGCGAGCGCAACTTAAAAATAACTGACGAAAAGTCTGCGCAACGATCGTGAACAGTGGTGGGCAGCAAAGGCTAAAGAGATGGAAAAGGCAGCGGCGATCGGTAACAGTAGACAGTTATTTAGACTTATTAAGGAGACTGGGGGGAAATGGTCAACAACAGTTAGTGAGGTTATAGCGGAGAAGGACGGATCGGCGATTCACTCGCAGGGAAGGCGACTGGGACGATGGGCAGAACACTTTGAGGAACAGTTTAACTGGCCTCCAGCCACCATTGCGCTGCCCGCTATCCAGTCGGACCCTGAATGGGACATAGAGACAGGTCCCCCAACACTAGAAGAAGTTGAGAAAGCGGTAGGTAGCCTGAAACGGGGAAGGGCAGCAGGACCAGACGGACTACCTGCTGAGGTATACAAGAATGGTGGTAGAGTTCTCTTAGTCAGGCTAACGGAAGTGTTAGCCAGTATATGGGAATCAAATACGATCCCCTCCGACTGGTCTAAGTCACTGATCATCCCAGTCTTCAAGAAAGGCGAGAAGTCCTCTTGTGATAACCACAGAGGAATCAGCCTGACAAACATAGTGTCTAAGATCCTAAGTTCTATAATTCTCCGACGCCTGAGTGGAGCTCGGGAACAGCAAGCCCGAGAAAACCAGGCAGGCTTTAGACCTGGCCGTGGATGTATCGACCAAATATTCACACTGCGCCAGGTCCTGGAACATAGGCATGCTTACAGACGCCCGACAATAGCTGTATTTCTCGACCTGAAGGCGGCATTTGACTCCGTTGATCGAGAAGTCTTATGGCAGTGTCTGTCACTGAAAGGCGTGCCTAAGTACATCACCTTATTGAAAGCTCTCTACTCGAACACTTGTGGGCATGTTAGAGCCTATGGTGAGTTGTCCAGGGAGCTATACTCATCAAGTGGTGTCCGTCAAGGATGCCCACTATCCCCATTCTTATTTAATTTTATCATAGATATTCTTATGGAGGTTTCCCTCTCGTCACCTAATTACAAAGACGTTGACCCATCACAGGTGAATTTTCCTTAGATCTAGAATATGCAGATGACATAGTCCTGTTAGGTGAAGACGCTGACAAGATGCAGAGTCTTCTGAACACTTTGAGTGGGAATTTGAGAATGTTTGGGATGCGATTTTCACCACCCAAATGCAAATTTTTGCTCCAGGACTGGTCTTCAGCGGTACCGCGGTTAACAATAGAGAGTGAAGTGGTTGAGTGTGTTGACCACTTCACTTACCTGGGAAGTAGGATCAACCCGGTGGGTTAGTTGCCGATGAGATTTCTGCACGGATACAAAAGGCTCGATTGGCTTTTGCCAATTTGCGCCACCTATGGCGCCGCCGTGATATTCGTTTGTCTATTAAGGGTCGCGTGTACTGCACAGCAGTCCGCTCTGTTCTACTGTATGGCTGTGAAACATGGCCATTGAAAGTGGAAGACAAAAAGGTTCAGGTGTTTGACCACCGTTGCCTTCGTAGTATAGGACGTATTCCGTGGTGTCACCATGTGAGTAATGCAGAAGTTAGGTGTAGAGTTTTAGGGAGAAGAGGTAAGTCAGTCGACGAGGTTGTGAACCTTCATCGACTGAGATGGTTGGGACACGTACTACGTATGCCTAGTCACCGATTGCCTCGTCACACAATGTTGGCTGAGGTGGGTTCAGGCTGGAAAAAGGCCCGAGGTGGCCAGACTAAAACATGGCACCAATGTATGAAGTCTCTGACTGTTGGTTTAAGCCATGTAGGACGATGCAGACTAGGTGGTTGGGGTCCACGGGACAAGAGGAACCAGTGGTTGGAGACCCTAGGTGATATGGCTCAGAACCGAAGTCAGTGGCGCAGATGTATACACACATTATCCTCATCTTAACAACGCTATACCGAATCTCACTATTTTGTCACTCCTCTTTCCTTTCTTCTCATACTTTATATTTCTTTTGACTGCATTCACTTATCTTCATCCTTCACCTCACTACCTTTTTACTTGATGTGCTGATATGAGGTGTGGCAACTCGGACCGTTACGCAGTAATGCCTGGTCCTATGTTGATAATGATGATGAGAGGACACCGCTGGTTATCGTTAATTCACATTCTCCATAAACCTTGACACGGCAGCGTGAGTTTGAGTAGAAAACTTCGACTAGCGTTGCACACTTGCTCTGTATTTTCTTCACAGTCAGACACTGCCACATTACCTCATGGTCGAGAGTCGAATCCCACCTCCAAGTCGAGAAATTTGGCAAGTATCGGCCACCGTTATGGGTAGCTGTCCCAGGACCTATTGGAAGGTGAGAACCCGATCAATGCACCTTCGTTCACGTCTGAAACCTACCTAGTTTTCTAGAGTTTGCTTTTCTCGAGCTCCAGTTAGGCATCAGATAACTATGGATCCTAGGATCTTTGACATGATATTAGTCAAACTAATTCCCCTATGGTTGTTACAAGACCTCTCCCTTCTTACAGACTTGGACGACTAGTGAAGTACACCAGTCTGACGGGACTACCTTGATTCCCTCCCATACACTACCTAGTACCTCCGTCACTCTAACCACCAATTTCCAACCCCCATCTTTGAAAACTTCAGGTGGCAAGCAATCAGGTTCGGCTGTTGTGCATCGTTTCGGGTTCAATATAGCTTTCTCAACTTCAAGGAGAGTTGGAGGACAGATATCTACTTCCCATTTTGGTTGAGAACGGATCCTCAGCTTCTGAAGCGTTGTTGTTTGTCGGTTGAACCTCGCTTCAGAGTTCGCCCAACATTTTAGCTATATATCCTTTGAGTTAAGTAGGGTACTATTTTATTCATTAATGACTCTTTTTTATTATCGTCTTTTTCATTACCCTAATTAGCCTAAATATTTTCCGCGTATTGCCTAATGCTGATGCCTTCTCCATCTCCATGATCAGGTCTGAATTGTGTTATGTGTGGGTCGTGGTCACAGACTGTAGATTATAAAGCATAGAATTGGTTTCAGTAGAGCATATGTATCTACTCGTTATCCTCATCTTAGTTGTCATACTGAACTCAGTATTTTCTTGTTCCTCTCCTCTTTTAATAATTTCTACCACTTCTGATCCTTTTTCCTTTATTTCTTTATCTTTCATCTCAGCGTTTTCTCGCTAAATGTGTTGATATGAGGCGTGGCTACTCGGATCGTTATGCAGTAATACCTTGTCCCATTTTTGTGATGTATGTCATCGTATGGTTAGCAGTATCGTCTGCGTACTCAAAACTGTGAAGTTTCTCATTTGGTTATGGATATGGGTTACTTAGCTTCCTTCTTCATAGATGTCTAAATAGTGTCACCGATGGCGTAGTTAATGAGGTGAATTACTGGTCTCTGTTACCCACCCAAGCAGCTTTCTTTTGAACCCAAACAGTTGGGACGCATTTTCGAATCCTCAGCTAACACTACCGTATTGGAACTTATCTGAGGTCCCTTAGTTGTTGATAAGATTTTTCCGACCCTGCATCCATCTGGCAAACCATTGGCTCATAATTAAAGATGGAAAGATGTTATCCTTCTTATCAGTCGTTTCTCACCGTAACTGAAGTTTTCAACCTTACAGGAAATAGATAGTAGTGGTATTGGGGATGTTACTGAGTAGTGTTGCTTCGGTCCTGGTACTCATTGTAGTAGTGACACCAACAAGATTCGTGTATGATGCCACAATGTTTCTGAATATGTGAATGTGAAACATACTTTCCAGATTGACTAATCGATATCTCACTCGCAGTGATCCACTTTGACCTTGTATCTACGTCCTTTAGATGTTTTATATTCATAGCCTAACATGTCTGTTTGCTTCCAATCTGCATGATTGTATGAACACGGCGTGTAGATGTTACACGTGGTCTTGGATTATTTGAGTCATGTGTCTCACTGAAACGTAACTTCGTAAGAGCAACTACTTTTCATGCTGAACACTATTGAAATAACTAGAAATTTCTTGCAATGAAGAATATCATAGTAAAATTAAAAATACAGTAAAAGTAGAATCGATAAAAATAGTATAGAAATTTTGTACATTTGAAAAGAGCAAAACAAATGATTGAGTACCAGGTTTGAGTTATTGGAGCTTTGTGGGATGATCAGGGAGTCAAAAATGTACTTTGAAATTAACATTGAAGTGGGATAGTTTCTTTAAAGGCTGATGTACTTTTTGGGTACACTGCAGCTGAGCAAGTGGTTCATCTTAGACTTTTAGTCTCCGGTCTCACCCACAAACCAATTTCAAAAGTTGCACTTCTGTGGTTTTCGGTCAGTCAGTCAATGTCAACATCGACCATGTCAGTACTGTTTAAAGGTTCAAGTAGCTGCACCTCACAACACTAAATCAATACACAAGGTAGCAAAATGAAAGAGAAATGGGCGAAAATGATCAAAAGTGATGGAAGTCATCAGTAAAGAAGGAAGGGAGGGCAAAATGAATGACGAAATGTGATATGACTATTGTTATGAAGATGATATATAGATGCATCTGAGCCATTTCATGTAGAGTCATTAACCGGTGATTTAAGTTCCCCTGTCTAACCCAGCCTGGGAGTTAACATCGCATTACATAACTCAAACTAACAGTCAGAGACATCATAAACTGACCACCTTCAACTCTTCATTTTAGTGTACATCCACTTCATCTAACATAGTGCATCTAGGTAAACGGTAACTGGACGTGTGTAGCACATATCCTAGCCAACTGAATCGATGAAGGTTGACTACGACTATGGTAAGTGTGTTTGACATTTGTCTCAAGACCATGGAGTCTGTGTACGTCAGTAGTCAAAAACTAAAGTTTCCCAACTTCCTTAGTTGAATCTTCCGCGTTCACCAATCTGATGGTCATAGAAGTATATTTGGGACGGAATAGTCACGACTACTTACCTTCGTGTTACCAGGATAACTTTTTAGGAGGGAAGTGATATGTGTTGACTTGAGTACCAGTAAGATGGCAACCTCGAGGTATCGGATTTAAGACATGCTACTATTCTATGAAGTTACTTGTAGTAATCTAATGTATGTGCAGGATTGCAGATCTGTTGATTAAAATCGATGATAAACACCATCCAGTTCACTTATAAATTAAAAAATGAACATCGTTATCTATCCTGGATTTTAAAAGAAAGCAGAAAATACGGTTTATATACTATCGTTTACAACAAACCATTATATATTTAGATATATTATTGGATTTTACATCATTCCATCCTGTATCAACTAAAGCAGGTTTAAGCTATGGTTTCATTGACCAAGTCAGGAGTTTGACTGATAATTTAGAAAACCAAAGTAAGGGTTTCAATCCTATCGAAGAGAAATTATCACTAGGAAACATTTTCCGATGCAAATTTAGAACATGCAACTAATGTGAAGAAAGCAAGATTTATTGGGTTCACAAATTTCAGTAGAACTTGTCAGCTGGACACGCTACATACTTGATTATATACGGTGCTGCACCCCAACCGATGTCTCAGTTTGCTGTATATTTATGTGTGTGTATCTCTGTTTTTCTGTGTTACTTATCGGTATCTATAACGTAGTATGTAGTGTATCCTGAAATTTATAAATTCACTAAGTCCTGCTTTATTCATATTCCTTGCTTTTTTCAAAGTACTACTTGATAATAAGCTCCCAGAATTTATTGAAAGGTGTTATAAAATCTCATGAGAAAGATATACTAACTGTTAGGGGTAATTGTAACGTAAGGGGATTTCAATGTCTGTGGTTTTGACATAAAAGTGGGAAACACCTGGGATTCTATTTTCTGTTCTTCACAAAGCCTGGATCGAAGTGCAGTCGTCAGCTATCGTACTACGTTGTAAAGGTAAGTTTAATATTCCTGTCTGGTCTCTGTGGTTTCACAGGAGTTGTTTTGGTTGACTTTACTGAAAATCGATCGTAATAGAACTTAACCGTTTTTCTCTAAATCCTGAATATCGTATCGGACGAAATGAAAATAAAATGCAACTCAGCCACACGCGCACTCGTGCAGTAGGCGATAGCCACGTTTGTTGTATAAGGACTACCTGGTTGTCCAGATGTTATTAGGTGGAGCTGGGTTTGAACACATGCTCTTTAAGCTTGCTACGTCCTTGTGTATTTTAGTCGGGGTTGAGGTTGAATTCTACTGGCATTCGACTATCGATCATTGCACTATGGGTTCATTACATCAACTTCAGCAAAGGCTGTTAAGTCGTATCGTAAATCGTCTTACATCGGATGTGCTGATAATTAAGCACACGAGTTCCTTATTTACAGGCGTTACACCTTGTTTTTTCTTAGTCTTGTTAGTTCTGTTTGTTTTCTCAAATTTTACTGTTACAAACTGTGGAAATCAAAAGAATGTCTATTTACAAAAGGTTTCATGTTCTTACTTGTTTGTTGAGTGTTTAAGTATTACTTCACCTATTTACAATCAGTTTGATAATCGTTGAATTATTTCAGATAAATCAGTATAAAAGCTGAAATTGGGTAGTGTGGTGTAATATAGTTCCTCCTTAGTTTGTTAAGTGGACGTAGTACACAATGAAGCCATTCTATCTGCTACTTTTCTTTGTAGAATAAATTGTGTCCCGAGTGATATGTTTAGCAAACGATATTTTCAAGGCGTCCTATATATGATGACTAGAATAACATGGAATTCTGAAGAACAGCATTTTGTGTATGACAAAAATAGAGTCACTAATGCTTAAGTTGGAAAGATGCTATAGCACCTGTAGACGCACTCAATAGGTAAGCACATTATAGGAACAGGTCACAAGATTGACCCCAAAACAGCCTTTAGACCATTTTATAAAAGCCATCAAGATCGTATACTTAGGTTCATTGAAGCCTTATCTATATGAAGGTTCAAACCCCTTTTGTGTATGAACTTGTGTACCGAAACAGTCCTTTTCCACTGATTTTGGAATTCACTCTATCCAAATCTTCTTCACACCAACACTTGTCTAGAAGGAATTGTATCTGAAAACTGTTTTGGGATTTGTCATTTTATGGTGACAATCGTGGAGAAAGATAATTACCATTTGCTTTTTAATAAAGTCATCAATCTCAACCTGTAACTTTATGGATCCATTTCAACTTTACTACTAAGATTGTTATAAGTAGTTAAATTTGACTTCGGAATTTATTGGAGTTATGAAAGTCGAGTTCCAGAATAATATGTTTCTTTGCGGTCAGTTGAGATCCACCACTATCTACACATTTTCGGGACAAGGAAGTTGCACTGGAGTCTTATTGTTGTCTTTTTTGTTCAGCTTCGAAAGTATTTCAAGAACCTGCTTCTGAAGTTAGGTAACTGTGTTCACATTCGTTGTAAATCATAAAACTAATGTTGTTTGCCAGTAAATTTAATTCCGACATGTAGACATAATTTTTTGGATGCTGATTACTAAAATAATAAATTCATGATCATTCTTTCGAAATCTGTTTCAGTCCATTTCGTATTGTCAGTGATTGTGGAGCAGCGTTTGCTATGGGGACAATCGGTGGTAGTTTAGTTCATTCCTATAAAGGCTACCGTAACGCCCCTTCGGGTTATACAAAGAAGCTAGTAAGCGCAATGGTCAACAGTCGTCAGCGTGCACCACTGGTGGGAGGAGCTTTTGCTATTTGGGGTGGGATGTTCACAGCAGTCGATTGCACACTAGTTTTCGCTCGTCAAAAAGAGGATCCATGGAATTCAATCACAAGTGGGGCAATAACTGGGGCTGTTTTAGCTATTCGTCATGGCCCAGCAGCTATGGTTGGTCAAGCTGTAGTTGGTGGTGTAATATTGGCAATTATTGAAGGTCTTGGAATTATGATGAATAGATTCGCTCCAATGCTCATGCGTAAGTGTAATTATTAAATTTTGAATGGATGTTTTAAATTCCTATTTTATAATTTTGTGAACTCAGACACCTGTGGTGTGCACCAAAGCACAGGAAAAGTGACAATGCCATGCTATGTGATGCACTTTTCAAGCAAATGAGCTTCGGAAAAGCAAATTGTCTTTTCCCATAAATTTTGGAACTAAACGTTCGGAAAGTTAGCTATCGATTGTGTTAAAAAAGCCATTATGAATAGTAATGGTATTTGTATCAAAATACTGTTGACCAACTTTGAAGCTTTTTTTTATAGTTATCTCGAAATCATCCATCACGTCGCAAATTTGCTTTCTGTGAAATGCATAGATGTATAAAATCTTGACCCTCAGGATGTTGTATTTTTGTATCAGTAGAGTCATTCACTTGTTTCTGCTGTCACTTTCTCTGCATTTTTCAGCTTGATTTTCGACCCTTAACAGTTTAACATTGTAATCGTTGCCTAATAGGCCTGTTCATTCTGCGACACTGCTGCAAAATATTCACTATTGTAAATCAGTATGCACAAATATGCATTGATTCTTTCACTTTATGAGGAATCGTTTTGAGAGAGGAAAAACTTCTTAAAACGTTGGATATTTCACTTGAAACTAATTATTCTGAAGAAGTAGGTTATTGAGAAACATCAGGCAACATGCTGTAGACTATAGATAATGAAGGGTTTTTGTAATGATGGGTACTGTTATAAAAGTGTTCTTCAAACTGGTATTTCTTGGTGCAGTGGATTCAGTTAGATTTTAGTTATCATCACTGCCACCAATCTTTAACGCGGATTGATGATGCATCATTGAACAAGTGAAGTTGCTTATTTTTAATAAACCCATTACTCAGTATACACAAATTCTTAGAGATTGTCAACCGTAAGCCAGTCCAACTGACAACATACAGCCCTATATGTGTAAGTCTTTCCCAACTCATTAGGTTTCAAGTGTATATTTAGCAGCTGTTGTTCTCACCTAAGCTGTACAACATCCCTGTAGATTCAGTCCTGTGTGATATCACTATAAAATCTGCTATGGAAGTTAGTTTATGTCTGTATTTCCTCGCTAGCTTTTAGCAGCGGCTTCACCCCATGGTCTTACATTTATTGACTGAGGTGCTTAATCCTTAAGTAAATAATCTTATTGCTTGTCATTCGATTTCAGTTTATGTTGTTTGACAAAAGGTTGATTTCGCTCATCATTCAATATCGGCTATTCCTTAAACATTGGTAGGGAAAATTAGCCCTGCAATAATCAGTAGCATGTGGTTAAGTAGCTTGATAATAACAATTCCGTTCTTATGTATTTAATTTTGTATGAGAGCTATTAGCTTGCGGATGCTACCAGTTCGGTAAATAGTGAAATAGTATGAGATTTTAGATGCTAATGTTCGTTTAGCGCCAATAAAGAACGTTTTACTGACTAACAATGATATACTTTTCTACCAAGAATAACTTCTTCAGGAAGTTATCCTTATCCGTGTAAACTGCATAGTACGCTGATTACATCGTTAGTGGTTTTAATTTGGACGAATATGTTTATTGGTGCCAGGTTTCGAATTATCGGTCTTTAGACTAGCAGCTAGGCCTTTTAGTAACCGAGCTACGATTATATATGTAATATTTTTACATTTCTACTGCATTTATTATAGGTGTGTTATTGTGAAACGTGCTATCTTAAGCCAGTGGGCTTTTAAAGAGGCTTGCACTTCTGTCTTTTTTTATTAGAACTCAAGTTACCATTCTAATCCCTGGGAATAAGTTCTTATAATTATCATTACTGTTCTCAATACAGCTTGATAGAATTGGTCTAGACAATTCAACGGTCGTCATTAGTTTCAAACATGCACAGGGTCTTGGAAACGACTTAGAACGTTGAGAAATCAAACTAAGTCATTTTGAAGGATTTTATTGATAGCACATACTCATTCTCATTAGTTTGTGAGTTTCCACGTTTCGAAGGATCTCGTGTGAGAACAAACACTTTCTTTGAGATTTCTGCTCACACAACCTTTCTTATTGCCAAAAATGTGTAGATTTCGATTTTTATTGGTCATCTACGTGATGAAATGAACAGGAGCTAGTTTTCAGATTTGTATTTATCATGGACTGACATCAGTTGGAGAACATTAGAAACCTGGGAGCACTGGACAGCTGTTTCGTCCTAGTGTAGGACTCCGTAGCAGTGCGCACCCATGACCCCACCTCGTCAGGGCTCGAACCCAAGACCTTCAGGTCCTGTGGCCTGCACGTTACCATTGATCCACTGGGTCGGAATGACAAGTATTTTCGCGGAATAATTATTCTTACGGGAAGCTGGTACACCTTTTTGTTATTTGTAATCTTATTTATGTGTATGTGGACAACTAGTTTACTCGCTTGCGGGTAAGCTTATTAACTGGACGGATGTTGAGATTTGCAGATACGGTAGATTACGGACGCCGAATGAAAGAAATACAACGATTGACAATTCGCTTAGATAACACAAGGAAGGAAGCAGCACTGAACTGAAAAATGTTTAGTTTAGTCGGAAGAATATGGAAATAGTGTTTGTATACGGTGTGAATGTCACTGAGGCAGATCGATAAAGTAGTATATTAAAAATGTAAAGACAATTGAAATGAAGAATATACACGAGGCGGAAAAAAGGTATGAACCAGATAAATTTGAATTTCTATCACGTAAATTCTATGAATTTGAGGCATAAACCATTCATTTTCAGGGATCTTACATCCCCAACACAAACTGTTTAAACCACCTAAATCCGATCAGGTGATTCGAACAAATTAGTTAAGCGATTTGTTTGTCATAAGCAAAGTTTACAGTCTGTCTTGACATATCTTCCAACCTTGTCTCGAGTGTATTCCACCAGAAAACAGGTATCTTTCAAATATAACGATTTAAAAATAGCTTTTATCACAATGTACAATTCAAAGAGTAAATAAATAATTCATCTCTAAGATTATTCATTACGTTGTTCATGTTTTTTATGGTTGGTTCAGCTAGTGTCAATTTGTAGTAGTGGAATGTATCTTCATTTCTTAGAAGCATCTAAATTACTGATGATAATTGAAAAGAATATTGTCATATCTTGACATCTAGTTTTCTACTCTCATATTATTCATTTCTTACAAAAATAACAAATGAACATTATCTGGAAAGATGCATTGACTTTCATTTTATTCTTTGCCCATGTATCTCATCAGTAGGAATATAAGAGATGGGAATTTCTACGGTTGGTTGTTTTCATTTCCATTCTCTTCTCCTATCTTAATTTGCCTTGTTTCTTTTGTTCAACTTGTAAAAATTCTTTTCAACTAATAATCAGTTGCTTCAACCAGGTTAGGTTACTGATTGTTTTTTTGCCTTTTTCATTTATTGCCTTGTTTCTTTCACTCTGTATAGGTGTGTGTGTGTGTGTGTGTTATCATGTTCATTTGACAGAAACTACTGCATAATTATTAGTATTATTATTATTATTGTGATGATGATGATGATGAGGAGGAGGATGTTCATCTGCCACTTAGACAACGACAAGTACATGATATTGTTCTTGGATGTTTTTTTGCATTCAAACAATACAACTCAGAAAAACTAAAGAAGACAGCTGTTAAAAGCGCTTTTGTTTTAGAAAGCAACACAAAGAGAATTCGACTAGAAGAAATATACTTCTGTTGTTAAAAATGTAGTTATGTTATTGTGCATAATTCTCATCAACTTCAATATACACAATATCTTGTCGATGATGGTGGTGTTATTTGTTAGTTGCTTACATTGGTCACCTTCGTGATTATATTTCATAGGAAAAAGAAAGAAGAAACAGATTTTATAATTCATTCTGTCAAACCTTATAGAATTTTACATCGTATGACTTTTTTGTAATGATGATTGTAGTATATTTGATTGGCTATTTGACTAATTTTATTAATTTCGTCAATCAAGGCATAATCTTAACTTTGTGTTTATTAATATTATTATTTGATTTTTAATGCATACATTTTTACAAGCTTGTAAGAAGATGAAGAAAGTTATTTTTCATTTTCAACCTTAAAAAAAGAGTATGTATGATTTACATACAATTTCAACTGTAATTTTCTGCTTTCAAAAAAGTGATCGGTGTGGTGGATCTTTTGACGCATAGTAGCAGATGATATAAAGGTAACGGCTTTTTGACTGTTTTCGTCAAGGCATTGACTAGCAAAATCAACGTAGAATCTTGCATACAAATGCATCGGCTTAAGCTGTTACATTTCACAATAGTACTCAAAGAACAGGTGAACAGAAAAAGACTGATATCAAAGTAGGCAAAGTTATGTAAGAGAATAAACAATCGAAAGATAAAGGTTAGAGTAGATATTCAAGCTTTAGGTGTCAATGAATGAACTACATCTACACCACTGCGACAGATTTTCAGCCATGTCACCAATAGTCGTCAACCACTTGATTCCTATCATCTCAGGGACCCCAGTCAAGCAGTCTTCGTCTCCTCCCTACGACTCAGGCCAACATTAAAAGACTTGTTAGACTGGTACCACCTCTTGGTCCAGTCATCCTGAATCCGCTTCCAACGAGAAAATATTGGAAATAAACTAAAAACATGTTGCAGCTGATATTTATCAAATGTTTTCTATGATAAGTGATTTCTTGAGTATTGCGTCTAGTTTCTAACCCCTTACGTAACTTAGCTCGATAGTTATAAATTAGTAAATTATCACTGCCTGTGAGTTGGAATAATCTAAGCAGAATTGATCGACATCATTGGTTGGATACATTCAAGTGTTACTTTTTTTCAAAATTCATTCAAACGATACAATTCTACACTCTTTTATTCCCCATATATTGAAATGATGAACTCAGTGGAAAATTCAGCTAAGACTCTGTTACCGAATTCATAAATTGGCATAAGACTTAAAAATACGCTTATAATTAGATACTACATGTACGGTTTTTCAACCGAAGTGATATTCATGCATGATAATAATTATACAAGAGGTGGCTCGACATTATATATATATATATATATATATATATATATATATATATATATATATATATATATATATATATATATATATATATATATATCATTTTATTTTGTAAATATGCCAGTTCGTAGTATTCGAAAATTTGGCTTCATATCGGTGCATCATAAAATATCTTGGATGCTTGCAATGAAAATGTTTATTTTCTTCTCAGATCTACCTGACAAGCGATCCAATTAGACTTCAGTGCCTTTAGTGCCTATTTTTAGGAATTCATGATTGACTGTATGTTTCAATTTTCTATTTTAGTGTTGATGACCATATATTTCTTTTGTATTCTAGAACCTCCACCTGAAGCTTTACCAGACCAACAAAATGATCAGTCATCAGGTCCAGGTAGCTCTGCTGGTACTGGTGTTAGTGGATTTTTCAATTTATTTGGTTCTAATACTTCACATCCATCTTCTGAATCGAATAGCACAGAATCTCATGGTGGAGTATCATCAAAATCTGCGTTTTTGTTACAATAAACTGACTATAAGTTTGCAGTACGATTTAACAGTAGTTTTTTTTTTTGTTTTACATACATCTCAGTCGTGCCTGTGTATATAAGAACATATTAGTGCATTCAATGAAACTAATCTTCATAGTTGTTCAGAATTTTCCTTCACTTTCATCTCGGTTATACAATTAGGCAGAGTTGTTCTTATTAAGTCATAATAAAGGAGGACTCATTTCTTTTGGTTTACCAAACTGTATTCAAAATGCTTCCAAAGTTTTCCTCTTTTTTAATTTAACCTTACTTGCCACTGTTTGTACCTAGTCTGTTGTCTCTGCTTCTACCTTTCTGCTAGGCTGGGTTATTTTTATTGAATAAATATGTTAGTATCATTTCTGTGTCGTTTTGATTTGATATTTGACTGTTCCATTAATTCTTCATTGTGAATGTTTCCATATTTTACTTTTCTACTTCTACTGAAGTTATATATTCTTTTTTGGTAGAACCGTAGAACGACAGTTATTTTATGAATTCTTGCTTTATTTTTTTTCTCCACTGACGGACTTCTGTAATTATTGGTTGATAATTTGTATCCTTTTTTCGTTGTGTTTTGTTCTCTGAGCTGGGTGGTTTAATCGTGAAGCTATCAACTTCAATCTGAAGTTGAAGTTAGTGCTGATGATGTTGTTTAGGAAGACAATAAAAGACTCCCGATTAAACCATTCAGCTCAGAGAACACAACACAACCAAGATCATCCACCTGAGTTACAAATATTCCCCGCCATTTCAAAAGCAAACCAGGGTAACACGCTCCGCGTTGCTTGGAGATGAGAGGAATTCTCTAAGGAGGCGAGTTCCAACTATTCTTTCTGTATGAGTGCCTACGTCAGTATGTTCTGCCGGAGAGGATTTGCATCCTTACCAGACATAGTGGTGCAGTATGGTCGTCGACTTGAAGATATGACCTGCTTACTTACAATCTGTCTGGAATATGTTTATTTTTGAACATTTTGTACATTTGGGGCTGCTAAAGGAAACGTAATATGCATAGCAATAGCAGTTTACTAGTCCCGTACAAGTTTATGCACTAGGCTATAAGTCATACCTATTAAGGGTTTGTTATATTATCCAGTCATCTAGAGTGTGGTTGGTAGGGTTGGGAGCTATGCGTGAGTCATAGTAGGAATCTGTCGTATAGGTTGTAACAGGATTTTTTCTTCCTCTTGTTCTATGTTAAGATAATTTCTCGGTACTTCTAACCTGTTGATGCTACTAGTGAAGTTTGCCAGCTAGCTGTTGTATTGATGTTGAAATTATCTGTAAGTTCACTGGTTTTACCATTCAATCTTCAGCCAGTGAGTTATGGGTTCAAACCTTGTTCTATCTACCGTGATTCTACCAAGCAGGAAGTCTCAGTAATTTTAATCCATTAGGTGTGACTGAATTCTGTATATATAGATGCTAGATCTGTAGCTCATTGGTTTAATCCGTTGACGTGCAACCAGTGGCTTTCGAGTTCAAACACTGTTCTACCTTCCAAGGTTGGAGCAGCCAAGTGGTATTGTTAAGCTTCACACGTAAGGTGTAACTCATTGCCTTCTCCCCGAAGGTGCAGAACACATAGGTTGCTGAGCGTATTTCAATACATAGATGCTGAGTTACATTTAGGTATTGAGAACTAACAAAGCACTTGGTAAGTGCATTGATTAATATGGTAATTCATTTCACTTCTTTGTGTTTGTACTAACCTTGCCCCTCATATTGCTGAATTGAAAGATAACGTGTGGTTAAGTGGTGTGCTTTTAATTGAAAAGAACAACATACTCTTGAGTCCTTTTACTGTGAAATGAGATGAAGTAAGGAATGTAAGCATAATTTTTTTTTATACGAGTATAGGTGTCATGGATTTTTTAAATTCTTGTTCTTCACTGTCTTCAATGAAAATCACCTAGTTGCAATGTTTCTTATAGCACATGTGATCTTGTAGTTTGTTCATTTCATTGATGACTGTGTTAATCACCATCTTTGTTAATTTACTGAAGAACTGGAGGTTAATTACTAATATTTTCTAGATAATTTTATCGCCTACCATCCATCGCTGCAAGAATTCATAAAGAGTGTATACTACACCTGTTTTGCCAACCCCATTGCTATCTTATGATAATCCATCGTTTCACATCTGTTAATGATAATATAGAGCTTTACTTAGTAGACTATTAATTAGATCTAATGTTAGGAGACTTTAAGATACGGCTTTTATAACTGTTGATCAGTTTCACTTTTAAAAGTATTTACACTGATATTTGTGATTAACATCAAAGTGTCATTTGAACAGAGATCACGGAAAGCGTATCTTAAACTGATGGGTACCTAGAATTATTCTTCTGTATCCTTTGTTGGTTTGATGACTTTGACTACTTAGTTGAATAATATTGTAAATCAAAAGAATTTCAGTTTATTATTGAAATAAGTCATTACTTTTACAAGCTGGTATTGATGAAAGCATCTGTGATAGAAAATGAATAAAAAGTCGTTGTTTAGATCTAATTTAGCTAGTGAAGTTTCCACACGTGTTATCTAGACTTTTATTCTCTCTCCTTATGTTGAAAATCTTGCTTTAGAATGTAACTTTAATTACTGAAGTCTATTGTAGTGTCCAGTCATTTCAAATACAGAATTACTATCATCTCACACTGACTGAATGACATAAAATATATGTGGATTACTCAGGTAACTCAAATTGTAAGAGAGCAGTTATTTCTAAAGTAAATTTTGATTTTCTTCAACAATTTCTGTTGTGTCATAAATATGACTCTTCAATGTCATATCAGCATGAAATCTCATTTGGAAACTAGATTTAAACAAACTTTATATTTCTGTTACTGCATGACATTCAAATATGTTTTCCTCGAAACTAATGTTAACCTTAAGATGACAGTTATGCTTATTTTCAAGTAGTTTTCATTGCAGTTAACATCAGTTGAAGAAAAAACTGAAAACATGGGAGCATTTGTTAGCTTTTTTGTCCAGGTTTTTTCAAGCATTTCAGCAATGTCATACCCATGACTCTTAGAGGGATCGAATCGAGGGCCGTCAGATTTTTTTTATGGTGAGCTTCTTTCTCATCGAGAGCCAAAATAAATTAAAAAATGACTTTTATTCTGACTTCAGGGTTCATTGATTAGTCAACCTTGATTAGTTCTTATATCGTACCATTCTACAAGACTATCGGCAAACACCTACTAAGGTGACTCTAAAACCACAAATTCCAAACAGAACTTGTGAGACTAAAGTAAGAACGGATTCTAGTTAGCAATACAAAGGAACAATTACATGATACCATGGACCACTTGATGGTGAAAAATGTCAACTAATTTATTTTCATTTTATCGACTGTCGTGTCGCATGTAAAAAACTTGTATACTCTGCGTTCAACTGTGACTTAAGTCGATAATCTCTAGTTTTGTGAAGCCCGAAATTAAAATAAGTAGCCTTCCATTGATTCAGAGTATCAGAATTCCCTTCTTTGATGTCAATTCTGCTGGTTATCATGAAAATTGACTTAAGAGCTTCTTGTTTAGGTGTATGCGAAGTGAGTAGTATAATACTTCCGGCTAAGTCATCACTTAAGTGATTCACGCTGATGTTTCCTGCTGCATACCAAAGACTGAATTCGTAAAAGTGGTTTCAATTTAATGTGTAACAGAATAGTCTAATCGTGCAAAAATTATTTTGCATTACCATATGTTACTTTATTGCGTCACACTAATTTAGATTTTGAGTAGACGTTTGGTTTGCATATTCTAGCGATGAAGATATTCGGGCATCGAATAGGGGGGCATTTCCCTACACTTCATGTCTATTATAATCCTGAGAACATAGATTTTAGAATGAAATGATACTTTCTGATTTCTTACCAACTGCGTACAGCCTAAAGTTCCTCACAAGGAATTCATAGATAGAGAGTATGCTTTTAATCAATCGCTAGAGAAATCAATGTTCGAAATCCAGTGATTATATTTAGATAGTGAGTTGAAGAAACATATTAGAGCAAGAATTACAAACCTTACTGAAAAACGATTCTTAATAACATCTGATCAGATAGATAACTTTACAGCTATGTGGTGAAAGGGTTAAATAAGTAGAAATATGAAAGAGGTTTGCTTACTAGAAAGCTTCAAAATAATTGTAATAAAGGTTTGTAGATAAGAGATGATTCACCCAAAGTATTGTTCAATTACCACAGTAAGGTGAAGTTAAAATGTATTTGCTTTTTGCGTTTAATGGTTAGGTGGAAAATATCCAACTAAACGAGTTTTCAAAAGTCTAGTGAACTCACCAGTTTTTCAGTAATGTAATAATTCCCATTGTAACATTAAGAGCAGGATGTTCAGCGAAAACATTTTCCTCAGCTAATTTATTGCCAAGCTGTACATTTGTATATATATATATAAAATATTATATTATATTTGAAAAATTGAATCCGATGGGGAAATTTCGACAATGAATAATACTACTACTTGTAGTGCACCTTCCTGGCACCAAAATATAACTAAGGCTAAAATAAATAGTTAAATTAAATTAACTAAATAAATCTCTAGCTTGCCTCCGGATGCTTAGGGTGTTTTAAGTTTTGTTTTAACGAGCATGCATCCGAGCAGGCTTGGACGCCATTTTTGCGCTCCATTGTGCTGATCACCACGCACGTACTCCGAGTCCCTAGTTCAGCCTTACAAGCCAGATAAGTTGATTAAACTTTTCCCCCACTCATTATTATTACATTTACTTTAATTAAATACATATCTCCTTCAAATACATTGCGTATCAGTTCTTTTGATTTGTGTTTTGTTATCAGTACTTACACGTTAGGTAAAGTACTGGTTAAGCAGGTACTAGAGCACATCAAGTTAAGTAGGGTTGATCAAACGTTACGGAATTGTAACACGCATCCCTACATACTAATGAGAATAATACCTATTATGTTAGTTAAGTTGTGAATGATAAAGTCAATCATATAATACTAGTAATAATAAGCACTTTATTGCAACAGTTTGGAATTCTTAGTATACACAGGGTCGTTCATAGAATGTGTATGACTCAGGGATGTAGTGAACAAATAAATGATTAAGTACTAGGATGAGACAAGCTGGTTAAAATAAAACATGTTTTTTTAAAAGATGAAGACGATTAAATGAAATTGCAGCGAAAACTATTCAAACTGAAGATAATAATAACGATGGATACGAAAGGGGATATGGTTGTGACTGAAGTAAAAACTGTCTGTATTACACTCCTTTCATATATACAAATCGGATTTCAGTCCATGAATAACACGAACCTCTGTTGTTTCCTTGTTGTTGAAATGCATCTGCCAACTTGCATCTCATGTGATGCCGGCGAGATATCCGACTATCTATTAAAGAATAAGTGATGGGATCAGTATGTCAGCAACGCTGAGGTCAGGTGAAGGGCACTCGGCAAGTCGATTCATGAGGTTGTGAACCTTAGTCGACTGAGGTAGCTTGGATATGTGTTGCGCATACTTAGGAGCTTCTTTCCTGAACTTCATTTATACATATGAAGACAAAATTAGCAGGAAATTGTTAATGTTGACAAAAATGTAACCATGCCTTCATAGTTGACAACGCATCCGCTGAATAATTGGTAGAATATATATTATTTGATAGCTAGTTTACAATTTTGTTGCGTCGGTCTGATGTTTAACACACAAGCAACTGTTTCCTACCATGTCATATACACACATATTAGTCAGTTGGTTAATATTTCCGGTATCTAATCATCTGACGTGTATGGGGTAGGGTGTACAGTTATCAACTGATTTGTATTAGACAGTAAGCATAGAATCTTGAGCAAATACAAGTGTTATCAGTTCAGTTTCGTGTTAACCTGATCTATCATCAAGTGAACATTGCCATATAAGTAGTCATTTGCTATGAAAGGAGAATATAGTTTGAAAATCTTGCCATAAAGGAAATGTACCATTTGTTTTCATCAGTCTTATACAGATAAATGATACAATTGGTGACCTATAACTTGCCGAAATCCTCTAAATTTTCTTTTTTACGAATGTTACACAGTTTATGAACTTTTTACTGGACCAGATTAGACTGAATTAATGAAAGCATATTTCTACAGTTTGCATTTTTGCTCAAATTTAGTTATCAAAAAGCCAGGGTCAGTAGTCAGCCTTTCACGGAAGAGTTCTAAAAACAAAAAAGGGTGTCAGTGTTATTCAGTAAGACTAATCTGCCTACTTTGCGACTATTAGACAAGATTACTGAAGGTGAAAAGTTAGATTTGTTCGAACACGAGTAAATCTTAGGCATCGTTTTTGTGTGCTGGAACCATTTATTAAGCAATAATAGGATAAGAAGTATGGTCCTTGGAATCTAACTTGATTGATGTGACTATGAAGTTACAACTTCTGGATTTAGGGGAAAATGTGTTATGCATACTGAACAACCTCAAATAATGACTCAATATTGGTAGGAATAAAAGCCATTTAATATAGGCCTAAGAATGAACAAATGAAGGTATACAAATCCATGAAATCGCTGATTTTTGGTTTGAGTTGTACGGGAAAGCACAAGTAAGTAAACTTTGATACATTGGATGATATCATTCAAAATCTATTACAATGGCTCCAATGCCTTCACCCTTCATCGTCGAAATTTTGAACCTCTTGTTACACTTCTCCTTGATTGGGTTAACATCTTTCCACTATTTAGCTTTTATCTGTATGCTTCTTTGAAGTGTGGTTATAAAACATTTACTGTTCGCTGTATGTATATACTTGCTGCAAAATTACAGACAAATGGACATTATTCTACCTTTTCTGTGTTATAAACATCCAGGCTAACACTTTGGATTTCAGTTTATTTTGGTGAGCTTTTATTGACATGGTGTGACTGAGATTATTCAGTATCTTAGCTTAAGTTGTTACAGGTGAAGTGTGCTTTCCTTTGTCTAACAACTTGATCTATACTGTTGCATACTCTGAGTAATCCACTTGAGAATAGTTTACTTCTTTAATGTAACCAACTAAAGCCAGATAATCAATCAATTTTCGATTAGAATTTTAAGCTGACCAAACATACGCTTTTGCCGAATTAGTGACTAGTGGCAGTTACAGGTCAGGTTCCCATAGCACAGTAATCTGTGAGAAACAAGCAAAGGCTATATGCACATGCATGATTTTTTTGAGAGTTACTAAGTTAATTCGATTCATCTGTAATGTATTGATCCATGTAATCTCCCATTATTTTACCGGATCAAATTCCAGCTCCAATGTAGATGCTTAGATACTGCCTGAATATTGACTATGTTGTAGTTAACTTGGTGTCTACTGGTGGAATCCACTGAAACGGATTTACCAACAGTGGTCGAACAATTCGATCCAGTATAACAACAGAAGATTACAAGTATCAATAAATGAAAACTGAAATCCACTGTACCAGAGAGGTAACTCTCGTGTCTCAGAGGCCTAGTAGATATCGCCTAAACGTTTGAAGCGTTGGGTACTTAGTTCGAATCCCAGCAAGAAGACTATCACTCACTAGGGTGCAGGTACATCCAAATGAAGGGTTCCAAATAAGACGAAAGGCTCATCCTGGATTTCGCCACTAGCCACCAAGTAGACTATATTCACTTTGCTAATTGGTATAAAATAATGAGTGAAAAAACCTCGCCTGGTTAACTGGTTCACTAGTTACTAGCCGTTCCTAAGC
Source organism: Heterobilharzia americana (assembly GCA_944470555.2). Lineage (NCBI taxonomy): Eukaryota > Metazoa > Platyhelminthes > Trematoda > Strigeidida > Schistosomatidae > Heterobilharzia > Heterobilharzia americana. The sequence goes on from OX104130.1 coordinate 33,148,253, forward strand.
CCGGGTAAAGAGGGAAGGTTGGGCATAGGGCTAGCAACCCTACCCCGTAAAACAAATCTAACCGCTACAGAAACTTCAAAGCACAAACGAAATATAAAAAATAAAAACAAAATTATTCCTCGCTGGAATCGGAGAGGCGAAATGACGCCAGTTGGTGAAAGCCTTCGGGAAGCCAATTGGCCGATGTGTCTTCTCTCCCTCGATGAAAGCGAAAGTAAACGTGGGGACATGGAATGTCCGCACGATGTTTGAACCCAGTAAGGCAGCCCAGATTGCAAAGGAGATGAGAAGGTATCACATCGAAGTGCTTGGAATTTGCGAAAGCAGATGGAATGGGAGTGGAGTCTCCAAACTGTCAACTGGAGAGTCAATAATCTACTCCGATATTGTCACCCAGACGACAACCACGAGCACACTGAGTTGTGGAGTGGCTATCATGATGTCCCCAAGAGCATCGAAAGCTCTCATGCAGTGGGAACCAATCTCCTCTTGCGGGATCATGACAGCAAGATTCAACTCAAAAGGAAAGAAGGTCACAATCATACAATGCTTCACTATGCACCTACAAATGATGCAGAGCAAGAGAAGGAGGAGGAATTCTACAGACAACTGCAATCAACACTGGACAAGACCACAACTCAGTTGGCGATATCAAAATTCTAATGGGCGGGGTGAAATGAATGCCAAACTGGGAGGGGACAACACAGGAAGAGAACTAATCATGGACCGAGTAGCGCTCAGTGAGGTGATGAACGAGAGTGAAGAATTGTTCGCAGAATTCTGCGCATTCAACGATTTGGTGATTGGAGTCAGGCAGTGTGTTCAAGCACAAGGATATTCACAAATCGGGCGACATGGATTTCACCAGATGGACACACTAAAAATCAGATCGACTTTATCTGAATGTGAAGAAAGTGGAAACGCAGTCTACTTGACACAAGGTGAAGAAGAGGAGCAGATGTAGGTTCACATCACTCACTATCTAGTGCAAGGAACCTTCCAAATCAAGTTGAAAGCCTCCAAGGAAGCAGGTGATAGACCACAGTTCAAGTACAACACTCGGAACAGAAACTGAAGGATGAAACTACAAAGGAGATCTTCAAGGCAGCCATCAAGACAAAATGGGAGATATCGAGGAAGATCCCTGAAGAAACCTGTGTGGAAGAACACTGGAAGTCTTTGAAAGCTATGTGGAAAGGAACCTGCATAACCGTGTTAGAAAGGAAGAAGAAAGAAGACAAGGAGTGGAATGGATCTCGACGGATACCTGGAAGCTGACAGAGGAGGGAGAGGAGGGTGGTGAAGCAGAAGATAAACCAGTGCATGGATGCTCAACGAGAAGAGGAACTGAGTGCAATGTATAAAACACTGGACAAAGAAGTGAAGAAGAGTGCACGGAAAGATAAAAGACACTTCTACGAAACACTGGCAAGTGAAGCAGAACAGGTTGCAGGTAGGAGAGACAGAGACCTGACAACATTGTATCGAATAACCAGGTTGCAATCTGGTAGTGAAGAGATCAACGCAGACGAAACCAATAAAAGATGATGACGGAAATTTAACTACGAAAGAAGAGAAACAGAGGAAACGATGGGCCGATCACTTCAAGAAGCTCTTGAATCGACCCACACCACCTGCACCTCGTCCAGAAATACCACCCGTAGCCCAGCCACAGAACTACAAGTGACCATAAATCCTCCAACAAAAGTGGAAGTCCTGAACGCCATAAAGCTACTGAAATGCGGGAAAGCAGCAGGACCAGACAGGATCCCGCCAGAAGCACTGAAAACAGACGCAGAGGTTGGATTGGTTATGCATGGTAGAGCAGGATTGGTAGCCGTATGTCCAACTTTCCCTCTTTATGCGAGCTTAGGACCGGTTAGTAGTTAGTGAACTAGTTAATTAGAGGAGGTTGAAGATATTTTTTATTTAATCCAGTTGTTAAGATGTTGGATCAAGTCTGACTACTTGTTTCTCTCTTTAGTCCAGATTAAAGTTGTGCCTTAATATATTCATACTTTTTAGTTAGGTCTTTATTTATGCATGAGCCAATCAGTTTTTTCTTAACTGTCTTAGCCAGATATGAAATGTTGAATAATGATTAGAAGTCAAAAGCTGACCATCACAGGAACGTTGGAGTTGTTAATTCTTTCTTCTATAGAGGAAACAACTTATCAAACTCTGTAGATCTTGGATTTTTTTATTTGGTAATATTAATATGGGAAAAAATGACATTTGAAGGTGGCCTGCTTAATTCTTGGGCTGCCAAAATACTTTCCACCGATTATATTCCATCATATTCTTCCTTTCCAGTTTGTTTCAACTTTTTAAATTCTTCTGAACGCATCATGTACTCTCACACGTTTTTAAAATGTCTCCGAACTTTCGTTTCTCAAACTATGAACAAAACAAAGGAAAAACGTTCCATCGGTTAGAAATGGATTTATAAACACTGGAAAATACACCAAATTACTATTCCTAGGATATTTGTATGAGATTATGAATTTCTGTGCTGCCTACCTTGCTAACTGAACTGCCAGCATGAAAACTGCACTCGACTTTGTGTTAATTTCCGAGTTGTCGAGAAGAGACATTAATGTAACACTGGCTGTGTATTTCATACATATGCCTCCTATGTTGTTACTGTTAACACTAACTATGCAGATTTGATAATTATTTCTTTTGAAAATATTGTACAGAAAGGGAATTTGTTGAAATATTGTATGCTGGAAATTCCATACTTTATCGTTCATACATGTTATTATTAAAAAAATGCATGAAAGGTAAGGGTACTTTGTGCTTCATCATGCGTAACATCTGATTTGAAAGAAACAATCATTTAAATTGGGATACAATGTTATTACGTAGCTAATGTAGTTCAGGTGATTGGTTTATCTGCTAAATAAAACTTATGTTGGCAAAAATATGGTGCACTAGATTAAGGGATCTCCTAAGGGGATACTTTAGCTTACTATGCTCTCATGGTAGCCATTTCAAACCCTCAAATTAAGCAGATGTCTGAAAAGCTGTTGGTCAAATGAGACTGCCTGTATATATTTTAGCAATATCAACGTTTAAAAAGACTAGTGAAATAAAACAGTAATTTTTATACAAAAGATGTAGTCGGGGTGACAACCATAACCTGCATTTCAGATTGAAGATGGGAAATTATGGCAAGTATCTAATAAATATTCGTTGATGATTGTAAAACTACTCTTCTATTCCCTCTAACAAAAATAATTGAAAGATTCTCGATGAACTAGTATGCTTATCTATTACTTTATGATTACGGTTGAGTTATGTCAATGTGTAGTGGGAATCAATTTATAATTCCCCAGTGACACTGTGAATAATTCTGTAGTTAAATGTCACCAATCAGTTAAGAAAGAAAAAGAAAATGTTCAGAGAATGGTGACTTCTTTCATTGACGTCATCTTTAAACCGTAAAACTGTACAGAAATGTCATCGTATCTTGATAAGAAATAGTAATATTTCATAAAATATTTAACGAAAATTCAGTTGTCGAAAATAATGATCACAACCTAACTTGTCAGAAATGAAACTGAATAATATGAATAGTAGTGTTAAGTAATAATAAATTTCAGTAAAGAAATTGAAAGTTACAATTTTCGGTTTGGATGGACATGAAATACAGAGTATATGTAATATGATAATAACATAGTAAATGGAATAAATTGTAAATGTTTGATGTTTTTACAGGTTACAGGTCAAATCAACGAACGTCTTAAATTTAAGCTTTTAACAAAAAGTCAATAGGATTTCTACAATTTAAAGTTCTAGACGTAGGCATTACACATGGTTTACACAATATATATATATATATATATATATATATATATATATATATATATATATATATATAACACTGTAATTAGTGTTTGAATTTACAAGGTGACCAGAACTTATCAAATATTCTAAAAGCTGACAAACACTAATCATAGCCGATGTACTGAGCGTCATTGTATAAATGATCTAATAAACATACCCTAAAGTGACTAGGATTAATAGTTTATCCTTGTTATTAAATCAATGCATTAGGCTGATAGAAGAAAGTCTGATTTCGGTAGAGGGAATTCAAAATATTTTCGATAATAAATTTTACTTAGATTGTAAATTGCTCAGAATTAAATTTATTGAAACCTAAAGGGTATATACATTAGGTTATCTTTGTTTTATATCGTTGGTAGTGTAGTTTTCATTAAATATTCTGTGTTTTATGATAATTTTCTTTTTAGGGTATAGTCCTTTTTGAAAATGTTGAAAAATTGGTGAATGTGTGTACAACTACAAATCAGTATAACTTCTTGTGCTGTCTACTAAACTCCATTACAGGATACTTGATATTTTAACCCTTTAGTATCTAAGTAGCTTACGCCGTTGGTTGTTCTGGCAGAATATCATAGTGTACTTCCACTTATATTTGTGAACAAATTAAGTTTCCAAGACCTTGTAATCTTATTATTGGCATACTTCTGCTATTGATCAGGAATGTTAAAACTACATCAGTTTAAGTGTCTGATCTTTATACAATAATACAATGTTGTCGTTCTCCAACTATACTGGTGACTACTTTCAGTACTTAAACTAGAGTAGGATATGACATTCTCCAAATTCATAGGGATTCTTTGTTAAACCCAACTGACGAATTTATCATTCAGTACTCCAATCAGACCTATTGCCTACCTTAGACTTTTATTTGTATTATGTGCATAATCAATATAAATCAACAAATCCTCACAAACCCCCAGATTGAATTAATCTAGTGCTCATTTGTGACTAGCTGGTTCGAGAGGTGATCACCGAAGTTCCAATGAAAAGTCGTGATTGGTGGGGGAAAACCTGGTGAACGTGAGGACAAATACTCAACGATGATATTAGGTGATGGTCACAATATATCGTGAACTGACAGAACTTGGAAATATGAACTATTAATTTCCGACTTAGTGGCTCAATGGTAACGTGCTGGCCACCTGAAGGTCCTGGGTTCGATCCCTGGTGAAATCGTGGTTGTGTCCTGCTGAGGAGTTGTATACTAGGACGAAACAGCTATCCGGTGTTCTCAGGTTTCCGATTTTCCTTTAAATAATGTCAGTCCGTGACGAATATCAATTTATAATCAATAGTATCGTAATATGGAAACAATAAAAAATTTATTGTAATAATATGTTTAGCTTTTGTCTTTATTTTCAAGTTTTTGAAAAATGATAGCTGATAAAAATGTATTGCAATTACTTCCTCCCTGCTGTAATTATGCAAAGAAATGTAAACAGGAAGTCAGTAAACAAGAAATTGACTACTTAAAGACACACCTTCATTACTAAAAGTGCTTGCCACAATATACTTAGTAAAATCTCCTACTTTGTAAATCCAAGTGTTACGCAGAACTTAACCTGTAAAATTTCAAGACAAGGTTTGAATAGTGTGTTAGATTTCTTCTCAGAATTACTAAATTATTATTGTTAACTTAAACGATTTTGCTTTGCATGTTCACCAAGTTTATTTTAATCTCTAGTTTATAAAAGAAAAAAGACTGATTGAGCGAAGAAATATATTCCTTTCCGATTAAGTCTTCATTTTGGGCTCTACACTAATTAATATATAGTTTTATAATTTGATTAAACTACCAATCATGTGGTGATGAGTTTGACTGACAGAAATTATGCATTAAAGACTATGCTGTTTCAGTATTCATCAAAGGAAATAAATTCAACTTCTTTCTGCTTGTATTCCTGAAGACAGAATCTACTGCAGATAAACGTTTATAAAATTGTAATATTTCCTAAAACGATTAGTTCATTTTTCTATTATTTTACTCATTTGATTATAAGAATGAAACTATGCATCTGATATTATTTCTAGTGGTATTACATACGATTATCATACCATAAAATTTTTCAACGCTAATTAAATACGCAGGACAAGTATTTTTTACCTTTCAGTATCTTTCCAGTCGATGTTTTATGTTTTTCTGAAAAATGTTACAATTAATCTCGAGTATATTTTAATGAAATTTTATATTCTTTTATAAAAGAATGAAACTTTATTTTTAAGAATCACTTTGTTAAAATAGATATTTTCTGAATTAAATTACTTCTTCAACCATGCAAGTAAAGTGAGAATTTCATCATCGTAGATCAGTGTTTTAGACGGTAAACTTTCAAATAACGCGAAAAATATTTGTAACTCTCCTTACCTACTAAAATTTGTGGAGCCAGAGTTATTCACCTTATGCAACAGATGTAGCTGTTAGCTAGGTAATAAAATCTTTACATGCCTTCTGATATATAATAGTATATTATTATTCCGTTGTTAGATTTTAGGCATTAATTGGCATGAAGCCCTATACAAACATTTGAGACATCTTGGGACTCATTAGATAGATTTACCAGTGACCTTCCAGAAAATCAGGTCCTCTGTGCGGATTCGAACTTAAGTCACTAGGTAATGAAGCTAAACGTCTTACCATTAAGTTGTTCAGGTTATATTTACTTAAAATTTAACATTTCTCGTTCAAAATTTCAATTGATCATTGATCAGAAATGTACTGTTGAAAATTTCTTTATACTCCTTGAAACCATTTATCTCCCCATACTGATTCAACCTCATTAAGTGTTGTTGCATTCTGGCTTACGAAGAAAGTGAGTATATTTACAGGCCCATATGTCAACCTTGATTTAGATTGTTGTGATGGTCTGACATTTATTAATAATCTTTTGACAGCTTAGTTTTAAAAACTATCACTATACATAAATAACAGAGAAATATTTAAAATAGTAGTCAGAAACATGATTCTCTAAATTATCTCCAATTTGTCAATGTCTGTTCATTACTAGTTTGCATCACTGCGATAAATGTCTTATAATTTGAAAATAAACTGAAAATTCTACTACATTTCAACTTGTTTCTGTTTTGATTGAAAGTAAATTTATGCTAACTATGTGTCATATCATGTGGTTCAAAAATCTTTAAGAGATTATCCACATTTGATTCTAATAAACTTGTTTAAATTCTGATCACTAGACATTTAAAGTGAAATATTGTCTATGTAAACAAAATATTTTGAAAAGTTTTCATAAAGTAAATATTCTTTATTTAAAGCTAAATAAACTTTACAAATGACAATGAATTTTATTCTTTGATTATAACAAGAGCTGAAATTAAGTTAACATGACTTTTAAACTTCCAGTTATGGTATGATAAAAATGAAATAAAATTCCAACTTATCACCTAGTCTATTCTCTAACTACTTCTATTTCTTCTACAACACGCTTATATCTTGATAATTTATAAATTACTTTTAATTGTAACACTTAAGCGTGTTTAAAGATAATGTTTCTGTAGGTTGGAATGCTAAGAAAAATAAACTTAATAAAAAAAAAATTAATGATAAATAAGTAATAGTTATAATAAATTTTGACATAAAATTACTGAAATAGTCATTTGAAAATCTTGCCTAGATAACTAGTTCATCGGTCCTAAGCCTGGATAAACAGGGAAGATTGGACGTACGGTCAGCAACCCTACCCCGTAAAACCAAACCATCCAAGAACCTATCACTCAATAAATATACAGAAGCAGAAAGTGGAGATGGATTGGACATACACTGAGAAGACCAACTGGAGACATCACGCAACACGCCAACCCTCGAGTGGAATCCAAAGGCATCTGAGCCAAGGGTGACATGGAGGAGATGATGTGAGAAAGAAATGAAAGCTTGTGGGGAGTTGTTGTACCAGGTCGAAAAGACTGAAGAGAACAGAGTGAAGTGGAGACGTGCTACTGAATCCCTATGTTCTATGAGAAACCCAAGGGAAAAATAATAATAATAGTCAGATTACCATACACGTTAAGACAACCGTTCAGTATCCAAGCCCCCACAGTCAAGGGGATACACAGTGTTTGATGTAAATGCTATTTATTTCGTGATGTAAACCAGAATTTTCTGTTATAGAGCAGCGTATAAAGATAGTAGAACATACAAAATTATTCAAATGTTATAGGAATTTCTGATTCTCTTGATATGGCTTTACTTCATATGTGAGATATTTTAAGCAAATTACAACAGAAACTAAGCATTAATTCTTCTATTTTGAAAAGTGAAGCTTCGATTATATAGTGGGAAAATTATGTTCATTGTTTCTTTCTTGACATTTATTAATCTATACTATTTGTGTTGAGTTCAAAAATATCTTAAAATTGCCTTTTTTTTAATGCTTGACATCGTAAATTCCTAATACCGACTGTTTTCTAAGTAAATCTTACGCTTGCTCTATTTGACCACCTTGTGAAATAAAATCATCTTAGCAGTATAATTTATACAAACTCTTGGTATTCAGTTTTACAGCTTTTTTTAATATAACGATTATTATTGTATAAAGGGAGTTAGTCAGCTAGATTCAGTTTGAACAAAGTAGAAACATCAATTGGTCTTATTATTCTTACTATGTTCATATTAACCACTGAAAATAAGTGTATCAAGATGTGCTTTATGTTAGCAAGAAGTCGGTAGAAGAAATTTTTAATCGCTAAGCATTTATTTTACAGTTGTATACATTCATTCAAATATAGGTGTCAGCTTAAAAAAAGTTTATTTATTTTACTTACTTTCCTAAGATTAAGTCATTTAAATCAATGCTGTAGTGCAATTGGCATAGATCTGAGCTGCATACTTTTTGGTATACATTATTCATATATTTTTTTATTCTCTGAAGAAGAAGCGATTTCCATGGAGTCGAAGAACATGAGAAGTGTATTTTTCTACCTCATTTAGATTTTTGACACTTTCACCATTTATTTGAACTGTTAGCAAACGGATAACTCAACATTTTAGTACATGACCAAGATATTATAGATTTGATGAATTGAATACATTTCTATTTAAAAGCTGTTTATCTTCACTATGAGACGATTGTTACACTGATTATAAGCCTGTTCATCTTTCACTCGAATGAGACTACCCTTCAAATGATTTATTATTATTATATTATTTTTCCCTTGGGTTTCTGATAGAACATAGGGATTCAGTAACACATCTCCACTTCACTCTGTTCTCTCTAGTCTTTTCGACCTGGTACAACAACTCCCCATAAGCTTTCATTTCTTTCTCACATCATCTCCTCCATGTCACCCTTGGCTCAGATGCTTTTGGATTCCACTCGAGGGTTGGCGTGTTGCGTGATGTCTCCAGTTGGTCTTCTCAGTGTATGTCCAATCCATCTCCACTTTCTGATTCTGCATATTTGTTGGGCGATGGGGTCTTGCTTCGTTGGTTCGTTGCCAAAATGCGTTTCTTGCTGCTTATTCTTATTATTCTGGCCATCTGATCTTCAGTATCGAGTGAGCCGTAGGTGGCAGCTGTTGATGAATGTCTGTGATTTGTTGGGAATGCCTTTCGTAATGCGCCAAGTCTCTCAACCATTACATGGAAGCACTGACTTGACTGACACTGGTGTTGAAAATCCAGATGTTGTTAACGCTTTATGCTGAGTACAGTGCAGTAGATCTGCAGACTGGATTCAGGATAATGAAGATCTGTCTCGCTTTTCCGATGTTGGCTTTGACGTCGTCATCTGTGCCGCCTGTAGTTGAAACGATGCTGCCCTGTCTAGGTAGGTGGGAGAGACTACTTCCTTTAGGTTTCTCCTATTGATGGTGACTTGTGTCTCTTGTTGTTGATGTTGTTGTTAGTTGGATATCTTCATCACCTCTATCTTCTCTACGTTGACTTGAGGGAAGTGCCATGTTTGCTGCCTCACCTGGCCTGGCCTCTTTTGTCAACTTGTTGGTTTTTGCCTGTAGATCTTCGAGTTTGTGCCGGAAGACATTAGACATAAATCGTCACTGGCGAGATCGAAATCTTCTTTTTGGAGTGTTTTCATCTGTCCAGCCAGTGTATGTCTATCTTCTCGCTCCTCACTGTTTGCTTGATGATGGAGTCGGCCACAATGAGGAAGATGATGGGTGATAGTAGGCGGTAGCCTTGTCTTGTCTTACTCCTGTTTTGTCTTCAAAGGCATTACTGAGCTTTCCATTGTGGATCTCTTCGTATGTGGCTTTTTCATATAGCTGCTGTTGAATGAGTCTGATAAAGATTTGTGGTGCTCCGTAGTGTTGGAGCAGTTGCCAAAATAATTTTCGGTTGACGCTGTCGAAGGCCTTTTCAAAGTCGATAAAGTTGAGGTGGAAAGTTAACTGCAAAAAGATCAGTTACGTAAGATGAAAATATTTAGGATCTTGATAGGTATTTAAAACCAAATAACAGTTAGTTTACACAACGCTTAATATTTTACTAACAAATGATTCAACCGAACAAACATGACTCGCTCTAAGTTTGAAATTCATCGTGGACTGACGTCAGTTGGAGGAAATTTGAGAGCGTAGCAGCATTAGACAGCTACTTCGTTTTAGTCTAACACTCCTCATAACTGTGCCCCGACGACCACACCAGGGATCAAACCCTGGACCTTCACGTTCCGTGACCAGCATGTTACCATTGAGTCACTTGGTTGGAGTCCAGTGGTCCATATTTCCTACTTTTTGATTAGTTTCGAGAGGTCATTCCCGAAGTTCCAATGACAAGTCGTGACCAGTGGAGTCAACCAAGTCGAATATGTGGACATTTACCCGATGACAATCTTGGGTTTAGGTCGCACTGTGTCATGAACTGACAGAAGTAGGAAATATTGACTATTGGATTCCGACCCAGTGACTCAATAGTAACATGCTGGACACGGAGCCTGTAGGTCCTAGGCTTGACCCCTGGTGGGGTTTGGGGTGCGCACTGCTGAGGAGTCCCATACTCGGACGGAACAGCTATCCAGTGCTCCTAGGTTTCCAATGTTCCTTCAGTTGAAGTCAGTCCATGATGAATTCCAACCTGAAATATAATTTACCGCAAGACAGTAGTAGCACCTTATTGTACGAAATATATCGACTGAAGGCTATCATCGTTGATACCATTCTTCTACGTGTTTAGTCATTGGATTGCTAAGACCAGTTTTAAATAACCAACGAGTGATACTTTTTTGCACCTGTTACATCCGTAACCGAATTAAATCATGTATCATGTTAATCGTAAGGTCACTTATGATGCCTAGTATATCTTTCAGTGTACATTATCAAGTATTGGACATCAAAAACTAAATTGATTGCTATAAAGTAACTCAGTTACACAAACACTACAACCAGAAAATCTCGAATTTACTTACGCACCGTTATCTTCAAAGCTAATTTTAAATCTCAGATAAATTTATTTCATTCATAACTTTTGAAGTTTTATTTTTCGCCAACTTCAGTCACGTATACCACCAAGACGTGTTTTTAGATCATTATTTTCATAAATTATGTGTGGTTCATTTAGTATACAGGTCATTGGACTGGTTCAAATGTGTCTGTGTGTGCCTCATCATTAATTAGATCCGATTAATATGAATAAGTTCGATTCATTTTTCTAGAGAAAAAAATAAACGACGAAACACCGAATAGTCAACAAGTAAACAGTGCACAATTTTAGTCAAGTCGGAAATAATTTATGACTAAGTGTTAGAAAATTAATCATTATGGTTATTATGATTATTATTGTTATTGGTGCCTGTATTTATTAGCCTGTCTACTTTTGACTTACTTAAAACAAGGATTTTGTCTATTCACGTTAGATTTTCTTACATTTACGTGCTTTGGAGGTGATCCCCCTCCCTATGCATCACTTTCGTGTGTTAAAGATGAAATCAGGGTGAGGTGAATGACAAAATGTAGTACAGAGATTAAGAATAGGATGACAATGGTAATAATAATAATAATAATAATGTAATGTCTTTGATGCCAATAATATTGATGAAGGAAGATAGTGGTAGTGAAGACGACAAAGACTGTGTCTGTTATCTTTGTTCTTGATGTATCCTGTGGTGATTTTACCTTGTTGAAAACATGTTTTTTAAAAAAATTTCTGAACAATTGCCAAGTTATAGAGTGTTACCTTTCTTGTCTTCATTCCTACAATAAAATTCAATTTAACAAGTTGGTTGAACAATAGTTGGCGGTTAATCATCAAGTAGTTGAAGGAGAGAAAAAAAAGCAAAATTAAAAAGGAATGAAGAATTTTGTAGTCATATAAAATGTTACAAGGCGGTTATATGAAAAATAATGTGCTTCTGTACACATACATATCTGATGAAGGGATAATAGTAAAATTATGTTCAGTTAACCTTTTTTTTCTTAATATTGAAGTAAATAATTTCTTTCACTCTTCTACTCTCACATCTCTATCACCATGAGACCTCATATAACACATAGTTATGTCATTTTTCAAGTCATATTTACACTTTTCTTCTGTATTTATATGTCCTATATTTATATAGAATAAGTAAATGTAAGTATGTGTCAGTGTCTCGTTTCACTGGATTGGATGATTCTTAGAAATAGAATTTCAGCCAAGAACATCATCAAAATACAATAGAATTAGAGAATGAAGGGTGGATTTGAAAGTAACTAGTAAAAAAAAAATTAAGGGAAAAATATAAAATTATAATCTTCAAGTATCACTAAATAAACATTCACTCCGATACGTAAAAAAAAAATTTTTTTCGTTCTACATAATTAGCATTTTTTTTTCAATGAAAGTAATGAATTTCTTCCTATATTTATTGTGGGAAGTTAGTTAGGGATATTTTCATTTGGACTTAAAGTGAAATTATTAATTGAAAATTGAACAGACGATATAATATGAAAGGTTTTACATGTCTAATACATATGTTGATTTTGACTTGGTCAAGTATTTTCCAGTGTTACTATGTGAATAGTACACTTTACTCATATCCATTGCATACATTTGGAAGAGCAGGATTATCTGGTGTATCAAAACAAACATTTTTAAGTCCATGGAATTCAAAATACGCTGAAAATCATAACGATTATACGAAAAAAATTATTTTAATAACGATTTGTTATTCAATGATCACGATACATCTGTGTCACCGTCATCATCATCATCATCATCCTTATCTCCATATTCGTTATTATCACCATCGGAATTAGCCCCTTCTGCTTCATCTTCATCACAATCGGCACATTCATCGACTTCATTACTTTTTGATGATAACTCATTAGACATGGATGATGGACATCTACCACTTACCGATACATTGGATCCAACAAGTTATTATGCCGACTGGCATCGCTTATTAAATGGCTATGGTAGTCAAAGATGTTATCCAATTCCTAAGAATATGTCACTGTGTCAAAATATTGGGTATGATGGCATGATATTACCGAATTATCTACAACATGAAGATCTTAAAGAAGCTGTGGAACAATCACAGGTATGGATCAGTTTAGCTCAAACTGAATGTCATCCAGATTTGAGAAAGTTCTTATGTGCTTTATACGCTCCAGTCTGTGTTGAAGGTCATCAAGAACACTTAATACACCCTTGTCAAAATTTATGCGAGGATGTTAGACGTAGTTGTCTACCGAAAATGTTACAGTTCGGATTTGGATGGCCAGACATTGTGAAGTGTTCAAGATTTCCAACTAGTGCAACTAGAATGTGTATACCTTTATCACAACAGAGAAGTGAGTGAAGTGTTTCTCTTATTCAATGTTTATATGCCATGCCTAATCCTCTACGACAAGTTATAGCCATTACTATCACGGTCGTTTAGTAGACTTCCCACTGAATCCAGTCTGAAGTAATGATGTAATGCTTGTGCCTGTGTATAGTATTTGTTGAAAAGGACTTAGCTTCCTTTCACTTTGAATTTGGTGTTTATAAAACATCTGCATTATCATTAGACATCGGTAGTTCATGGAAAAATTACAAAGCTCAACATACTTACCATTCCATACAGAAAAATGTGTCTCTGCGACTCCAAAATATTTCGCTTTGGTTTGAAAGATACTGGGATAAGCTTTATTGTCTTTTATAAACTAAACTGAAAGCATCAAATCACAAATGAATTAAAAATAGGAATCAATTACTGGTCACGAATTACTACGATTCTTATTTGAATTATTCATAGGAAGGTTTTAGCATTTATCGTAGTCCCACACTTTTCAGACAGTAAAATGCATCTTTCAACGTCTAAATATCATTTTTTAAAAGTAAATTTACATACATCAAAATATTTTATTTTGACTGTCTGAGATAGCCGTCGTTCGGTAGACTAGTATTCATACTGGATGATGATTGAAGGTGAAATGAAAATTTGGACCGCGGCCGAATTATTAAGAAAACCGGCTGCGGTTCAAATTTTAATTTTACCTACAATCATCACCCAGTATAAATACTAGTCTGCCAAACTACAGCTATCTCAGACAGTCAGAAATGATAATCAATATGAGGCTCCACATGGTAGTCGGGTAAAACCCTTGGTGACTGAAGTGGAATAAATTTTTTGCCAGCAACCGAACCTCATAGCTTAGTTGGTAGAGGATCGGGTGGGAAACCAAGTGGTCTTCGGTTCGAATCGGTTCCAGTCTAAATTTTCATTTCACCTTCAATCATCACCTACTCATGAGTAGACAAAACTGAGGGGTTTTTGAATTTAAAAATTCACAAATACTTATTGTCATTTCAAAGAAGATTAACTTTTTAAACTAGCTACTGTTGAACTAAGTTACCTTCAATATGAAAGTCAGTTTTTATCATTTTATCATTTTATCAGAAGATAAAACAGAATTAACATTCCGGATCTTATTTATTTCTTCATCTTACATAGGAGATTATGTGAGATGAAAATCTGTTCATTGTCATGTTTTAATGATACCAACTTTTATTAAAGTATAAACTGAAGTTATCGAAAGGTGGAGATAAGCTAATTTATATGGAGAAAAAATGAATTGCTACATAGGTGACAAAAGAGTAATGTTTTACAAAACTCATATTTATTGTATGCTGAAAATGTTCATTGAAGTAAACTGCATAGGTAAAAGTTATTTCATGAAAATTTTTCAAAGTAATGTATTTGAAATACGTCAACAGAGAAATAAGTCTATATACACTTTACAAGTCCTAATGTGAAACCAAAAACCCTAGTTTGCCTGTTAAAAATAGTAGAATTTTGCATAAGGTTAACAATGCAGTTAGGAAGAATATTTAAAGATAAAGGATGATTTGTCAGTTTACAATAATTTTGGCATTTTATTAAATACTTATCAAGACGTTATAATATGTTATTCAACTTATGATTAAATAATACAGAAGTAAACTGCTGGGCACTTGTTGTAACGAATAACTGGATTGTTTGTCATCATTCATAGACTTGAATACATTCGAACTTGTTTTGAAATATACTTACTTACGTGACCTGAAATAATTGCTTTTAAAAGAGCTGATCAAAACTTATTGATATGAAATATAATTTGTAGATTATAGCATAAAATTCAGTGTCACCTAACAGTGGAATCAGTGTTAAAGTATTATCCATTACCAGTCACAACCAAGTCAATTATAATTATAAATACTCAGGTAATATCGGGGCATCCGTATAAGAGCCCATATGCTAACAAATCTCGATCAATTTGATCCAGTATAGCAATAGAGTATTACAAGTACCAAGAAATAATAACAGTTTATATTTTATACCACACAGTGATACAGTATTTTCCGACAAAATCAATGTATCAAATAGATTAATATAATTATAGGATTCTGTTCTTTCATAGGGCCGAAAGTTAGCACTTATTTAGGTAGTGCATTTCAGTACATTTCATGGTTACTCTAGGGAAAGAATATTCCTGAATTCAGCTGATTGTTATTATTATTTGTCCCTTGGGTTCCTAGTGGGACATAGGGCTTCAGTAGCACGTCTCCAATGAGGTCTGTTCTCTGAAATCTTTTGAATCTGGCTCCACGATAGCTCATAAGCTCTCATTTCTTCTTCGCACGATCTCCATGTCACCCTCGGACGCCCAACTCATCACTTCCCTTCGGAGTTCCACTCCGGGGCCTGACGCGTGATGTCCCCAGTCATCCTTCCCAGTGCATGCCCAATCCATCTCCACTTCCTTCTACATATTTTTTGAGCGATAGGTTCTTGGTTGGTTCGTTACTTGGCCAGAGTTCCTTGTTGTTTATTCTTTCTGGTCATCTGATCTTCAGTAACGAGCTTAGACAGTTGTTGATGAATGTCTGTAGTTTGTTGAAAATGCCTTTCGTAACGCGCCAAGCCTCTCAACCATCACATGGAAGCACTGACTTGACTGACGTTGGTGTTGAAAATCTGGATCTTGTTCTTTATGCTGACAGCGGATGATCTTCACACTAGTTTCAGGCTAAAGAAGGTCTGTCTCGATTTTCCGATTCTGGCTTTGACGTCGTCATCTGTGCCGCCTGTAGCTGAAACGATACTGGCCTGCATAGGTAGGTGAAAGAGACTACTTGCTTAAGATTTCTCCCATTCATGGTGATTGGTGCTTGTTGTTGTTGATGCTGTTGTTGGTTCGGTATCTTCATCACTTCCGTCTTCGCTATATTCACTTGAAGTCCCGTCTTCTCTGCCTCCTCTGCCAACTCGTTAGTTTTCGCCTGTAGATCTTCAAGTTTGTGTGACATCAGGCACAAGTCATCGGCAAAATCCAGATCTTCTAGGTTCTTTTCATCGGTCCAGCGTATGCCCTCTTCTCGTTCCCCACTGTTTGCTGGATGATCCAGTCCACCACCATCAAGAAAATCATGCATGACTGTAGGCAACCTTGTTTCACTCCTGTCTTCACTTCGAAGGCATCACTGAGCTTCCCATTTTGAATTACTTGGCTGGTATGTGGTGTCTTCATATAGTTGTTGAATGGGGTTGATAAAGGTTTGTGGTATTTCGTAGTATTGAAGCAATTGCAAAATTACTTGTCGGTCGACGCTGTCAAAAGCCTTCACAAAGTCGATGAAGTTGAGGTGGAGAGAGAGAGAGAGTTGACTGGCATTGTACACTCTGTTCTATGATGATGCGTAGCGTAGCGTTGCAATTTGATGCGCAAATGACTTGTTCTTCCTGAAGTCAGCCAGCTTATTCCGGTCGTAGTTTTGAATCCAGAGCATCCTTTAGTCTCAGCAGTATGATGTGGCATAATATTTTGCTTGGGGTGGACAGGAGGAATTAAGCTGATAGGAAATAATATTTTGTGCACCACTAATGTGAGATAATTTTCTGGATTTTAAAATGTGACAAGTTATTGTTGGGATTGAAAATATTAACTAGTACGAAACCGTTATTGAATTCTTTATGGCAATTATATTCACATATTTAGTGATAAATAAGTAGTAAGTAATGTTGACATTAATTTGTAACCATAAAGGGTTAAATTATGAGGTGAGTTATTACCTACCTCTAGCTTTTTCTCGGTTCTAATTAATCAATAATTTATGAAGCAGTTACACCGAGACATTCTAGAAGAAGTTGCTGCCTCTAAAAGACCAAAGTCATCACGGAATGCTACTTTTTATGTTGAATGACACTAAATCAAGAACTAAAAGTCCCAAAAAAGCATAAAACCGTAGCTACGTATAGTATTGCAAAGGTATATTTGACATGAAGTCTGGGAGTTTTGTGAGGATTTATCGATTTCATGGTGGTATTCACCACAGAATGCTTTCAGTTGGAGGACCATTCAATGACAAAACAGATGATTAATGCTCCCAAATTTTTAATCGTTCTTCAAGTGATATCAGCTTGTAATGAACACCACTGTGAGCTTATTTATTAGTTTATTTGATTGAACATCATGAATTTGATTTTAAGTACAGTAATTAGACTTTACACAATTATGTTGAAACATCTATTCAGAGATTTCTAATTTTCAGCAGTCTGTTAATTGATATTACACTGTGATAAAAAGCAGATTAGGTTAAGGTCAAACTATCGAATTTTAAATATGAGTATCGGTTGAATTGATGCGTTCCACGTTATATTACTACTACTGCTAATAATAATAATAATAGGAACAATAAAGGTAGTACTACTACTAATAGTAATAATAATGAACATAGTTTTCTGATATTATCAAGCAAAACAACGTGAAGTCCCTGAAACAGTTCTAAATGCATCAGCTGGCAGTTGCTATAAAAATATTTAGCAGTAACATAATTGTTAAACAATTTTTAATTGATGATGTTTCGTTGCATATTAACTAGGTGAAGAGTACTTCAAATATTGGTTGACATAAAAGTATACACAAAATAATAACCTAATTATATGAATGATTACGTTGAATGTTTTCTTGAAGATAATATAATGTAGGTTAGCTCTTGCTGAGTATATCTGGTTCACTTATACCATCCACTTTTATTGTAAACACTACACAGAAACGTTAAAAAAACTAACCTGTAATGAAATGCGTTTTCCTACTGACCCATTTGATAAAATTCATGAAGGTGACTGATCTAAAAAAAACATGTTCAGTACTCAATACACCTATAAGATGGTGTTGTCATAGTGACACTAGTAGGGAAAAGAAGATAAAGTAAACTAAATTGACAATAATAAAATGTACTCCCTTCTCCTATTATGAAATACATAATCTTTAACTTTTGTTTTTATATGACTGTTATACAGCAAAAGAGCTTAGATGTAAACAGTTAACCATTTGCTTTTGGTGTTAGGATATTAGTTTTTAAAAATAATATTGATAAAGACTATGAAATTTCGATAGCTTATACTTCCCTACATCCCTTCAAATGTCATTGATTTGTCTAAACTTCTGTAATTCTTCAAGGTTTTTCATTAAGTTTTTTTTTCATTCAAATATCACTGAAACAGAGTTTGTTTGAGAACGTTTTACAATCACAATGAAAACAATTTGGTCTATAGATTAATCTGTGTATAGTAGTGGATGGCTTTTTCATACTTTCACGTCAAAAAGGCTATTTCAAAATTCTATTCCATTAAGACTTGTAAAGTATTAAATCATGCAGACGAAATAGACAGTATACTAAGTACTCAATTTATTTAAATTTACTGGAAAATATCTTATTGATATTTATAATATCAGTTTCTATAGTTTCAAGGGTTGTATTCTTGAAGTTTAACACTTTTGAGATCTTTTCTAGTCTTGTTAGCACAAGAACCGAAATCTTGTCATTAAGATTATTTTGTTTAGTACGATTAGAATAGCATCATTTGTGCTTCATATTTTGACAAGTTAAATATCACTTGAAATGGTCTACACTAAACAATTAAAGTGTTGCGTTCATAACATCTAAATAAAGTGTTCTTGTTTTAGCCATAAAGGAATCAAAGTGAAGGTGGAAAGTAAAAGGTTCTGGTACTTGTTTCTTTATAACTGGAATGTATATAACTGTGCATACCCTTGCATTTCCACTTGTTTTTAAATTGGATAATGAACACATTTCTACTGAAGCTATCTGATTTAAGTCAACTGGCAAGTATTTTTGAGTTATTTTCTTACTTCTTATCAATAAGCGCATGAAAACCCATTCTCAACTTAACTCATGGTACAGTTATCTTCCTTGTTATAAGATGGTTGATAATATTTACTATCATAGAGTTCCCCAGTAATATGAAATGGCCATCAGTTAGTTATAAGTTTCACTAGTGTTTTTTTTTAACCAGTCCATATTATTGATAAAGACTTAACTTTGGTTAATGAGGTTTTTTTATAAACCCGCCAACTTTAATATCTAGCCTTCTGCTCATGATATTTAGCTGCAAAATACTACCATTATTGTATCTTAGAGAACATGAACCTCCATCGTATGTCTGTATACTATTCAAATTTGGTATATTTAGCAATCTCAATATTTCTGACAATACTATTCTATGAATGTAACATTTAAGTAGTGATTTTGTAATAATCAATATAGAATTAAATAATATTTCTTTGTTTAGTTCACCTATATATCAATTTGCTTTCAGACTCTCTTTTTCTAGTCTGTTTCTTGTAAACTGAACTTATGTTCAACTATCGGTAGATAAATCAATAGATAATATAAATTGTACACATTCTCATTTCTTTCCAACTTGAATTATGCCTATATGTCTAAAAATTCATTGATTTGCTATGTTTTTTTCTCCTTTCATATTTTAATTTTTATCAAAAGTTTACAAACATTTTTATTTGAATCATTTCCATTAATAAACATGTAGTTATTTGTAAAATAATCTGAAATATACTTTATGGCAGGTGCATAATGTAATATATATTTCCATTGTTGTTTAAAGTTTCAAGGGATAAATGAAGAAACATTGAAAATGAAATCAACTCCATACTGATTCACTTATATAAATGACACTTATATTGTCATTAATTTTCAAGATTAATAGGATTCTGATCATATGATTTTTGTTGAGAATACACATTTCTCATTATTCTATATGGATAGATTAAAAAAAAAAGGGAAAAATTGACTAGATTATAGAATAACTATTAATATGAAGTAATTTGATGTAAATCACTAATAATTTTAACTGTTTTTCTCACTCCCCTGGATTCTTCTATATTGTGTTATTATGTATTGCTTACTAGCAAGTTTATATAAAATGTTGATTCATTTGTACATCTGCATAATGAATACACACTTGTATGCAATCATATTCAGTAACTGAATATCACAAAGTGAATCAGAAATATTATTTCGTTAGCTGTTAGACAGTAATATACACTAGAATGCCCAGTTCCTAATATTTTGTCGACATTATTTTAAAATATATTCTGGTTACTTAAGCCAAGTAAGTTCTTTTGAGAGACAGTAACGAATTTCTTGTTTTAATCATCAATTCTCATAGGAATCAGTTTCACTTCTTTCTTTGGGATGTGACCTTTAGGTTAAGCAATTCAACGCCAATTATGCCCGGAATTTTTCGTACATAATAAAGAGGTATTTACAAGAAAGTTTGATGTTTATAGACCAAGTGTTTATTTAGAATAACTAATGTCACATAAGAGAGTTAAAAACACATAATTGACCATTGTTATCAGAAGTGATATTACAAGTCAAATCGACAGGTACTTTCAATAATCACTACTGAAATTGTGGAGAGTATAGCTTATTACAGGTTCTTGAAACTGGTTCATTCACTTAGAAACTAGTTTCCTAAGAATATCATACAGCAGTTTGCGTTCAGTAGTCGCTTTAAAGCTTTCTTATCTCCTACGATAATTCTCAGTTAGACATAACATATGACTGGTTTGGAATGTAAATAAATAGCAAGTCTTCAAATATATCTCATCTGTTTGATGTAGGAGATATACTGACCTAAGTATGCTCAGCAAGAATGAACCATGCGTTCAAAGTTAATTTACTACATTTATTCGTTAGAATCATGATGCTTCGCAAATAACTAACTACATAAAATTTAGCGATTACCTTCAGGTTTGTGTACTTTGTAGTAACTTAGGTCCAGTTGTATGAGGAATATTTTATACCTAAATAAATGAAGCAGTTTTTTAAACACTCAGTCCACTAGTTGAAAGTCAAGTGATTAAAACAATAAATAGCAGTTCCGCATGTAATCAGTGATTCCATTCGTGAATCCTCAAAATCTAAGACTATTATTATTTGTGTGCTAATGAACACTTTTTACCAAGGAAATCAAACAACCCTCGAAAAGCCTTAAAAATATCGGTAAACTGTATGATGAACTCTTATCAACATTTCTGTCATCATCGCATCAGGTTTTCAGCATAACAGTTCACACTAAACATGTGACTAATGATAGTAGTTTTTGGTGTTCATTTAGAAAATCAAACAGGCCTATATAATCCGGAACACAGCGTTATGGAACGTACAAAAACGCCAATCGTATACTTTAAAAAGTTACTAACTATTTTGTTGTGTATGTGTAAAAATATATTAAACCGGGCTATAGTATTGGATTCGTTAGCTCATAACTTTGTTACAACTGGCTGTAATCCAGTACTGATTAACCCAGAGAAAAATGAATGACTATTAAAATAAAAAAAAGTGTTGACTCAAATGCACATCAGACAATAAATAGTGGATCAAGGCTAACAGTGAGTCGATAGACAACTAATGAATCTTCACAAATACAGAAGATCAATTTAGGATTCTCCAACTTGCATCATGTGTTGCGCCAGCTAGCGAGTTATCTGACTATCTATCAAACGACTAGTATACTGCTCTGCAGTTCGTTCTGTCCTTTTGTACGGCTGTGAGACATGGCCGTTAAAAGTAGAAAACACGAAGTAACTACACGGTTTTCATCATAGGTATCTTCATAGCGTTGCTCGTATTCGTTGGAACCACTGCGTGAGCATTCTTGTGGTCAGGCGAAAGGTACTTGGCAAGATAGACAAGTCGATTGATGAGGTTATGAACCGTAGTCGACTGAGACGTCTAAGACATGTACTGCGCATGCCAAGCCACTGCCTACTTTAAAGTGCTATGCTAGGGGAAGCCGGCTTAGTTTGGAAGAGGGTTCAGGGTGGCTGGACCAAGACGTGACACAAGTCGAAAAAACTTCTGTTTCTACCCTCTCTTCCTAACTTGTTTTTCTGCTCAATAAGTTATTTTTAAAAAATACCAACCTTATGTCGGTTTTTATGAAATCGAAATACACATACCTGATATTGAAATCCGTGAATTTTCATGAAAATAATCTGGTAATTACTTACTTAATTGTAAGTAATAATTAAGAAATGAACTCACAGATAAACGGTTATCTATGAACTTCTGATGGCCTTTCAAAACTAAGTATAAATAGGAGCAGAGTTAACACGGCTGTCGCTATATCATATTGATTTGACATGATTATGGTCAGTTGTGGCGCCAGGTTCAAAATATTGCATAGAAGAGTGTGCAATGGAGGCGTCCTTCTGAAGCCCTATGTCCCACTAGGAATCCAAGGGAAAAGTAATAATAATAATAGTGACATGATTACGGATAGTAAATTGTTGGAAAAATGTCATCTGTTAGGTCATATTATATCGTTGTGTTAGATATCAAATGAACTAAGCTCATATGGAATAGATCAATTTGAGTTCAAAAGTTTCTTTCACTATGACATTCGAAGTAAGCAGACAATATTTTACTGAAGATATTCGCTGTACATACTCAAACAAACATGTATCGTAAGATAAAACATCAAGTTGACAATCTGGTTACGAAGATACCAATTTTACAAAGACAGAGTGTTACTTTTGTACTACGTTTACCGGCTAATGTTAGCGCTGAGAATAGATAAAAATATATACCACAGCTTGGATATTTTTACATGAGTGCCAGCCATTTTTTTATCCCTAATATCCTAAATAAATTTTGAGGGCGTTGTGGGGATTTAGAAATATTTCAAGTTGTTATTCATCGTAGGCTGACATCAGTTGGAGGAACAAAGGGAATCTGGGAGCACTGGACAGCTGTTTTGTCCTAGTATGGGACTCTTCAGCAGCGTGCACGCACGACTCCGCTAGGGATCGAACCCAGGATCTTCAGGTTCCGTGGCCAGCACTTTACTGTTGAGCCACTAGGTCAGAATCCAATGGTCCATATTTCCAACTTCTGTTGGCTCACGATATAGCGCAGCCGCCATCCAATGTCATCATTGAGTAACTGTCCTCACTACCATCAGGCTTTGCCCCCATCGTGTTCGATCCCTGGCGGAGTTGTGTGTGCGCACTGCTGAAGAGTCGCATACTGGGATGAAACAGCTGTCCAGTGCTGCCAAGCTCCCAATGTTCCTCCAACTGGTGTCAGTCTACGATGACTAATAATTTGAAATCTTAAATAGCTGAATATATATGTAAAGTAGAATTTTTAAAACATTTTTCACCTTGGACTGGTTGACGACTGATATAGGTACACACTTTACGTAACGTAGTCATTATTGAAAGTGGGTGGTGGCTAGCAGTCGAATCCAAGACGCATCGACGTAGAAGCTGAGATACTATCAGAGATCAAGTGATTCGGTTCAAACTATTCAATAACAGGAAATTACAAGGTTTAATATCAACATAGTTGTTGTTACTATTTTTATTTATTGGCATCGTGAAATTTGATAAATTGTTAATAAGCAACCTAAAGTAGAATAACTAAGGTCTTAGAGAAATAAAAATTAACATATATTGACAATAGCTTAGTCAAATTTCGCAGACAAAATCCTATCCTACAAAGAATGTTAAATGTGTTTTTATCTGTTTATTGAATAAAGAGTAAATTTAAGGGACAATCGACCATTCTTTTGACTATTTCTAATCGTAGAGTGGACTCAAAATCTAACTCTTCAGAGTGAACTCAGTAATTCATGTTTAAAGGTGGTCCTTAGTTACAGCTGATCAGAAATACTTGAAAAGGTAGAAGAAGAAGTGGGTATAGGCTTTGATATTAAGCCATACGTTTTAGTAATCTTATTCCTAAAGTTGAACAAAATGAATTAAAATTGTTTAAGTATTCCACTTCAGTTAGATCTATAAACATTTGCATCAAATTAACACTTCGGTAAGAATAGTTCACTTATCATTTTCACAACTATTTAATCGGTTTTTTAACTGAGACTATAGATATTTCATCTTCAAACTCCGACTTGTAATTAAATGAACTCAGAAGACCGATGGATAATCATGTTTATGCTATAAGAGGAACCTGTGAAAGCCAACGATTAGTGAAGGAAAGTCATCTTCACAATTCAGTCCTTAAATAAAACAAAATAAAAATTTATAGAAAGTCAGGACTGTATGATTTAGTTATATCATTCCAGAATAGAAAAAACTGGGGGTTAACAGGGTCATTCCATATGTCACTTAAAAAAGAAACATAAGTGATATGCTGGAATGGTCAATGCAGCTAATCAGAAGGAAGCAAGGCCAAAGAGAATTTAAATGTTTGGGAACAGGGGTGAAAGCAGAGACTTGATTTTCAATGTAAACGAGTGAAAAACTTTTCATGACAATGAAATACTAACCTCCATAAGATATACTCCATTATCCTACCACGATTCGCCAAGACCTAGATAATAATTATTTGTGTATTGTTGAAGACAATAAGTGGAAGAATTACATCCTTACTAAATTTACTTTATTGCTTCTAGTATGTAGGCAACGTAATGGTTTTAATGCAACTTAAAGTCAATTTGGTAAGGAAAATTTGGGTCGTAGTACCGTATGATACCCACCAAAGTCTTCATTTGTTATATGTCAAATATAATTTCACCTCACAAAATGGACTCAGTTGTAAAGGAATAATTATGGGTCACTGAAGAAAAAAAGCCTATTAAAATAAATTCGAAGGATACAGACTGTCCCCTCTGATTTCCTCATGGCCGGTGAACTTAATTTTTAACTGTTACTTCATATCTTGTAGACTTTGAAATGAACAATATGAGGCAGACTATTTTTAAAAGACTTAAAAAGTTATCTTACTGTTTGACATTAATTTAACCTTTTTGAGCAGACCGCCTTTCTGAGAGGGTAAGTTAAACAAAAATAGCATGCTTATTATTAAAAAAATGAATAGAACTAAAGATTACCATCCATGAAATCATAGCTTAGTTTTTCACTTACACCTTCAGGAATTGAGAAAAAGGAAAGGAGAAAAAGGGAAATTTATTGAGGCAAAGGGAAATACTTTTAACTTGTCTAGTAATATAAGACGGCCTGTTTAAATTTTGGGCTACCAAAAACTTTTCACCGATTATATTCCATCATATTCTTCCTTTCCAGTTTGTTTCAACTTTTTTTAAATTTCTTCTGAACGCATCATGTACTCTCACACGTTTTTAAAATGTTTCCGAACTTTCGTTTCTCAAACTATGAACAAAACAAAAGAAAAACGTTCCATCGGTTAGAAATGGATTTATAAACACTCAAAAAATACACCAAATTACTATTCCTAGGATATTTGTATGAGATTATGAATTTCTGTGCTGCCTACCTTGCTAACTGAACTGCCAGCATGAAAACTGCATTCGATTTTGTGTTAATTTCCGAGTCGTCGAGAAGAGACATTAATGTAACACTGGCTGTGTATTTCATACATATGCCTCCTATGTTGTTACTGTTAACACTAACTATGCAGATTGATAATTATTTCTTTTGAAAATATTGTACAGAAAGGGAATTTGTTGAAATAGTGTATGCTGGAAATCCCATACTGTATCATTAATCCATGTTGTTTAGAATAAGGCGATTATTATTATTATTATTATTACTGTTCAGTGAATGCCAGGAAGCATTCTGTAGTACAGAAAAGACAAGTTTATTCATTAAATCCTTTAAAATCAGTCTAAAAATTTCACATTCCACTTTAAAACTAAGCTTAATCAAATTGTACATCAATCAATCATTTCATATCATCAATTACACGCTAAAATTTCTAATGTTAACAGAAATTTGTCGATCATGTTGTGACAAAGAATACACCCAAGTTGAATAGATAGTTACTGAAAACTATGACAACCAATAAAGGTATATCTTAGATTTGTACTATCTAATTTACGAATCAGTGAAATTTCTCACTTTACTAAAATGACACATCTGTAGTTAGTTAATTAAAACATAACTGATAGTTAGGAATAAAGCTGAAAAGATACATTTATGTATCTTGTTAAATTGTCAGTTTATTTAACTATATCTAGAAAAGTCCCACTATGATTAAAGATTTCATCAACTGAAACGTAACTATGGTTTCATTGGTACGGATATCATTCAGTTTACGTCTACTATTCAACGACCATACAATTCAATGACTTCAATTTACCAGATTATCTTATAAGACTAAATAAAACCTAATTATCTTTCTATTGCGAATGTTACCGAATCTTTCTCCCACTTGTTATACACGTATTGATAACGAAGTTTTTATGCCTACTATATTATTCGGATTTCTAAACTGATCTGTTTTAGAGTATAGTTGTAATATGGTTTACTCCATGTAAACGTTCATGACACTTTTATTGTGCTTTGCTCTACACAGGACAACTTAAGTTTAACCCTTGTAATATAGGAATTTACTCTCATTAAGTATTAGCTTCTTGGTTTCTTCAGTAGTATATAAAAGTCGTTACACTATAAACCGACGAGATATCAATTCAATAAAGCCTCTGTATTTAAATTGTTTCACAGAATATGAAATTGTTTCCTACAAATCTCAATAATTTTTCTTCTAAAGGCTGAATGAAGAGTATTCAAGAAAGATAAGGGAATGTAATCACTGAAGGAAGTTCATCGATTGACAGTGGGTAGTATTGACTTTTTACTGCTCGAAAGTATGCTGTCTTCTTTCAGCAACTTAAAAAAACATATAGGTTCTTTTGAATTTAATTACGCAACACTTACGAAAAGATCAGTGTGCATATAAGTATAAATATACCTTTGGTAACGAATAACCCTCGGATTGCTACCTGCTAACCCATAACTATGGAGTGATTTTAACATGGATAAATTGAGTTAGCAAAAGATCTGAGTGAAATGAATTCAAAAGGTGTTTTGTTGGTGAGCTGTGCTGGTAGAGAGAATAGGAATGCATCTTCAGTCCACTAACAGAACACTTTGTTAATTCAGGTAACTCAGCTACTTTTCAGAATTGGCAAAAATCTCTTACAAGATTTGATCAAGCCTTTCAAAAGAAATGCGATCAATGAATTTAGGCACTGCTGAAGCACTGGCCATTCGGAAGTTCAGACCAGCACTGTCTGTCCAAAAAAGATGAGTAAACTTAGGGTATTCTTCTTATGCTAGTAATAAGAGCAACTAAATTCGTTACAAAAAGTAAGATTATTTTTTTTCAACTATTTGTCAGGAAATCATATTACCTTAAAGTACACTTAAGGCTTTAGCAGAAAATTTTGAAATTCAGTCAAAATGCACTCAGAAATCACATACCCGTTTGTGTAGTAGGCAGTGAACCACACCTATCTGTGTAAAGCTTAATGATACTATGTAGTTGTTCAGACTTCTATAAGCGGAGTAGGGTTCGAACTCGCAACGTACAGGCTGAAAATTAAATGCCTTAACCGATGAGCTGCAGTTTCACAACAGAAAATATACTATACTTTAGCACAGAACTAACCAGTGACGTTATATACATATAATGTCTCTAAATTCGGTAGAACTAGTGCAAAGGTAGGTGTATGAATGCTATGAAGCACCAAATTCATGTTTTCAATAGGGTTTTCGTGGGAAATGAGGATGTCATTGACCTCCAAAACCAATCTTCGATTATGACACCTAAGTTTTTTTGCATGGTCATGTTTATGTCTGATGTTCTCAAATGATCTATATATAAATATTAATGTATTAAAAGTAGATTTCACATTTTTACTGTTTGATGATAGCAGCTACTGTTGAAGCACAATTTTTCTTCAAATCGTCGATTCTTTCCAGAACTGAATATATTTTCGACGATTACATCGGATACTGATATATCGGGATGAACATTTACCAACAGCGGGATTCAGGATGCGCGTTTTGTCATCTTTATAATGATAGTTTTATATTTAGCTTATTCTGAACCATGTTTTTGTTTACAGTACAGAACTCAGCATGTGGCATTACAGAATCTACTCCTTATACACCTAGTAGCGCATGGCTTCTAAACCGCGTTATTTTCAGAACTGCATAAATGCTTAGAAGTTATTGCAGAGAATTCTGTTATGAATAAATGTTTTTCAAATTATTCAAGGACATTCGGAAAAAGTAATGAATCCTTTGTCAATTTGGAACTATCTAAATCAAAGGAGTTGACACATTCTTTTTGTATGTCACGAAGACGTTTGGATTATTATTTTTTTCCCTTGGGTACATAGTGGAACATAGGGCTTCAGCAGCACGTCTCCATTGCACCCCCTTCTCTGCAATCTTTCGGTCCTCGCACCACAACTTCCAATAAGCTTTCATTTCTTCCTCACATGATCTCCTACATGTCACCCTCAGCTGGGAGACCCAGCTCGTCGTCTACCCTTTGGATCCCACTCGAATGCCTGTCGCGTGATGTCCCCAGTCAGCCTTCTCAGTGTATGCCCAATCCAATCCATCTCATCTCCACTTTCTGCTTCTGCATATTTGTTGAGTGATAGGTTCTTGGTTGGTTCGTTTCAGGCCAGCCAACCAGCCAGCCAGAGTTCCTTGCTGCTTATTCTTCCTCGCCTTCACATCTCATCTTCAGTATCGAGTGATTGTAGGTGGCAGCTGTTGATGAATATCTGCAGTTTATTGCAAGTGCTTTTCGTAACACACCAAGTCTCTCAACCATCATCACATGGAAGCACTGACTTATTTGACTGACATTGATGTTGAAAATGCGGATGTTGTTGACGCTTTATGCTGAGTACAGTGCAGTAGTAGATCTCCACACTGATTATTTCAGATGAATAATAGCCTGTCTTGCTGTCTTTCCAATCCTGGTTTTGACATCGTCATGTGTGCCTGTGCCACCCACCACCTGTAGTTGAAACGATGCTGGCCTGCATAGGTAGGTGAAAGAGACTACTTGCTTAAGATTTCTGCCGTTCATGGTGATTGGTGCTTGTTGTTGTTGTTGATGCTGTTGTTGGTTCGGTATCTTCATCACCTTCGTGTTTTCCGCGTTGACTTGAGGGAAGTGGTGTTTTGGCTACCTGACCTGTGATGTGAACCTGTTAGTTTTCACCTGTAGATTTTCGAGTTTGTGCCACGAGACATTAGACATAAATCATTATCGGAGAAATCGAAATCTTCTGGGATCTTTTTATCGGTCCATCCATCCTACGCCCATCTTCTTGCTCCTTATGGTTTGCTGCATGACGAGTTCTATCTACAACAGTGATGTCTCAGAGTTACTCACTTGCACCATCTTAGGTAGGTGGCTAAATTGATTGATATTTTCTAAGAAGAATTCATCAGATTTAAGAAAGCAGATAATGCATACTGTATTTTCGAATTGCATAATAATAGAGAATATTTAATCAAACAATATATTCTCAAAATATCCACAGTGTTCTTTGTATACCTAAGACTGGGTTATAAAATAAAATGACTTCTCAGGTTTCCATAGCAAGTGCTAAATAATGAAAAAAAGGTGAAAGCTGAAGAGCTGTGGAATCAAACCATGAAACTACCTTATCACCTTAAATCTAATTTTTACTGAAGGTTCCCTCCAGTCTTTATCAGTCTGCACATACAACTCTCATACACTAAGTAATTTTCATTCAAGTGAAACTGTCTAATTATGGGTTCATTGCGACTTGCATAGATATGACAACGGCAATTAATTTCTTACAAATGTATGATCATTATTCATTGAAAAGTAATTTAAATAATCTTCCCCACTTAGTTTAATTAGAGATAAGCATACATTTACAAGTAGAATAAAAAGAATTTGAAGCTATGGGTTCTGAGGTAACCAGTTCAGTCATTTTTTATTCTCCAAGATGCAAGATAATAAAGTACAATTAAAGTTTATTACATTCATAAATTTATGCATTGCTGGCTTTCTCAAAATGTGTAATTAGTGTGTGTCTACGTGAATACGTTATGTGTGTTATGTGAAATTTACAAGTGTTAAGCAGTATATTCTTTATCTTAGTTCCATGTGGATAAAGAAAGCAACAAAAACAACGCATTCCAAAAGGCTTTTATGCACATTTTATTCATTTATTTCAGATAATAAAATCATCCCAATTTCACTACATGAAGTACTTGTAGTGGGAAGTTTTCTCAAGTGTTTAATTTTCGTAATTTTCCCAATAAAGATGTTTATAATATGATTTTAGACAAAGACAAAAGAGTGTGGGAAAATAATATAAAGGAAAATACTAATAATCAGTATTTTAATAAAACTTACAGTAAAATAATATTCATCATGGATTGATATCAGTTTTTGAGCGTTCATAATGAGACCTGAAGATCCTGAGTCCGATCTTTGATGCGTACTACTGAGGATTCTCATACTAGGACAAAACATCTGTTCAGTGCCTTCGGGTCTTCAATGATTCTCCAAGTGATGTCAGCTCGTGAGAAATACTACCTTAAAGCGATCCACATAAACCTAAAACTAAAAAACTACAGTAATTAGAGAACTGTACTGATGCCTAAGTGTCTTCATATTGGCCATTCAAACGCTGTATAAATGAGATCATACAGACAGTACTTTGAGAAAGGTCAAGAACTTATACTACTAAAATGAGCTGGTACTACGAAATTAAATTAGGTCAATTTTGATGAAGAGCTGCTTGCTTCAACATAGGAATGGTCATTTTTTTTAAATAAGAAGCTGAAACCGTGTAATTATGCCTGTGTTCCTTGTACTTACATGTATGCTTTTTAGGGGATCTTCATATCACTTCATACTTATCCAAGAATCATTACAAATATTAGTGATCACATACGCTTTAATGTACTGCATTCATCATCATCATCATCGTATGTTTTCAGGTCGTTGAACCTTAAACTGTATTCCACTAAAACGATTACCTGGCTATGTACACCATGATCGGAGCCAGTTTCTGAGATCATTTGCTTCTTTCATATTGTTCTGAAGATAGCCATTTGATTTAATCAAACAATTATTTCATAAGTTTTCAGATTACTGATAGTTTTTTTGTCTAATGATAATATCTCATTATGCAAACTAGTCAGTCAATATATCTAAGTTGAACGATAGACCACTATTGTTATCACCAGTGATAAACAAATTGAACTTTGAAATATTTCCAGTGGATCTTAACCGTATTTTCAGTCCATGAGGTGATTAAAATTTAGCTGTGTTTAGTTGGTATTATTACTTATATTACACCATCGTTGATTAGACCGAATTGACCAGTCTCTGTTGGCTCTGTTGGGCTCCTATGCAGATGCCTCGATATTGCCTGTGTTTTAATTATGTAAAGTAATGATTATCCAATCAACGATGGTGTAGTACAAACAATAACACTAAAACTATACCCGTTGCACAAGAAGTGACTATCGTGGCTTGGTGGTGTAGTGGGTAACGCTCTGGCGTTTGAAGCGACCACTTTCGAGTCCGAATCCTGGTAGGAACAACATTACTACTTGCGAGTCAGGTACATCCAGCTGACTGGTGAGTCCCAAATCAGAGGAAATGCACATCCTGGATTCCACTGCTAGCCACTACCCATCATTGCTATGTGTTTGGTTGATGTCTTGAAAAAAATGGTTATTATCACCCCTAACTGAATTCAAAACAGCTTACTTTCGATAGCTTCAACGTTAATTCATTGTTCATCACTAATAGCAACATCTTGAAACTTTTAATCAAACTTAGGAATGACAATCAACAAACTTTCCGTAGAGTAATGTGTACTTTTAGTATTTAATGAATATTTTGTATATCTGCTTTTGATTATCATTACAAACTTTTTTAAATAATCATACAACTACATAAAATTTCATGATATTTATTTGTAGGACTTCGATGCTCTGGTTGTGTTGAAGAACCAACATTTGAAAGTGCTATCAGCAGTTTTTGCATGGCTGATGTTGGTAAGTTGATTTGCACTAACTTACTACATAATTTATTTATAATTCAAAATTATATTTACTTAAATTTTTGCAATCAGTGTTGTAATTATTTAAAAGATACAAATTGTAAGTGATTGCTTACTATACAGAGTGAATGCTGAAGTATCTAAACCTCGTGAGTTTATTTTACTCCATTCAGATGTACTTTGAATACTTTAAAGCTACTATCAGTTTACTTTTATGATGTGAAATACTGGATTTAAAAATACTTTGATCTCAACGGAAGTCGAACAATCCGACCCAATATAGTAACAGGAAATTAAAATTATCAATAAACAACAGCTGAAACCCATTATAAAAGTGGTGTGACACTTGTACCCCAGGGGATTAGTAGATAACGCTTTGACGTTTGAAGCGATAGGTGTTTGGCTCGAATATCTGTGGGAACAATACCACTCATTAAGGTGCAAGTGCATCCGGCTGACAAGTCTCAAATGGGAATAAGCGCGCATCCTGGATTCCATTGCCTGCCACCAAACAGATTACAATACTTTGATCTCAATTTCTAGTGTTTTGAGTAGAAACTAATTGTTTGTCAAGAATATTCTTGAGATGGTGGAAAAGATTTAGTTTTATTTGAGGATGATATTTGCTTATTGTCCGAATTTCGAGGTTTATTATTGAGCATTTTATTACCAAGCTAGGCATCTTCAATATTTAGTTCATAATGCAATGAAGTGTTTTCATGCCGAATGAGAGTGTTCGTACGATACTTATTGAACTTGAGTGTTATTAACTTGTGAAAAGGAATTGTTTTTTACTCTTCATCGGAGCTTGACCTTTAAGTTATTGGAACCGTTTGACACATGCTGTTGGATTAATGTTAGACGATTGATTTGCTTGACTGACCCCATTCTAGTAGTTTGTATGTTGGATTAACATCCTCGTGTTTAATGATCGTCTTTTGTTTGAATTTTCATGCGTATAAGAATTCTCTTGAAGTTTTAAGCCTGCGTGTTGTAGTCTTTTCAAATTTTCCCGGTTGAAGTTGCGGTTGTGCTCACATACACACATCAGTATTAGTGAAGATGTATCATTCTGTTTCACCACCAGTTATTGCTCATAAATTCTGCGACTGAATTGATCTACATGAAGATGTCAACATCAAAAATGAATTCACTTGTACACATGATGCAGTTTACTTAGAAATTAGAGGGTTTTGAAAGAGAAGTGTTTATGTTGATTTACAGAATATACAAGACGTAAGATGAGTACTTAAAAAGGCTTTTCCACAAAAAAGCAACACATTCGAAATGATACTTAGACTTCAGGTTATTTCATCTCATGTTTATTCCGTGAAACAAAAAGTATGCGACAGGAAATAAAACATAGAAGAAACCCTACTTATCAATAGTTATCCGCATTAAGTGATCCAGAAATGTATAAGAGATTGTAAGAATAAGATTAGTAAGACCTAGAATTTATATACGCAGAAAACATTAAAAAGTGAAGATTCAAACCTTCATGGTGTTAACATTGTCATGAAAGTAAGTCAGAGTTTACGCGAGACTCACAAGGAAGCAGGAATTAAGCTGGTATTTAAACCTGCAACCTCACTACGAAACAAGCTTTGTATGCTGTAGGCTTCCATGAAGCCGATAAACTAAAATCCTTTAGTTTATCAAATTGTTTACGACGACTGTAAGACCAAGTAAATAAGTCAAAATAATCAACCATGGTCTTTAAGAACAGCAGAGTACGAAGAATTGAGCAGATCGAGAATAGTAAACCCTGGTAAGTTAAGAAATTTAGAGAAAAATTCAGCTAACACTGTGCATAGATTCACAAAATTATTATTATTTCTCCGTTGGGTTACCAGTGGAACATGGGGCTTCAGTAGCACGTCTCCATTCCACTCTCTTCTCTGCAGTCTTTTTGACCTGGCACCAAGACTCCCCACAAGCTCTCATTTCTTCCTCACATGATCTCCTACATGT
This sequence comes from Heterobilharzia americana, assembly GCA_944470555.2. Lineage (NCBI taxonomy): Eukaryota > Metazoa > Platyhelminthes > Trematoda > Strigeidida > Schistosomatidae > Heterobilharzia > Heterobilharzia americana. Next base: position 33,182,626 of record OX104130.1, read on the forward strand.
CACCCTCGTCTTGGACGCTCAACTCGCCGTTTTCCACCTGCGTTGCACTCGAGGACCAGGCCTGGCACGTGATGACCCCAATCGGTCTTCTCAGTGCATGCCCAATCCAATCCATCTCATCTCTACTTTCTGCTTCTGCATATTTGTTGAGCAATAGCTTCTTGGTTCGTTCGTTTCAGGCCAGCCAACCAGCCAGCCAGAGTTCCTTGCTGCTTATTCTTCCTCACCTTCACATCTCATCTTCAGTATCGAGTGATTGTAGGTGGCAGCTGTTGATGAATATCTGCAGTTTGTTGCAAGTGCTTTTCGTAACGCACCAAGTCTCTCAACCATCATCACATGGAAGCACTGACTTATTTGACTGACATTGATGTTGAAAATGCGGATGTTGTTGACGCTTTATGCTGAGTACAGTGCAGTAGTAGATCTCCACACTGATTATTTCAGATGAATAATAGCCTGTCTTGCTGTCTTTCCAATCCTGGTTTTGACATCGTCATGTGTGCCTGTGCCACCCACCACCTGTAGTTGAAACGATGCTGGCCTGCATAGGTAGGTGAAAGAGACTACTTGCTTAAGATTTCTGCCGTTCGTGGTGATTGGTGCTTGTTGTTGTTGATGCTGTTGTTGGTTCGGTATCTTCATCACCTTCGTGTTTTCCGCGTTGACTTGAGGGAAGTGGTGTTTTGGCTACCTGACCTGTGATGTGAACCTGTTAGTTTTCACCTGTAGATTTTCGAGTTTGTGCCACGAGACATTAGACATAAATCATTATCAGAGAAATCGAAATCTTTTGGGGTCCTATCATCGATTCAGGGTATGCCTGGATTCACAAAATTGGATGGGACAAAGTGGGAACCCTGAAAATGAACTAATCAGAGTGGATGGAAAGATTGTTGGCGGAAGTTTTTCTGGTCAAGTCAACGTCAAACATTTCTATACAGGTTTACATTTCAACTCACTAATATCCTAAATGGAGACTACTGAATCATGCCAAACTAGAGTCAAATAGCGATGGATGGTTTTCAATTTTTATCCATGATAAATTTTACCGGGCGTAAATGCCGCATGCGTAAGGAGAAACATTCGAAGTCAATTTTCAGTGGTATCAACATCATCATCATTATCAACATAGGACCAGGCATTACTGCGTAACGGTCCCACTTGCCACACCTCACATCAGCACATCAAGTAAAAAGGTAGTGAGGCGAAGTATGAAGATAAGTGAATGCAGTCAAAAGAAATATAAAGTACTAGAAGAAAGGAAAGAGGAGTGACAAAATGGTGAGATTCGGTATAGCGTTGTTAAGATGAGGATAATGTGTGTATACATCTGCACCACTGACTTCGGTGGTATCAACAAAGACTCTTATGGCTTTATTCTCCTCTCTCTCTCTCTCTAAACGTATAATGCTATTGATGTTCTTATTTTCATTAGACACTACATGCGAAATTAAGTTTCTTCAATTCACTATTTTTAACCAAAGAACTGTAATAATCATAACTTGTTAATTTTCAAAATGATGTAAAGGTTTTGTTGCAAAACGACTTATTCAGAAATTAAATAAAGAATGAAATGAAGCTTTTATTTTTTTGATAGTGGAGATGGTACACTAGTTATTATAAAAAATTTAATTGTAACACCTCCATTAAATAGTATAGTTTACAAAGAAGGATCCAAAACTCGAAGGTCCAGTTGCGTCCAAAATATTCAGTATGTCATCCGATCTGAGTTAATTGTTCAGAAACCGTTTTTAAATCAGACTTTGCCCTTCCTGACACTTATCAACTGCATGAATCTGAATATATAGAGGAATTGGTACATCATAAGAGATCTAAAATCTTACCGTACATTCATAAGTATTAAATGAATGGAAACGCTCATCACAGATTCGACTACCAGCTATTATCTATTACTATCCTAATGGTTCACTTTACGCTGTATATCAAACAAACAAATCTGATATGGGTCGTAGCATTTTTGAGAAGTGTTAAGTAGATTCTTTCACCGAACTTCGATAGACAATTACAATAAAACTTTAGTTTGTCATTGAGAATAGCCTAACCATATCTTAGTTGATGGGTAGTTTCTAAAAGTACTAAGTAGTCATATAATGTAAGCAAATTAAATTTTGGAGACACCTATCACGGTTATTAGGAAGTCTAAGTAAGTAGGAGATTGAGACTAAATGTCTGTCCTGGATTCTGTCAGCTGAAATAATTGAAGCTTTTCTTAATTTATCCTATGAATAGCCAATAAAAGTTACGTCCAACTACCATGTTGATTAGAAATAATTGAATACATACTTTACAAAGATGAAAGCTGACATCCCAATCCTGACAGGAGATTCTGCTGATTTATTATTATTTTGACAGTTATAAAGTTAATAATCTCCATCTTGAATCTAAACTACCCTGTATCCAAACAAAAAGTGAGTTTTAGTGTCATTGCTTGTAATTTTCTGTCGCACAAAGAGTTTCCGTCGTGACTCAGTGACCTAACGAATTACATCGCGTTTGAAGCGCTGGGTGCTTCATTCAAATTTTATTAGGAGACAGGTACATACAGCTGATGAGTCTCAAATAGGATGAAACTTGCATCCTTGGTTCCACTTACACCTATTAAAAATCACTAAAACACGATTTATTTTATATTTGATGACTGTAAAATAGCATTTATACTTGACATAAACCTCAGCTACCATTGTTGATTGTTACAGTGTAAATCCATTTGTGACCTTAGTTTTACTTCCACTTAACTAGTTACCTGGTTGCAAAGAAGAGCACTTTGAGGTAATGATACGTAGAAAACAATGCCAGCCAAATTAGACTGATAGGTGTAAATGTGTTCAATGGGTAGATGTTAGAATGCTCTTCATTTGTGTGACTGATTACAACTGGTAACATGATTATCTTAAAATCATCATGTTTTATATAGAGTAGCGGTTTAAGGTTTCAAAAATCATTTCTTGAAGTCATTATAGGATGTCATAATCTTTAGAATTGAGCAAACGGAAGGTGAGCATAAGTAATCATCGATAACACTAGTTAATACTGATGCGTAATCGTGAACTGATAGAAGCTAGAGTATATGAACGATTAAGTTCCAGCCTAGTAACTGAGTGTTGAAGTTCATATGGCACAATATCAAGGTCATGCAGTCGATCTGATATACAATGATGAGTGCATACTACTGAGTAATCGTAAACTAAGAAGATTCTACTTATCGCTGTTTTGTTTTCCCTTATTCTTTAAAATAGAAACTTTATTCAAATCTACTTGATCATTATAAACTAGTTAAATGATCAATATATGTGATATGTTTCACTATGGTGTATTTTTAGTGTTACGAGCACAAATAATATATATTAACAAAGACAATACGAGCAACAGTAGATCTGTTCAACTATATTTGGACAGACAAGCACGAACTCTTAAACTACCACGTGAACGAATTAATTATGGTCACTTGAAGATAACAGTGGACTGTGAATGTGGTTTATTAGATGAAACAATGAATTCATTACAAAATAGATTGATAAAATGGTTGATAATGGGTAAAATATCACCAAATCGAGGCACTTTACATGTAAGTTACTATCATTACTAAAATGTCTTGCTATTCTGATAATTTATCATTACATTCAATTTTGATCATCAGAAAAGATAAGACATGGTTTCAGCGAAGAAAAATTTTCTTCGCTGAAACCATGTCTTATCTTTTCTGATGATCAAATGGGTGTATTCGGTTTTTTAAAGAGTTACATTCAATTTGTTGCATAATGTTAATATTTTTAGTTCTGTATAAATAATGCACAGAACAATGAGTAAACATTGATATATTGCATGGTCAATTTCATATTGCTGAGTAGTACTTGTTAGATAAGGCATATAATTGTAAACCGTAGTGGATATGTTTACAATGTATGTAACTCTAGGTGGTAAGAACTAAGACTTAGGATGCTACAAACAATATATACAGTGACATTTTTGAACGTGCAATAAGTTTCATTTACCTTTTGTGATGATCTGTAAAAGACAAAGAACTGAATTTGGGTGTTATTTATGACCAATGACATCCCATGTGACACATTCATCATTATGTTTTCAAATAGAAAACACTGAGGTATATTACACACTGGGAATCATTAATATAGAAGTAGCACATTCACATCTTGAACTATGTTGCATACAATAATGTATTACCGAATTACTTATTGAAAATGTAACGAAAGATAGACATCCTTTCAAATCAGTCTCTTTTCAATGATCTAATCTTTTTCGCCTAATTTAAATAAGAGTATTAGAATTCTTATTGCAGAATAATATACCATTTTGAAATGTTAATCATTGTGACATGTTATGTGAATGGACCAATCATTGGACTATTCAGTGTTCTTGAACCCTTCCACATTATAAAACTTCTAAATGAACATTTTATCTAACACTGTAGGTTGATACATTTACTTTCAGTCAATCTTTAATTACATTGAAATTATCATCATCTCCTCATTATTCTGTGTAAACTTATCATTTAAACTAATGTCTTATAATCATATCTTTTTGTATATACTAGTTTTCATGAAAAGTTTGTTCATTCAAATCACTTATACTAAATAGTTAAACTGGCATACAGAAAATGAAACTATCTATTGGCGAAAATGTTATAATAAGATAAAGTGTTATGACTGGTAGTATGACCTAACAGTCTACGAGCGATACAAACCTAGTGGCTAGACTAATCGAGGTATTTTATAAAATTCTGCAAAATTACAGTTCACTTAAAGTATAATTAAATTTTGAGGGAGTTGTGGAGATTTGGAATTATTATTTCAAGTTGTTATTCATCGTAGACTGATATCAGTTGGAGGAACAAAGGAAACCTGGGAGCACTGGACAGCTGTCTCGTCCTAGTATGGGACTCCTCAGCAGTGCGCACCCACGACCCCACCAGCAGGGATCGAACCCGCGACCTTCAGGTTCCGCGGCCAGCGCGTTACCATTGAGCCACTGGGTCAGAATCCATGCTAGGACGAAACAGCTGTCCAGTGCTCCCAGGTTTCCTTTGTTCCTCCAACTGATGTCAGTCTACGATGAATAACAACTTGAAATAATAATTCCAAATCTTCACAACTCCTTCAAAATTTAATTGAACTGGTGCTCATTGGTGACTAGTTTCGAGAAGTATTCCCGAAGTTCCAATGACAAGTCGTGACCGGTGGAGTCAAAGCCTGATGGCCATGAGAACAAATACTCAGCGATGACATTGGGTGGCGGTTGCGCTATATATCGTGAGCTAACAGAAGTTGGAAATATGGAGCATTGAATTCTGACCCAGTGGCTCAATGGTAACGCGCTGGCCGCGGAACCTGAAGGTCGCGGGTTCGATCCCTGCTGGTGGGGTCGTGGGTGCGCACTGCTGAGGAGTCCCCATACTAGAACGAAACAGCTGTCCAGTGCTCCCAGATTTCCTTTGTTCCTCCAACTGATGTCAGTCTTCGATGAATAACAACTTGAAATAAAGTATAATTATAAAAAAGCTTTGAAAGCTCAAATTAACAACATTTAAATGTGCCTTACATCATGTCATGTACTAAGGAGTTAAAAGAATAGTAATAAAGTGTTTGAATATTACAAAGAATATCTCAGCTGATTAAATATGGCGTTTTTTAATGTGTTAGAATTTATGATTTCACTTCTTAATTCATATCGTAGTCACTTTTCATAAAGAAATCGCATAGAAGAATTTGTAGCTCAAGGTGATATTTTAGATCATTTGGTACCTTGTGAACCACATTCTTTAAAAGCCAGCCTCTTATCCTTCGAGTATAAACTGTCCAAGAAATAAGCATCATATAAAAGTGAATCTGCAGCTAGATTTGCTCGAAATACTTAAATTAACTGGTCATTACTAGTTATGATTCTTTTCATAGGTGAATCCTTTGTGTATTTAGTCGGCAAAGAGTGGACTACTCACTTCCTTCACGGTCGTTTAGAAAGTTATTGCTGTTTCATGAGGAGACTTCTGCTGTTTTGATATATGCATATATGTACTGATCACTCTCATTTATGAATACTACATTTACACACTAATGGTTCCTGCAATCATAATCACAACCATCTCAACATATAGTCTAACCGAGTATAAACACTATTCTAAGGTTTTAAAGACAGTCCGATATGTTCGCCCTGAGTGTGATCTAAAAAACCATTTCTTTACAGTCTTCTAATAAAAGGTGTATCTTTACGATTTTACCACCACAAATAACCAACTAACAGATCATTTTAATAGAAATCATAGTAGAGCTACCAAATACTCGATAGATCTTATATAGTAAAGATACAAAATAAATACTATCGAAACAGAATCACTGATAAATCGTGAATATTGTTTCCCTAAACAAATAAGAAATGATTTTCAATAAAATTTGTAGAAGTGTTTAATAAGCAACGTCTACGTGGTACTGTAGCTTATACAAATATTTATGTGAATAATGATTGTCATGACCTTTACTAGGATCATGTGGTAACCTTATTATGAAAACATTATGATTGGTCAACCAACGACAGTATAATACATGCAATAACACTAAAACTATACCCGTTGCACAAGAAGTGACTATCGTGGCTTGGTGGTGTAGTGGGTAACGCTCTGACGTTTGAAGCGATCACTTCCGAGTCCGAATCCTTGTGAGAAAAACATCATTCACTGAAAGTCAGGTACATCCAGCTGACTGGTGAGTCCCAAATCAGAGGGTATGCACATCCTGGATCCCACTGCTAGCCGCTATCCATCATTACTATAATTAAAACACAGGCAATATCAAGGCATCCTCACAGGAGCCCGTATGCACATTAGAGACTGGTCAATTCGGTCCAATCAACGACGGTATAATACAAGCAATAACATTATGATTAGTCACTGAAATCTTGAGGTTGATCCACCCTCTTAAGACATCAAAGAGAAAGAAAGTGAAGGACAAGCGTTAAAATTTATGTCTGTTTATAATACCCACAGTTTATCAATCTACCACTAAAGAATAAACATTCATAGCCAATCCACTTTACTGTTCATTTAACTGGTTTATGAAAAACTGACTGATATGAAGGAAGAATTCATAAGGAATCAACATCAAACGAAAAAGATTTCTATCTTATTTTCAAACTCATTAGTAATGCTGACCTTAGATCTCATTCAGAACTAAACTTAGAATGTTCAGATGCCTCAGCAGAAAGTTATGGTACAGTGATCTAGCTGAAATAGGAAAACCCAGTCTATCTAAATCCTGCATATCATTGTATTGTACGAATACAAGTGAAGAGCTTTGGTATCCATATGTGTTTACTTTTAACTTAATTGTTGGCAATTACTCTTATTTCAGGGTGTTTAAAATAAATCTCAACAATAATGAAGAGAATGAATCGTTCAGCAGTATATAATTGTGGAATAAATATTGAAACTTTATTTTATTCAACGTTTTATCAACTGGATTTTATATAATACAGTTTATGACAATATGTAATACTCATATACTTTTGTTTCGTGAAGACGGCAGTGATTTCACGAGGTTTTTTTTAGCATGAAACCAGTTCGGTTTTTATTGAAATCTAAATAATCTCAAATCTTCAATTCCACAAAGGAATACTGATTTTACCTCTTCTATGATTCACCATCTGTTTTACAAAACTAATTTCTCGTCATAGTGATGTAAATTTCTGTAGATAATGGAAGATATGATTTCGGTGAATTCAAGTCACTTAAACAATTTCTCTTCAATTTAACCTTTAGTCTGTTCAGAAGAACTTTCACCGCCCTGTATACATGATCTGATCATACCACTTTACTAAGTAATCAAATGAAAATTCACTTATATACCTATGGTTGGTTGAATTAGCGTTTGGAATGTATTAACTGTTCAGGGTTATGAATCTGTTGCTACTGAAAACCAAATACGGCAGTTATATGGTTTTTTATATGATAATTGTATGGTTAAGATATATCACATATTCAAATTATAAGGTGATATAATATAGTATTCACTTAGATATTGATAATCTGATCAAAATCCCTTGGGTAACTAAAGTTCAGCCTAAACAATTCCATAGCTATTGAATTCTTCGTTAGTAGGCTTAATATTAGCTAATTTTATTATGACACCGTTAACTTAGACTTAGTGTGTTTTAGTTGGATAGAGGTAGTCGGCAGGAAACCCTGGACTTAGGTTTCATGCTTGTTGGCACTCGTCAGCAACCTCGACGAAACTGATTTCCCGCCTGGGGTTCGAACCCGCGTCACCCAGTGTGGTAGTCAATGTCTTTACCATTGAGCTATTCGGGTCACAATTAATTTCCTATTGGACTGGGTTATATGTACTTATTGGTCACGGAAAAGAAATCAATCTCATGTTGCCTAGTCTTGAGTGCAGACCTAATCCTATCGGTCAGACTTAGTGTTCTTTTGGTGTTAACCTCGTCTGCATTATAGAAACTTATAAAACAGATATTTCCTTGTAACCTGGAGAAACTGGTTTTAGTAAATAACTAATTTGTTTTGAAATGGTTCCTGAAGACATATTTATAGTTGTAAGTATAACAATAAAACTTTCTGAACCCATTGTCATATTTTTGTGCATCATAGGTTGAGTATTTATCACGTATCAGTCGTTCTAATTTGGGACTTAAGCGTGCTCTTAAAGCTATGAGACGCCCAGCTTCACAATTATGCAAACTACCAATCTCAGACAAATTCCCATCAACTAATATGAAACATAATCTGCCAAATTCACTTCAACATATTAAATCAACACCAACTAGACGATCTTATCCAAATAATAAAGAACGTTATTCAACTCAATCAAGCAATTATTTCTACTCATCACCATCTACATTGTTGAACAAAACGCATATCAATCCAACAGTTCGTACATTTCCAACTTCTATATCATCTCATTCTAATTCACGTGAAAAACATGCAACACGTCGTTTATTAGTACGTCGTAGCCAAGGTACACTGAATAAACATACAGAAAATAAATATGTAACAAGTACTAACCAGAATAATAATGATCTTTATCCAGTCAGATCAGCTTTAATTAAATACTCCAAAGATTCAGTGCACTTTAAACCATTTATGCAGATATCAAAACCAGAAGAAAAATTACCACTTGAAAGTGAAAATGATTTATTCTCACCACAAACAATATCACCATGGTTACGATGATGCTACATAAATTCATCTACATAAACATATACACACATACAAAGTTATATAAATAATCATGATTTTCATAAGCTTGTTTATTGTTCTTCTCCAATGGAAATATTCTTTAGTATTAAACGGTCATTATCAAGTATAACAGTATGGGAAAAGGAACTTATTTATATTTCTATTGGATTTTGAAAGGAATATCCTATCTATATACTCATACATTTAAAAATTATATGTAATTGAACATCATATAAATGTTTCAATTGCCAGTATGCTTTCCATCGTCTCTCATTAACAGTGGTAAACACATTCTATTCAAAAGCAAATTTTCAAATAAACGATGTAATTTGATTTTATATTCTCATCATGTCTTTTATTCTGAAATAAGCCTTTAACTTGTTTTTCATATAATAGTACATTCAGGCATGAAGTTTAAATTATCTGCTTAATCGACTGAATGACTGCGAAGAGATACAGTAGAAATAAATCCCATATTGTCTATAAGTTCTGCTTTTCGTGGAAGGAGAGAAATTTAAAGGGTATCTCGTGAGAGGAAATGGTTTACCATTTCTAGTTAACGGATTTAACATTCAGGCACATTTTACTACACAACGAACGCCTGCATTCTTTACTATATACATCATTTTGAAGATGAAAAAACCTGCAAGATTTTGTGGAAACGTTTAAGCAGGTTCGTTTTAAGAGTGAGTGAGAAGAGAGGCATACGCTGGCTGGATCGATGAAGAGAGCCTAGAAGATTTCCATTTCTCCGATAATGATTTATGTCTAATGTCTTGTGGAACAAACTCGAAAATCTACAGGTGAAAACTAACAGGTTCACATCACAGGTCAGGTAGCGAAGACACCACTTCCCTCAAGTCAACGCGGAAAACACGAAGGTGATGAAGATACCGAACCAACAACAGCATCAACAACAACAACAAGCACCAATCACCATGAATGGGAGAAATCTTAAGGAAGTGGTCTCTTTCACCTACCTATGCAGGCCAGCATCGTTTCAACTACAGGTGGTGGGTGGCACAGGCACACATGACGATGTCAAAACCAGGATTGGAAAGACAGCAAGACAGGCTATTATTCATCTGAAATAATCAGTGTGGAGATCTACTACTGCACTGTACTCAGCATAAAGCGTCAACAACATCCGCATTTTCAACATCAATGTCAGTCAAATAAGTCAGTGCTTCCATGTGATGATGGTTGAGAGACTTGGTGCGTTACGAAAAGCACTTGCAACAAACTGCAGATATTCATCAACAGCTGCCACCTACAATCACTCAATACTGAAGATGAGATGTGAAGGCGAGGAAGAATAAGCAGCAAGGAACTCTGGCTGGCTGGTTGGCTGGCCTGAAACGAACGAACCAAGAAGCTATTGCTCAACAAATATGCAGAAGCAGAAAGTGGAGATGAGATGGATTGGATTGGGCATGCACTGAGAAGACCGATTGGGGTCATCACGTGCCAGGCCTGGTCCTCGAGTGCAACGCAGGTGGAAAACGGCGAGTTGAGCGTCCAAGACGAGGGTGACATGTAGGAGATCATGTGAGGAAGAAATGAGAGCTTCTGGGGAGTCATGGAGTTAGGTTCAAATGTTTGCAGAGAAGAGAGTGGAATGGAGACGTGCTACTGAAGCCCTATGTTCAGCTAGGAACCGAAGGGAAAAATATTAATAATATGTTTGAAGCTGTTCACTCTCTTAATTTTAAGGTGGACAGTCACTCACTGTAACACTAGTTTTTTTCATTTGTATCTTAAATTTGTAGATTAGAGTTCATTTCGACAGTCACTCTATAAAAAATTACTCTGAAATAATCATATAGACATAAACTTCCACTGAATTTAAACTTGACTTATACCCATACACTTCTTTTAATTTCATGTTAGCAGTCACTGTTCCACTGGGGTTGGAATAAATTGCCTTAAAAGCAAATTTGGTTGACTGATTGTATAGGGAAATGATCTTAACGTAACTGAATCAAAGAATGTGTTCCACAAATGTGTTCCTCAAAGTGAGTGGGAGAGAGAAACTCAGTGAACAACTTTGTGCATTTCTGCGCAGTTGGCAGTGAGCCACATCCATCGTTTGAGGTCTAAGGATAATCCGCAAACCTCAGTAACTAGAGTAGTGTTTAAACCTGTAACCCACAGGCTGAGACTCAACTGCCTAACCAATGAGCCACGCCTTCTCTCAAACTAAAAGTTAAGAAATCCAGTATAACAGATAATCTGCCTACCTTTATAACCATCATACTTGTGAATATGAAATTTGTCTGGTAATCATTAATAAGCCAACGGCCATATGTTCGCTAACAGAAAAATTAAGATCGACCATAGAATAAAAATTCGGAAACATTTACCCCAAAGAAATTATATATTTGATTCAGTTAATTTGTGTTACACCATAAAGCCAATGATTCAGTGATCAAATTAATTTTTATTGTGTTAATTTTCAACAGGTGTACAACTTTGTTCACATTTGTAATTAGTGTATAAATCTACTCACAAGGAATATTTATACGATTTACAGAACTGTAACTGGTGGTAGGTACATTATAATTAAGAAATAAATAAGAAAATGAAAGCAACGTATGATATATTTAAATACCTAACGAATTAGACAATGAATTTTGGTTGCTAAAAAGCACATAATAAGATGGTTAAGCAAAGTTCAGATAAGAAAATAATACTGAATTACTAGGTGATTTCATATGATCATAAAAACGAAATAGTAAATGTTGGAAACTCAATAAGGTAGGGAATGAAAATGCTGCATCCAAACGATTTCACTCTTGATTCCTTCTTCTAAACTGCTAAAATTTCCTTCCCTCAATTGGATCAAAACAATTGTTTCTCAACCGTTAGTCCATTATGAGTATTTTTATTATAATTATTTATCCCTTGGGTTCCGAGTGGAACATAGGGCTTCAGTAGCACGTCTCCATTCCACTCTCTTCTCTGCAAACATTTGAACCTAACTCCATGACTCCCCAGAAGCTCTCATTTCTTCCTCACATGATCTCCTACATGTCACCCTCGTCTTGGACGCTCAACTCGCCGTTTTCCACCTGCGTTGCACTCGAGGACCAGGCCTGGCACGTGATGACCCCAATCGGTCTTCTCAGTGCATGCCCAATCCAATCCATCTCATCTCCACTTTCTGCTTCTGCATATTTGTTGAGCAATAGCTTCTTGGTTCGTTCGTTTCAGGCCAGCCAACCAGCCAGCCAGAGTTCCTTGCTGCTTATTCTTCCTCGCCTTCACATCTCATCTTCAGTATCGAGTGATTGTAGGTGGCAGCTGTTGATGAATATCTGCAGTTTGTTGCAAGTGCTTTTCGTAACGCACCAAGTCTCTCAACCATCATCACATGGAAGCACTGACTTATTTGACTGACATTGATGTTGAAAATGCGGATATTGTTGACGCTTTATGCTGAGTACAGTGCAGTAGTAGATCTCCACACTGATTATTTCAGATGAATAATAGCCTGTCTTGCTGTCTTCCCAATCCTGGTTTTGACATTCTCATGTGTGCCTGTGCCACCCACCACCTGTAGTTGAAACGATGCTGGCCTGCATAGGTAGGTGAAAGAGACCACTTCCTTAAGATTTCTCCCATTCATGGTGATTGGTGCTTGTTGTTGTTGTTGATGCTGTTGTTGGTTCGGTATCTTCATCACCTTCGTGTTTTCCGCGTTGACTTGAGGGAAGTGGTGTCTTCGCTACCTCACTTGTGATGTGAACCTGTTAGTTTTCACCTGTAGATTTTCGAGTTTGTTCCACAAGACATTAGACATAAATCATTATCGGAGAAATGGAAATCTTCTAGGCTCTCTTCGTCGATCCAGCCAGCGTATGCCCCTCTTCTCACTCCTCACTGTTTGCTGGATGATCCAGTCCACCACCATCAAGAAAATCATGGGTGATAGTAGACAGTCTTGTCTTACTCCTGTCTTCACTTCGAAGGCATCACTGAGCTTCCCATTTTGAATTACTTGGCATGTGGTGTCTTCATATAGTTGTTGAATGGGGTTGATAAAGGTTTGTGGTATTCCGTAGTGTTGAAGCAAACGCGAAATTACTTGTCGGTCGACGCTGTTAAAGGCCTTTTCAAAGTCGATGAAGTTCAGGTGTAGAGTTGACTGCCACTCTATGCTCTGTTCTATGATGATGCGTAGCGTAGCGTTGCAATTTGATGCGCACATGATTTGTTCTTCCTGAAGTCAGCCAGCCTGTTCCGGTCGTAGTTTTGAATCCAGTGCACCTTTGAGTCTCAGCAGTATGATGTGGCATAATATTTTGCTTGGAGTGGACAGGAGCGTGATTCTTCGCCAGTTCTTGCAAAGGCTTATGTCTCTCTTCTTCGGGAGTTTGACAAGGTAGCCCTTCTTCCAATCGATGGCCAGGTACCTACCCTTCCTTCCACACCTTCTGCAATAGAGGTGTGAACATGTCTGCTGTTGTCTCTGCGTCTGTTTTCAGTGCTTCTGGAGGGATTCTATCTGGTCTTGCTGCTTTGCAGGTTTCAGTACTTGTATTGCATTCAGGACTTCTGCTTTTGTCGAAGGGCTTGTGTTCGCTGGTAGTTCCGTGTTTGCTTGTGGTATTTCTGAAAGGAGTTGCGGATGGTGATCTATTCAAGAGCATTTTGAAGTGGCCAGCCCATTGTTTCATTTGTTATTATAAATATATTTGTGATGAATATTTATAAACAAGAAAAAGTTTTTATAGTTCCACTAATATTTCGAACGAAGCTACCATACATGATCACACCGCCATTACTTATTGACATATGTATCAGTGACGTGCTTTGCAACCACCCAACTGCGGTTTAAAGAGGGTCCGAAATCTCGAGTCACGATCAGTATCATGAAACTGCTGTTAAGTAGATGAAAGTTATGCCAAACTAAAGTACTAATAAAAGCCGTTAATACTGACATAAGTGATTTGTGACTGTTCATGGTGTTTTGTGAAGAATAAGTGTTATTCTTTCAATCAAATCAGTCTTTAAATTGACTAGTCTTATGTAACAGCAGTACGACTTACTAAATCCTGAGTATATTTTGTGGTATATTCTTGAGAAAGTATGAAGGGTATTTGCTGTGGTCTATTACGCAACACCTAGCCAACCCTACTTAACCAGTTATGCTCTAATGGTTGCTTAATCACTGCCTTACTTAACGTGTAAGTACCAATAACGAAACACAAATCAAAAAAACTTGTTATTCAGGAATATATTCGAAAGAGCAGAATAAAGATGAAGATTGTTTCTTGGGAAAACATTTATCTAATTTAGAGCTGAGCTAAGTACTCTGTGGACGTGCGTGTTACCCAGCACAAAGAGAGTGCAAAATGGTGTCGAAGCCTGATTGGATGCATGGTCGTTAAAACAAAACTTAAAACACCTTAAGCATCCAGAGGCAAGCTAGAAGTTTATTTACTTATTTAATATTTAGTTAATTCAGTTTAATCTATCTATTTTGCTCCTAGTTGCAGTTTGATGCCAGGAGGATGGACTACAGATAGTATTGTGTCAGCATGTTTGCCTGGTTACCTAGTTCACTAGTTACTAGCCGGTCCTAAGTCCGGGTGAACAGGGAAGGTTGGGCATAGGGCTAGCAACCCTACCCCGTAAAACAAATCCAACTGCTAAAGAAACTTCAAAGCACAAACAAAATATAAAAAATGGTAAAAAAAACTTATTCCTCGCTGGAATCGGAGAGACGAAATGACGCCAGTTGGTGAAAGCCTTCGAGAAGCCAATTGGCCGATGTGTCTTCTCTCGATGAAAGCGAAAGTAAACGTGGGGACATGGAATGTCCGCACCATGTTTGAACCTAGCAAGGCAGCCCAGATTGCAAAAGAGATGGGAAGGTATCACATTGAAGTGCTTGGAATTTGCGAAAGCAGATGGAATGGGAGTGGAGTCTCCAAACTGTCAACTGGAGAGTCAATAATCTACTCCGATATTGTCACCCAGACGACAACCACGAGCACACTGAGTTCTGGAGTGGCTATCATGATGTCCCCAAGAGCATCGAAGGCTCTGATTCAGTGGGAACCAATCTCCTCTTGCAGGATCATGACAGCAAGATGGATTCAACTCAAAAGGAAGGAAGGTCACAATGATACAATGCTATGCACCTACAAATAATGCAGAGCAAGAGAAGGAGGAGGAGTTCTACAGACAACTGCAATCAACACTGGACAAGACGTCAGTTGGCGATATCAAAATTCTAATGGGTGGGGCGACATGAATGCCAAAGTGGGAGGGGACAACACAGGAAGAACTAATCATGGACCGAGTAGCGCTCGGTGAGGTGATGAACGAGAGTGAAGAATTGTTTGCAGAATTCTGTGCATTCAACGATTTGGTGATTGGAGTCAGGCACTGTGTTCAAGCACAAGGATATTCACAAATCGAGCGACATGGATTTCACCAGATGGACACACTAAAAATCAGATCGACTTTATCTGAATGTGAAGAAAGTGGAGACGCAGTCTACTTGACACAAGGTGAAGAAGAAGAGCAGATGTAGGTTCACACCACTCACGATCGAGTGCAAGGAACCTTCCGAATCAAGTTGAAAGCCTTCAATGAAGCTGGTGATAAACCGCAGTTCAAGTACAACACTCGGAACGGAAACTGAAGGATGAAACTACAAAGGAAATCTTCACGTCAGTCAGCCATCAAGACAAAATGGGAGATATCGAGGAAGATCCCTGAAGAAACCTGTGTGGAAGAGCACTGGAAGTCTTTGAAAGCTATGTGGAAAGAAACCTGCACAGCCGTATTAGGAAGGAAGAAGAAAGAAGACAAGGAATGGATCTCGACGGATACCTGGAAGCTGATAGAGGAGAGGGAGAGGAGGATGGTGAAGCAGAAGATAAACCAGTGCATGGATGCTCAACAAGAAGAGGAACTGAGTACAATATATAAAACACTGGAGAAAGAAGTGAAGAAGAGTGCACGGAAAGATAAAAGACACTTCTACGAAACACTGGCAAGTGAAGCAGAACAGGTTGCAGGTGGGAGAGATAGAGACCTGACAACATTGTATCAAATAACTAGGTTACTATCTGGGAAGAGATCAACGCAGACGAAACCAATGAAAGATGATGAAGGAAATTTAATTACGAAAGAAGGGAAACCAAGAAAACAATGGGCCGACCACTTCAAGAAGCTCTTGAGTCGACCATAACCTGCACTTCGTCCAGAAATACCACCCGTAGCCCAGCCACAGAACTACAAGTGACCATAAATCCTCCAACAAAAGTGGAAGTCCTGAACACCATAAAGCTACTGAAGTGCGGGAAAGCAGCAGGACCAGACAGGATCCCTCCAGAAGCACTGAAAACAGACGCAGAGACAACAGCAGACATGTTCACACCTCTATTGCAGAAGGTGTGGAAGGAAGGGTAGGTACCTGGCCATCGATTGGAAGAAGGGCTACCTTGTCAAACTCCCGAAGAAGAGAGACATAAGCCTTTGCAAGAACTGGCGAAGAATCACGCTCCTGTCCACTCCAAGCAAAATATTATGCCACATCATACTGCTGAGACTCAAAGGTGCACTGGATTCAAAACTACGACCGGAACAGGCTGGCTGACTTCAGGAAGAACAAATCATGTGCGCATCAAATTGCAACGCTACGCTACGCATCATCATAGAACAGAGCATAGAGTGGCAGTCAACTCTACACCTGAACTTCATCGACTTTGAAAAGGCCTTTAACAGCGTCGACCGACAAGTAATTTCGCGTTTGCTTCAACACTACGGAATACCACAAACCTTTATCAACCCCATTCAACAACTATATGAAGACACCACATGCCAAGTAATTCAAAATGGGAAGCTCAGTGATGCCTTCGAAGTGAAGACAGGAGTAAGACAAGACTGTCTACTATCACCCATGATTTTCTTGATGGTGGTGGACTGGATCATCCAGCAAACAGTGAGGAGTGAGAAGAGGGGCATACGCTGGCTGGATCGATGAAGAGAGCCTAGAAGATTTCCATTTCTCCGATAATGATTTATGTCTAATGTCTTGTGGAACAAACTCGAAAATCTACAGGTGAAAACTAACAGGTTCACATCACAAGTGAGGTAGCGAAGACACCACTTCCCTCAAGTCAACGCGGAAAACACGAAGGTGATGAAGATACCGAACCAACAACAGCATCAACAACAACAACAAGCACCAATCACCATGAATGGGAGAAATCTTAAGGAAGTGGTCTCTTTCACCTACCTATGCAGGCCAGCATCGTTTCAACTACAGGTGGTGGGTGGCACAGGCACACATGAGAATGTCAAAACCAGGATTGGAAAGACAGCAAGACAGGCTATTATTCATCTGAAATAATCAGTGTGGAGATCTACTACTGCACTGTACTCAGCATAAAGCGTCAACAATATCCGCATTTTCAACATCAATGTCAGTCAAATAAGTCAGTGCTTCCATGTGATGATGGTTGAGAGACTTGGTGTGTTACGAAAAGCACTTGCAACAAACTGCAGATATTCATCAACAGCTGCCACCTACAATCACTCGATACTGAAGATGAGATGTGAAGGCGAGGAAGAATAAGCAGCAAGGAACTCTGGCTGGCTGGTTGGCTGGCCTGAAACGAACGAACCAAGAAGCTATTGCTCAACAAATATGCAGAAGCAGAAAGTGGAGATGAGATGGATTGGATTGGGCATGCACTGAGAAGACCGATTGGGGTCATCACGTGCCAGGCCTGGTCCTCGAGTGCAACGCAGGTGGAAAACGGCGAGTTGAGCGTCCAAGACGAGGGTGACATGTAGGAGATCATGTGAGGAAGAAATGAGAGCTTCTGGGGAGTCATGGAGTTAGGTTCAAATGTTTGCAGAGAAGAGAGTGGAATGGAGACGTGCTACTGAATCCCTGTGTTCCCAGTATAAAATAATAATTTTTGTATTAAATTCAATTTCTCGATAATCAACAGGCGTTTATTGGCTCTAATTAAGACTCGTAATCTTCATATTTATAGACCGGCTAGAAGTTCAATCTCTGGATAATAAATGGAAGCTCGTTACATTCGTGATAGAATTTTTAATTTTGGCTTTCTTAAATATTGAATGATACCTTTGTGTGTTGAATTTATATCAAGACAATGAGAAGATTTAAATTGCTTGGACCGTGTATTGTATTGGAGCAACACATTTCAAACTAACTGATCCCACATGTAATTTTCATAGGTTTTAATATGAAAATTAATGAAGATAAGGGGTGAGAAAATGAAAGGAGGTCAAGTAGGAAGGCTGAATTAACGGCCAAATAACACTTGGTTTTCATAATTGAATTTACCAAGGAAGATTTGATGTGATAACTTAATCAAAAGATGCTTATGCCGTACATTTTGCAATCTGGTCAACCTTCAAGTTAACTCCAGAACCAATTATCATCTGTATATCCTGATAATAGTAATACCGTAATTAATGTGGGGTCAACCAACTGTAGACCTCAATCGATAGTTGCGCTGCATTGTGAACTAGCCGAAGTTGAGAAGTGTAGAACATAGAACTCTGATCCAGTGATTGGATGGTTGAATGGTGTGAAATCTCAATGTCCTTGGTTTCTACCCTGGCGTTGTCGTGGGTGTGTACTCTTGAGAAGTGCCGTATTAGGGCAAGTCAGTTGTTCAGTGCTTCCAGATTTTCAGTGGTTCTCCAACTGATGTTAGTCCGTGATATATACTATCTTAAAAGTAAAATCCTCATGAACCTCAAGCTAAATTACAGTTATAGTTTAATTAATACCAATTCTTTAAGAATTTTTATTTTTTCTCAGGTAAGAAGCTTATTGACGTAAACTGCACATGCTTTGTGTCCATTTTATAAATGATGTTTATTCTGCCTGTTATTTCATTGTTCATGTTCAAATTACACAAATTAGTTTAATGGAAAGTGACTTGTATTACCTTGTGGCAACCGTGTGTTCTCTTACAATAAAACATAAGTTAAATACTATCCACTTCTGGTGTTAATGCTTGTAATTTCCCATTGTCGACCGAACTGAATTCAACGCTATTTCTTTATACATTATAAAACAATAAGATTATCTCTACAATACAAGAATATTACATAAAATATCGGTTGTATGTAGTTGTTAAAAATCAGTATCAACTATATCAATTCGGCTGTAGTAACCCTTATGGTAGATGTAATAATTTTATATTGTGGAACATATACACAAACCAACTGCTTATGTTGAAGGAAGTCTGATTGTCTAAGGTTACTTTTCTTGGGTTTTTTGAACATATATCTCCTACCAAATGAAGTTAGAAACATTGTAAATAAATGACAAATGTTATAAACTACTTCACATGTATTCCTTTTGCTTTATCGTCTTCAGATATTCAGAAAATTTGTCTAAGTAATTTACATCAAAATTCAATTCGACTTTATTCTGTCTGAAACGGTTATCTGTTCCTTTGACCACTTAATAGGAAAAGAAACTTGATGTTTTTTTTTATAATTCATGGTCCAAATCAACATATTTAGGTGTAATTAAAAGTATTTCTACACAACCAATGCCATGCATCGATATCAACTGTTTCCTTTTGCGTTCAACTTACACCATAATTCCTTCACTGGGAAAACATTCAAGTATTTGTTTTTCTTAATGACATTTTAGATGAAACTATATAAATAACGTCTTGAGTTGTTATCAACTTAAAATTTAACATTAAATCAGTCAAGTAACTAGAAACCTCCAAGTGCTTGTTGTTAAGAGCCTGTTGATATGAAGAACAATTTTACATGAGTTTCCTGCTTCTTTTTTCTCATGAGGGAAGTATAAGAGAAGCCTTTTATTCTTTCGATTATGTGAATCTATATCATTCAATATGGAATTCCATGACTTTACTAACTGTCGCTTCAAGCTATAGCTGAATACGTATAAAAATAGATGAGTTGGTCACGACTCAGTGACCAACGTAGCTATGAAGTTTGAAGTGCTGATTGAGATCGATCAGTTCAGATTAAAATTTTCCAACTGAACTCAACAACATGGCACTACTGATTACTATATGAGACCGTATTTTTCACTGAACAATTCAACTTCTCAAAACCACTATCAAACATAGTAATCCTTTGTTAACTTTCAAGTGAATTCAAAGAGTGAGTTGCTGAAATTCGAACAGGAATTAATAGTTTGTTTGGTCAAAAACTATTTCAGTGAGTTAGAAAATCATCGTTTACGGGTCATGCTAGACTTTATTACCAAACACTGAATTGGTAGAATGTTGATGACTTATGAACTGATCTTGGGTGAACTGGCAGACATAGAGGAAAATCATTAATTTTTCTTACTTTTAAAATACCTACTAGTCTGAGACCAATAAACAACACAATAGAGTAGTCAGGTGGAATATTGTATTTGATAGACCGTGTCAAAATGCGGATACCTTGTGGTCAGCTGCCTAAAGGGTGGTGTACGAGTAGCGCAACGTAAGACAACAATGTGTCAAATAGCATGGATTTTTGACCGTGTGCCTTCAGCTTAGCCAGTCCCCTAACACTTTGAAGGTCAGCATCAATGCTGAATCTTTCTGAACCGAGATTATTGATCTGGGGGGACTATCTGCACTCCTCTAAGCTTGAACACCTCGGAGGAACTGAAAACTCTGATTTTAACTAAAAGGAGTGTAAGTGTGTGCTTCGATGATGCTAAAATAAGCGTAGGATCCTAACCAAAGATCACTCACCTTTCTGTGGTCTTTTATGATAAAAACTACTTTTAAACGAGTACCAGCTTAGACTCGGAAAAGTACTACAGCAGACAATCAGAAGTGAAAGATTTTGCTATTCTATATAAAACCGTATACAATAAGAGTATGCTACGATAGATATTTTTTCCTACAACTTCAAACCATAACTATATAAACTATGCAGTCCATCAAATGTTAAATATAAAGAGTACAAAGGCATTCTTTTGCGTGTTATGCTATATAGTCAATATTCGATATAAGCCTTGTTACACACTGTTCATGAATTCAAGCGAAATTGTTAGTAAAATCTACACGTCAATAACTACCTTAAATAATGTTATATCAGTAGCAAACTAGCTCACCGATAATGGTATAATAAAGTCTCAATTGTTTGTAAAGGATTCTATCACAAAATTAAGATCATTAATTTTAAATTATTTGTAACACACTGAAAACTAACACAGTGATATTTTTTCAACTCAACTGAGATTTTTGGAATTGCAAATATAAAGCGTCATGTTTGAAGATCTATCAAAACCTGTATAGTCTTGAAAACTAATAGTTGTTGAAACCGATAGAAATCTACGGAGGCTGAGATATTTTATACGTAGTTATTATTGTTATTTAAACAATGACATATTTATCTTAACTTTGCTGTCAAACCTTAATATATTACTTACTTTATTCCCATAAGTAGGTTACTGATAACCTGCTGAGCAGAATGATTTATATACCTTCATAAAATGAAGTTTTTCTTTTTCTTTGCTATCAGTGATCGAATCCTTTGTTTACTTGCCAGTAACGCGATGATTAACAGCCCTTACTATTCATCTACCAATAATCCTTGAAGAGGAATTCCTGGAGCTACATTGAAGCTTTAGTTCTCCAACAGATCTTATGGCATTATTGTACTGCTGCAGTAAGTCATCACTGCACATACTGATGGTCTGCATTTCTCAGGCAGTAATAAATAGGAAAAGTATGTGAAAATATGAAAAATGTGTTGATCAGACCAAAATAGTTTCAAAACTTCAGTAAGGAGTTAAGTGATGAGCACTGAAATAGATAAAAGTGTACTTAACAGCAGCGGTGACGAATATTTGAATGTGACTGGTGAATGAGCATTCGGATTATCCTCAACTACGTTTTTACGGTAATGTCAGTACTTCATTCCTTTTGAATATCTAACTGCTAGTGAGCATTTCACTGTTGCAAAATATTTTAGCTATGCAGTCAGAAATATGTTCGAAAGCTTCTTTTAACACTATCTTTCAAGCCCCTTAACTGAAAATAACCTTATTCTGTAGTTATTGAATGACCAATATTTACCTCACCTAACAAAATAAGGTCTGGACATATAGTCAGGTTCGAGGAGACTTCGTAAATATTTTTATGAACCATGTAACTGAAATTAAAGTTTTGTTCTTCTTTTCCCTTCCATACTATATTCTTTTTAATATCTGTTGAAAAAGTTGACCAGTTACTTCGTCGTAAGGAGACTTATATCTTTGTCAGTTAACACGGTGAGCTGTTTTGACTTATCGAAGTTTTAAAATGTCCCGCTTTAGGTAGTATCTGGCTCAAGTAGCGAAATATAGTACTTCATATCTTAATCTTGTAGAAGCTATATCGTCTGGGCGTATGGGGAGCGAAGGAGCACTTCATTTAGTGACGTACTAATACTTAAAACACAATATAAAACGATTAATGTTATGAAGCTTTTTTGTTCCGGAAGCACATTTTGTATAAAAGGAACGACATGGAAGCAGGGAAAAATTGTGGAAACAGGACACCACCTGGTTGTTCATTACGAAGTTGTACACTTTTCTGTTGAAATGTATAAGAAGGATCTAGGTATCACCTTAAAAGAAAAGAAAAGCAAGAGATTTGAGGGTGTTGGTAGAATTGAGCAATCCTTGTCAATGGAAGAGTCGAAAGCTGTAATATTATTATATCAGTTGTGGGATGACGAGATTTATTTCACTATACGGCTGTACTAGAAGGCGAAATATAAGCTATCTAATGTGCAATAAGGAAGCGACATGCGTATATTTGAAGGGCATTAGATCAGTACCCACCTCAAAGCTCCATCATTGGGATAAACACAAGGAGACGCATACAAAAACAGGTAAAACTTAGGGTTATGGTTTGCATTGAAAGTCCAAAATATGAGCTTATCTAACGGCACAGTGATGGTTTATCCACTTTTAGCGAACTGTTCACCTTTTCTTCTTATTTTAAATTAACTAAAATAATATATTTATTCGTCTTTAGAGGCTGATTGATGAAGATTGCTGTGGAAATTCTCTACTGTCCAGATGACTTAGTGATATGTTTTGATCCAGGCGAATTAGTACAATACATTGAATCTTGCATTCAGAGTACTTTAGTTAAAGCTAGTTTTGGATACAAATAATTTTACGACTGCGATAGAAGTTTGATGACCAAAAATTTGGTTTTCATATCAGTGAATGTTACAAGCCAGTTCCTCATAGAGATGTAACGTTACATATTTTATTATTGTTGGGTCCTTCGAAGCTGACCGCTTCATTTGCCATTGACGTTAATATGGTTTTCCAAACACTATGTAGTAAAAACCTACACTTAAATGACTCACTTGATGATAAACTGAAATATCAGGATAGAGTGAATTGCTCATCTTAATTCGGTGAATAAATTCCCAGTTCTTCAACCAGCTTCTTTTTCATGAAAGTTCAAGAGTTCATGGATCTTGAATATCAAGTGGCTACTTATTTATGATCATTTAAAAGGGATTAATTCGATGCTGTCTAAATAATGGTAAAGTCGTGGTTAGCAGCACTTAAAACTGTTTCCATCTACCGTTTATAAATGAGTGCTGCTGTAAAAATCATTTCACTGCTGATTTCTATGCAAGAATATCAAAAAACTATAATTCTGGACAGAATCCTCACCTGTAAAACAGTATGCTTAAATAAATACAGTATGTACAATGCTTTGTGGTCTACAGACTGACGCCAATTGTATAAGTGACACGAACAAACTTATCAAAGAATTTATAATCCACGTGAAATCTATTAATCTATCTATGATACACTGAAGCAAATCCAGCTTTTTGTTCATGAAGAAAGACGAAAAGGTTAAAGAGTGCATTGGAAGTCTTTATGTATGTCATACCAATGTGAGATGAATATCTTGTTCGTGAACATACCATGGACAGGAAGACGAAGACATGTCAAACTCACATGATTATTAGACATTCCGTCCTGTATATTATCTTTAAGCTTTATTCTATTTAACATAAATTGCTGAAAGTAGTTACCTGGTTACCTAAGCTAACCATGTATATAAGTCTTATGCTGTGCTCAGGAAGTGGCAAGAGACTCAACTTCGATATATTGGGAATCAGAGAAATTTGCATGTCTGACAGTTTTACCTTGATGAATTTTCATTGGGAAGGATGGATAGCAGAATTCATTACTGATAAAAAAAACGCTTTTAAAGTTAGTAACCCGCATCAGTATATTGGACGCAATGGGACCTAATACTATAATTGGAGTTACTGATCGTCTGCAACTGTCAGGGCAGACATACTGAGTACGAGACTAAGATATACTATACTTTCATGCAATAAGGTATTTAAGCGAGTGGCATCATCAAACGAAGGAGGGTCATCTTAGCTGCCCTCGGGTAATAGTCAGGTTTTAAAAGAGTTGATTGATAAGATGAGGTGAACGTGTAGGAAAGGTGTTCAGAAACCACTGCGGGTACAAAGAGAAAATTTAAGGTTTCCCAAGAAAATATGAAGCCAATTTCTTCCGGGCGGTAATTGAGGATTATTCTCGTCAGTAAACTGGGATGAAATTCCCTGAGGCATTTCTGGTAAAGGGAGGAAGAGATGCCGACAAGATGTACGTCTATCCAGTCATTTTCTGAAGGTGAAATCTTTGTACTTTCAGGATCCAATATCAATTATCCTATTTAACAGCTCTTAAGTCAGTTTATTCCTTCGTACTCGCTTTAAGGCTTTGCGCAGCAGTCCCTTGAGATCTCCTGATCTCTTTCTGGTCATTCCTCTGTTTTGTCCTTGCTAAGACTTATTGGCTGTAAGGCTACTTTGAAAGCAATCATCTGCTGTGAAGCAACTCACTGTGTTCTTGTCCGCATAGGTCTGAAAATTTACCTAAAAGATCCCCAAGAAACAATCTCAAAAGAGTCGGTAAAATAAATATGCTGCATAGCACGTTACTCTAGCGCTAACCATCCACCAGATTAGATGAAGAAACAAACTACGCGGCATCATCCGCTTGACTGTGAGCTTCTCTCCACATCTTAAAGTAATTTACATATAATTAACTAGGAATTATGAACGTTGGTAAATTGTTAACAAAGCGGCAAATAATAGCGAACCGAGAATGTAACTTTATGGCGCTCTGATTAGTTCCAAAAACCATTGAGAGACAGAGAAAAGAAAGGGAGAAGCCAACCTTCATTGGCCGCAGATGATTCTATCGATAATTAAGAGACTGACTGGGTGAGTAGTCTGCACACTAAGGCGTCTTTCACAGGAGGTCATCCATAACTCATATTATTGTCTTAGCAAAGGTAAGCAGCGTTACGTGAACCAGTGACATCAGTTACAACAATAATAACTATTTTTCGCATAAAACATAGGCTGAGTGAAAACGAACCACTTTACAGGTAAGATCATTTTGGCAATATGAATTCATTGTTTTGGTTACTAACACGCAATACGTTAGAAATTGTTAATTAATGCAATTAAGGGATGAGTTTAAAGATAGAACGATATCATTTAACAGACAATAAATAAAAATACATCTGAACAGCAACATCGCTGTTCGACAGATTAAAGTAAGTTCATTTTGAAACTAAGAATCATTCAGCCATTGTTTCAGTCATCAAATATGTTTGAAAATATGATGGGTGGTATAGCCATGACCTTGAATCCTATGCGTTACTTATGTTCTGATGGCATGATATACACTGACAACTACGGTTGCTAAGATCTCATAAGAACTGGTGAGTTAGAGTGTCTCGTGATTTCAAACAATGGGCAGTACTTGTCATATAGAAATTCCTGTTGACATTCAGCTCCTGAGCTATAATGATGAGTTATCTAAAGCTCTGTATAACTTCTGAAACTAAGAGTAGAATTTTAAGTGACCAGTTAACCAACTATCAATGTGCTAGGATGACTACCGACAGTTCAAAGTCCGAAAGAAACGTATTTTTAGGGGGTTTACAAGTGAGGTTTGATAATAAGAAATATAAAACATTTGCATACCCACTAAACAACCTTAAGTGAGTACCTCCATTTCCCAAAGGTGTGTAATGGCTTCATCCTTTTAAAATTTCAACCTTTAAAGTCTTAGCTTCTACACAGCACAACATCTGATGTTACGCTGGCGAAAGGAAGGTCTTTATCATGCCAGAGACAATAAGCTTCAGAATTTGTGAACTTATGAGTAGAACACTTCAGTGATAGTGCGCTGAATCACTTAACTATTAAGTTACAATGGGTCAAGTGAAATTTTATTCCATTTCCTGCCAATCAGTACAAAAGTCTATGATCCACTTAAAAAGTTCAATACAGACATGATTAGTACTTTGATTTTTATTTCTTGCATTCACTGTAAACTTAAAGCAGACATATTTGCGCAGTATCTAGTCATTCGTGCTTTACATCATAGACTACAAAGTATTCATCTGCTTGCTGAAGATCTAAGCTAAGAATAATGAAATAGAAAACGTTGCGATACCCGTAGATGAACTGTTCACTTTCAACTGATAAAATATCGCAGATATATTCCAGTTTTATTTTTAATGCATAATCTGCAAACGAAATAACTGCAACTTTAGATATTTAAGTGACAGAGGTCTACAACTCAATCAAGTTGAGTCAAGAATACAATCCCACGCGTTACAAAGGGTTAACAATGGAGCGATATGGAGTGCTATAACTGAACACATTGTGAACACGAATCACTCTGTCTCAAGAACATCCTCATTCAAGGTCACCTGTAAAGTGAAAAGAAACCTCCCAAAGGTGGTATGTCTTCGTATTCTATGCACCACCGAAGCTCTTGCCATCCAAAGGGAGAAGCCTGGACTGTGTACGAAAAAGAAGATTGTTCAACCCCTTCTCCTTTCATGGTCTTGGTCTTCAGTCTTCTCTACCCTCCCCGTTTTTCTTTTCATCTTTCTGTTTCGGAACCATTCACTCCTTAAGTAATTTGCTACACATTCTTGTTGTTATGTCCTGCCTGATTACAATTCATTTTTCAATCATGTCATCATGTTACGGAACTTCTTGCCGGAACTTATTTCGATTAATATTCCCTGCTCATCAGGTTCCGGGTTTTTTAATTTTTTGATTTTAGTGACAACTCATTTATTGGCGTTATTTGTGTTGTCATGCTTGATGAACCATTTTCAACTATCAAATTCACAAACTTAAAAAAATGTAAATATTTGCGATTGTACGAAAGTGAGATGGCCATAAGGAGACTCTTCGCTGAAATGCTTGGTCTTCTTTCATATCCTAAAAATAGGAACGATAATTGATGAAAAGAACAGAATCTTATTCAAGGGGAAGACGAAATAATCCACCATACGCCACTTGAAAAAGATTCCCAATCAGTTATCAAATGTCATATAAACTGTAGTTCCGTGACCGTTGTACCAAAGGTACGAAAGAAAACAAATGGTAAAACAAGATTTACAGTGGAGAATATCTTGGCATAGGAGATGTTTTCGCAGTTTCACAGGCACACTTCAGTAACAGGTTTTCCCGAAGGAGACTTGAACTGAAAGCTTGATACTTCGAATTTTTCCTAATGTTGGAATTCAAACGGTTAGGAGTTAAAATTAAGACTGACATTTGAACTGGAAAAATTCCAGACAAAGTTTTCGTCCACTTTTGGTTCATAGAATGAGCCCCATTCTCCTTATGGGATGCATCTTTTTCATGAAACCAGTACATGAATTGCAATATCTTTTTGCAAGCTAGTGTTGGCCAATCGATTTCATCACGCTCACTTCTAAGTCTTGCGGAATGGTTCCAGGGCCTTGGTAGATTCCATTGCAGTGGGTCCACCCAGTAGTCTGCTGTAGCACCGGCTAGCCTCACGGGCGGTTAGGGATTGAATGATTTGTCCAAGGACTGTGGTACTGATTGCTTCCTCAAGAGTCATGTCACCAGACAGACGTTCGAACCGATTGTAAAAAGAATATAGAAAGCAGGAAAAGATGTCCAGCGAAATCAATGGGTAGGAAGTGCAATAAAACAAGGTGAAAAGTGGAAAGGAAGAGAAGGAGGAAACCCAGGTAGATTAAGGAGACATAACAGTTACAAGGAAAACCCTGATAAATAGAGTGGGATCACAGAGTAAGAGGAAAGAAATGAAGCAAGGGAGATTATAGGGAGAATCATGGAAACAGAAATAGTTATGTCATTAGTGGGTATGTAACAACTGGAGGTAGGACGTCTAACAAGGAAGCACAGGGTAGAGTAAAGTTCATGACTAAAGTAGTAGGCGGAAAGATTTAATATAGTGTTGACTGTGCTGGATTGTGCAGGATCGGAAGGTTATATTGCCCTCTACCTGTAGCCTAGCTGGATTAGGGTGAACAGTGCTTTTGGTACGGATTTTCGTTTTTTATTTCATTCCTCGTTTGTTATTTTCACATTGTGATGTTTTTATTATCAGCGTCGTGCCTCGTTAAACCCCTTATCAATGGCTAAGAACAACTCGACTGCAGGGGTTACCGCAGTCGGTGCAAGGAATCCTAGCACCCTTTCATAAGTGCCGCTTGGTACAGATGGTGGAAGCAGCTGACAAGGCTGTGGACGCTGCCGAGCCCAACACCAGTGTCCGAGCTGCACTGTCTACTGCCACTAATTCGTCCAAAAACTCACACCGTCCCTCAGCAAGTGAGCAAACAGGTTTTGACGTTATAGCTTACATCTCGAAACTGTGTGAGGAATAGCGTTATTGTGCCAATGCCAAGAGGTGCACTCGACCTTGCACCCTCGAGGCTAACTAGGCGGGATACGTGTGAGCCAGGACGTGACAGCGACTAATATCGCTGGCAAACCGCTTCCATGTCGCCTCTTCTTCTTTACGGATCGACATTCTGGGGTACGCTTCCTGGTTGACACTGGTGTAGAAGTTAGCGTCATCCCACTTACGAGTGGAGAGCATCTGCGGTTAATGTCTGCAACTTCTTGCCGCCAACAGTCCACCCAACACAACATATGATTGGAGATTCCTCGACCTCAACCTTGGACTGCATCGTTCCTTCTGTTGGGTTTTCATAGTGACCGATGTGACCACCGACATTATTGGTATGGATCTCCCACAGCACTATTAGCTGATGGTAAGCATAAGCTGATCGATTCTACCACAGGACTGTCTGTCCCCAGTATTGTCACAGAGACGCCGTCTCTCAGCCCGTGTACTCCACGACGGACGCTTCTAGTCCCTACACATCTATTATTCAGTCCTTTCTTGACGTCTTTCAGCCAAGTCCTTGTGTACCTTGTGTGGCTTCGAACGTTTTTCACCACATAACGACGACCGGTGTTTGCTAAAACACTGCAATTATCCTCAGAGGAACTGAGTGCTGTAAAAGCCTGGTTGGAACACATGCTTGAGATGGGAATAATCAGACCATCCAACAACTCATGGTCTTCACCCTTGCATGTGGTACCCAAGAACAATGGCATGGACTGGAGTCCTTATGGCGACTACCGAGGCTCAAAGCTAAAACAACTCCAGGTCGTCACCCAGTCCCTTACATACACAACTTGACTGCATCTTCATTTGGTTAATTTATCTACAGTAACCTTGACTTGACGCGTGCGCATCATCGGATCCTAGTTCATCCCGATGATGTTCCCAAGACAGCTGTCATTACACCATTTGATCTTTTTGAGTTCCTTCGTATGCCCTTTGGTCTTCGCAACGCTGCACAAACTTTCCGACGTTTTATTCACGACGTTTTACGTGGACCAGACTTCGCCTATGCTTACATGGACAACATTCTAATGGCTAGTCTAGACGAAGACACTCATTTTTACCACTTGAAACAGGTCTTCGCCAGACTGTCAGAGCATTCGATGACAGTCAACCTGGCTAAAAGCCAGATTGGCACCCGTTCACTGAAATTTGCCGTACGCGTTATCGACGAACAAAGCAATCGCCCACTACCTGAAAAAGTACAGGCGATCCAAGAATTTCCGGTTCCAATGTCACATAAAGCGCTGCGTACATTCCTGGATATAATGAGCTATTATCATCGTTTCTTCCCCCAGTGTGCGCACATTTTGACTGTGCTAACTGACCTGCCGAAAGGCAAGTGCAAAACTTTTAGCATGACTCGTGAGGCATCAGAAGCATTTTGCAACATCAAAACCGCAATAGCAGACGCCACAACGCTGGTCCGTCAGGACGTAAACTTACCGCTCAGCACTCTGGCTGATTCCTCCAACACGGCCATTGGAGCTGTGTTGCAACAACTATCAGATCACACTAGGATCCCGCTCGCATTCTTTTCCCGGAAGCCATCAGCTTGTGAAATGTGAAATGCGCTTTTGGACGGGAACCGCTCGCAATATATGCCTCATTTAGGCATTTTCGTCACTTCGTGGAAGGTTGTGATCTCATTATATTTACAGACCACAAACCTTCGGCTTACGCCGTACACACCGCCACCGACAGATATTCACCGCGAGAATTACGTCATCTAGACTATATTTTGCAATTCACGTCGGACATCCATCACATTCCCAGTGTGAATAATCCTTGTCGCAGAAGAACTGTCTCTCGTTTGCACCATCACTTAACCTCAGGCGGTTGACTTAGGGAAGATTGGTGAATTTCAGAGTTCAGACAAGGAGATGGAAAAACTTCAACACTCAACCTCCCTGAGGGTACAGTGTGTACCGATCCTGAACACTGAAGGTACAGTCCTATGCGACATCTCCACAGACACCCTCAGACCTTTTGTTTCTTTACATGTGCGTGAGAACGTTTTTGATGCTCTGCACGGTCTTTCGCAACCTGGTATCCGTGCCACTGACAAACTCATACCTGCTAGGTTTGTACTACTTGGTATTAACCGTGATGTTCGAAACCGCATACGCTCATGTATTCAGTGCCAACTTCCAAAGGTGAATCGTCACAATATTCCACCACTTGGGACTTTCGCCAAACCGGATTCACGATTCGCTCATTTCCATCTACACATTGTCGGCCCGCTTCCACCCTCCGATGGATACTGCTACTTACTGACACGTGTCGAAAGGTTTACTCGCTGGCCGGAAGCCATCCCGTTGTCTACATTACTGCAGAAAAAGTAAGTCGGGCCTTCGTCGAAGGATATGTTTTACAGCTTGGATGTCCTTCCATCGTGACAACCGGCAGAGGCCAACAGTTCGAACCCGCTACCTTCCAGAAGCTGATGAATCTGTTGGGATGCAAACGCATCCGTACTACTGCATATCATCCAGCTTCCAATGGTTTGGTGAAACGATTCTACCGACACCTTGAGAGCGCACTAATGGCAATAGACAATATGAAATGAAACGAGTCTCTGCCGCTGGTTCTTCTCAGCATTCGTTCAACACTTAAGACGGGTACATAGTGTACTCCTGCTGAGTTCGTTTACGGCAGTAACTTACGTTTGCCGGGTGAAATGGTCGCTTCAGATTGCAGTGACCCAACTCCCACCAACATCCATGGCTATGCTCAAACTCTTAAGCTTCACATACATCTCCTCCAACCCCATCCATACGGACTCAGTGTAGACGGATGCAGTTGGATAAAAGACTTCAAGATTGCACCTACCTCCTTTTGCGTTGTGACGGTGTACGTAGACCCTAACAGCCACCATATAACTGACCCTTCATGGTTCTCTGCAAGAAAGAAAAGTTCTTCGTCATTGACAGGTCCGGACGGCAGGATTCCACAGGTATCGATCGTTTGAAGGCAACATATGTATAGGACGACCCACCCTCCTCTGAACCGATACAACCACTAAAACTCTTGCCGCCAGACCCTCAAACAGACTCGTGTAGTCGTGAGCACCTCTAATCTTCTAAAAAGGCCACCTCTGATAACACCAAGCCGGTACCCACCACTCGTACTGGGAGGCGTGTGCACTGGCACAAACGATATGCCGACTTCATTGCTTAGCCCCAGCACAAATTCTCACGGTCACCTCTGGAGTTCAACCATTTAATCCTTGCGTGCACCAACATTGCATTTGCACTCGTGAAGTTAAGAAGATCTTCTGTTCACGACTAAAAAACTAAAAATAAAAAAGCTCAAAAATACAGCGAAAGTTCTAAAACGTTTTTTGGCTTGCCAATGCTCTTTTTCTGTACTTGCCTTACCACTAGCATTTGTTTGGCTTTCCCTTTCTTAGCACGCTTATGCTCTCTATTTCTCTTCTTGCAGTATCTAGGAAGTGAATTGGAAAGTAGATACAATTAGCCCCCGACGATGCTACTTGGATCGTTCTGCTGTTCTCGTTGTGCCAATTTCCTGCTTGTACATTACCCGGTAGATTAAGAATCAATGGGGAGGCATCTCTTTTCAGGTATGGTGATGCAATAACTTTTTGGATCTATGCGTGGGGCTGTATTTGGGTTTTGCAAGGCCCAATATCGAGTTCTGTGGTGAGGGCACCTAGTTGTCTGCACATGAAGTACAGTACTGAGTAGACCTTCCTCGATAATTGGAGCTGGCTTCCTGCTTGTTAGTCAGCAACAGTCTCGGATCTTTCTTCGTGGTCCTATAGAGAAGACGCGTACCGAAGACAGAGTAGGATACCTTTTGCGAGTCTGGGGTGCAGAGAAACATGGTTCGGCATTTCCCTCGGTTGAATCCTGATCAGTTGTTATCCACTCAACCGGCGAGAAATGCCAAGGTCCTCACAACGTCATTTTCTGGTGTACTTGATTCTGTTCACTGCATCACGGCTCTCCATAACTTGGCATCGTCAGCGTGAGTTAGCTTTGAGGAGCTTAGTCTCAACGGGAGGCCCTTCGCAGAAAGAAGGGACAATGGGAAACCCGGAGTAGCTCATTGTGGCACATCAGATGGTGTTGTCCTCCAAATGGAGTAGACCTTGTTGACTTTTGAGCGGAATTCTGTACCATCTAAGTTGTTCTGCGGCCAGAAGATTACTTGACAATTGATACCCAGTCTTGGCATTTTGCGTATGAGAGTGGCATGTGAGACTGTGCAAGGAGACTTGGCAGAACATAAGGAAATCACGTGAATAGGCATTTTCAGGCCCAGAATGCCTTCCAGTTATCACTGGTTGCTAGAAGGTTTGAAGCCTGAGGCCTATTTATTCGTGGACCATTTTGAGCATCATACAGTGCTTTCTTTCTGTTCAGGCACTCTCTCACCTGGGCGTCTACCAGGGTTTTTATTATTTTTGAAAGCGCTGGTGGAAGTACGATAGGTCGGTAGCATTTCAGGTTCTGCCTGCATCCCCCTTTTAGGATGGGACAGAGTGGCGCGTTTCCACCCATATGAAAGCACTGTTTGTCTGACGTGCACATAAGGCACCCCCACACTGTTTCAACACAGGAGGCGAATTTCGTGGCATACCCATAGGTTTTGCCGCTTGGAACATGGACGATTTTTTCTAGAACCATGGCGGCAGTTACTCTTGTCCCACTTCAAATAATACCGAAGCTCGCTCAGGAAGTTGGTAATTTTGCTTAGATGATGGAAAGATTGTTTTCATGCCAAAGGTGGAGCAGAGGGTTTCGGCACGTCTCACTCCAGGGGGGCCCCTACGTTCATGCCTCTCATAACGTGATCTCCTTGGCCAGTAGATTTTCTCTCCACAAATCAGTATGGGTTTTGGGGTCTGTCTTAAAGGCTAAATAAATAAATAAATAAATATCTTTATTCTCAAGTTATGAAGTTAACATGAGAGAAGCCAGTTTACAGGCCTCATCAAAATGATAATTGCAGAGAAACATAGAGGGTTTTAGCAGTATTGAATGATACAGAGGGAGGATACCAAGTGTCTAAATATTATGAAAATAGCAGGAAAATATCGCTTTACAGTACATACACATCGTTCTGAGTTTAGGTCATTTCTGCTCACAATTCTTTCTCCACATCAAAAGGCGCAATATGTAGTGTTTGCGGTGTGAGTAGTCGACATGACTGACCCATCTACAAGACCAAGTGTTTCGTCAGATAAACGTCTATTTTAACAGCAATTCTTATGTTCGTAGATTTATTGGCCAATAATAACTTACTTCAATGTAAGGTTTGTATTGAATGGTATCTTGTCGTCTCCTCACTTTGATGTTGCGCCGATCACCCAGAGCCACCCACATATGCCCAACTACATGACAAGTACCAAGAAATTCCTCGCGTTATGCAAGGCGACGATACCCCACAGATTCCCCAAACACGCCTGGAAATCCCTGGGAGGCTTTCACACCTAATCGTTTCATACCCAATATTAGCGGAAATTCCCGTGATCATATGCCTATCCCAGACTGGCTGAAGAGTTTTCTAGAAGAATGTAGAACGCAACAAGGTCGTCAAAATGCGCATAAACTATCACCCGTAAAACATGTTTGGCCCGACAACAAACCTTTTAGAACAGGACATTCAGGGAAACAATGCTGTTTTCATTCAGCTCTTGCCAGGCTTCAGACTAATATGCGCAAATTTTCTCTTGTATAAAACAGTAAACCCCTCATGGTGGATTATTTGGCCTGTGGTAACTGGGACATGAAGCACGCAAGTAGCAGATATCCAGAAAACAGTAACTATATCAATGATAATAATTATCCCAGCAACGACAAGAATAATAGGAGCCGCGTGTTAATGCAAGCATTTAAACAAACGATGTAGGCTAAAACCTATCAAAATAGGGGCAACGTAATACAGAATGATGAGGTGTGTAGAAACCAGCAGGCATACAATTGTAATAAGAATATCCCTCGGTTTGAACACTATTCCGCCCAACCCCAAGCCAGTGTCGTCGCCTATAATTTCAAGTATCCCAGCCTTTCTGATGGCGCTGAGCAGAATTTGGTCGAAAGTCTGGCTTGAACTTACCTTTTTCTGCCCAGGATTGAAAGCTTGGGCATTAAAAACCTGTGTTGTGATGGCATGGTCGAACCCCACAGTCATCGCTGAGAGTATTACTTGCGGCAGTTGTCGATTTTGTTGCACGCTGGCAGCAGACCTATAGACCCCCGGACCAAGTACTTAGTGTGTCCGAGCTTGAATTGTCGCCAGATGGCTTCTAGGACCACTAGCAGCACAGTCTCAGCAGCTCGTTCACTTTTGATAAGGTCACTTGTAGATGCTGCCTCTCCCCATGCATCTTTGTGTTCCCCGTCCCTTCTAGCAGGCATACACCTTTTGTATCAGCCTCTGCATCGCTAATATCCGGCGGCAAAAAAGTTTCTGTCAAGATTATAGTCTTCAGAGCAAGGAGGGAACGAAGGGGTCGTATTTACTCCATCTCACCTTGAATTCTCCTCACATAACCGTCAGGAAACTTCGAAGCGCTGTTCAAAACGTATGGTGTCTCGGTGACGGCAGACTGTGGGGTATCGCGTGTAGTGGTTCCAATTGTCACCGACCGGCCAGTTCCAGTGGAACCGGGCTGGTCAGTCTTCGCTCAGTGGTTTTCAAAGTTACTATCAAGCCAGGGCCAAGTTCGGGGGCTGTCCTGTTTGTTCACAGCAGCGGCTGCCTTAGCACGAAGCGAGATAGTCGTTAGTTGTTGTCGCAGCGTTCTGGGTCTGCTTTTACAACAGCAAACGTTTCCACTGATGTCGTTCCCGAGTATGTGCCATGTATGCGGCACTTTGGTGCAATGGTCTGAGCACCCGGAGTCAGTGATCTCCTTCCAGGTGATGCCAGTGTTGCCAAGCGCGGGGGACATGGGGCTCGTGGACTGCTGTCGCCTTTATTCCTTTCAGTACCATCTTTCCTAACAAGCACCGTCACTGTTACACATCACGAGGATACTTTTCTACCCGCTGTTAGTTCCGGCATCATGGTGGTGATTTGTGCGGGTACCAGCACTTGAGTACTTGAGTAGCCCCTGGGGCGTATTTAACAGCCTCCCCAAGCGAGCAAGCAGACAGGACAAGCCTAATGCGCCACTGTGCAGATATAACATAAGTAACGCACCATAGAGTCATAGCACTGGTCTGGTTTGTCTTTATCACGTCAACAATACTCGACTGTCACGAAGTTACACTCGAAAGCCCTCTGCAATGCGTGGCAATCGCGCACATGACTGAAGGGCCTAGCCAAGATATTCCTTTTCGTTCTCTGTCGTCTCCCCTTGTTGGCTTTCACAGATAGGCTGGGGTTTGGGCTAGGTTTGAAGGTAGAACATGTTCTTCGCCAAATGGAGAACAGATGCGTTGTGTTTAGTGGGACGATGATTCGATTCTTTCTCGAGATTTCGGTATTCGTCATCGTCCCACTTAGGTCAACCCGTGGTCCTCTAGACAGGTTTTACTTCTCTTACCTCTGACCCTTGTTACTATCTAGAAGCGGGTGGTATATAATTGATGTCAGGCTTCCCTTAAGGTGTTCTCGGGGCCAGATTCAGTTGAATCACTGTTGCTACTCACTTCGATGAGTAGATAGGAGAAAATGCAAGATGAACATCCTTCTGTCACGTAGGACGTTGAGGACCTACGATAAAGTTGTCAACCTTACATCCGGTTGTCTGGCTGTAGGACTCAGAAGAGAGCTGAGGGCTTTCCACAATCCCAGCGTGTACGACCGAGTGACATGAATAGTGCCGCAGATGCAGCTACCTGAGCCATAGTAGCTGATAGGGACAGATGCACCCACCCCACGGTTATCCGTTCGGAGAGTGGTGGTAGTGGCCGATTTATGACTTTGTGTTCCGCAGATGGTTTCTTCGCGGAACCGTTAGTATCGGAGATGGAAATTCGGATTGGATACGTGTGTACATGGTTAGTCCAAAGAGGAACGGGGCAGTAGGCGTCAGTATTCAAGTAGCGCGCGGATACTGGTGTATTCAAGCCACTCGAATAGGAGAATATTACATGCAGAGTACTATGTCGATCCTTCAGGAAGCCAAAACAGAACAGCAAACCAAAGGATGAATGCCCACAAACGATAATTTTTCTTTTCCCCCAAGGTTTGCAGCTACCGGAATGCCTTTACATCCGTCGTAGACAACCCCATCTGTTGTCAGTCTCCAGAAAGGTTTGGAGAGGTGCAAAGTGACATGCATCGTGTTCAGCCGGTCGGTATGTGGATTAGGCTGAGGCAAATAACCCGTGTCATATCGCGGCCGAAGCCTCCTTGCTGGATCTCTTTGACCAAAGCCTATCAAAAACACTATTCAATACCACTCCCATTCATTAGAAGTCCTTCTTCCCCAGTTGCACTTCAACAATAATAATGTCATTACCATTTCCCATTTCACCATCCTTTCTGCGATTTCCCCTTTTTGTTACACTCTGTTGCTTTTCCCAATTCACATGAATTCCCTTCAGCCCTGTTTTCTTTCTTCCCTTCTTTAAACTCATGCAGAATCTTCCCACTTGTCGGTCAGACTGTCTGCAGTAGTTGCAGACTTGCACTGTTGATATAGAGTGATGACTGAAAGTAAACTTAAAATATGGGTCGTGGGAGGATCCTAACCAAACTACCAATATCATGTACACCGTCTCTAATTAGGCTGGATTTGATGCGAGATGAGAAATACGTGCTGGGAAACCACTGTGAACGGACAGTTACACATCACGAGTTCATTGGGCAAGCAAGCAGAGCGCCCGGTGGTTGAACTAAAATTAGATCTGGTCAGTCTCAGTGTTTTACAGCTCAACTGGTAGAGAACTGGGCCGGTTACAGAGAGGTTACTGGTTCGAATTTCACCGTCTCTGACTCTTTTCTAGTTATTAAAACGTGGACTGGATGGAACTGTGTTCGATATGGCATCCTCTCCCTTACTGGAGGGCGACGTAAGTACCCCCAAGAAGATGAAGGAAAGAGCGACAGGGTGTGTTCGGACCAGTGGGCGAAAAATAAGCAAAATGCCTTTCGTCGCCCGACTTTTGCGCTCTAAACCATTGTGGGAAAAGAGATGACAAGCCAACAGCCTACAGGCTCATTCATCAAGTGGACCACCGCAACGGGACAGCATGATCAGTTCAATGCCGACAGTCTGGTGGGAACTGCACTCGCGCGCCTCACCAAGAGGCGAATAATAGGGTAGGACCTAACTTCTTCTCAAACCTGGTGTGCCTTATGGAAAGCTCTGAAAAAGAAGTGGCAGCAACTGCATCAATCAGCTCCTCCAAATGACTCCTGGATAAGTGCGTAAGTGCAGATGGTTTACCGCTGCATTCGCTGGTAGCAAGTGTTGATGTGCTCATCCATCAGCACGTTACCCAGCCCTCCTATCTCCAATAGGATCCATCTTTTTTCTGTATTACTACCAGAGGTCACGGAAGACCTCTTATCTTCCCAGCAACCAGTAGCTCTTCAGACAACTTTATTCTCAAGTTGCAAACACCAATCTATGAAGACATTCATCTCACCAGAGCCAAAAGCAGGAAAGTAGAAGTTTCTTTGCACATTACAAGAGTAAATCACAAGATATTAACTAAGCACGAAAAATTGAACCTGAGAGATCGAAAAAATCAGCTACGTCTTCTTATACCATTGTTCACTGATTCTACACCTCGAAGTTTGAAGCCTAGTGATGCTGAATATTGAAGATAGTATAGCATCTAGTTGACGCCTTTGGTAGGCGGGTCATGTGAGCATGGACGATACGGATGGGATAGATTTTCTAAATTACGTATCTTCCGGTCAGTGCGAGAGACCGCGCGAACCTGTGTTTGTAAAAGGTTGTGGGGATTTAACAATGTGAGTTACTTATTTATCTACTTCATCTGTATGATGTCCTAAAGTGTGCTACGTATGTAGATTCAATCTTATTTTGGTTAGTAAGGTATTGTACTGTCATTTATTCATCTTAAATATTTTTCCTCAGTTCATTTATCTTTTCTCAAGTCACCACGTTGTTTCTTTAGTCTCTTTGTCCCGTGTTATTGTGCGAACCTGCGATTTTCGTATTTACATTTCCCACAGAAAAACATATATTTCACTTGAACTCAACTTTCTAGACCAAGCAGCTTAGACTAAATGTACAGTCCACATTTTTCTAATTTTTGTGAATAGATGGATGCATTTCAAATGTTTCATATATATTATTCAGTGAATGATTGAGTTATGCTGAAATCTCTAAAAGATGTAGGGAATTCTCCAGGTTGGTCTCGTCACTTGTCTCGGTTTATAGTCACATGCTTCTATGTTGATCTTCACATGACAAAATTTATGGTTTTTAGTACTCCGAAATCCGTAGGTCAATGCTTAATATTCAGTTTCGTTACTCCTGTGCCTAATTGCAATTCGGACACCCAAAAAATTTATATAAATAGTGCCATCTGAAGGCTTTCTCAAGTCCATTCATCAGTTCAGCCAGCATAATGTTATAGAGTAACATGAATGTATGTCTCTGTCATACGTATTTAGACTTCAGACAGTAAGAACCAGTCGCAAACCTAGATACTTTTCTGAACAAGTATATTTATTCTAATTTCCATCCATGTTTGCATCAAGGTTATAAAGCAACCGTCTTCCTGTTGGTGTGCTCGAGATCATTTCGCAGTCGCTGTTGGAGAGCAAAATTTTTATTTTCATTTATTTATAATCGCTTCCATATATCAAAAAGTAGCATATTAGTGCATAAGTCTTCTACAGTTGGGACTGCACAAAATTAGTTTAGGCGTGCAACTATCTGTGAACAAGCTTACCAACCAGTTTGCTGTGGTAAGTTCAAGGACTTGTGTTGCAAAATGCGATTCTTTTTCAAGAACCTACTACACGATGATTAATATTACTTTTCATACTGTTTCTTCATTTTATTTTTGTTCATGTTTATATTTATTCAATTGAGTTATTATTATGATGAATTAGTTTTATAACAGCCATATATTTTTAAGAAATAGTTTATTGACTTAAGTAGATGCAACGAAAGGGCATTAATCTTCTACCAACCTTCAACAATAACTGACGGCAATATGGCCTTTCTGTGTGCACCACTGAGTCGAGGTCGATGGATGCCACGAGTCAATATCTTTCTTCCCGTTTGAAGCTGGTACTGACCGGAAATAGATGGGTTTTTTAACACAGTTTTAATTTGGTCGTATGTTGGTGATAATGGTGGCAGTTTTAGCAGGCAATCACCGTTATCTGATCGTTTGACTGAAAATCCTAGTGCCATCTAAGTGCCTTTCTTCCTGACTTTGCCTAATTGCAGTATTTTTTGTGATGCATATAATCATACAATAACGAAACAGAAAATCTTTTTGTCCGTGAGGTGTAACGTACCTATCCTCTGTCTGATTTTAAAGATAAATCAAAGTACTTTGCAGCCGGTTTCAGCACTTGCATTCAGTAACAAGAAGGCATCGGTAGCCATTATTAGGACTTCATACGAAAATAGAGATAAGGTAAGTGAATCCTCTGTTATGGCTCGTAGTATCAACACACTACATACCCAATACTTGGAAACTAAAGTATGTGGGGAATGGTTTAAACTACGGTGGGCGATATAACTTCTCTGTGCCCAAATACTTTCTTCAGTTGGCTTTTTAAAGTAAGCAAGATCTAATCAACTCGGCGAGTCGGTGCAGTTTCACTCCCGAACTCTAGAGAATACTGGTCATGACCCTGTGATTCTGTAGTACAGTCACGATGCAGTCGCATGTGGTTCTTCGAATATTGTCACCATCGAATTTTAAACTTCCAAACGCTCTGAATACCTTAGCATTTTAGCAAAAAAGTGGCTTTTGTAGTCATCAAATAAGCATTCTACAAGTTTTTGCTTAAAACTGAACTCAACAGAGGGGTGATATTCCATTTTGAAAGTCAAGCCTTTCATTTGATTTCAACGCATTGAATTTGATTTTGTAAGCGAAAAAAGTACCAGTTCCCAGCAAAATTGAGGAAAATGGACAGGTTTCAGACCTAGACGAGGTTGCATCGATTACATTCACCCTTCAACGGGTTTTGGAACACAGGTATACTTACCGACAGTCGACACTTACCATATTTCTTAACTTCAAGGTGGCATTTGACTCTGTCGACCGTGAGATGTGGTAGTGCCTGACTAGGAAGGGAGTACCGAGCAAGTATGCAAAGCTAATCAGAGCTCTTTACTTGAACTCATGTAGCCGTGTCAAGACTTATGGATAGTTATCAGGTAAGTTGACAACCAGTGGTGTCCGCCAGGGATGCCCATTGTCACCATTCTTGTTTGATTTCATCGTAGACGCACTAATGGACGTAACCCTATGTACATCTGACTTCACAGCGATTGACTAACCCCCTGAGGTCATCTGGTTGATATGGAGCATGCAGATGGTATTATCCTACCGGGTGAAGACGCTAACAAATTGCTGAGTCTTATAAACGCTTTGAGCAGAGATCGATGTATGCTTAGCATGCGTTTCGCTGGCACCTGTCAAATGTTAGATGATGCTCCAGGACTCATTTGCAACAACTCCCAGCTTAATGATAGGGAGTGGTGTTGGAAAGTGTCGAGCACTTCACTTACTTTGGAAGTTGCATCAGCCCTAACTGTTTTGTTGGTGACAAAATCTGAGCTCGGATACGGTAGGCCCGTTTGACATTTGCTAACTTGCGTGGTCTGTGGCTCCGACTAGTGAGATATCCGACTATCTGCCCAATGACAGGTATACTGCGCTGCAGTCCGTTCGGTCCTGTTATATGGCTGTGAGGCGGTCGTTAAAAGTAAACGACATGAAGCGGTTGTAGGGTTATGATCTCAGACTTCGTAGCACAGCTCGGGTTTGGTAGAATCACCGTGTGGGTAGTCTTAAGGTCAGGTGAAGGGTACTAGGCAAGGAAAGCAAGTCGGTGGTTGGTAAGGTTGTGAACCTTCGCCGAATGAGATAGGTTAGACACATACTGTACAAGCCAAGCCACTGCCCACCTAGGCGTGCCATACTAGGGGAAGTTGGAATGGGTTGGAATAGGGTTCAGGGTGGCAAGATCAAGAAGTAGCACCAGTTGATGAAGTCCCTAGCTGTTAGTCTAAGTGGTGTAGAAAGATGTAGACTCCCTGACTGGGGTCTCCAAGACGGTAGGAATCAGTGGTTTAGGAATCTTGGTGAAATGGCTAAAAACCGTTCATAATGACTCAGATGTTATTCACTTTTTGACGTCTGGTACAACTCGAGTGTTTTGACTGACCTTAATTTTGGATTTACTCTCCCCGCATACACCTTTGTGGACTTCGACACCAGCCTTTCTTATCCACTTGTTTTTTGTATACTTCTGCGAAGTGTGGCAACTTGAGGTGATTGACGTGTATGCGAGGTTGATTTTGTCTGTCTGAATCTCTGTAGAATTGAGCAGTAGTTATTTTAGTATTTCCTAATACACTGATTAGTATCCACTGCTTTAGTTACTATATTTGCTCATTTTTGTAGATATAGAAGTGTATCGAGTTTACTCGATGCACTATTGCAAAAGGGTTACAAGTTGTTAATTATGGATTTGTCTACCATTATTGTTGAGTAATCAAGAAGTTTCCTATTAAACTAATTTCTTGGACAGTTTAATTTGTGTTTATATTATTATCTTGACTTGCTGTACGTTATTCTTTTTGTGATTATAGCTTTGGAATAAATAACAAATTCAAGGAAGACTTTCCTAATGAATTACACGGCAAATTAGCGCCTGAAGAGTTTGAAGAAAGTATACGAAAAATTAACGACCGCTTGGAAAGTTCACTACCTAGCCATGTTCGATGGTTCGTCTGTGGATTGTTATGCTGTTGTTGTACAGCAGGGTGTTCGCTGTGGCCAGTGATTCATTTGAGTCGACGAACAAGACGAGACCTGCAAAAAATACTGGAAGCTGAAAATATTCGGCTGTATTGTAGTATTGGTCTACGTTTGTCCTTAGTCAAACAGAGATCTTCTGAAACAACAACTTTGATGGAATATGTATGTCCTTTTCATATTTTTAATCTACTGATATCTGAATAATATGTAGGAAACCATATCACCCCAACAAACTATCCGTAAGGTTTTATGCTTCTAGCTTAGCGTGGAATCATGAGTATCGCAAGATGACAAGATGATCACGTGAGATATTCACCTTATGACGTCATTAAGCTCTATGTGTATACTTCCCGGTGGTTAGATTTTAAGCTACAAGTTTCGTATCTGAACTATTTTTACTTCATTAAAACGTTGAATAAGCTTGATTTCACTGTAGGCATCGAGATATCAGAACTATGCGACGCCATCAGTTGTTTGTTTCTGACTATGAGTGGGTTCTCCCACTTGGAAAAAGTGTTAAGTAAGAAAGGGAAATGATTTACTTCAAAAACCGTCAAAAAATAGTATGGAGAACTTTTCTGCACATTGAGTTCCAGTTCTGTAAAACCTTCCCTTGTGATTTAATAAGGTAACTTTCTGTCCATCTAGTCACGTGGAGATAAGGCTTAAGCACTTAACTTTTGACCGAAGGATTATGGGTTCAAACCCGGACCAAAGTACTTCGAAGTGAGCACCTGGATAGTATTGTAATCCCCGACACTACAAGTGTAGCTCATAGTCCAGTATATATAACATATACTGGGTATATTCAAGTTGTGTAATATATGTATGTTATAGATCTAGTTCTGATAAGTTGATAAACATTTTTGTCGCCTGAAAAGTTGGAAGAACCGACCTGAAATTCTTTTCAGGTACAAAATGCACAACCGATATCAGCTCGTTTGAGTTCTGCACACTGACTCGAATTAGATATAAATATGGATTATAGCTAATGTCTTGATGATAACTAGAATCAGACGTGTAATTCACTCATTGCTTATATCGTATTTCGGTGAAATTGACCACTTACTTTGTACTAACGATTAAAAAAACTCATTATACTAGTTTTAGCCACCATCATTCCTTTTCTATGGTTGTTTATTTACTTTCGCTTCCCGGTTAGGAAGTGAATAAGTCTGATTTGTTTCGTTATTCTGCTTGGTTGTACGTTTCGCCATGCATTCATATCAGTGGTAAATCTTCAGCCCAGATCGTAATCCTGGAAAGCTGATAGAGTGTGAGTGTTAAATCCGTTGATAAACTAGTTTAAATGGTCATCAGTGAAATTCATACCAGAAAATGTTGTCTAGGAGTGGACCAAATATAACTAACAAATCATGTGATTAGTACCAGTGGTTTCACAACCTGGAAGTTGTCACGTATGATTTTTGGGTTCATGTTTTTTGATGATTAGTTTTGGCAAATGTTAGGCATCTGCTTGGTACAAAATTGCACAGGCTAGTTGTTTTGATGCCCCAGATTTGCATAAAACATTGTTATTGATCTGAACATTTTAACATGTTTCAAGTTGTTATTCATCGAAGACTGACATCAGTTGGAGGAACACAGGAAACCTGGGAGCGTGTGATTTCCACACCATTTTTACAGTATGACTAGTCTACTTTCTGCACCCATTGTTATGTAAATCGCTAATTGGTTAATCTCTACTCTTGCTATGCAAATGTCTCAAATTGAGGACAAGGTCATTTTTCATGTACTTATTCACATTTTTTAGGATTGATTTATTATTATATTCTCGGAGTAATAAACTTTTCCATCTGCCAGCTTCGATCTTCTCTCTATTCGTCCCGGGGTTGTAGTCAATGGCTCTTGTGTACTAGGTTGGCTGTCAGCTAAGCGTGCGTATCCTATCATTCGGAATATATATAACTCT
The DNA here is from genome assembly GCA_944470555.2 of Heterobilharzia americana. Classification (NCBI taxonomy): domain Eukaryota; kingdom Metazoa; phylum Platyhelminthes; class Trematoda; order Strigeidida; family Schistosomatidae; genus Heterobilharzia; species Heterobilharzia americana. The sequence continues at coordinate 33,227,463 of OX104130.1, forward strand.
TAGCGTTCGAAAGCATAACGCTAGTAGAATAAATAAAATCTTTTAATTGTTTACTAAACAGGTAAAAACTCTTATTTCCTTGAATCAAACGAAAAATGATTATATAAATAATCTCATAATTGAGAAGTAAAACCTTTCATCATATTTATAATTAGGCTTTTCGATTGGACCTGATTAGTATGCTATAATAAAAATATAATTAGCGGATTCATTTTATTTTGTCACAGGAAGATGTGGGTTTTATGATACTTATAGCCAAATCATTCACTCTGGTTTTAAAATAATGTTCTCAGTCTCACACAAACTTGTTGATTCCATTAAACTGACATGACAGATTGTAGTTCCTACGTTTTAGTTGTACTGCATCTGTGTGCATTTCAGTTTACTGTTGAACAAATGAGGACATTTATGGATTAAGTTGTACAACGGAAACATGAATGAAATGACTGCAGACTATTAGATACCATGAGTCAGCACCAGTACTTTTAATGACATGTTCAGTGAAAAAATTTGTTATTATACAAAGTTTATCAACCTTATTCATGTAGTGTAAGCTACAGAAACAAGAATCAGCGATTCGGTACAACTGGATAAACTTTTTAGAACAGCTTGAACCTATAACTCTTTGGGAGAGTATGTTTACAGTCCTAGATATTTAATCCAGATACGTTGCATTTATCATAACGTCCATATCAACTGTGAATGCAACTAGTGTTTAGTGAATATTAATCTGATCAGTTTGAAGTTTTGATGCCTTATTCAGTTCTAAGCGTTGTCACCAAAGTATACAGTTACAATACGTATGCATCGTCACCCACAACTGTCTAAGTTGATATTTCTGTTGTTTAAGAATTACTTATTTTACTTCACACAACCTTAAATTGTTAAAATCAGTAGAACTCAACCACATCATCATGCATCATATCTGAACTCATAATAATTTGGGGGCTAGGGTGGAGTAAAGTGATATGTTGCTATCAAAGTAAAAGTAGTATAACTCAGCCCAGTTAAATGGTTCTGTGCCTTTCGGTGGAATCGCTATCATTCTCTGGGTGGTGGTTTCTAACTGTTCACTTTGTTCAGCATTATATTTCCTTATTTCGTAGCACTTTTGTGTTGAAGATCAAACTTCGTATTGTTAGTTAAGTAGTCCTCAATGGAAACCTAGTTAAAACCACATTTAGGGAGTTGGAAAAAAATACTGACATGAGAAATATCACCGTAGATGTTGTAAATAATTTGTAAATTGATCATTCAGTTTTTCTATGTTATACCCAAAAGAAAATGGTAAGACTTCAGTTGTACGTATGCTGGTATAATTTTTTACAAAGTTTTGGTTGACTTTTCGTATAGGCTGGAACTATCTAGAATTAAAGCCGTTTCAACTGAATTATGTATAGATCTGCTACTTCATCTGCAAAGAATGATAAATCATTTTCGAGGATGTTTGTAGGCAAGTGTATTCAAATCCGCATTTTTTTTACAATGTATCAACATCTTATTTTCATCTTCTCGTTGACTAATTCATTGAGGTCTATCAAGGTTAGGTCCTCAATTTATGCTTATCACTAAACGCTTGATTTTTCATGTGGCATTGTCATATATATTATTCCCCTTTGTTTTTATTTTTTCCATTTATCTCGTACACTCGAAATTATCTCAATACGTAATTTCATAATGTTCAAATAAATTTTAAATGACGGTCCTTTTGTTTATTAAAAGTGGGGACACTTACTTGAAGGTGTTTCATCGTAGTCTGTACTAAATCTGTTGAAGCATTTTAGAGCGAATTCATTCATTTAATTAGTTTTTAAGGTCACTTGTCCTATATTGTGTCATAGAATTTCAAATAAATGTCTGATTCGAAGTAAATCGTCAGCTGATTTCAAACCTTCAATTTCATTTGTTCTCAGTCTTTGTCAAAGTTGCAGTATATCATTTAAACTGTTTATTTTTATGTGATCCTGTCTTTATTTAAGTGTGCAGGTTACATTTTCTTAAAATCATCAACTAACATGAGGGGATTATTCATAGATGAGTAAAAAGTCTTACTTTATGTTAGATGTAAAGCAGTACTGTACAAGAGACTGACGAAAAGGTAAAGTTAAATAACTTCCTGCAGACGTAGGAGTCGTAATTACTTATGTAGTAGTTGGAATATATTAATTTAAGCTACTGACTAACTTCCTTCCACCCAGTGGGGTCACTGCTTCGAACTCCATACAATCTACCAAAGTTTAGGCAGCCAATTATTATCACCAGCTCTTACAATAGATGTGCACATGGTTGCTCAGTTATATCTCTTCTGCATTCATTTTATTCACCTAAGGTAATTTTTGGCTAGTTTTTTTTCAATTATATGAATTCTAAAAGGTTATTTTTATTGCTGTACACAAAAATATTTTGTCTAGAGTCCCTAATTAATAGTAATATTATCTATAAATATACTAGTCTTTTAAAGTTTTTTAGTATATTTTACCTACTATAATTCTCAATGAAAGTTAATCGTATTTCACGTTCGATTACTTTAAATTCACTGTAGATATGATAAAAGTACTGATTTTACTGAAACATTAAGATGACATTAAGTAATCTTTATAGGTCATCGTAACGAAATTGATTCTTCATTAAAACGACTTCCTGCTACTTTTTGTTTTCTTCTATCACTTTGATCCATGTTAGTTGCTTATATACGTTGATGTTACACCTTATTCTAGCCTTCTTAAGACATCTTTTCTACTCCTTATGTGGACAAAATGAGTTTTATGATAGTTGACTGACCTTGTATAACTGTTTTTCTTGAAGTAGGTTCTTATTACAAAATATCAATACAATGAGATACCTTTCTTCTATCTTGTCAGATAAAGCAGTCAGATAAAACACAATTTGAGTTAAAATCTTTTACTTCATTTAAAGCTTCAGTGAATTCAAAAAAAACTATACATGTTCATTATTGTTAGGGTAAAAATACTACTTCATAGTTGTAATGGCTATCTTAACCTCAACCAAAAACTGGTAAACATATCAGAATTTTGTTTACAATGATTTTGATAATAATTATAGGCTTCAGTGTAAGTATTCTTCCTGAATAACCGGCAATCGAGAAGCTCTCTACTCGAACACTTGTGGGCATGTTAGAGCCTATGGCGAATTGTCCAGGGAGCTATACTCATCAAGTGGTGTCCGTCAAGGATGCCCACTATCCCCATTCTTATTTAATTTTATCATAGATATTCTTATGGAGGTTTCCCTCTCGTCACCTAATTACACAGACATTGATCCAATCACAGGTGAATTTTCTTTAGATCTAGAATATACACATGACATAGTCCTGTTAGGTGAAGACGCTGACTGATGAGATGCCGAGTCTTCTGAACACTTTGAGTGGGAATTTGAGAATGTTTGGGATGCGATTTTCACCACCCAAATGCAAATTTTTGCTCCAGGACTGGTCTTCAGTGGTACCGCGGCTAACAATAGAGAGTGAAGTGGTTGAGTGTGTTGACCACTTCACTTACCTGGGAAGTAGGATCAACCGTGGTGGGTTAGTTGGCGATGAGATCTCTGCACGGATACAAAAGGCTCGATTGGCTGGATTTTGCCAATTTGCGCCACCTATGGCGCCGCCGTGATATTCGTTTGTCTATTAAGGGTCACGTGTACTGCACAGCAGTCCTCTCTGTTCTACTATATGGCTGTGAAACATGGCCACTGAAAGTGGAGGATACAAAAAGGCTTCAGGTGTTTGATCACCGTTACCTTCGTAATATAGGACGTATTCCGTGGTGTCACCATGTGAGTAATGCAGAAGTTAGGTGTAGAGTTTTGGGGAGAAGAGGTAAGTCAGTTGACGAGGTTGTGAACCTTCATCGACTGAGATGGTTTGGACACGTACTACGTATGCCTAGTCACCGATTGCCTTGTCACACAGTGTTGGCTGAGATGGGTCCAGGCTGGAAAAAGGCTCGAGGTGGCCAGACTAAAACATGGCACCAATGTATGAAGTCTCTGACTATTGGTTTAAGCCATGTAGGACGATGCAGACTAGGTGGTTGGGGTCCACGGGACAAGAGGAACCAGTGGTTGGAGACCCTAGGTGATATGGCTCAGAACCGAAGTCAGTGGCGCAGATATGTACATACATTATCCTCATCTTAACAACGCTATACCGAATCTCACCATTTTGTCACTCCTCTTTCTTTTCTTTTCGTACTTTATATTTCTTTTGACTGCATTCACTTATCTTCATCCTTCGCCTCACTATCTTCTTACTTGATGTGCTGATATGAGGTGTGGCAACTCGGACCGTGAGGCAGTAATGCCTGGTCCTATGTTGATAATAATGATGATGAGATAGCAAAATTTTTACCCAAAATAATGTGATGAAATTGTAACTGTAAGCAAATCACTATACAGTTGCATATTTCACAAAGTTAGCTATCTTGAATGGGGTCTGAAAGTAGAAAGAGCTTCAAAAATATTACATACGAAAGGGATCGTCTGCTTTGTTCAGTGTGTCAGTCACCTGATTGTTTACTTAACCATTAGTGCATACTTTATAAGTCCATAAGAAAAGATTGAATATAATTTTAAGCCTGAAAACCTTATGCAAATTGGTAAGTTCTTTTATATTTGCTGGAACTTCACAGTTGCTGTAAACTACTACAAAATCTTAAAGAAACCATAAGTATTTCTCTTAGTACAAACTATGCGTACAACTAGTAGATCGTATATGGAACTATTTGAAAGTAGATTCTAGTAATTAAGCAACTAAGAATGATTGACATTTCACTATAAAGTTGTTAATTTAAATTGTGCTTAACTAATGACCTTTACTTTATTAGAAAACTACTTATGATCCACTTAGTTCCAAGTATTCGACACTTCAGTTTTCTAAATCATTGAATTAAGTCAGCGTAAATCTACACATCGGATCTGTATCTCGTTAATTTCCGTACTATTTGGAAAACGTGACTAATATATATATATATATATATATATATATATATATATATATATATATATATATATATATATATATATATATATATATAACAGTGAATTGTTGTTAAAGCAAAATGTAGTAACGGATGAAGTTACTTTATATGAAATAAACACAATGCCAAAACCTCTAAAAAACAAGGAATTATGATGTGTTTTTACTCCACTGTGGATAGCAGTGTGCGTTTACCATACGTTACTAAACCCTAACCAAATGTAAACCTAAGACAGGTAAGCATATATAAACAGGTAATCATGTAAAGTCCCCTAGAGTTTGCTTCTCATATTTTACAAACTCTCAGCATTTGTCATTGTTCTCTAGTTCTCAAATGCTACAACTATACTATGCTGTCCTGTACATCGTTATACACCAACTCACTTCCTGTCTAGTCTGAAGGTGATTGTAGAAAGGTTCCAGCAAATTATTTCGTGAGATACTTTGTCTAACACTCTAATTCTGATGTCATAGAGCATGAATCTCTCTTTTTAAGCTTGTCCGGTGTTTTGGAACACCCTCCTGCCATTGCCTTTTACGTTTTTTCTTGACTCACCATGTAAGCAATAATACCAATGTATTTTTACAGGTCTTCAAATACATTTATGCTAATGGTTAAATTTTAATTTTGAATATCGTAGTTTTTACATTCTTTCAGACAATCCCGAACTCTGAGTTAGTTATTTCCCTTCGGTTCAAAGTTATTCTTCAAGCGATGTCTGTTTGAAATGTTTATTGTTTAAATTTTCCCATCGAAGCTTACTTCAAAGCATATAGCATCAGCTACACATATCACTTACTTTCTGTTCAGACATCATAACACTACTACTTAAACTTTCTTCTGAATTTAATTAAGACTGTTGGTTCTTCGCACGTTTACTACACATAGTAGGATCATTGTAGAGATTTTTTCAAGTTGGTATTCATCATGGACTGACATCAGTTGTAGGAAGGTTGGAAACTTGGGAGGACTGGACATCTATTCCGTCCTAGTATGAGAATCTTCAGCAGGGCTCACCCACGACCCCACCAGAGATCGGAGCTAGGACCTTCAGGTTCCGTGGCGAGCACTTACCATTGAGTCACTGGGTCGAAATCCAGTGGTTCATATTTCCAACGTCTGTCAGTTCAAAACATGACACAAACGCAACCCAATGTCATCGTTGAATATTTGTCCTCATGGCCACCAGGTTTGCTTCACTGGTTACGACTTCTCACCTGTCGAAACTAGTCACCAATGTGCACTAGTTTAATTGAATATGGGGGTTTGTGGGGACTTAGAGATTTTTTTAAGTTGGTATCTATCATGGACTGACATCAGTTAGAGGAACATTGGAAACCTGGGAGTACTGGATTACTGTTTCGTCCTAGTATGGGACTCTTCAGTCAGTCCATGATAAATACCATTTTGAAAAATCTCTAAATCCCCACAAATGCCCAAATTCATCGTAGAGTGGTTCAATAATCTATATTATTAAAAGTGTAACATGCGCAAGCGTCAAACGCCAGTTACTGGTATAAATCTTTCTTACTGAAACAAAAAAGTGGCTGAATACTTGTTTGATGATTCGATATTTTAATACGTTAGCTTATGCGGTCCAATTTTATCTTCACAATTAACAGAGCCCAACTATCGACTGTATAAATATTTTGGCTTTTTGTTAAACTTTGTTGTATTATTTTCCTATCGAAACATTTCGGAATGGAATTTATTTTTCTGTTCATATGATCAACTTGCTTAGTTAAGTTGCGTACTAGTCATATGACATGGCTAATTACAGTATGTAATATGAATGACATTATTCATTTAATGGATTTCTAAATACTTTTATTTTGGTTGCTTGTTAATTCGGAGAAGTTATAGAGACACCTTGTAGGGGACTTAAACTTTTATCATTCCTAATTTACTTGTCACTGTAATAAGTTGTAATGAATCATCTCGTTAACTTTGTACGATGTCTTAACAACTATATATATATATATATATATATATATATATATATATATATATATATATATATATATATATATATATATAGGAAGTTTCATTTTCAGCCTTATTCTTTATTTTCTATTAGGTACTGCGAATAGATCAATTACCAAAAGCGTGTATATATTTGCCTGATTGAATTTCAAAGCGTGAAGTTCTCCTCTTGACAACACTCTACCGATCAAACTCGTGACTATCACTACTTCCTAAGTAATATAAGTCAACACTATCACTTAAACTATTATCTTCTCTGCATTCCAAGCTTTGTGATAACTTTTTCTCAATCTTCACATGTTGTCTATATTTGTTGGTGCTGTTGGTTTATAGTAAGGCTGAAAGAAAGAGAGAGAGAGAGAGAGAGAAGGCACATTGCTAATCTAACATCACATTAATTCTGTTGACCAATACCGTTCAGTATGGAGAAGACGATAATACTCGATAGTAGAACAAACCTTTTGCTCAATACAACATTATGCTTCCCACCTCTGTTACTGTCCATCTTCTTACTTTTATGGTAGATGTTATTTCATTTATTTTTACTTTTTTGTACATACATCCTCTTAATTTATCCTTTCTATAATTTCCGTCACTGCTGTAGATGATAGCTCAATGAATCTCCAAGTTCCTCTTTTTTTTTAATCTTCGGCTTTACTACTTGTTGTAATTTAAATATTCAACCAAGTGTTATCGTATTTACTTATTTATTTATTGTTTTCTATTTATATCACAAGCATTTCAGTAGAGAAGTAGTTGGTTAATATCCTCGACATTATTCTCATTTATTCAAAAATATTCATCCTTTTTGTTGCATAGTAATCTCGTATCCACTCTCTTTGCAATAACATGTAACATATTTTTTAAGTTGTAAACAAGTAAAATGTTTAAATTCAGTTTGACTATTATTTATTATTATTATTAATATTATTATTATTATTATTATTACTATTATTATCATTACAGTTGTTCACTACTGTTTCTTGAGCGTTGCTTCAACAAGCTTTCAACCTATAAACTTAGTCGATATCAGCGCTTATTTTCCTAGAGATTTCTTCACTTGTACCTCGTTGTATATGAAACCAACGATATATATATATATATATATATATATATATATATATATATATCATGTACATTATGTTAAGGAAGATACCAAAGTATTACATATAACAAGTAGATCTTCTAGACTTCTTTTACTCTCTAATGGGTGTATTGTTGCAGATTTTATTGAGGGAAATTAATTATCTTATGTACATTACTGTATGTCCACAGTACTCTACTGAAAAGGTGTGTTATTATTTGACTAATTATTATATTCTTTCGCCAACCCAACTATACGCCTCAGTACTAAATAACAGTTACGTTTTCGACTCAATATCTGAGATGAGATATCAACAACTTTAGTACTCTCAGATGAACGCAGAAAACAAAACAAGAGTTCTGAATGGAGGTGAATTATCGTCCCAGGGACTGGCAAACATAAATCAGATCACTTGTGTACATATACAGAAATTTCTCCCTTTTTCGGAATTGAAAATATTAGTATATTAAACGTAAGGTGAACTAATAAGAGAGCTACCTTGAAAAAGGTAAATAGTGAAGCTTTCTGAAAGTAGTTTTGTTGTCGTTAACACTCATAGCCTTCTATATACGAATATTTACAAATATTCATTACCTACCATAAGTCTTGTTCTTGAGTCCAGAGGGTCCATTTTCGATGAATAGATCAGTACTTCAAACTGATTTTTTTCAATTTTGTTTGGCACAATTGATATTTATAGACCTCTTATTTTCCGTATAACCTCTGGAATCATTATTGTAGTGGGTGTTTCGCTTAAATGTGATTAAATGAAACCGAGTTAAAATGTTTAGGTTACCTTTTGTCGGATGTGATTTAACACAACCAAAACGAGTGTTCTTGAGAACCAACCATTTTCAACTCTTCTTTACGATAATTTCAGGACAACATGATTAAAATGGGATAGAAAGTTGACAATCTCTTGTTGAGGAGCAGTCCATATTCACTACATTGCCACTACAATCTTATGGCTTCCTACCCTTTTGCGATCACAATCCTACATCTCATTGCCAGTTGAGAAGGTAATGGAAGTATTTAAACTACTTTTATTATTGTTATCAGACAAAGAAACGTCATCCTGCTTTATATTTTGCTCCATTACCAGTGATCAAATGATTTAAAACTAACAGCTACATAAAAAAATGTTATCAAACCTACTGTTTCTGTGATTTTATGGCATAATAAATCGAAGTTCTATGTTTCCTTTAAACAAGTGTGCGCCACGTTCAATTTGCTCTTTTTCTTATTGCTTTTATACTCTATTAATCTCCTTCGGTTTACTATCAGTTGATATTATATAATATTAGGGTCCATAATCAACTGAATTCGCACACAACAAACTTGAAATGGACAAGCCAGTTTCAGTCTTGAATGAGGGTAAATTGACCACAAATTTACCCCGCGAATTTTCCTAGAATACACCGATATCTGCTGGTGCATGACACTTGCACCACTGATTGACCCGAAGGCAGTTTTGGTGTCTGTTTATCAAGAGGTTTAATATCAGTGTCTGACTGAAATTCCTTATAAAATATACTACACTACTGGTTACTTTTTAAAAGTTCAGACAGCTGTGTTAAAGCTTATTTAGCATTCTCATGATATGTGACGACAACAGAGTGGTCTTTTCATTGATGTCCACTGTCAATATTTCCACTTAACTTTGCTATAGAGATAATGATTGAAGTGAAATGGTTTACCTTCTACTTTTCAAGAATCGACTTCTCATCTGGAGAACATCTAGTTGACTGAAGATGGTATAGTTTTGTCGGATAAAGACCTTTAAAATGACCAGTACCTGCTGAACGCTAATAGCGAAAATCTAAGTATTTTCAGTATTCGCTCAAAACTTCTGAAGTATTAGATGATGCTTTAGGATTATTCTGTACCGACTTCTAGTCAAAGGAATAAGTATGAAGTAATGAAATGTTTCAATCATTTCATGTTATATCAGCCGAATGAAAATTCCATTCACTCTTTATTCAATTTTCTAACTTATTCAACCTCTCATGTATTGCAATTGTATTGGCTGCTGAGTTATGACGTAGTTCGATCTTCTAATACTTTTTTTCACGCGATGCTTTCATCAGCAAAATTGTGGTAAATTATCCTTAATCATATTTCCAATATTTTACAAGTTTTTCCTTAGGATGCGCTAATATTATCCATAGTAAACAAAGGTGTATATAAGGTGTACATGCATACAATCTGAGTAATTCTTTCCGCTCATATTCATGCATTCTCTTACAATTTATAGTTTGTTTTCATGTATGCGTGTACTCATAATTCTTAAATTTCTTTATAAAAACAATGTCAACACATCTCAGTGGGAATGGAGTTATTTACAACTAAGAGATGAGTAAACTTTATGAATATTATTTCAAATAAATCTGCACAACATACTACTCAATGATGCTAGAGTAGTAGAATACTGGTAAAATAAATCAGTGAAAGGTTTTACTAAGCAAATGACTGATGATTATTTCACTTGTTCAGCATCAAATATTTGGCAATATACCAGATTCCAAAAGAGTGAAACCATTATCTTCAACGATTCAACTAACAGTGCTTAATCTTCACGTCCTCATGTTTATATTTGACTATTAAGCTTAATTGTGCTGGGAAATTCATACTTTTCACGTTTTATGAGGTTATTCTCCATAGTAAAAGTGCCAAAATATGCGATTGCTGTGAACATGGGCAGTTTTCAATTTGCATTTATGACTCATTCGAGTTACAATAAAGTTATGAATCTGTGCGATAGATTCATTTGAATGCAGTGCTATTCATTTCAGCATTAAAATGACTAAACGGTAGTTTTCTTCAACAGTTAGTCTTATTTCATATTATTGGTGGATAGTGGATAGCATCGGAATCCAGCTGGATGTGCTTGCCTCTAAATGGACGACGTTATTCCCACTAGGGCTCGAACTTGGGACCAATCGCTTCAAACACCAGAGTACTATTTACTAGGCCACCGAGTTACGATAGCCACTTGTGCAGCGGATATAGTATTTCTGGGAACAGCGTCTCTCGCTGGGAGACAGGTACATCCATCTGACGAGTCTCAACTTGGACGAAACGCGCATCCTGAATTCCGATGCTAGCTACCACAAATCAATAATATAAAGTTGGAACAGGTAATATCAAGGCATCCCCCCAGGGGCCCGTATGCCAATAGGGACCGATCAAATTCGATTGAATCAACGGCGGTACAGTACAAATAACATTTTAAAAAGTCGTATTGCCATTGTAGCATACTGTCATTTTATTCGTATAAACTAGAATTCCTTGTCAGAGGAAACTGGGGAAATGAGATAACTGATGGATATTTATTTTTATGCATTTAAAATGCCGGCGTCATTATTTTGGTTATTTTTTTCATCAGTTGGTATTTACTGTTGAAATTTCGACTAAGCAGTACCACAGTGAAATGGACAAGGGAAAATGTGTATCAAAATCATCAGTAATAGTTTTCTTCAAGTCCTAAACACGTGACGTTCTATTTTGATGTTGTTCACTTAGATCTATATCCAAGGATATATTTTTTTTAACGATTGATGGTGCTTAGGTGCTAGTAAATATTTTATGACGTGATAATTGTTCATGGATCAAAACTATAGAGCGAAAATTGCTTGTTTAATCTCTCTGAGCAATCGTCACTTTCAGTCGAGTGTTTATAGACTGACAGTACTTAAAGTGTTATTTGTTTTCTTCCAGTAGGACTTTTCCGTCTATACACATCATGAGTAGAGGAAAAAAGTTATTCATCAATTTTCTTTCTTCTTAATAATTTGATTGGTTTTTTTTCAAAGTATTAACATCCTACCGGGATTTATTATGAAAGATAATAATGGAGACTATCATACTTGTTCTACATGGTGAGGACTGTGGTATATCATCAATCTCACAGAACCCTTTGCAGACTGAAGAAACTTCGTTTAGTTCTTGGAAAATCTTTTCAAGCAGTTGATAAAGTTTGTCTTAGCAAGACAAAAAAGTATGTGAAAGCAATGCGTAGATTCTTGATAAAGCTTTACCGATCAATAGGTTCACAGTTGACCTTTGTTAAGCAACTCTTATTTCCTTTCATTGTTTTTCTTATAATATATTCACTCTTCTTTTCCGGAAAGTTCTCACCACTGTTTTTGTCCAAAACTGTTTTCTTGATTAAATTGTTTTCTATGCACTTCATTTCATCATACTGATTTCCCCTCTTGTCCTGAATTTATCTCAGGTATTTTCACCATCCGACCTTACAGTTATAATTGCTTAGTGAAGAGGACTGCTTTGTTTTCTTTGTAAAGAAGTGTGCATAGTTATGTGTGGTTGACTTCGATACCTTTCCTGAACAAAATGTTTACATAGTAAAGTAAGGACTATAATAACAATACCGAGTTTTGTAAGAAGCTAGGCTAATATTAGTACCAATAACCTTGTTTACCCTGCTTTTTGGATACAATGGTCAGTACACTTGAACGGATAGCTATCTGTAGTCTACTGAACAGAACTGTGCTCCATAAGTATATGTTGAGAAAGGGATTCCCTAAAAAGTCCATGGATATTTTTCAACGCCTTCTGGTAAATAAATGCCTTAGATCATGAAACTCCATGCAATAGCTTTTCCAAACCATCAGTAATATCATTCGAATTTTGAATTTGACCACCTTTGTTTATAATTGCCTTTATTGACATTCTGATAGAATCTGTGAGTGAGACATACTGTGATGATGTGAACCTGTTACCTGCTTTAGTAAACGAATTTCATTGTTGGTAAGTTACAGCTTGAATAACGGAATGGTGACGTCACTGAACAGTATGGGTTTGTATCTGTGAGATAGCGTCAGCTTCTTTGACTTTCTAAGTACACTCTGCTGTGATGGCCATTATACATATTTCCGATTGCAACCAACGATCCAGCATCAGTAGACGGTCAAAGTACTTTTCCAATATTGTCCTTGACTTAGTATGCTGTTGTAAAGTACATTTCAAGGTCACCTGAATTTATGCTGTTAGTTTTAGTAAATATTAAAGTTTTGCCACACTAATGCTTTAAATGGTCAGTTGTTGGATGGGAAAACGCCACAATTTTTGTTTTGTAAATTTGTACCTTACCTTCGCCTTTAAACATGACAGTAGTTGGATACAATAAAGTTATCTCAGTATGTGTATCACAATGCCATTCCTAGTAAACTTCCTGACTGAAATTTCATATATCTCTTTGTAACTAACTGTGAAAATCACTTTGTAGTCAGTTTGATCTCATCTACTTGGACCTTTAACTTTAAACCCTTGAATAGTTTGAGAATATTTAAGTATACCCATTAAAAAAGTTTGAAAATATTTTCTAACACGAGCTGCTTTTGTCTATCATCTAGTAGACACTTGTAGAGCTATGGCTCTTCAACTGAAGGAGTTGACTTTCAACCAGTGGGTCTTGGGCTCGATTCATCCCAGGTTTGGATAGCTAAGTAGCCTAATTAGCCCGTATACAGTAGTTATGGCTCATTGTCTAGTGCATGAACTTCTGGATGTTTGCTGGGTTACCTGGCGGTAGATACACTGAAATTGTACGGAGAAAAAGTAACATACTTTCGAATTGCTTCATAATGAATGGTTAATAGTGGGGGGAAATCACCACTGACTGAAACAAATTTTAGAAAGTTAGAGAATATCACCTAATTATTCAAGGTGAGAAAAGTTTGGTAAAAAGTTATATCTATGTTTTTCTATTCGTCATGTCTCTAGATAACTTATTTTAAAGCGTAACTGTTAGCATTCAGATTTTCCGCCCTGCGAATTAGGAAGGTGTTGAGCACATTGTGAACAGAATTCTATCAAGTTGATGTTAATCGAAGCAAGGATTGATTCCATTCTTGTACTGAAATCCAACGTAGGGAAATATAACTATCAGTCATTATAATCTTTTGCTGGATGTTGGAAAGGAATTCGATCACTTGAGAAGTGCTTTCAAAGTAACCTCATTTCTATTATAAGTAGACCAATTCGTTCAGGTCGGTTGCTAAACAACTCATTTCAGTTTCTCCCTGTTGACGATTTTTATACATCAGTAAAGTTTTCCTTTTGAAAGCACTCTAATTTAAGATATTTTTATTCACATTGATATGTAGATAACCTCATACAGAAGAAAGTTAAATACTGTTGTATTGAGCTTCTGAATTTCATATGCATCGTTTCTCATACTTAGTTTAGATATTACAATTTGTATTTTACTGAAAGATGATAACCTGTATCAGGTCAAATAAGTACGAACACCACTCAGATAACTTTGGGTTACCATGATCCATCTAACTATCTAAATGGTGTGATTAAGGATAAAGCTGTAAACGTTCGAATAAGAAACCTTTTGGAATACTTTTTCGTGAATGAATTTGTGACCGCTTTACGAAAACATTTGAAGGTGTAGTTATTTTCAATATTTTGTCATACGGTTTGAAGTTGAAGAATAAACTACTAGAAAATGAAATACTGAGTTTCCAATATCGCAGCTGATATCTTTTTAAAAATTTCTTTTTCACTGAGTAACTTGAAATGATCTTGAAAACATTAAGAAACTGGCTTCTAATTAGGTTTGGAATCAGTAATGGTAACTAAGTTTCGTTGACTAGATCTGTGGTTTGAATACTGAATCAAGTGATATAAACATCAAGGCTGTTTTGTAGTTTCTCTAACTTTGATAATCAGTATACTGAGATCGTCGTTGAAAGGGACCTGAGTTCAGCGGAAGCTGAAGTCATACCTTGATGATGATCACTGATAGGCAAGAAATGTAGGTTGATTTCTTCCAAAAACTTGTCATTTTTATAGCCACTTTCAGGGACGCTTTCTTTTTTCTCTTGTGTCCATGACAATGACAATGTATCAGGAAACTCAACAAATAATATTTATTTCAGAGCTTTTTGTCATAAATGAATCAAATTAGAACTCTAAAAATTGATTAACGCTGAAGATTGGTCTTGGTATCTTCAACCAACTGAGTACATAGGGTCAGAGCCATTAAAGTGATCAGAATGAGTTCCCAACTTTTATTATTAATTACATCAGGACATTTGTTGGAAACTATACTCAAAAGGTTATGGCTCCCAAAATAACGTAAGTACTGTTACTCATCGTCGAATATGTATTTTACAAATATTTTGTATTATTCCTCAACGTTTCCATCTAACCAGGAAGATTCTTTTCATAGTATGAATCTGATACTAAGTTTGAGTGACCTTAAACGCTACCCTTATAACTGGTGAGATAACCAATTGCATTTTTTCTATTTTATGAATGACTATTTTCCCAGCCGAAATGCTGGAAGCTGATTGGTCATTCCAGCAGTTGCTTGCGTGTCCTTTGAATTCGCTCTTAAAACTTTAAGGTTAATATTCAATTTTGGTACGAAGTTTGACCTTTCATGATCATCCAGTTAGATCGTTATATAGAACAAAGATCAATATGATTTATGCGAATGATTTAACGAATCAGTCAAAGAGGCTTATCAAAGTTGTACAAATAAGGTAGTACAGAAATAGGGTGGGAAATTCATCTGGATTATGAAATGTACAAAACGGGATTGTGAGTTATCAAGGGGATGGGAGTGGGAATAAATTACCATTTAGTTAGAAAGCAGTTACATCAATTTGTAGCTCTCACTAGACAGGGATTTCATGCAGAAATGCATTTTCGAACACCACCTATCGAGGTTTGTACAGTTAGGTAGTATCCTTAGCTGTCACATGATAAGTGTGGCTCATCGTCTACTGTGTAGATATGCATAAGGTTGCTGAGGGGGTTCATCTCTCTCCGTTTTGAAACTGAACATATATTGTAGGTATTAGAGATATTCAGAGCTTGTATTTCAATGCATTTTAATAAGAAAGATATCGGTTAGTGTAGAACAATCTAGCACCATTATACAATCAGGATATCTGTCGGCCAATTACCTTAGATAATATCTAATGAACAGTACAGCATTGATTGTAATTTATTCGAATAAACAGGCTGTTGATAAACCATAAATTGTGAAAGCTGGTCAACAAAAAGCAGACAAACTGCATCCTCTCCATCTTGTTAGCCGCTATCTTCTTTTCTGATTCTAGGTACTAAAGTATACTGTCACTAGAATCCCATTATTAATGTTCTTTAAAAATAGTGAGACTTTATTAATATCCTGTAGACCAAAAGAATGAAACTTAGTCTTGCCTTTTTATTTCCTTTTGTTTTACTTCAATCCCCATTTCATTGTGCTACTGTTCTTGTACTAAAGTATACTGTCACTAGAATCCCATTATTAATGTTCTTTAAAAATAGTGAGACTTTATTAATATCCTGTAGACCAAAAGAATGAAACTTAGTCTTGCCTTTTTATTTCCTTTTGTTTTACTTCAATCCCCATTTCATTGTGCTACTGTTCTTGTATTTTAGCATGAGCTTCAATTTCCATTTATTTTGTTAGCTTTCAGTATTAAAAGGATAAGAAATGATACCTCTGGTGGGTATTCTGACTCACACTGACTGTATGAAATTATGGATTCATACATTACCCTATCATAATCACTATTGGAAGTGTTTCAAATTTTTTCAATAATTTCTTGATAGAAAGTTAAGTTTTGTATACCACTCGTATCATGAGATTTATTGATACTTTAAGATGATTTTGAAGATGACTGTAACAACTACTGAAATAAGTAGTCAGATTTCTTTCTGTAAATAGAAGTGAACAATCAGTTATATCAGTAGTTATCCCGGTTAGCCTTTAAAGTCATGTCTATTTTTCGTCATCTCTTTTCCTTGTCGATAAATTCCATGCTTCTTGGTGGCCTGCTTAAATTTTGTGTTGCTAAAATTATCCTATCGAATTACTGCTTCTGTTTTTAACCAATAGTTTTGCAAGCCATTAGCGAAGTTGAGGGGAAACATTGAGGTGGATGGAAATGAACTCTTAAGTGTGTAACAGTATATCACATAGCCACTTCTCAAATAGTAAGATTGCACTGCAAATTTTCATATTAATTGAATCAACCACCACTACCAAACTTACACATACTTTTCTATCCGTTCGCTGTGACAATAGAGTTCCTAACGACCATATTATTACTCATGAATAGCTGGTCATTGCATATCACTGTTTAATGATACTGTTATTATTAACAATACTTATTATTACTATTATTATTTGTCCCTTGGGTTCCTAGTGGAACATAGGGCTTCAGTAGCACGTCTCCATTCTACTCTGTTCTCTTCAATCTTTTGAACCTGACGCCACGACTGCCCAGAAGCTTTCATTTCTTCATCACACCATCTCCATATCACCCTCGGAAGCATAACTCGCCGTTTCCCATCTGGGTTCCACTCGAGTGCCTGTCGTGTGATGTCCCCGAATGGTCTTCTCAGTGCATGCCCAATCTAATACTTAGTTGCCATAATTATTTCGTTTGTAAACATCATACAAGTAGTAAAATTGTTAAAATATTGTGTACTAACATTTCTATGATGCATCAAAAATTTGTCTGAAATAAAGTGATTATTAACACTGTTATTAAGTAGTTGAACAAATTGCACATATTTTTATGAAACAGTAAATATTAGTTACCTTAACCAAGACAGACTCAGAAAAAGGGCTGGATCGAATACAATCCTGTCAGGATGCAAAAGAGTCATATGGTGATAGTCCCAAGGTTGCCTAATTTTATATATTCAGGGCGTATACGTTACTTGGTGTGCTGTCATCGTATTCAAAAGAACAACTAATCAAGGAACAGAAAAAAACTACAAGATTGTTCAAAAGGTGTGACGGATCCTACCGAATAAATATCTAGAATGAAAATAGTTCTCGTCACACGATAACTAGTACTTTCGCAACAGAATAAATCTATGTTTACTGGCCTGTTACCTTCTTAAAGTCAAGTTATTCAATCATGTCGGTATTTCAGTAATACTAAATTGCAACCAGTATACAGTTATTGATACTGCGGTATTAAAATGACCTGCGAGTGTCCAACACACTTTATAGTATCTCATTGTTACTACTATACTCACCCAATCACTAGACACAAAACATTTACTCATATAAGTTCTGAGCACTCTGAAGTGTCCGGGCGGTCGCTAGCTGCTGTATGTACTCCAACTTTTGTAGAGACAGTGCGTAGAGCTGTCTTGCTTCAACGTTGTGAACTACTGTTTCATAGAATAAAAATGGTTTCTTCTCTACATACTACAGGACTATGATGTGAGAATTCTTTGTCTACGCCATGGATATCGCAGATGAATTAAATGTTTGTTGATTCATTAGGATGCTGCTATGTCAAACAGACAGATAAATCAACGCAAAATCTCACATATAATTGGATATATTCTGTCCGGATAAGAAATGAGACCGTACTGACGATAATTACTAGACCAATATTGCGTAATAACTCCTAGATTTTATGATGGAGTTGATTTCTAATAGTCGGAAACTACTCTGTACACGTAGACGGAAATAAGTGACAAACCCGGATTCAAATGTCACTATTTCAATCTCAGCCGTGATTCACACATTCTTTCATCCAAAATCGGCTCAATATCAAGTAATTTAGTCCTTTAGCAAACATAGCCCTAAATTGCCCTTTTGTTTGTTCTTACAGTTTAAGGATACACAAGTATCCATGATTGTTGCAAGTAGGATGTACGAACAACTGAAATTCCTTCATTGACTCCGATTCCATAATTTAATGTATATATAATTATTTAGAAACTGATTGGATTATGAGGTGTTTAGTGTAATATAGAGAACATATTTTCGTGGTATCATTTTAGTTCTATTCCTGTTCATTTTACAGGCAACACTGATAACAGATTTTCAGAAGTTGTTTATCATGTTCACCGACATATTACCTCCTCTCGCGGCGTTTGAAATTGGCTAATATTGTTTTTAATAACTGGATATAGTGAACGAGAAATTGAAATGGCGCGACTGTTAGTTTTAGCATAGAATTTTCAATTTTATACGTGTATTTGTCAGTCAACAAAAAGAAAACTGATATTACAGACTGATCAGTATCAGAGTCGAAATCAACTTTTTCGCCATCGTTAACCTAATCCAACTAGTGTATTGGATTCTCAGATACTTTGGTACTTCCTACAGTTTCGGTTTATCGATCGACAGAACCAAATGTTGGTAAACCGCATGTTAAAACTAATGTCGATAAGCTATGCATTTCAATGAACGACAGTCTATAACATGTGGTGGTTTATGGGATAAAAATGGTTGTACTGACGTATATAGTGAGAATTTCGCTCAGAGTATAGGAATCTCATAACTATCCGAATGTAAAAATATAAAGATGTTATGCAAGACGAAGTCCATGGTAAGTTCTTACCTGGGTTCGCTTCCTCATTACGTTTTACTTTTTGTGTTGTCCATTACACCTACACTTCCGTAAAGAGAATTCGATAGTAATTTAATGAAACACTTTGTTTATGTTTGAAAATGATAGCCTTCTTTAGGGATCTAAAATGTCCTTTGTGATGAAAGCTACATGGATATACATTCAAGTCTCACTGAATCTTCGCCTAGTTTATTACCGTTTCCCCTTCTGTACTGTTTTTCTTTTGCCATTCTTTATGGTCTCATTTCCATTTTTGATCCTTCTCACTATTGACTTCTTCTGTGTGTACAGACAGATCGAAAAATCAATGTATGACCTGGCACACGCGTGCACCAATTCCAGTTTCCATAGATAATACTACTGAAGAACTTGAGTAGTTTTACAAAACACCCAAACTGATCTGTAGATTTCGCTAGTCAGATCAGGGTGATTTAAATACTGAATGGCCGTTTCGTTCGTTTGGGACCGAGCTCATCAGCGGTGTGTCTGGACTAATTCAGTTCATAGAGCCGAACTGGTTCAGATCATCTGAATCTGCGTAGCTGGCTTGCATACACAGGTATGAGTAAAGTGGGATGATCAATTTATAAATGATTTACAAATTGTACGGTTTACGCTTACATTCTACCACTTTCATCTGGCTGTTGAGGTCTGTTGTGATGCCCCAGTTTTGTATAAAAAACATTGTTATTGATCTGAACATTTTAACGTGTCATTCCCACATCGTTTTGGCGGTATGACTAATAGTCTATTTTCTGCCTCCATTGTAATGTAATTCGCTGATTGGTTAGCTTTTACTATGCGAATTTCTCCAATTGCGGACAAGGTCATTTTTCATATGTATACTTATTCACGTGTTTTGGATTGATTCATTGTTAGTATATTATATTCTCGGAGTAATATACGCTCTGCCATCTGCCAGCTTCGGTCTTCTCTTTATTTGTCCCGGGGTTGCAGTCAGTGACTCTTGCGTACCAATTTAGCTGTCAGCTAAGCGCGCGTATTATATTCGTTTCGGAATATATACATATACCATTAGCGCTTCGAAATCATAACAAGGTCTACAGATCAGCCTGTGTGGTTTTTAACTGCTCATGTTGTTCAGTAGTAGTAGTATCTTTCGCTAGTTCATAACACTTTTATATCAGACCTTTTGATCTTAGTTAAGTGGTTTCCAGCGAAAACCTTGTTGATACCTCATTTGGGCATCTGAAAAACTACTCATTTATGAGGAATGTCAAAGTGGACTATGCAATTTGTAAATTATCTACAAATTGACCATCCTATTCCGGTTCCTACAGTTTACAGTAGTATGTACAAAGGTTGATGGGAGAAACAATGATACCAATGTAACCAACTGCTTGATAAGTGGGACCATATGTCATCATGATTATTACCACTAGAACACAAACATAGTACATCAAAGGCACCAAGAAATGCGCAACATAAAATAGTATAATAACAATGTGAAGACTTAAAGGATAGGAAGTTGATAAGTAAGAAAGAAAAACGATAAGAACAGCATAATTATAAAGGCAGTCCAGTAAGATACATTCAAAACAAAGCATTGATTACTCTTTAGCAGCAGAAGATAGAAGAAAGCTACAGCATGGCCGCCACTGGTTTCGATTCTAAGACATATCTGGTAACGTCTCAAACCACTGAGTTGCGTGATCTCAAAGAGTCATGATGAACCAACAGATGCCAACCCGATACAACTGTCCTTCGTGCCACTACTCTACGTCATATACTGGCCACCTCTCTACTTCTCCTACCTAGTCCCAAGGATACCAACCAATGTAGATGTTGGGACGACATGCGTAACATATGTCCAACCACTGAAGCCATTATTTCCAAATGACTTCATTCATTGAATGACAATCTCAATCATACCAAAAACTCATCATCGTACTTCAGAATTACTTACATGATGTTGCAACCGGATACAAGCAATTCTACAGAGACAACGATAGTCAAATACACAGAGTCGTTGCTTATCGTCAGCTTGGAGAGGCCAGGTTTCACACGTGTATAGAGAACTCGCACCCAAGCGTTGTAAGCCCGAGCTTTTACGATCAGACTAACGTCACGACAGCACCAAAGGTGGCGCAGATTGGCATATGTCACTTTGGCTTTCGATATACGGTTCGGAATTTGACCACTAATGCAACTACCCAGATATATGCGCTGTTCGACTACTTCCAAAGGTTAATCACCAAGGATGAGCGTAAGTATGGGCTGCTGCCAATCTTTCAAAAGTATTTTGCCCTTAAAGGGTGCAAAGTACGTACAATACTTACGGACACTAAATAGATCATAAATAGATGGAGGTTGGAGAAAGTGTCCAGGACTTAGAAGATGACAAAGAGTGGATACATCTGAACTGATTTTGAGTCACATCACTAAGAGTCTCCAACCGTTGATTCCTTTAGTTTGATTGGTTCAACCAGGAAGCCTAAATCTCTCTACAAGCCTCAACAAGAATCAGTTTTTTTATGAATTCATAGTATGTCTTGATTTGACCACCTTAGGCTATATTCTAAAAACTGACCCTGTTTCTACTAAAACTGTATTATTTTCAGAGGTAAACATTAGGTTTTATATTTTCAAAATGCACGAACAGTTTTGTCTGCACTATTGAACCTATGATGTAATGAATACCAATTCTTATTTGAAATCGAAGTAAGAATGAGATCGGAAGGATAAGAGTTGGTAGGACTTCAGAAACTTTCCAGAAAAACAATGCTATCTTAAAAAGAATTTATAAGAGTTCAAATTAGGCACGGTTTATTGTTCAACTTGCAACGGAAACCTCAGAATTATCTAAAATGGTAGGTCATTTTATCTAGCAAGCATTCTGAATGACTTAAATGATGTATGCTTCCTATTTTGAAACTTCCTGGCCCTTAGACACCGATAACGTGAAGGAAAATGACAGTATAAACAGGTGAATTGACGGAAAGTCAAATATTTCTTATTATGTTAATTAATATGCTGTACACAAACAAAATTAGATTCAATTATTATTGTTAGTTTTTCCTTGGGTTCCTAGTGGAACATAGGGCTTCAGTAGCACGCCTCCACTGCACTCTCTTCTCTGCAGTCTTTTGAACCTGGCTCCACGACTGCCCAGAAACTTTCATTTCTTCCTCACATGATCTCCATCTTGCCCTCGCCTCGGACGCCCAATTCCTCGTTTCCCCTTTGGATTCCACTCGAGGCACTGGCGTGTGATACCCCCAATCGGCCCAATCCATCTCCACTTTCTTCAGCATATTTGTTGGGCAATAGGTTCTTGGTTGGGTCGTTGCCACCGTTCCTTGTTGCTTATTCTTTCTGGCCATCTGACCTTCAGTGTCGAGCGTAGGCAGCTGATGAATGTCTGTAGTTTGTTGGAAATACTTTTTGTGATGCGCCAAGTTTGTGAACCATGTAACAGCATTGACTTGACATTGGTGTTGAAAATCCGGACCTTGTTCTTTGTGCTGAGTGCAGTCGATCTCCACGCTGATTTCAGATTAGTGAAAGTCTGTCTTGCTTTTCCGATCCTGGTTGTCGTCTGGGTGACCGGAGTAGATTATTGACTCTGCAGTTGACAGTTTGTCAAGTCCACTTCCATTCCATCTTCAGACTCCTCACAGATTCCTAGCACTTCTATGCTATACCTTCTCATCTCTTTTGCAATGTGGACAGCCTTTCTAGGTTCATACATGGTGTGGACATTCCATGTCCCCATGTTTACTTTTGCTTTCATCGAGAGAAGAGAAGACACTTCGGTTAATTGACTTCGTGAAGTCTTTCACCGACTGGTGTCATTTCGTCTCTCTGATTCCAGCGAGGAATGAGTTTGTTTTCACTTTTTGTATTTTCATTGTGTTTAGAAGTTTCTTTAGCGATTTTATTGGTTTTCCGGGGTACGGTTGCTAGCTCTACACTTAACATTCCCTCTCTACCCGGGCCTAGGACCGGCTAGTAACTAGTGAACTAGTTAACCAGGCGAGGTTAATTAGATTCAATAATAAAGTAGAATTATCGACAAAAACTGTCTGCAGAAATGTTTAAATGAATTTATGTGAGGTAGACAATAGACGACAGAAACTGTAGGTCTTCATTGGATGACAGAAAAAAGCAACTTATATTGATTAACGTATAAGTTATCATTTGACTACCTGATATAGCCGTAGTTTGTCAGACTAGTATTTATACTGGGGTGACGATTGAAGGTGAAATGAAATTTTGGACCGCGGTCGGATTCGAACCAGCGACCACCGGGTTACCAGTCCGATGCTTTGTCAACTGAGGTACGAGATCCTCAAGTTTTTGCAAACATTGTCAGTTCTACTTACCTGGTTTTAAGTTCATTTAACCCATCTCCTCCCAGTAAATGAAGCTTCTAGAATTTCATAACTGATTGTTTATACCTAGGCTTACCTAGTGATAGAACATTCGAGACTGATTATTACCTATGGTTGGATATCGATAATTTTAATAGCTACCATTCAAATGTGAAAGAATTTTCATATTAAACTTGAAAGTCGATTGACAGATAGTTTTTAAATTTTCATAGCAAAACTTACCGAAATCTATCAATTTATTATTGCATTAGAATAATGAACTTCTCGTTATTCCTTCTGATGTTAAGATTTGCGGCAAATTAAAATAATCGAACAGTAATTTACTGCTGTTATTGCTTGTGTTAAACCGTCGTTGATTGGACCGAAATTGATCAGTCTCTGTTGGCATGTGACACATAGTAATTTGCTAAGTTACAAATCAGAAACCTACGTTTATTCATTAGCAATTAGTCTGCAAAACCACGAATACTTAGTCTGAATCCAACACACAAATAATAATTTCTGGTCAAGTAAACACCGAAAGATGAGTGCTCAAAGCTTGGTAAGTTTTAAATCAAAACTTCGATTAATAACCGCTTTAATCGAGACAGGCTTACACAGTTCTCGCATTAATGATCACTGGAACTAACAATACTCCGTCGTTAGTTCACAGAAATAAGTCCACTCAGTAAATTCACATAACTGTACGTGGTTAATGTACACAAATTTGATCTATCTTGTGTATCGATCATTTTCGAATGCTCAACGGGTTTATTCAAAAGCAATTTTGAACTCAATGAAGACGCAGTAAATAAGGTAATAAAACGTAAATTAATGAAGACCATCAAAAGAAAACTCTACGAAGCCACTCTGCAAATCACATACACTAGTGAACATATGTGTGAAAAACAAATTTTCACTGCTAGCCACTTCACTGCCTATATATCACTTCAACTGCCTATATGGAGCTATGTACATAGGCAGTATGCATAAATGGATTGACTAACGTCTACCCCAACACCTAATATCATCGCTGACTAAAGGTCAATGCAGATCAATCTACAGTTCCATTTTTCAACATTTGGTTGGCAGCAGAAACATTTCCAGGAGATTCATTTGCAGCAGTCTGCAAACTAAAGTGTAATCTTCCGAACAGTATAAGGAAACTTTTACTTTGTATTGCTGAGGCTCTAGCAGTACAAACAATGTGTATCCAAAAGCAACTCTGCCATTCCGTCCTTATATATTTACTTCTTAATTTTTAAGCTCCTGAATTTTTAATCCCAACTATTATCTTTAATTTTCATGTTATTACGTGGACGTTTTTTCTCAGTCACTAATTTTTCATTCCCTTTCTCCCTATCTATTCACCTTGTTACAGATACTTCGATTCTTGATCGCAACTAACAGTTTCAGGTTGGTATTCATCACGGACTGACATCAGTTGCAGAAACATTGAAAACCTGGGAGAACTGGGCAGCTGTTTTGTCCTAGTATGGGACTCCTCAGCAGTACGCACCCATGACCGCGCCAGGGCTCGAACCCAGGACTTCCAGTTTCCACGGCCAACACGTTACCATTAAGCCACTGGGTCGAAATCCAGTGGTTCCTATCTCCTAATTTTATCAGTTCACGATGTAGCGCGATCTCCATCCAATGCTGTCGTTGAGTAACTGTTTCTGTATTCGACTTGGTTGACCCTACACTCAGTTATACACATTATAAAATATTTTCATTTTTCTTATTTAATTCCCATTCCTTCATATTTTCCTGGTCACAACCTAACAGGAATTATTGGTTATTAAATATTGAGCGCGCTGGCTCTTCATTTATCTGGGAAGGTGAATCAGTCATGGTGGGTCAGTGGCTGACGGATTTTCTGCTCGGACACAAAAGGCCCGATTAGCTTTCACTAACGTACGCCACTAATAGCACCTCGACGTTACTCCGTTGTCTGCTAAGCGTCAAGTGTACTCTGCTGCAGTTCGCTCTGTCCTGCTGCATGACCGCAAAACATGGCCATTAAATGTAGAGGACATGGAAAGGCTTCAGGTGTTCGATCACCGTTGCTTTTGTAGCATAAGTCGCGGTCGAAAAAAAATCGAAATCCACTTAACAACCTTGTGCAGTAGGCAATGAGCCACACCTATTATGTGAGGGCTAGAGATACTATTTAATTTTTTAAACCTTGCTAGGTGGAACGGGGTTAAAACTTTTGACCAACCGATTGGTAATCATGTGCCTAGGCCAACAAACCGTAGCTCCCCCACGTCAGTGATGGGGAACTCAGCCGTAGGGGCTTAGAGAGAAGAGGATAGTTGGTGAAGCTTCATCGACTGAGGTGCTTTGGATGCCTCGCGGCAGTAGGTTTAGGCTAGAGAATACTGAATTCAGTACTTTCTTATTCCTCCTTCCTCTCATTTACTACTTTTGACCGATTCGTCTTCATTTCTTTATCTTTCATCTTAGTACTTACTCGCCTGATGTGCGGATATGTGTCGCAAATTGGACCGTTATGTAGTAATGCCTGGTCCTATGTTGACTGATAAATATGCAAACTAATTATATTTCGATAAGATTGTACAGCTTTCGAGGATGCTATCACCAAAAACAAATTTCTTCTTTTATGACTCAATGGGAATACTTAAGTTTTTTGGATAGAAGATTAGTAGGCTTATGGGTTTTCGAAAGACCGTAAAGGTGTCAGAATTAGGATTCCACGGATTTCAAATGAATTCCTTACTAACAGCATTCCCAGAGAGAACTAATGTTAACTTCACATATGAGGGTGAAAACTTTTAGCAGATCAATGGTATAATCAAAGGAAGTCCTTTAGGTCAGATATCCATATCACACGTCGACAGTCCGGTTTGAAATTCGATTGCGAAAAATATGTGATAAGCCAGGAGATGCTATTTTGATCCTCAGTAGAGTGAATAAAGCTTAGTGTAACATATCCTTAACATGTGAGAAAGAAAAGATGACTGCTTACCATTCTTAGACATTTGCACAACTCGTCAGGAAGATGGGTCAGTAAAATAATAAATCAACATGGACAGGACAGTACCTTAAATACCGTAGTTTCCTTCCACTTCAGCGTAAACAGGCACCAGTCAACCGGATTCAAAGGATATGCACATACGAAACTAGAGGAGGAAATGTATAAGCTCACCAAAGTACCAGTAGACTATAATTATTCCCTGAAGTTTATCGCTTGTAATAAAAATTCAATTTTAAGGTTTGTGGGGGATTTATTGACTTTAGGTAGGTATTCATTATAGACTGATATCAGTTACAGGAACATTGGAAACCCAGGAGCACTGAACAGCTGTTTTATCCTCTCATAGGACTCCTCAGCAGTACGCACCCATGACCTTCAGTTCCAGCGGATAGCATGTAACCACTGAGCCACTAGGACAAAATAGCTATCCAATGCTTCCAGGTTTCCAATGTTTCTCTAACTGAGATCAGTCCATGCAATAGAAATGCAGAACGAAGAAGACTTATTTGGTCAGTTACAAAGATAGATATTTATATATTGCTTCTGCATATGGATGATTCACAGAGACGTAAGGCAACCGTTTAGTGAACATACTAAGCAGCATAGGTTAACCTCATGAAGAAAACATAACTTATGCACTCCTATAAGCCGTCATAGCATTTGAACTATCAGATCACATCTAATCAGGCTCATCCGTTTACATGTACGTATGGTTAGATGTATATAGTGTAAATCCGTTCAGTCAATGTAAGAGCCACAGAACACATTTCAAAATGGCTGCAACAACAAGTCGGATGATCCTGTCAATCCAGGCAATAGATGTGCAACTTCGTATTAGTGAAATAGGTGACAAGGCTGTATATCCATCTCCCAAGCCTATTTACAAAACCAATTCCTGACATATACTTAACTTTGCTGGAGTTCAAGCGGTAAGGAAATATAAACCTTTTTTATGCATTCAAAAACAACTTGTTTTTGCATTAAACAATTAGACCATGTATTATATATCCATTTTTTTATTAAACCTATTTATCTTTTGTTATAATTTATACAAATATGCAGAACAAGTAAATGTGTGACCACTGTTCAAAATGTATTGTGCTACCAGAATTACTTGTTTCACATAAACTACACCTTCTTGTTTGGTCGAAATTCGTAAATCAGACCAGCTGTTTCAGATTTCAATCTCCTCAAAAACGCTAGATAGATTGTAGACTGAGTGAGCTCTTAGGAAGTGAGACCTCTGACCACAGAGGAGTGTTTGATTTTCAAGGTTTTGTTCTGCATATAACTAAGAAAGAACAGGCCTATTCGATTTTCTTTACCCTTGATTTTGTTTTTTTATTTGTCCTGCTATAACGAGTTTGTTTAAGGTCTTGGTCCTCTGGTTGTCAAACTTTTTCAACATGATCGGTTTCAAGTGAATGATACGCATTTTCGTCCCTGAGTACATCCTTAGCATTCCTGAAGTAGTCCTTCTGATCCATAACTATTGTGGTATACACTTTGCTTTTTAAAAAATGTTTTCTATTCCTGAGTGGTCGGCCAAGTACAACCTTCTTTCTGTCTGGTCAACAGCACGACTGTTTGCCGTATTTGTTGCTGAGTTTCCCCACTTACTCTTGATATCTTCAATGATGAATTCAAGCTAGCGAAGAATTCTTATTTTGAGGTGTTCCTTTTATTGCAATTCTGTCCTTGCTGAAAAAGTTCTCCCACTTTTGTCAGTAGTTGCCTAGACAAGTCGTTTATTTTCCCTATTGTAGGTGCCTTTGAAATTTCAACCAGCTTTTCACTGAGTATTTCTCATCTGTTTTCAGCAAACTGCTGTTCTGTATCGAATACCCTTCGGTAGAAGACGGTGACGAATACACTCGCGCAGAAAAGACAGTTATCTTCTTTTGGAAACTTTTATGGAGTTTTTCCGATTTACTAACACCCAAGAGCCTGTTACGCTAGTATGATATTGCAGTAATGGAGAATATTTGCTGCTAAGGAAGATGATCCTCCAACCGGTATCCTCAAACTACATGATTCTAAACACCCTTAATATACACATATATGCATCGAGGTAACATTACTACTTGGCACAGATAATGCAGTTTGACGGTCTCATGGCACAGTACTACTATCAGTTCTAAAGACTAAATCAATGTTTCAACTACTGTCTGATAACCAGTTCACAAACAAAATACCGTCGTACAAGCAGTAAGCCAATCGATGGGAGAATTTAAATCATCCAAACTTCGACTACAAAAACATGAACAACACAGGTTTGAGTTTCACAAGGCTGCAGATGAACTTAAAAAGAGAACTGAAAAGTAAATCAGTGTCAGGCTACCTTTTAATTGCTTGAATCCTTTAAAAAACTGAAAAGCACAATTACCTCAACTATTTGTAACTGACAACAGATCAACAACAGTATATGTATACATGTAGACCAATATATATACATCCATATATAATACAGTGGATAAGTATCAGTGAAAAATCTGAGGTAGAATAAGCTATAGCAAAGAAGTAATAAATCTAAAATGCTGATCATCAACGATAAATATGAAAATTCCTATAAATATACAAGAAAAAAAGAAAATGATATTATTCATTTAATTAAAAGTCCATTTGGTTGAGATATCTGATAGTGTTTAGGTCCAACACGTTTGAGTGTCACAGTCAAACGAGTTGTATTCGGGATTGAATCTGAATACACAACTTCAGAATGCCATATCATATCATTAGGATCTGAGGTATGCGACCACCATGGATTATGGACACGTGAAATTGCGGGTGTATGAGATGAATTTGACAGATAGTCATTTTTAATTTTACAAGGTGAATAACATGTATACAAGTCAAGAGTACTGGGGGGAGTTGCTGGTTGTAAAATTGGAGGTGGTGGTGTTTGAACAACCTTCGATAATAAAGTGTCATATTTAGCATTACATGAATAACTCATTGATTTCTGCCTACAATTTTGAGTATTTATTTTCTTACTAATTAATAGATTTGGAGCTAATACACATTCAGCATTGTATGCAGTTAAGGAGTAATCATGATCCGTCAAAACATGTCCAGCTGACAACACAGTGTTCTTTTCATCATATATAGTAGACCGTTGAGAAAGATTCGAGGGGTATGCGTGTGTATCACGAAAATGATAGTCATATGTGGACTCTGAGTCTACATTTGGTTCAGTGAGCTCAGAATCAATAGAAAAAAGTTCACTTTTATCGTCTCCTTCAGCTGTAGAATATATAGATGGCGGTCCGACATCATGAGAGCTGTCCGAAAAAGTAAATGACGACGTTGTATGAATTTTTGAAGGAGTTGTTAGCAAAGGTGGTATTGAATCCTCAGAAAGAGATTCGACGTCCAAGCACTGGTGACTTCGTCTATCTGTAGGTGCAATATCACATTTATATTTGGTTAAATCACACAATGCTGTTTGTCGACTGCGAACACTATTAGAAATCTTAGAATCTGTGTGCACACCAGGATTTGTATAGTCAGTGCTGCATAGTGACCGCTTACTCGCGGGCTTCCTTTTATTCTCACATTTCATTGGCTTTGACTTTGGAGATTTGAGTATATCTCTCAATGAAATATAACCAATAGAATCTGGATAAGTCAAAGGTTTGCGTATACGTTGCTTGGACGCTGGAGTGAACAATTTAGCTTCAGCTATCAAACGAGCATCATAATTCGTCAGACGTCGCCGACCATTTTCTGAAACAGGAGGTTGGTTTGATGGACGATTAGTTAGCAATAAATTCTTAATATCACCACACTGAGTTTCGCTGATAAGTCGTCCCAATATTGGTTCAACATTTTTCGTCAATTCATTTTCTTCTGAAAGGGATCAGACAAAAAAAATCTGGTAAGAAAACATAACACAAGCAGCATACATACAAATACACAACAAGCATTTATGACTTGAGATTCCAAAGATTTGGGAAATGAGACTCCTTGTCCAATTAGTTATGGGTTCCGGACATTGAAAGCTCTAGTGTGAAACTAGCAACACGGTTTGAGAAGACAAGATATGATCCTTGGGTGGCTTGCAAGTTATCAATGTCTGAAGATTTAGGTGGGAAAACTATGGAGGGCATAATGTCGGTAACAGCAAAAGATAATGAAGACAAAGGTCAACAGGGTTGGTGAGGATCTTTGGAAGTATGCGGACAGCTGACATTTTCTATATGCTTGTATCACAAGCTAAATACAGTCATCTTTGTGGAAAATGAACAAAGATTAATTACTATGCATTTTACGGTTTCCTAGTATTTTTAAAAATCATATTTTGTACATCACTTCACAAAAACCTAAAGAAAGTAGTCTAGCTACCTAACATAAATGTTGCGAAAATCAGAAGAAAACACTTATCAGAATTCTTACTTCTGTTGCTTTTAAAATGACTTGTTCAGTGTAAAATATCTATGAATACGAATGAAGCTAGCTCATCTTAAAACGGAACTTCGTTTCTGTTAATGAATTAAACTGGTTGACAAAGAACCCAGTATAGATGCGTATCAGTTGCCCTAATTCTGAACAATTCAGAGGGTGAAACTCAAAAAGAAGTCGGTTTAACCTACCAGTGATATATGATTGACTGGTTGCTGGGTTTAGTGTTTCGTCAGCAGAAAGTCGGCAATGCATATAGGATGTTTGTTGTGTCAGATTATTAATACTATTATCAATTTTATTATCACTGCTATACGATTGGTCCACTGAGTCAAGATAATAGGATGATCCAAGATCAGGTGTAATAGTCGTATCACTGAATGAATTATTCGGTGAAGTTGATGACATACGATCTAATGCAGGTGGTAGAGGGCTATTCGAACCACTGCTGTCATCATTATGAACACTTTGTCCCAATCCACTACTTGTTCCATCTGATTCTTGCCATGTCATATTGTCACAAGCTGTAGGATCATTGGAAACAGACTCCTTGGTAGCACTTTCAGGAGTGAAATTGTCCACTTGTGGTTCAGACAAACTGTTTCTTAATGGTTGGTGTCGACGTTTTACAGCAGACAATGAGTTTCTTGATTTTCTTCTATTAGTAACGTGTGGATTTGAATCCGATTGACTTCTTCGACACGGTGAAACAGTATTCAGCAGAGTTCTTCTTAAAATACACTTTTTGTAAGGAGAATTAATCTTTGGTTTTCTGTTTTCTTGACTGATTACATTACGTGAAGCTACTGTTGCAGCCATAATCCGAGCTTTAACACGATTTAAACGAGAGCCAGTATGACGTAAAGCGTATGCACCAGGCAGTGCTTTACAAGCCAGACCAGTAGAAGATCCTTTCTTGAGGAGAAAATCCAACGACATTGATTTGCTATTTTGAGAACCATTCCAATTAGTAGACTGAGCATTATCTACAGAAATTTCTAGGAAAAACAATAGTAATAACAAGTAGAATGAAGAATAGATTGATTTTGTAATCACTTTAAGTGGCTTTGAAATTCATAGAAAGTCAGAAATAAAAGCTAACATTCAATTTACAGACTCGAGTGTTAACCAGACATGACATTTAAAATACTACTATCTTAATCCTCTTAAACATTAGTATTTCACTAGTACTGAGCAAAAGAAAAACGAACTGACTCTTCACACGATTAGTCAATCAATTAGTAGTAAGCAGACAATGAATAAGTACCGAAGGCCCAACTACACGAAATAAAAATGTTTGATTTACCTAGGTGTTCACAACTTAACTAACTTTCCATTTCAAAGTAAAGACATATGCTATCAAAAAGTATAAATAAATAACAAAGAGAGGGAAACTCGACTTTTATGGATTTTCAACTCTGACAGTCAAGTTTCTTATGACCGAAAGGGGAACAAAGATAGCAAACACGTTTACTGATGGTTTCATACAGCAGCCGCCATGTGCAGCGAAACGTTCACACAAGTGTCATACATAGCTACACTCACTAAGCATCTAATGGAAGAATCACTATACGAAAATCAGCAAGAGTTCACTTTAGGAGGCGAAAAACGTGTTGTGAAGTGCGTCATCAATATGAGTTGAACAATCACAACTTACTTCAGTGGTGTTTGTGTTTAAAAAAAAAACTAACATCAGCCATACTTCAGAATACTAAAAATCTATCGACTCTCGCTGATAGTTGCTTCTTCCTGATGAATACAATACCCTAAAAAAATTATCCAGAAACTGTATCGCTAAGACTACTTAGTATATAATGCGGACGCAGGTTGAGGAGGCCATGAAAATATTCTCATAATCTGAATTGTAACTTGTCATGAGTGGCTGTTTCTTCTGAGCATCAACGTCAAAATGAGTTGTGAACACAAGTGGTTTCAATATATGGTAGAGAATCCTATTAAATTTTAACTGCTATCTGTAAAAGATTGGCATTTCCAATCTTACAGAGTTGAAAGTAGTTTCACTTATCAGGCTTCTTTTTATGTCATTGAAACAACCGAACACAGATTACTTCTCACCATATCCTATGGAGTATATAACTGGATATGTGGTGACTTTAAGTCCACTCGATGTTTAATAGATGACCTTCTAGGTTGTTTTATACAGTTGTTCAGATGCTTACTTGAAAATTAACACACAGTTGAAGTAAAATGTTTGCACTGTACCATATTTCATCAAACGTATGAGACAGCATGTTAGTCCTTGTTGTACAAATGACAAAGCGACAAAGTAATATTTATCACATAAGACCTCCAAATCTTAAAGGCATATTTTAACCTGCCCAACTTATTAACTTTCAAATATATTGCAAACTATTTGCTCTCGAAACCGTTGTGGATTTTTGTAACTTGGGCTGATGCACTTTATGGTAGATATTTTGTTGCTGTGTATATCTACCGGTTTACATTTCCTGTTATTTCGGAAGAGGATATTTAACGTGACCCCACGAAACATATCAGGTATAAAGCACCGGTTTATACTTATGCAGTGAAGACACAACTCCAGTGGCAGTACTTGCAAACAAATTACTTAAGATTACATCGAAACACTTATCAAAACCCCACAATGTATCCAAGAACCTTACCGCCATACACAATTTTACCTCTGATTTCTCTGTCATACTATACGAAGATTGAAGAAATTTACGCTAATCAGTTTCGGGATTAAAAACGAGTTCATCTCAAGTCTTCTGAAGGCTTTCCCAGAATAAAATGAAAAATGTAATGTATCTTTATCTTCAAATGGTCTTAAGGTTGCCACCAAACTCATGAAGTTTTGCCTTAGTTTAGTTAAAGTGATTGGTATAATGCTATACTTAACAACAGTATGAAAGCTAATGTGACATTTGAAAAACTAAATAAATGAGGTAAACAGTCAATTTGTAGAATACAGAAATAAGTTGAAATTGTTGATTGTCAGCCCGCGGTGTTCACACAAGGTTCTATCTCGAAAGGGACACAGCGTAAGTTCACACTGACAACACCTTTGTACTTGACTATCCCTAATCCTCTTTCAAACATCTATCACAGAATAATCGATTAGGAGATAATTTACAAACAGCATGATTCACATAGACACGTTTCACAGCTAAGCAGTTTTCTAACTGCTCAACTGTTGTGTTAACAGGGTTTCCCGTAGGAAACTACCCAGCCATGATCACAAGATATATTTCTGTGACACAAGAATATAATGAAGTAACAAAATATACCAATGAACAACATGAGTGGTTTCTAACTACGCATGTTGTTCAGTAGTGGATTTTTTATCACAACCGTCTGGGTGTCAAGACACATGCAAAATATGCAACTGATGTGTACATGACTGATAGGTAATAATTTTCGTTCAGAAAGCTACCTGACGTAGAAATCATACACAAAAAGCTCTAAGAATTTAGTAATACAGTAAATAAAACGGTTATCAGTAATCAACTACCTTTTATTGGATTATGTTCGAGACTCAGAAACAAATGAACTTCATACAAGACTATTAAATACAGTCTATATTACGAAATCTTTGACACATATGCTAGAATATTTTTGGTAATATAGTGTCACTGAACTGTTTACTTATGAAGTAGTTACTCAGTTCTGAAGTGGCGCTGAAAGGTTCGTTTTGAACAACGCCTCCTCCGATAGCCCTTACATAATGATCTAGATCACCATTGAAAATGCGAACTCATATACTCCGGCTATGCAGTATGATTTCACTTTTTGAAGTTATAAAACAAAAAAATGATAGTATTTTGAACAAGCGGGGATTTCAATGTGGCTTCCCTGCTTTACAGCAAAGCTGAGATATACAGTCGAACTATTTGAACTTTTGTCTGCAGTAAAATGGCTCTAAAACTATATGACAGAAGATATGGACGGGGAGGAGAAACTACTGAAACAATACAAACAATTTACATGCGCATACGATAAGTAGGTGCTTAAATTAGCAATATTTTCTACCAATTTTACATTTTATAACAATTCTTGATGAATGCATCTTATTCGAAAATTGTAATTCACTCAGCTACTTTGCGCACATTTGTGTGGTAGGCAATGAGCCACACCTAGTATGTGAAGGCTGATAATACTACCTGATTCCCAAAACCACGGCAGGTGGAGCAGTGTTAGAACCCGTGATCCACTGGATGGAAGTTATCTCCCTAAACCAATGAGCCACAACTCTCACTACTCATCACTAAAAAGAGATTTGAGCCTGAAGGATTAAAACACTTTTTACGCATAGTAATGTAATTAAAATGTTCATTAAGTTCTGACACAAATGAATGAATTCCGCATCCCGGTAAGTACAAACGTAATGAACGTTTGCGGACCAATGATTTTTAGACTGTAACCCCCTCGGTAAGGAAGATAAAATAAGTTACAAATACCACCAGCTTATTTACTGTATTTTCTCAATCAACCAGTTCAAACAATACATATGGCAACACCAAAAGTTTGCGGGGAACCTTAGTGCTTATTTTATGTATGTGTCCAAATATACCTGCATCCTAGTGTAGAGATTGTTGAAAATTAAAAAAGATTAATAAGTAAAGGCACAAAGTGCTTACCGAAAGCTACTTAGATCATAAAGGTTGTGAGAATATGCAGAATTTGTGACCTAAGTTATCAGAGTTCAGTTTGTGATGTCCCTCCCGTACAGTGTGTACGAATTAAAAAATAATTACAGTTACAAACAATTAAATGAAACAGTATAGGCTTATGAGATAGGCGTATGCCTAAGTTGCTTCCAAAGAAACTTACCGGGTAATGAGTTCATTCTGTCACACAAAACATGATTACGACTACTAGAAGTATTAAGATTACTGTAATACGCAGACATCGCGCTTTTTGGATGTCCTTGGTTAGAAATGGTATCTGAAGGTGATCTTTGGTTGGTGGTATTTTTAGCTTCAACATCTTGATTAAATTTACTGAAATATCCACGCCCCAATAATTCACAGGTAAAACATTCACATGCTCCATTATTTGTATCGAAGAAATGTCTTCCATAGTATATGAAAATTTCATCTCCACACTTTATATCCATTTTTGCTTCCAAACTCATACGAGCATCTGCATCACAGTTGATTGTGAACTGAAAGGAGTATCAAAACAAAAGAGACATTAACATAACGTTTGACAATGATGTCTACTGGCTTGCTAAAAATAACTTAGTATGAATGAAGACTGGGAAAAGTTTAGCAGAATAGTGTCTTTTAGAGTAGTTTACTTAAACTAAGTACATAAAGAGTAACCAACTGAAAAAACGCATACTGAAAGTGATATAATAAACTGAAATAGCTATTCTTGTTTCCGATACAAAATTTTCTCCAGTGACCTTTGGTATGCTTTCTCTTAAGGTCCCAAACGTCTCAACAATAGTGCAAGTAACCAGAGTGATATCAACCAACTGACTAGTAACAGTACACAATTTCCGACAACACAGTTGACATAATGCAGACGTTAACTCCATACAGTTCTACCAACTGAAATGTATGCTAAACCGCTACCTAACCTATTATGTAATGTTAAATGAGATACCAGGTCAATGAGAAGACACTCAGAATTACCAAGTCTGAAATCAGTAACAATCTACGAAGCACTCAAAGCTTAATACCATGACTAAAAGTAAACAGCAGGGG
Source organism: Heterobilharzia americana (assembly GCA_944470555.2). NCBI lineage: Eukaryota > Metazoa > Platyhelminthes > Trematoda > Strigeidida > Schistosomatidae > Heterobilharzia > Heterobilharzia americana. The sequence continues at coordinate 33,264,325 of OX104130.1, forward strand.
TGCAGACTCATACACGACCCAACATACAAAGTAATATTATGCTCAGCTTCCTCTTCATCCATATTCACCGTCCCTCTTTTTCGAGTTTTCACCATAACTTATAACACTTAGCCCCTTCATGAACTTGAATGATCTGATAACCCATAACCTTACTTTCGCTTCTCGTCTTTCATTTCCCTGCTGGGCCATTACATGGTGAAATGGGCAGAGACACACCTAAACTAAGCCTTCATGTTGTCCTGTCGTGTTTTCAGAAGCACTTAATTCTACATACTTGACAAACAACACATTTAGTTACAACTTTCCCGCTCACAGAAAACAAGGCAATTACGTCACATGCATTTACGAATTATTATTATTATTATTATTATTATTATTATTATTATTATTATTAGCGCAATAAGTGGACAAGCAGACTGACCATAAACAGTTATCTTTGCAAGGATTCAGAGATAATTATCAAATGAGTTAGTGACAACTAAAAGCGCTCTCCAAGTATCCACTGTCCATATTCCCACTTAGATTTGTCACAGATGTGCTGATGGACATAAGCATACATAAGTAAAACTTCTAAAGGATTGACTTGCACACCGGAGGACATCTGGTTGATGATAGTCTTCTTAGGCGGAAACGCTGGCAAGTTGCAGACTTTTTGAGCGCATTGGGCGAAAATTTGAGTGTGTTTGGCATGTGTTTCGCATTTGTCAAATGTATGATGCTTCAAAACTGGTCTGCATCGATTCTTTGTCTAAGGACAGGGAGTGAAACGGTGGAATGCACTAACCACTTCACTACTTCAAGAAGTCCCATTAGAGCAAACGGGTTGATTTTTGACGAAATCTCAGCTTATATACAAAAGGGCAGTTTCGGCATTTACCGGCCTACACCGTCGAGATACCTAACCACATATTGACGGACGAGTATACTGTGCAGAGGTTGTCTGTCTCACTGTAAGGTTGTAAAATACCAGGTAGAAGAAGTAGGAGTTATCAATGAGTGAATAAGTTCTTGACTGCAGTTTTCTTTGTCGCATTTCTTGTGAGAGCGATGGTGAAGTTAGAAGTGGGATTACTGGGTAAGAAAACTAAGCCAGGCGATGAAGTTATAAACTTGCAGCTGCTTAGATTCTTTGGACATGTTTCGCATGCACAGCCATCACCTAGATCAGTGTGATATTAGCTGAAGTGTTGAGTTGGAAGGTTAAGGGTGTAGGTCAGACCAAGACGTGGTGCCAGTCTATGAAGTCTGACTGCTAATCTGAACCAAATAGGGAACTGTACGCTGACTAGTTGGGGTCCATGAAACAATAAGAATAAATAGTTGGAGATTCTTGGTGGTATGACTCGAAATCGGTCACAAAAGGGCGAATGTATCCACTCTTCGTCATCTTCGAAGTTTTAGACATTTCCGCCAAACTTTATCTATTTATGGTCTTACTTCTTTCCTAAGCCTGTTGACCTTTATGTTATTCATTTTCTGTCAACTTATATGCATGCTATCGCTAAGTGTGGGAGCTGGGACCAATGAACATCTTTCACCCATTTCTACGTTGATCTGTCGATCCTATCCTGTCCTGTCGGTAATCTTTTGACTTTAACAGAGTGGCTAAACAATAACAAAAAACACTAGGAAAAGAGCAAATAGATAGCGAATCCCATAAGATAGGTTCAAAAAAGGTTTAATTATATTTATAGAGCGTTTTGTATTAAAAAAAGAAATAGGGCTGCAACATGATTGCCACTGATTTTGACCTTACATCATAGTTGATAGTATCTCAAGCGATTGAGTGGTATGATCTCTCAGAGGACACCAACATATATCCCAATACAAGTATTCTTCATCCCACAGCATCCCATCCATAAACCGGTTACTTTTCAGCATCATTCAGCCAGTCCCACAGCTGGCAAACAATGAAAATCATAGGAGCTGCTGGAACACCATTTGTAATATATGTTCAGGTTGCTGAAGTAGGTGATCCTAGTGACTGCCGATCTTTATCAGGCCTAAGGATGCACCGCTTCAAGTCGGAATTACTTATGTGATGTTTTCACTGGACGTCAACAATCCTGATGAGACACTAGCGCTTGAACATACACAGATGACTAACATTCTTAGCTCAGATTCCAAGTTTCACGAACGAAGGGCAGAACTACTAATACCGAAGCGTTAGACACCCAACCTCATGCAATCAGGATAAACAAACAAAACCAATGTAGGACCCCGCGCAGAAGCGCATCGGTCCAAGTTACCATCCTTCCCAGTAGCATGGAAAGAACAAGTAGACGGAAGAAGATTGATATCAGAGTAGACAACGGCGTGTGAGAGAAGAAAAGATCTGAAGATAAAGGTTGGTGGAAATGATCAAGAATTGGGAGACGTTAACGAGTGAATACTTCTTCGCCACTGCAACCGATTTTTACCAATGCCACCAAGAAGTCGGAAACAGAATTCAATCGTCTCGCCAACCGCACCCAGGCAATCTACACCCCCATATACGGCTCCCACCAAGAGTTAGAGAATTTGCCGACTAGTACCATGTCTTGGCCTGGTTCCTTTGAGCACTCCCTCAACCTAATCCAACTCCTAGCATCGTATGTCAAGGTAGGTGGTGGCTCGATTTGTGCAACACATGCCCAAGTCACCTCAGTCACTGAAGATGAACAACTTCGTCAAGGTACTCGTCTATCGTATCTAGTACCCTTCACCTAACATCCAAATCACATACAGTGATTCCACCATACGTGAAGTGCTACGAAGACACCCACAGTCAAAAACTTGTAACCGCTTCATATATTCTACTTTCAACGGCCATACCTCACAGTCGTATAACACGGTAGAATGGGAAGCAGCGAAGTACAATCCTGCTTTAATAGGCAGTCGAACATCTTGCCAGTCGGCGTCACAGGTGACGCAAGTTGGCAAATGCCAAACAGGCCTTCTGAATCCGAGTTCAGGTTTTGTCAGCAACCAGCCAATTTAAACTGATGAAACTACTTTACCCCTTATCCTTAAACTAGTAGTTGTAGACCAGTCCTGGAGCATCATCTTACATCACAGGTGCGAAACGCTTGCCAAATATACACAGATTTCCGCTGAACGCGTTCAGTCCCTGAATCTTGTTGGAGTCTTTACCTAGCAGGACAGTATCTTCAGCATGCTTCGAGTCAACTACATGACCTCCAGGGAATAGTAAATCCCTGCGAATTCGGAGGTACCCTATATTGTCCATTAATACACTTATAACGAAAGTAAACAGTAATGGTGACAGCGGGAGTCACTGGCGGACACCACCAGTTGTCGTCAGTTCTGATGACAACTCTCCACGGCTACGAGAAGAGAAATTTGATTGATATTACATACTTGCTCAGTACTCTTATCAAAGTCAGACACTGTCACAACAACTCACGATCGACAGGGTTGAATGCCGCCTCCTGATCAATATGGCCAATAAGTATGCTTGTGTTTCATAACCTGAAGAAGGGTGAAGGATAACGTCACGATGGGGCCACAGGTGAGCTAAATTTGATCACATAGCTCTGTTTTTTTGAGACAGGATGAAGATCATATAAGTCAGTTCTTCAATAACACACAACCACTGGGGTAAGCAAAGTATCTGACTATTTTCAACGATTGACCCGCAACAATGTGTGGAGGTTTGAATTCCTCCCAATCTTGTGAAAGCAGTTTTCGCTCCAATGAGTGAAGCACATATGATACGAACAGAGATCGCCACCTGACTAAGTATGATTTGAGTAGCCAGTATGTTATCCAGCAGTACAATGACGACGATTGCATACTCATGGTTGGAAAATCTTTTTTTGATAACAGACCCATGCATACACCATGAGCTTTCTTTGAAGCTGTCTCCGATATGTTAGCGACGACAAAACTGAAGATGAGTAACAAAACCAGGCAGCCCTACCTGACTTTATTGTTAAATTGAAATAATCCATAGAAGTAATCGTAAGCTCGACCTGAGATTTTTTGTGCGAAATGTCAACAACTTTCCCCAAAACACCCCTCTAGCAGACAATTTAAGAGCTAAGTATTATCTAACAACACATAGGCAGTCCAGATATCAAGAAACGTGGTGTTTAGAGGTCTAACGGAAGTTTAACACAGAGTAGATGCACCTACCACCCGAATGAGAATCAGTTTGCTTCTCGTGAATCATCACTTACAAACTTGAAAAGTCAATAAATTACGAAAGCGATTGATATTTTGGACACAACTAGTGACACTGAACTTCGAAAACTACAAAACACATTACGCAGGCACTTTTGAAGTAGGGGAACAACTATACCTTCGTTCCAAAATGATGCGAAACTCAGTTCAAATCTTGTAGACGTAAACTGCACATTTCACTCAATAGTGTATGATTGTGTCTTTTATCCTGACAGTCAGGAAATGCAACAAAAACTCCACAATTCAAAGAATAATTTGCTCTTTTTTCTTTACATTAGCATAGTACACCTAAGTAACACATAATTACTTGAAATTTCGCTCGCTACTTCTTAAATTTGACCAGAAAATCGTTAGCAGATATAGCAAAAGGGAAGTTAGAAAAAAGATGAAAAGAATATGAACTAGTGATACCTGGAAGGTAATTAGACACTAACTGCTTGAACATATCAGGGTAGATAAAGTGGAAATGTAGGAACCCAGAAATCTATAGTAACTACCATCAACCTTCATGTATTTATTCTCGTTCGTCTCATATTCGCGTACTTTTTTCCTTCATTTCGTTCCACCGTTTCTTATCATACCACTGTGAAGTGTGGCAACTTGAACCAATGTATGTGTGTACCATGCTCTGAGTTGATCCATCTGCCTATATTAACTAATTTGACTGCATTAAAGCGAACCGTGAAGCACACTGAATTGCAGTTAGTGTTTTCCACCAAATCTCAAGACTCCATTACGATCTTTGATTGCATCTGAGTGCAAACGCCCCTGAAATATCTGCACGTTGCATACCGCCTATACTTAAATCCTTTAAACGATCAAAAGCTAAATTCTTTGGTACACTAAAACCTCATTTAATCAGGTAGTTGCAGTAATCTGACAGTATACACTGTAGTAATGTGATTTGACTGAGTTACTTATTCATGCAGCATTGCAGATACGAAAATGGGGAACTATGTTATGTGGTATAGACTGACATAGTTTGGGCAAGTATTAGACCCCGCCTACCAAAACAAACTACGCTAGAAAGAATAGACTGTCAGAAGCAGCCTCAGAATGGACAGACCAAGACATGGCAATACTGTCAATAACAAAATGGTTACAGTCTACACGGTGTCAAAAACTGATAACTGAAGTACCTAGTCTATATTGCTCAAAATCAACCGTTGTAAATGCCCACTACTTATACAGTTCTCTACATTTTTCTCTGTAAATAGTAAAATTTAAGGTGCTAGGTGTAGATAGAGAATAAAAATGTACTTACCTCACAGTTAGGATGACAGTCATGATTAACATACGCTGCAGGACCTAACCATAGTTGAGAGCAGTTTTTTCTAGAAGAATACATGACTGAGAAGTCATTCTTATGGTGCTTTAGGAATGCAGCCTCTTCGTGATGCTTGAGTTCAGCAATACATCCCACTAAAGTATTGATACGAGACCCCTTAGACCTATAAAATTATTCAGGAGAAATTTCATTAGTTTACCAATCTCGGGTTGCAAATATTGCAGCTCCTATATGATTTTCTGATGCATAGCGCCAACAAGGTCGAATTTCAATGCCAGAACGATCATCAAATAACAACAAGTACCGATTCACCTGAAAACAAATAAAGGTTTTGCGAAACATACATGGTCTTTGAATCGAGGGTCAACACTCCACGATCGTTTTACAATATTTGGGTCGGCTGTTAACTGATTGTAAGCTGTATCATAACACTTATGTTTTCGAAAGGCGTAGATAATATCACGAAACTTCCTCTTAATTCTGTCAGGAATCCTTAACTTCATGCTGTGAACGAAAAATATATCACTTTTAAAGACATACTCTGTCATTTTGTGCGTAGTAAAGCCAAGATAAGGATCAACAGTAAGAGCAGAAGCGAGATCATCAGCTTCAGCCAATTCCCTCCAATTCATTTGATGGCTTCCAGTAATATTTGGAATGCAATCCTTCTTTTTTGTCATATTCATCTCTGTTGCCGATTAACGTTTTTGTGAGTATTCAATGCGAAACATTAAGTAGGAAATCGGTTTGCTTAAAGAAGCATAAACGATGAGGGTTAGCTGTCAAGCTGAAGGACACGGCCAAAATGATTGCTTCCATCATACACCACGAAACCTGAACAAGGATTGGCACAAAACACACGATTATACACCGAGAAAAATCTACAGGAAACAATTAACATTCAAAAAGGCTCAAATGATATTTCAAACACACTAGGTATCTTCCACTGTTGACTTAAAAACAACTTCACGAATCACGCCCCAGGCACCTCAAATAAATGCCTTACATTTTTGGGGAAAACACAAAAGTTACATGCTGTGTGTTTGAGCCGGAGTCATAAGCTAGTGCGCTGGAATTCCTGTTAGAAGTACTTAAAATAGCAGCGATAATCCGGAATACGGTTAAATTAATGCACGTGTACCTGCGATGCTAGTACAGAAGATCTGGTTCGAACCCGCAGTCGGACATTATGTTCAAAATGTAGTCGGCAAGTACTACGATTCCTAAACTGTACTTTCCTCATGTAAATGTAAGTTCACATCGTGGTTTCTGAGCAGTCATCCACAAATAACTTACTACAATACATCTAACAGATATCCCTCTGAATTCATATTTCAACGGAGACTTTCAAGTCGGAGTGCTAGTTGAGGTTGATAACGGTTCAATGTGCTATCCAGTCTAACCAAAGGTTGAGAACTAAAGCGAAATCAAGATGGATGGGCTTAATTTCTGCTGAAATGTGCTTCATTCAAACCATAACGATGACTGGGTTCATCCAGATGAAACAGAACTTACCAGTTAATATGTTTTGCACTAAAATGAGGTGCGAAACAAGAAAGAGCTGCTCTTGTCAACATTTGTACTATAACAAGAAATGTAAGTGAACAATATTGTTTTCCATTTGTACTCACACTACTTATGTTTGAGACATCTTTACATCCTCTACTACATTTTGAATAGTGGATAAAGACGGTGAGCGAACTTATTTTACTCGCTCACTGTTGTCGTTGCATGTTAATATCAAGATACCTCATCTTTAATAACTCAGTAACTTCCTACGCAAGAATGCCATGAAGTAACATGTTAGAAGTATCTGAGATCAAGCATTTTAGCTGAACCGAAGAATCACCTACAGGTCGCATAATTGAAGGGTCATAACCTCGTCTAGTTTTATAATACAGATGAAGAAAAAGTAAGGTGGGGCTAAGTGTTGAATGAGTCACAGCACTTCGGTCCCACCAAGGGAGTAGTCATGCACATTAGAATAAACAAATACACTCCACATGTTTAAAAATCCGAATCAATTCTAGAGAGAAGACATTGAAAAAAGATAGAGTAGCTACTCTATCTTCACTTCTAGGAGTGTAGGAAATGCAGTATTTAAATAAAACATGAAGTGAGATCAGTGTTCGCCGCCAGCTGTCCCCACACTTTCCAGTATTCCGCCTAATTGACACTTATTAGAACTTTCTTTGGGTGGAAATTACTTCTGACTATAGATATAACCTTTATAACGCTAGCAATTGGAAAAACTGGTAGACCGATGATAAAAGTATCGTCTAAAAATTACCGCTATCTCACGTAATGACAACAGAAAGATCATGACTATGGTGTCGGAAAAACTTACACGTCACTGAGAAACACGCTCTTGCACTTCAATCGTGTACTCCCCCGGGCAGAAAAAGTCTAACCAAAATTACAAACATCCGATCTGGCGCTTGACGCCAGTTTAATTTGGGAAATTACAAATTTCAATGTCCAATCCAATAGCGCCTAGTTTTGACGAACACACGTAAAATATTTTGAGCGCATGTCAAGATGTACAATAAAATTCATAAGTTTCGTTTCTTATTTTATACGACAGTCTCAGACTTTGGCAAAGAGAATGTTTCATACATTTAAGCTTTCAAAATAAGGATAGCAAGACGTAGAACGTTGGCCTGGAAGGAAAAAAACTAGTGGTCTGAAGCCTCATACTGCAGAAGACGATCCAGATGCACCACAGAACCCAACATCATCCGACGTTCAATGTCAGTGTGGCTAATACAAGCAACTGATAGTTTCTAATCTCTTACATCTGGTCCTTAGGGCTCAGTTTCTGTTCCTTCGTTTGTTCTTGTAATGGAGAAGGAAACATTTTGTGCTTTCCTCTTATTAGCACTTTCGGGATGAGTGTTTTTGGGGAGTTTGTATTCGCAACGTGTAGATTGAGTTTGTTAGTAAGCTTAAGGTTACCAGAGAGATCAAGCGTCTTTCGAGGTCCATGTTTGTAATTGGGCCTAAATCAGTGTAGCAGGATAAAAAACTAACTGACTTTCTGGCCTCCGGATAAATCTACCGAAGGGGCTCCAACTGTGCACAGCATTCCACAAAGTACATGGTCTTGAACGAAAGAGGTCTACCTGAGCCTGATGTTGGCTTGTGATATGAATTCTGGTTTGATTACCTCAAGATGATCGCCGTTTAGTGGATTTGGTCATTCTTCTGGATGACTCGCCCGATGCATGATCTTATGGGCTATAATAAGATCAAGATGGTATGATGTAGCTCGATCTCAATGCCTCCGTATTTGTAACACTTACTTTCTATCAGTCCTGCCATTGTTTCCGCCACAGAACCTTTTACTTTCCCAGGGCGATCAGTGTCTCTCTCCAACTCGCGGGTTGCTGCACTGTTGAGGGCCTTCAGATCCAGCCATATATGTGGTTCGAAAACTGTTAGAAATAGTTCTGGAGTGAGAGCATCGAGCCACACGAACAGGAAGTGTAAAGTGGTATTCGCTCTGAGTGCCGTTCCTTAACACTTGGGCCTCATTCTCAAGATGATGGAGAGAACAAATCCCAGACTTTTCCGTGAGCACTTTGGTGACGGTGAGGTCCAGTGTTTGTCTATTGCCTCCAGATCATGATGCACCCGCGAGACAATGTCTTATTGTTTCGTAGTTGATCTTGCTGTAGCAAAGAAAGATGTTCAGTGTTTGGGTTTGTAGTTTCCCCGATGATCGAAGGAAAGGTTAATACTGCATGATGACTGCTGCGAGAGGTGAGTGGACCCATGTTCCCAGTGGGCGGAGTATCGTTCTTCAAAATGTGGTTTGCGAGCTGTGCACGACAATTCGACCTGCAGCATATGATATGACACTTTATGTGAGAGCCCAAGTGTCTGAAATGAACTCCTGAGCTTCTTACCGCAGGATCTGTTAGTATCTCTCTTTCTTCTCGAGGTGAATGGAAGGTTTTTGGACGCTGCCGGCGATGATTACGGATGTGCATGTGAAACGGGGAACAATGTGTCTCATGGAATGACTTCCGAAAACAACCAAAAGCCAGAGTAGTGAAGTGTTCAAGACAACCAAGAGCTACCTGCAGGAGGTAGATTGGTAGGTTAGAAAAGAAAATACTTCTGTTTCCTGCAGTCGGAAAGTATATTGATGAGGACATGAATGTTCGATAATTGCAACTAGATGATTGTCGCTATCTCATGGTTTCGGAAAGTACAATGTTTCTAAGGTTTCCAAAATGACATCTGTCCCTTTAAATAGTAATCTGTCTGATTTCCCCACAAATGTAAGGCTGACGTTTTAATACACAATATCTCAAAAGGTTGCTCTCGTTTGAAGTGTCCTCAAAAGCGTTTGCAAGTTACGGTTGACGCGAACTGGGAATATTCCCAAATGTTCATTAATATACAGCACGGGGACTTATGAAGGGTGGTTGTGTGCATTTAACAAAGCGTTTCAAATTATGGCAAGCAAAGCCTTAGCGACGCACATCAGAAACTCCATAATGAAGTAGCTATTGCACACAAATGATGGTAATAATAACAATATTCAAGGCAATTAGGTTAAATGGCCATCTGGTTCAAAATGGAGGGTCATCAGAAGCTCGGGCGTCAGTTTCGTGGTGGCGTTTCGTCCAGTCAGTATAAGAATCTTTTGTTCAAGCCAACCATCCAAGGAATAGAAATACGATGGATCTTTGTCCACTGAAAAGTCCAGTTCCACATAAAGTGACTTGTTTTCTCTGCCATGTTATCAACTGAAAAAGTAGAGAGTCGAAACCATTTTAAAGATGTGAGAGCGTGAATTACACGTTCATATGACATCTCTGAATGCTGAGGCGTTTTTCCTCATCTCCACTGCTCTCAAAAATATCCCCTGTGGTTTAATGTTTTATTGTCCTATTGTTGTATGCAGTAGTAGTGTGTACCTTGTAACTGTATATTATTGGCATACCATTAAATATTCATCCCGAATATCTCTATTTTGACTGACGTGGAATTTTTGATCTCTGGGTCGTAATATTGGCATCTTGTCGTGCTGTCATCGTTACACCTCTCAACATCAATATTTTATATATTTTCAAACTGACTAAATATCCTCATCTTAGTCTTAACCACAGTTTAGTAGCAAAGAAGTTATCCATGGGGGATAAGAAACATCGCCCAGTTTTGTTGCCATTTCATCTCGTAAGACTGCACCATTAGCCTATGTGGGCAGTCTGATACATTTTTGGTGGCCATCCAGCTCTCCTTATAAAAGAGGTTACTTCTCGACAGACTTCATCTGTTCGAATTCATTGTATAGTTTCTGATTCTCCCAATCCTCTTCCGCAGACATCAGGAGACTTTAAATGTCTCAAATAAAACACATATGGCCAGTGCGAAAGGCTTGATGTTCCCCGTAACTTAGCGAATCAAATGTCAGATACATCCTTACAAACTGGCACCGTAAATAGTTCATCTGCCGCAAGCCCCACACACAACCTGCTCGATGAACTGCAGCCTGAATCTAAAAATAGGGCAAATTTTAGTCCCATTATTTCTGAAATTAAATCACATTTAAGTAATTTTTCTTTCCTTTACCTCTTTATCCAAGAGTCCGGCTATAGCTAAATTGATCTTGAGGTTGTATCTAAGGCAGAGACTTTGGTTCACCTTATTTCTTCTGAAGTTACCAAGCGTGTTGCAAAATTCAACAACATTGTTGTCCATAGCGTTCCATTTAAAATACTTCTTAACTCGATCCACTCCCACCTCCTCGGACACTCGAATCTTCAATCTACTCCTTCTTTTTGCACTCGAATTTGGAAATCGCAACCACATCTTATCTGCTCCATTCTTGTTAACTTGGATTCATCAACAGTGACAGACGAACTCATGCATTTGCTGTGGAAGACAGGTCCGTGCCTTGATTAAAACATGCTTTCATTGCCTCTGACGTGACGGCTATGCAAAAGCGCAGGCGGACAGCCTCATGGATTGCATGTGGTGCTCGCTATCCTATTCTGACCCCGGCGCTCAGTCCCAGCCCAGGTGCTCAGAATTCGCCGAAACCATCAATCAATACAGCAGGTACCTCTGTGACCTGTCTTCCCACCAACAATGGTACCTCTCTAAACTCGTCGATAACTACAGATCTTACAGTCAAAGGTAGCCGAGTGATGCAAAAAAGCCTCCAACATATCTACCTAGAACTGTCAAGAGAGGTGCCGATGGAGTTCCTGTTGCCACAAACCCACCTGGAAAAGCCGAGGCATCTTCCACTCACAGCTGTCCTAACAGCAAACTGCCTATTGCAGATAATTCCAAGTCAATCCGTATAAGCTAACCCCGTAAACCGCATATGCGACAACCAAAACCAAGTCGTCTCCATTTTTGGCAGTGTAACGCTGTCACTGGCGATGGTCGCAGCCATTTGAACTCACCTTCATTCCTACCTCGAATAATATCTCCAACTTCGCTGTGCTCCCTATCTTCACACATCTCCGTATGCTAATAATTTTCTGATTCAAGTGGCTCCTTTATCAGTACTACAGCTTCCTACACATACCTGCCGCGTGAGATACTCGACAATCTGGTGAGGTCGTGCGCTACAATTCGTCGAATTATTTGCGCAGTGTCTCAGATGAACCCAGGACACCTAGACTGCGATTTCGCAACCACAGAGGACCCCCTTAGCTCAGATGTACTGACAGAAATCCTAGTCTAAAACGCTTACATGCCACCCCTTACTCGCTGACATGGTCAGGGAATGTTGGTTAGAGCATCGACTCCTTCTGTTAACTGGGAATCGCCAGACAATCCTTACGTGAAAGGCTTATGTTGCCCACGCGACTTTTTTCGCCTGATGTAATCAATTCATTTAACGCCACCCCTATTCCCGCTGCTTAATCGCCCATTCCTGAACCGCTGAGCCGTAATAAGTGCAAGCTTTGCAAAACAGGCCGATGCCCCCTGACCCGCTTTCATTTTCATGTACATCCACTTTTGAAGTAGGTTATATGATAACGAGCAATCCACTTCTATTTTCAATTACCCACATACTCTGCTTGCTCCAGCCTCCTCATCTCAGTCAGGTTCTTATCGTCAGTCAAACTTAATCTCCGATGGCAATCGGCTGAATCCTGATACTAAGTTGGCCTCCTCGTTCCATGTCATTTCACTCACCCCCTTCTGACCTTTTTCTGGCACCTCTTCTCCCCCTTCATTTCGCAGACTGTATCCTTGGAAGCTTCTTGCTCTGCTTTTGATGCACCTATCGAGAACATGAGCCTCCTTATTTTAAGGTTTCTCGAACCATTATTCATTTAACTCAACCTCGTTTGACCTTATCTTAATCAGTGTTCACTCCACTAAAAATAAACCGGCTTCCCTTCAGGCATTCTCCTCCACCTGTCAGCCCACTCCTGCCATTATTACAGAACCATGGTCCTAACCAAGTGTCTCCAGCTCCTAATTTCAGGTAGATGGCCATCTTCTCCTTCGGAGAAGCAACGAAGGCAGATGTGTTGGCGGCAGCCCCGTTTTTGCCTACTTGCACACCATGGCCCTCGTAATTGGTCACCCCTCCCTCGGGACTAACGTGGACTCTTCATTGCTCAGCTGCCCATACCAAACGAGCCCATCTTCTTTGAGCGCATTCATCGTCCACTCTGCGTTCGCCCGAAGTTTGATCAGGAAATATGCAAGGCTTTTGCAACCGCCTCCAATCTCTCATGTAACCGTAAACTTATCCGCAGAGGTCAGTATACCACGTGTTCAGGTATGCTGTCCTCCTGGCCCTAAATGATACGATGACTTGAAATTCTAAATGCTGTTGCTGGGGTTTGGACCCCTCCGTCCCCAACACGTAGCAGAAATGTAGTAAACCTCGCATTTTGCAATAAAATCGAACTATCTGATGTTCATGTTGGCCACAAGTTCAACAGGGGTGACCACGATCTTGTAATATGCTCATTTTACGGACTCCTATAGCCTTTCAACGGTATGCATCTCATCAAGCTCATGACACCTAGGGACTTTGATCACGCCACTGAGAACACTAGTTTTTTCATGCCTTGCAGAATGGGATGACTTCCTCTTTCAGGATGACCTTTAACTACTGATCAGCGCATTTTATCTAAACATTAACATCTTCAATGATGGGACTGTCCCCCCCCTCAAGGAAGCCAGTCGTAGGGCGAACTATTCGTCATACTTGCCCTCGTAAACGACAGGTTGGCTGGAAAACTCGCCAAGGCTCTTGTAATTCATCATGACCTACCTGCACTCTGTAAAATAACAGCCATTCACGTTAGCTGGAGGATATTCACTTTACAGGAGTCGGCTCGTAAAGAACTTGCACAAGGTTCCCAGAATACATTTCTGGCACTCAGCTGACTACTCAATAAGCGATCCAGATCCTCATATCACTTGGAAATTCCCCATAATGTGAATGATCAGTCCATCGTAGCCGATACTGCCAAAATTCTCGATCTGTTCAACGAGTACTTTTACCTTGGAAATGTCATCCCCACCAAACCCTTTTTCCGTGTACACCCTGTCCCCTCCAGACCTTGTTGCTCCATGAACTTCATCTTACATGCAAGGCGATAATTAACTTAAAAATATCACACGGTTCTGGTAGTGATGATATTCGCTCTCAGACACAGTGGGCTTGGTATCCCTTTGCTGCCCCTCAAAGTATTCACCACATCTCCTTTTACACCCCACTGTGCCTGGTGTCCACAAACTATTACGGGGGTGGTTTTTACCATTTTTATCTAGTCAGTCTCAATATGTCAAGTTTGATCCTTTTACTTTCTTCGGCACATTGACAGTGGCTTTATTCAAAGCAGTGTCTGTGGACCATCTCTATTCCTGATATATCTACCTGCCTTCAACATGGAGAGTCACCACTATTTGCGGATGATTTTACTGTTGCTTACAACCTCCCAAAAAGGCTCTCCGCACAACAGACACCTTTGGTATTGGGTGACCTTATTAAGCGGGGGTTTTGGACAGACTCCTGCAACTGCAGTTCAGCTGTGATAAAAATGGTCGTATATGCTTTGGTAGGCGTCTAAAATATGCACCCATTATGTTTTGTGGGGTCGAATTGTCTCAACTGCGGTCGATCCATGACATAAGACCTCACTAATGCGGTAATCTCACTTTCGCAGAGCACATTTCTTACCAGGTCCCCAAGACTCGTAAGCTAATTGGATTCCTCGTCAGGAATTTCACTCGTGCCAGGAGTAGGCTAGTGCTCTGCAAAGCTTACATCAGACCCCTGCTCGCGTACTGTCCTTTCATACTTAAAATTGAGGGAGTCCAGCGCTTCTCGTTCTCTGATCCCACGAGGGATTTGGCTGAATTCATCTGACTGTTTACATGTGGGAGGCAGTTCTGCACCATAGTAAACAGAGTAAGGTCGGAGTGGAGACCCTCGACGTCAGGAGCATCCCAAGGAGCAATTCTAGGACCGCTTCTGTTCCTCCTGTTTGTCAACGATCTGCCAGATAAAATATCCTCACCCATCCTCCTCTTCGCTGACGGCATAAAAATTTGGAGGGTGGTAAACGAAGAGGGTGATTGTACAGCGCAACAAAAGGACTTGCAGCAACTCGAGCTCTGGTCGTCGGAAAATGGCCTGAGCTTCAACCTGGAAAAGTGCAAAGCAATGCACATCAGTAAATATGAAGCAAGTAAGACCGACTTCCAGTACATGTTGAGCGACCATGCTATCACTAGGGTGTCTATGGAGAAAGGTTTGAGGCTCGACTTCTCCGACGCCTTGGATACCAGCCCCAACCACAAAAGCATGGCAACCAGAGCGAATGTAATTCTATACTTTTTCCGTAGACAGCTTGGTGCCCTCACTCCCGAACTCTTCCTCACCATTTTCAAATCCTACGTGCGGCCGCACCTAGAGGTCTTCAATACGGTGACTCCTCCAACACTCAAGACAGACTCTAATCTCCTTGAAAAATACAAAGAACTGCAACAAAATCAGCCATGAGGCTAAGGGGAAAGACGTATCCTGAAAGACTTAAGCACCTCAACCTATTTGCCTTGGGTTATCACAGTAAGAGGGGTGGCCTCATTATGGCATGCAAGATCATTCATCAGGCAGACCAGGCAAACAAATCATTTTTGCCTGCAACTCAGCAGTCTTCACGAGGAAACCCCATTAAGATAGCACACCAGAGAGCCAACACCATACTCAGGTCCAAATTTTTCTCCCTAAGAGTATGTGATTTATGGAATGCCTTACCGCCACACATCGTTATAGCTCCCTCAGTCAACTCATTCAGGAGGTGATTAGACAGTTATGTCACCTCGCATGGACTACCACGGACGTACTCAAGTAGTCACCAACCTCACTAGCCCCCAACTCCCTCCTAACTACCACTCACCATCTCCCTCCTTAATACACCCACACTACCTACCAATTCTTCTGTAGGAACCAAATCCATGCGACCATTCGCGCAGTTCCTAAATGCTTTTCTTTCGTTCTCATTTCCCTTTTTCACCCCTCCTTTTCTTCTCCTTCCCTTTTCTCTCCCCTTATTATTATTTCTTCTTTCTTCTCTTTGTTATTCTCTGTTCACTCTTTCACCACTACCTTACTGTTCTCTTTCAGGTACCTGCACAGACAGGAGCCACGGCAGTTCCCTAAACTTCCCAGCAACCCGTAGCTCCCTAATCACTCTACAAATTACAACTTACTAACCCAGAAAACATCTACCTAACCGAAGCCAAAAGCGAGAAAGCAGAGAGGATTTCCTCGTCCACTGCAGCAGCGAACCGAACAACTCGAACCAAGCCCTAAGAACTAGACGCGAGAGATCAAAAATAACCAGTTTTCTACGTTCTCACTACCAATATTGGATATTGGTTCAATAAACCGCGTTATGTTCGAGCGCGCGATTTGAGTTAGCTTGGTCAACACAAGTTCATGTGCTGTTGTGTGAAGCCATGAGTAAGCCGAATTCTGCCCATACTCTCCCCCCTAAAGAGCTTTCAATATTCAAAAGAGTTGCCGTAAGTTCTTTTATACTGCTCTACGCACATACATAGAAATATTATGATCAAAAACAGTATAAGAACGGATTAAAGTATGCTAAGCAGATACTGAGCAACCCCAAATTCAGTGAACACGGAGGTAAATATAACCTGTTGAATGGTATAACTGCTATGAATTTTTTTCAGAAACGCTAGCGATGAAAGGAATTTTGTTGAACTGCCTTGGAAAGAAAGATGAAGCCAGGGAATATGTGAAACGTGGCTTGAAGGCCAACATAACCAGCTTTGTTTGTAAGTTGTTGTTGTGTGATTTATCGTTGTAGGTTGGCATATTTACGGTTTGATTCATAAATCTGACCACAAGTATGAGGAGGCCATAAAATGTTACCTGCAGGCACTAAAGTTAGACAACGACAATTTACAAGTACTGAGGGATCTCTCCGTCCTTCAGATGCAGTTAAGAGACTACGAAGGATGCAGGGTATGCTATTTTAAAAAAATATTTTGTCAGGACATTCGTTACAAGTTATTGTTGTTACGGCCTAGCCAAAAGGCTTCTTGGATAGGTTATGCTTTGATACACCATCTGCTCGGAAATTACGAAACTGCACTTACAGTTATCAATGAGTTCAGAAAAGGCCAAAGCGAAATACCGGCTTTCGACTATGAGCATAGTGAACTACTGCTTTACCAAGCAATGATTATGCTAGAGGCTGGGAAAGAGGAGGATGCTTTAGAACATTTGGAAAAAAACTGCAATGAAATAGTCGACAAAATATCCTTGTTGGAAATGAAGGGTAAGTTGGCAAGTGCTGTTCATTTATTTCCAGCCCGAATTCTACTAAAGCTTGGGCGCTATCAAGAGGCAGCTGATTGTTCATGGGAACTCATTGATCGGAACCAAGAAAATCGTCCTTACTTTGAGCTTCTTGCTCAAGCGAATACTGCACTGGTTACTGGGAACACAAAAGAAGACTCAAAGCTGATGAAGGAAACATACGAGTCTATCATATCTCGGTATCCGCAGTCCCGTTTGTCTAAACGGTTGATTTTGAATTATTGTTCAGGTATACTTTCTTGTAGTTACATATTTTGTTGTAGGTGATGAATTTCTTAAGAGATTAGACTCTTACCTTAAGCCATACATTAGAAAAGGTGTCCCTCCACTATTCATACAACTCTTGGGACTTTTCAGTAATCCTGAGAAGTTGGCTTTGTTCGAGGAACTCTTGGATAAGTATCGCAAGAATATGAGTCATTCTGGCTCTTTGGATCTGGAAGAAAGCACTGTTAAAGATGTTCCCACAACAGATGTCTGGCTCAACTACCTGTCTGCTCAGTATTACAGTTTTATTGGAAAATATCAGGTATCATCCATCAAAATTATTCTAATATTTTTTAGAGAGCCATTGATGTTATAGATGTTCAGCTACTGTCAACACCTACTTTAGTTGATTTCTATGTGTTGAAAGCTGATGTCTTTCACGATTCAGGGGATTACATAACTGCCAGTCGGTGGATGGAGGAAGCCCAGTCGCTTGATACAGCTGACCGCTTCATTAATGCTCGCTGCACAAAATTCATGGTGGAAGCACACCGGCTAGAAGATGCTACTAACATGGCGTCTAAATTTACAAGAGTAATATCAATTCTTATCCTTAACTTCGTGCTTAGGGTACCACATCTGCAAAGGAGTATTTGTCTGAGATGCAGTGCATGTGGTTTTTGCTGGATAACGCGAGGGCACTCAAAGAAATGGGCAAGCTTGGTGATGCTCTTAAGCTATGCCATGAAGTACAGCAGGTGAGCCTCGACAAGATATCTTCACACGTGCGTTTTTGGTGTTTTCCCTATTGGCATAACCACATAAAATGTATTGTTTATCATATACACTCAGTTTTCGAGACAACTTGGGTTTTTGCTCGTGCATAGTGTTGAATTTACCACCGCCGAAACTAATCACGCGAAACGCAACGGAATTGTATTCAAACTTCCACGGCGATGGTAAGCAGGAGTTGCCACTAGTCCGGTTTCTATCAGATCTTTGGTAGCAGGTACAATTGAATCCATTGGACTTTCTGTTCTTATGCTTGTTATTTTAGCTGTTTCGTGCTTCAAAAACATTTCTCATTGTTAGTACGAGAAGACGCTTTGAAAAGTTTTCACTTGGTCGTTGCCGAATTCGTGTTTATGGTTTAAAAACTTATTTTGGAGTTGCTTGATTGGTTACCACAATTAACCCAGCTAACCCGTTTGTAATATGTGCACGAACTGACTATGCGCTTCATAGTACTCAATCTCGTTTTTCTTGATGCAACGTGCGGTTAAGCTACGTATACCTTTCTTTCACATTGTCGTATGAAGTTCCTCATATATTTCCATTATTGAGGTTTTAGATGCTTTACGAAGTCCATGTTTCCACCTGCATTTTAGTCATGACAAAACAGGTGTCCATCTTACAATAAGTTGGCCAGCTGAATTTATCCCCAGGTGTTTAAGTGTCAGTTTGCAGCGATAAATCCTTAGGCTAAAATTTTTTTGAATTTTCGTTAGGAGTATTTCAAATTTTGCCTTACATTCCTATTTGAAAATTACTTCACATCTACTTGCTGTATTGCGGTAATATGAGGGTAGGGTTAGAGTCAAACTCTGAAAGCTCTGATCATGACAAAGTTATGCGGAAATACAGGTTTTGGGGACCAGCAACTTGTAAATTAGAATACTTAAATTTATTTGACGCGTTTTGAGTATGTGAAAAAGCAAGCTTATGAGGTGGGCACGTTACAAGGGTTTTGTTTCAAGACAGGAGAATTGTGTTTATTTAAGAGTAGGCGAGTATATAAGAAATAGCTGTTATCCGTACATGACAACTGCATTTGCTTATGAGTTGAGGGGTAATTTGTTGGTCTACGTAGTTGACTTTCAACCAGCGTCCCATGCATTTGAACCCCGCTTCACCTGTCAAGGTTTGGGCAGTCAAGTAGCATCATCGGCCTTTGCACAGTATGTCTGGTCTATTGCCTAATGCACGAATTTGCATGTAGTTGCTGAGAGTTTCGACATACTCTAGTGATAAGAAGATAAATAGTATTTAAAACAAATGTTTGGTCCCAGTATAGCTTCACAAGACTCACAGGTTGCATACTTTTGTGGCAGTACTGATAAGTCTGGCTTAAACTCACCTCAAACATTATGAAAACCCATGGGATCTTAATTAGAAAGTAATTTTTAGTCAAAGTAGTCACTAAGTTAAGGACTGACACATAACTGCTGGAAGCTTGCGACTATTGATTGCATTATCTTTAGTAAAATACATTGGCGTGTGTGACAACACTATAATTTCGTATTGTTTTGTGTGACAAAAGACAGCTTCTGAAACAGCCGAGATGCATCTGGCTAAGTTACGAGCAAGAGTGTGTTGACATGAAAGTAAAACATCTATACTCCCTGTGGCTTATTGGTCCACAAGGTTGACTTCTAACTGTTGGGCTACAGGTTTGAACCCTATACAACTAAGGTTCGGGAAGTCAAATAGTATTACTAGACTTTGGATAATAGTTGTGACTCTACATAGTTCGTGAATGTACTCGTGATAGTCGCAGTGCATTATCAGCATAAGAGGAACGAAAAGATTTGTTGATAAAGTCTTGAAAATTTGGATGAATTTATCTCCAGTGTGATCAGTTTGTAGCTGTGTCCCTAATTATTGATCGGAAGCTCCTCAACGACCATAACGAGGTAGCCTAATTTTTCCTGCATGTTTTAAGCCAGCGGTAAAGGACTTTATGATATGATATCAAGTATTGCTTTGGCCACCCTTCATTTTATCAAACGTTCTCCTGCTTCGGCTAAAATCACTTGTCAGAGTATATGATAGTTTAGCATCCGTTACACATGCCCGAACAACCTCACAGGTGCAAATTTGCAGCCTCATCATGTGACTTGCATTTACCTACTCCGTCCCTCACTTTTACATTCCTTACTCAGCGGGTACATTGCAGCTGAGCCATACTATGAAGACAGCTGGTCGGAGACATGCAACCTGACACTGACGCCAGTATTTCATAACCGCAGAGTTTAACTAGGGATTTAGTATGTTATTAAAACGAGCAAGCTTAACTGCTACGTTCAAATGGTATCTGCAGATCAGGTTCTGTTTTAAAATGTATGCAACAATGTAACTCAAAGTACGTGCAGGTTTCTGCGCTAGGTAATAAACTACATTTTTTTTGCTTCCTTGGTAATAATGACTTTTGATCTATTAACCAATGTTCACCATCGACTGTTAGAGTTCAATAATTGTGTTTAAGAGAATATGACTTTTCACGGAGTCTTAGCTTTTTACAGTTATTTTGAAGTGCATATACGGTTATTTTACCTTGCTTTTAATCTCTTGTTCAATTGGCTTGTTTCTTTATGAAAAAACCGCCATAGCACTACAGAAATATTCTTGATGATCAATTGGACTTCCACTCTTACTGTTTACGTAAAGTTACTCTTCGAGCATATGTTGAAACACTACGGTTAGAAGATCGTTTACGAGATCACCAATCTTATTTTGATACTACCCAACTCGCTGTCGAGGTAATTTGACATATTTGTGTTTTTACTTTTATGGTGTAGGTTAATTGTAGTTTTGGTTGTGTAAATCCTATTTCATATTTTTGTCATTCGTATATCCGAAGTTATTATTCTCGTATTGGATGCTTCAATTTCGACTTTTTTTCTAGCAGGATGCTTTTCTTCTAGAGTTTGAATATGCATATGTTTCACCAGTCATCAGAAATATATAGCTGTTATACTTGAGTGCAATCAATAATATGCTACTGCTAGAGTCCTTCTGTATGCTTTACTAATTGAAGTATTAGTAATATAAGAGAAAACACCTTCACTATAAGTGTCCAGACTTATGTCACAATTTACATGCGATTTATTTAGGCTTTTTGATTTGGTCGACATGTTTCAACTATAAGTTTTCGTATGTTGTGTATACCGTAAGTGCTAGTTATGATGGTTTTATAATTTAAATATTTAAAACTGATGAGTAAGGAGAAAGAGATTTCAAAAAGTTTATTACCAGTCATTGTCACTAAGCAGTAATCGGTCAAGGTCCGTAACTAGCTAGTACGTACCCAGTATGGTTGTGGTTCACTAGTCTGTATGGTTGACCTTCAACCTGTGGGTCACAAGAGTGCAATATATTGTATGCAGGTTTCAGCAACTTGTCAGTATTATAACTCTCATACAGTAGGTACTTAGTTATCAAGTGTTTGAACCTATATATAGCTGTTAACTTTTGACTACATGAGTTCATCATATTCTACAGTTCTATGACCGTACAAAAAACCATTCACTTGTAAGTTTTTAAATTTCTCAACTGACGTTGAATTATGGTTGAAACTACTTTCGAAAAAATGTAAGAGAATAATTGCTGCATATGCATACATATATAAATAAATGCACTTTAAAAACCTTTGAGATTTAGGTAAAAACAAGACAAGTCAGGGAACCTACAGAAGTAGTAGATGTAGTGTGAATCAGCAAGTTTGTGCAGCTTTGTGCGTCAAACCGTGAACCTTATTTATTGTGTGAAGAGCGATGTTACTAGTTGGCTACGTAAATCTTAACAGTTCAAACCGGTTATCCACCAAAAATCGAAGTCAGTCAGTAACTCCTCTTCCTTAAAGCTTCCACAAACAAGTACTACTGCGTCATGTTCAGGTTAAAAACAGGTTCATTTGTTTTTCACATTACCTGCACGAGAAATATATTATTTATACTATTTTGGACTTATATACTTCATCATTTCATCTACAACCTGATTGTTTCATATTCACTAGCTCAAAATTTAAATTTCGTTCTCTAGATATATTTGCAGTTATATGCTCAACCGATGGGTAGCAATGATGAATCACCACATGGAGAAAATGGTTAGCACTTTTTGAAATTGCTTTTTACAATATGAAAAACTTGACCTATTGTTTTATAAAAGTACAGTGTATATTGTTTATGGCGGCTTCGCTATATTCGTTAGTCAGGAAATTTTATTTTTGTATAAAGTACGAGATTAGCCTGTGAAACCTTGATGTCATTTATTGTGTTAACGATTGGTATTGGATTAATTTCCTCATAAATATCTTGTTAGACCATTCTCAAAGTAGTATCCACCATTACTGCGTATTTTTTCTAATTGCTACCCCATGTCAGCACACAATGTAGAAAGTAGAGAGAAGTTAATTAGGTAGAGAAAAATGCATTTACGATCGGTTCCGGGTTTATCATTGAATCTTGTCTTCTGAACCTTGTGGATTCTGGCACTAATTATTTTCCGTTGTAAAAGTACCTTGATGACCTAATACCACACTACTTTATGCCTATATATGTATTATTTTTGCGTGTACATGTCTCTTTAAGATGTGTAGCCTTCCGTCTTACAAAACATGCAGGAAATGTATGCACTTGTTATCTTAATGGATCACTGGTAAATTATTAGGCACCCGTCTTTACCGATCCATTCTTGTGTCATGTTATTATGATTCAAACAGATGACTTAACCTTTGTAATTTAGGTGACCAATCTGTATAACATTTTCCACCATAATTATGACTTGCTTCTGAACGTTTACAGTACGAAGAAAGTGGAGTGTCTTCTTGGTTTATTTGAGTCAAGTATATTATTTGTAAATAATTGATCTGACAAATAATGCTTGTATAGTATTGTATTTTGAAGTTAATGGGGATTTTGTTTCTAAGGAAGTATTCATCACGGATTGACATCAGTTGGAGAACCATTAAAAACTTAGGAGCACTGGACAGCTGTTGCGTACTAGTATGGGACTCCTCGGCAGTACGCACCCAGTGCTCCCAGGTTTTCAATAATTCTCCAACTGATGTCAGTCGTGATGATGAAAACTGTATAATATTCATATCCATCAAAGATCGTGTATTATGGGATGAATCGATTCATTATAAAGGTACTGTAGTGAGTAACTACATGATGACAAGTCTGTAATCTGGGTAATGTTTCTAGCGAAAATACCGCTCGTCATAACACTAACCGTTAGAGTTTGTTATTTGTTTTTAATTTTGAACTACTTACAAAAATATAAACAATATTAGGTTTACCGTTAGGCTAAGTAGAATGCATAGATAGTTATAAACTAACTTGGTTTAGGATAAGTTACAAGTGTATTTACCCGTTTTTGATACATTTGTCTTTGCTGCTAAAGGTCTGCAATTATTTGTGTTACCTACTGAATACCATTAGGGAAGTTGTCCCAAAAAGTGACCCACGAAGTAACCATTTAGATGTAACTTTTCGCTTTCAGTTTTATTTTGACCACATTGAAACGTCTTCCACTCTTGCACCCGAAATAGTGCAGTGCATTAACGTGGTGAAGGTATTAATAATGTGTAAGACGCATGCTCCATTGATTGGATTGGATAACAGTTCACAGTCTCATTTATTTTACTTTCCTTATCGAGAACTGTATATGTAACATCAATTCCCACCACTTGATGATTTCACCCTATGCAAACAAATACCTCTGAGACCTTTGGAATAAAGCAGTTTCCTTGTCTACTTTTATGGTCTGCTTTTCATACTTCTAGGTTGAATCAGCGAATACATATTTTGTGTTTATTTGGTATTGAACCATTTTCTGCCTGTTTACCAAATGTTATACTATTACTTATCAGCAGCATCCAGAAATTCAAGTCTTAATTACTATGTGATGCATTTGGGCTTCAAAGTGAAATTACATTCAACAGGGGAGTTTTGGTGGCGTGACTAAAACTCCATCCTATCGAGGCGAATGCGCTTACTCCTAATCACTGACATTATGAAAATTTGCTCATTTTCACGTATTTCTTTTCTATTCATACACTTTGATCTGCATTATTGTTATTTGCTACTTACTACTTTGTTGTTTATAAATTTGGCAAATTAAACTATGCACTTCTGCGTAAAATCTATCTTTCTACTTTCAACGAACTGAACTTTTCTAAGATGACAAAGGTGGTAGAAATCAGTGTGTATTGCCCTCACTTTTGCCTTCCAAAGATTGGTGTAGTCTGAAACATTGCCACTAAGACTACTAATGTTACACTTGAACTTTTTGATTATTTCCAAGGCTCATCACCAATGCAGTGTTGACGTAGGTTTCTATGAAATTTGCGTTATTTTTGCTACAATATTAAACGACATAATATCTCATGATAGGGCCATGGTTACCAAATGATCATATTGTTATCTAGCTAACCTGTAGGCTATCCGTGGCGCTTCGTGATAAGCTTGGCGTAGATGACAGTTTCTCAGGATCGGTATGTGTTTATCTTAATTTCGAACTTATGAAAGGTGTAGTTAGTTGCAACATACTTGGACTCTGATTATGAATATCAAAGATGTCATATTTCAGCAAAATAGCTTTCCAGTGTTCTCATCAAATATGTATGTTTTATCTATTGTGAAGTGCTAACGGTAAAGGCTGTGCCTAATGTCACATAAACTTGAAGATCTGCAGGCAAAAACTAACAAGTTGATAGAAGAGGCAGCGAAGACGGGACTTCAAGTGAATATAGAGAAGACAGAGGTGATGAAGATACCGCATCAACAACTCCAACAACAACAACAACAAACTCCAATCACCATGAACGGGAGAAACTTGAAGGAAGTAACCTCCTTCACTTATCTAGGCAGCACTGTTTCAACTACAGGCGGGACGGACGAGGACGTCAAAGTCAGAATCGGAAAAGCAAGACAGGCGTTCATTAGCCTGAAACCAGTGTGGAGATCTTCTGCACTCAGCATGCGGAACAAGATACGGATTTTCAACACCAACGTGAAGTCTGCTTCTGTATGGTTCAGAGACTTGGCGCGTCACGAAAGGCATTTCCAATAAACTACAGACATTCATCAACAACTGCTTATGCTCGTTACTGAAGATCAGATGGCCAGAAAGAATAAGCAACAAGGAGCTCTGGGAACGAAGCAACCAAGAACCTATCACGCAACAAATATGCAGGAGGAAGTGGAGATGGATTGGCCATGCACTGAGAAGGCCGACGGAGGACATCACGCATCAGGCTCTCGAGTGGAATCCCCATGGGAAGCGACGAGTTGGACGTCGGTGCCGAGGGTGACATGGAGGAGGTCGTGCGAGCAGGAAATGAGAGCTTCTGGGCTGTCGTGGGACCAGGTTCAAAAGATCTCAGAGAACAGAGGTCACTGGAGGCGTGCTACTAAAGCCCTATGTTCCACTAGGAGCCTAAGGGACTAATAATAATAAAAAAACAGTAAAGGCTAAATGCATAATTAACTCGTAATGCTCATATCTTTCTGCCCTATTCCTCAGATCTCATCCTCGGAATTTCTTTGTTGCCTACAGAAAAAAATGCTGTGGTACTCCAACGGGTTATAATTTGCAACTTTTGAACAACTAGGTGACATCCCGGATCGCTGTAGCTGTAGCACTAACCTGTACATCACTACTAAAATATTTTTATGTATCACTAGGAAAATTAATGGACTGAATACGATTTGAAGCAATTCATCTCTTTTATGAATATAGATAATGTAACTGGAAGACAAAGTTCATCTGAACAGTGCGATGTATTTGCGCAATATAACTAATCTGATCACACATTTACTTGTCAAGTTGATTTATATTAAACTGAAGAATGAATGGGGGGGGAGATGGGTAGCAACTCTGACAATTAAGATAATAGGGGATTAAAATTAGGAAAGGTGAGTACAAAAGGGAAGAGTGACATAGTTAATCCTGATATTCGTAAGAAAACAAAGTTTACCAAAGTAGGTGTAGTTTTTGTACACATAAAGGTAGTTTCAATTTGTGTATGGATATCACCGCAAATTTCAGTATGCGTCCCTGACTGTTTCTTTTAAAGTGAATGTGTAATCAGATTGTTCAAAATATATTGCGCAAATACACCACATATTGTTCAAATAAACTTCCTCTTCTAATTACGCCATCATAGCAACTTTGTGATCGGATATTCTTGCCATTTCAGAATGAGAATTTGTGAAAAGTGTAAAAGGCAAGGTGTAAATTTAAAAATACAAGTACTTTGGGCATTTTGCCATTTTTCTTTTCCTTAGAATCCGAAAGAAGAATCACTTCAATTGAAATAACTACACATCATAGTTCACTTGAAGCTAGTCAAGTCATGTACGAAATTGAAGTAAAATCATATTCAAATGTTTCTCGGTATTCAGTTGGTTGTAAACTTATGTTTTGGTTGCTACGTGTTAAGTTAAAGATCATTTTCAAGTGCAACCCTTTCTACTGGGATCTTTTTTCTTATGAAATACAGAATGTAAAAGTGAAGTTGAAGTTTAGATAGTAATCAGTGTTTTTAGATGATAAACATTGATAGTACATTTGAAAAGCCTGTTACTGTTGGATGCTGTAATATTTAGTTTTAAAAGTGACCTAACTGATTATAGTATAGAACACTTTAACATGCTTTGAAAAATAAATTTATGCATCATATTACGTTAGTTGTCATTTGACAGTTGTCCAGAATATCGTTCAATATCTTGCTTATTCGAAGAATAATTAACACTTGTAAATATAAACGAACTTTCTTGAATACATATTCATGCTTACTGTTTTATGTATACATTTTGTCAATAGATGGTATGTCGTCATCTGAAGCTAAAAAGTTACGAAATAAACAAAGAAAGGCTGCTAAACGTGCAGAAGCTGAAGCTGCTCGTGTTCGAGCTGAACAGGAACGTCGGGAACAGGCAGCTCGTTCAAGACAACCTGCATCGGAAGAGACAAATACTGAAAGCCAGTCGATTACAGAAAATGATTTAGATGCAAATGCTTTAGCTAGAGTAAGTGTGTAAGCACCTTTCAAATGTTACTGTGGGTGTATTCGTCTGGTCATCATTATAACCTAAAATACACATCAGTTCCTGTACTTTGAACGGGATTTCAACTGCCAATAGCCATAATTCAAAATAAATACTTAGATTACTAACTGTATTTGACTATAAAAACAGCAAAAAAGTTTGTCAGGAAATCACGCCAAGCAAAAGCTACAGACCGCAGTTAAAGTCACTAGTTCTTTTTATAGGTTGGGGTTATGAAGAGAGTTACAAATAATTCGGGGATTACATTTCACCTATATATTTTCATACTAATCCAGAGATTGCATAAGGCATCACTGTAATACTTGTTAATGCATCTCAGCAACCATGTACACGTCCATGCGGCCACACATTTTGTTGGCGGCTAATGATACTACGCGGCTGTCAAAACCTTAGTAGGTGGGGGCGGGCTGCGAGCTCGTGATCCATTGATTTAAAGTCAAATGAGTAGACCAGTGAGCCACAACTCTACTGAGTTAGTAGTTCAGTTATTGAGTCAAAATAGGTAAATCACTAGCGGAAAAAGGTTCGCAATGTATTCTTCTAGTTACTAGGGCTTTGAAGCAATAAACTACACTTTAGTTTTGTCTTTCTATGCTAGGTCAGAAGTGTTGATAGCGTTGTATATCTAATGTATCAGACTGTTTCATGACAGTCTCACGTCTTATACTTATTAGACGTTTAGCTGTTGGGCTTGTAAATATCGTACTTCCTACCGAAGATAAATTTGCGAAGCATACTCATATAACCTTTCACTTCTGAGGATATAATTTATCCCGAAATTGTCAATAAATTTAAAAACTTAGCTTTGTTTGATTAGAACCGGATATTAACCTTGCTTGTATTGGCTTGATAAGCAACTAGTACTAACTATTAAAAAAAGTCTAACTTCGAAAAATCATGTCCCTAAAATCTTTTTTATTGTTGTAATTTCTGAAATCCTGCCTTTTTTTTGAAGCAGCTGTGTGGAGAAATTCCACTTAAATGTAAGAGAAAGCGAAAGAGCGATAGACTATCATTAACAACCTTCCATCTACTGACTCAATCATTCTCACTACTAAATATGTGGATTATAAGCCCAAAGTATAAAGTAAAGCTTAAGTATTAGTATTTGTACTGGGTGATGATTGAAAGTGAAATGAAAATTTGGACTGCGGCCGGATTCGAACCGGCGGCCACTGGGTTTCCTGCCCGATGCTCTACCTCGTAGCTCAGTTGGCAGGGCATCGGGCCGGAAACCCAGCGGTCGCTTGTTCGAATCTGGCCACGGTCCAAATTTTCATTTCACCTTCAATACTAATCTGCCAAACTGCGGCTATCTCAGGTAGTCAAATGATAAAAAATAAGTATTAGTGTAAAGTGCTTAGACCACATAAGGAAGTAACTTATGTGCGGTTAAATGACTGTTACTGAAGAAATTTACTGGAAGAAACCCTTCGATAAATAAGAAATAATATGTTTGAATACGAAACCTATGCTTTCTTTTCCCACTTCCCTAGCCTTATCCCATGGTTTTTTGTGTTACATAAATTATCTAAAAACCATATGCACTATAAGTCAACGTAGTCAAAAGTAAATACAAAGGTTTTCAATTATCGTATTTTCTGTGAAACTTTCCCGTTACACATGAATGATTTAACCGGTTTCGTTAACATTTCAAGTACTGGTTTTGCTTTGCATCTGTTTGATAGTATCCTTTTCGAATTTGAAGAACAATTCATCTGTTGAATCTTCTCGCCTTCAAAAAATATATATTTAAGAGTGGTTATCTAAATGTCTGACAATCCACCTTTGCGTCTACAAATGACTGAATCAAATCTATTGACACACACTTTAAGTGTCCATCTTACTTATTCGTGCCATCCTTCATTTTCTGCCGCTATCTCTTGTCTCTGAAATCTTAATTGTGTAACGCATGTAGGAAATGTTTGGCTACCACAAAAAGTCAAAATGATTGCCTAAATTGTTTTCACATTGTGATACGATTAGCGACGGAAGAAAATGCAGGTTCACTCTGTTTCAGAGCATAAATTTTTTATAATTCATTTGAATTAATAGTCACAATGTTAATTTTCACAGCTAAGTAACTGTTAATACTTTTTTTTAATAAACAGCCTGAGGATCCATTGGAAGAAGCGTGTAAATTTCTTCTTCCTCTGTTAGAATTATCACCTAAAATCATTGAGCCTTATTGTTTGGCTTTTGAAATTTATGAACGGAAGCGTAAGTTACTATTTCTGTTCGAAAATTTATTTTGTTCTGTACACTGAAGTTTCCTATGAAAAAAACCCTGTATATTCTTTCTTGGAACAAGTTGTACATACTATTTTACGTAAAGTATGTTAACAGCTTTTCTTCTTCAGATAAGTAAATAGATAAATTGTTTAAATATTTTTATATTTGAAAACTTAAATCACTTTTCAGACATCAGTAGTAAGTAACCGAGATTGTGATAACATCGCTCAGAATTACTGCATTATTGATACATGAACTAAACACCTGTCGTATCTTACGACAAAGCGTTAAGTGTTTAAATATTGCTTGTGTTTAGTCTTTGCATCAACCATGTAATTGACGAAGAAGTGCTCATTGTAAGCGAATGCAAAATGTATACTTTGTATCTTGATGTTTTTTACGCCTCATAAAACAACGTAATAAATCGTCTGAAAAAGTTGATGCGTTGCTGTTCACTATTTTTTGGTCGACTTCAGACAGTAAATACCTCTGATTCAATAAACGTGCTGTGTGGATGTTATAGCTTTGCCACAGTGATTCTGAGTACTGACTGAACTACGGGCCAAGTATACCACTGTAGCGCACTTTGGTTATTACTTCTTTGGAAATAATCATTTCCCTTGGCACTCCAGATGTGCTCCTTACTGACACATGCCAACAAGCGAGAAACCTTGATTCAGGGATTTCTTACAATTAGGACCAAACACTCAACACATATACACTAAGTAGAAGTATCTACATTAATATTCAGCATCTGCTGGTACACCAACCTCTACTTACAGATAACCAGTTCCCATACATGCCTAATCATCGTAAAGATTTTTGAAGATAGAGGGTTAGTTAGCAAATGATTATGACGGTGAGTTGCATGTCTCATTGTTTTCTAATAATTCTGGTAAAGTACGTAGTTGAGCAAAATATTTCAGTGGTCCAACTGTTTTATGATTACTCTTGTACGTCTAACACAATGTTCTACCCAGGTATCAGGGTATCGTTTTCCGCAGTAATGAAGCTTGCATCATAGTTCCATTACTTTTTTTAACACTTTGTATGTAATAGGGTGCTTATATTATTCACTCATTATATGCATAGAACGAAAAATATTTCTGTGAACGACTCTGTAAAGATTCACGGGGAAGTTATTTCAAATAGTTGTTCGCTCAAATACTTACTTTGAATATTGAGTGAGGACATTGAAATCATTTTTGTTAGAAAACATTTAAATTGTAGTCGTCGATTTTTGATATTTCAATTAGAGGTTTTAATTTTACTATCATGGTCGTTAGCAACTTTTACCCCTCTAATTCGTCTTAATTTTGGGACCCAGAATCGTGATCGAGCTTCAGGTATGATAGCTATGAAATTATTGTAGGTCATTAGGTGAGAAATCATTAAACGATTTCATTTTTTAGCGGTATTAAAGCTGTTGACATCATGTAAGTGTAAGTACAGTGCATTTCTCCCTACTTATTCACACTCATATTCATGAATACACTATGAAATACAATAGCTAGAGAGATCTCGCACATTCTGTAGTATTGTCCGCATTATTGTGACTGTTGGAGAAAATAGCGAAATGTAATGAACAAAACGTATTCATGCTGTCTACTTCAAGTTAAAGTTTCATCTTTCTTTAACAACTGCGAAAATCTCACTGGTAAATCCTTTTTTTCTTCGGTAAAATGAACGTTGAAACTAATTTTTTGGAATCAATTTTATGTCATTAATTTACGATTTTAGACACATTGTCGACGGAACTATGCGTGAACATTAATGCAACTTAAGCATGATTCACTTTTTTGAACAGCTAGTGGCGACGAATCGTCTTCAAGACTAAACGGTTTCCATTTTCATATTTGTCTGCAAAGCACATGTTAGTGAAATTTAATTTGCTCTATGTTTTTATTTTGAACAGGGAAGTTTTTACTCATGTTGAAATGGATTTCTCGTGGTCTTCAATTGGATAACTCTTGTAATAATCCATGGTTTCATGAATGCTGTGTTAGATTTCTCTTGCAGCTATTCAACCGAGGGAAATCTGATGATGTGGTTGGTAGAGTGCTTTCAACTGAAGCTCCTAAGTTGTTCGATAAGTGGCCAGAAAGCATTTCTTTGATAAAAGATTTTAATGAGAAGTTTTATGAGCGTAATCGTGACCAGTACCCTCACGTATTTAGATGTAAGTGCTTCATTCTGTGATATTAGACAGTTTTATATTGCTCTTTCTTGGTGTCCAAGAGTATATAATTCAATTTGATATGTTGTTAAGTCTTTACGACCCAAGTCGAAGCTGTAAGAGACAGACCGATCGACAGACAAATCGCGCAAAGCCCATATATAAAACCGCATCATTTTAAGTCGCATTCCTTCACAGTACCATGTAAAAAAGTTGTTTTGTGTTGAGAAACAATACATCTCAAGAAATCAACCTGAAATCAACGAGAATTCAGTTATCTGCGATCACAGCATATTAAAATGTCCAGCCGCATAGTGCATTTATAAGTGGATAGCATAAAGTCACACTTTTATTAGTTCATCTGCGGGTCCATCCTGTAGTAAGTAATAAATGCACATAAACCTTGTGCTGTTCCTCATGAATTGAAGTGCGATTTGTTAGTCGCAGGTTTGGCTCATCGAAACGAGTATCCGAAATCTGTATCTATTCACCTGCCCATTGTTTGGTTCCAGTCAGAAAATATGACTATGACACTGTATGTATGCTCTTTGAAACCTTGTTTCACAGGCGAAGCATTCGATTGGTATCAGTCAGGCGTTATCTTAGGTTTTGCTTAATGAGAAATCGGAGTATATTCCCTATTTTTAATCTATGTTTACTGGTCAATCAAAACCCGTGATACCAGTCAAATATGGAAAAAGGCTAATATCGAGTAGGAAACCCGTAAACAGGGGTCTTTTAGTTTTCTATGCGAATCAATGATGTATAAAAGCTGTTTAGTGTCTTAGCAGAAGATTTTCAGTTTTCACGAAAAAATAAGCAGTTTTCGACTATATTGTTTCCACTATATCTTAGTGACAATAGATACGGATTTCATAGATAATATCTGATAGTTTTCATGGAAGCAACTGTAACAAGGTTGTAAAAGTTGGAAGTTATTCGATTAATTTAGCAGCCGGTAGTCGCATTGACGTTTACACTATCATACAAGCTAGCAAACCGAATAACTTTGAGTTTCTTAATGGTAGGGACTAGATTCGTTAAGCAGTTAGCATAGATAGTTTTTCTCCATTTGGAATAAGCATAAGAGTTAAGATGTGAGTACAACAGGGAAAATGTATATTAAGAAATTCAGTGAAAATCGAAAAGTATCGTGTACGGATCATTGATAGTATCAATCAGCTGTATGACAATTATTGTAAATTTAGTTTCTGTTTTTGTTCAGTTAGCAAATGAACACTTTAGTGATGAACGTATGTATTGTTTTCTACACCTACCATTTTCATTTAAATGGTGATAAGTCGTTTTTTTTGAAAATGAAATTTTGTGTATATTCAACTGTTGACAGTGTCAAATATATTCTCTTCATTTAGCGACTCTTGTTTGCTACTAAGTAAATGGTGTTATTATCGTTCTGGTGATATTTTCTATCTATTCAACACATATAGCTAATTCATTTGAATTCTGTTAGATTATTTTGAGATTAAAGGAATGATAATTCAGTCAGTAAATTGAAAGAATGTTACTAAGACATCAATTTATTTGTCCTTTACATAAATGATAATGTTTGATCTTACAGATAGGTCTATGATAATAGCATGAATAACTGGTTACAGGTTGCAGTCTAGTTATTAGGCATTAATGTAATAAAATGATTAGTGTTTATACTAGACAATTGTCAGAATGAATTGACTAACTCATTGATTTAACCTTTGAACCATCAGCTATTGTGTTGGAATCCATTTTTCGAATCATTCGTCATGCAAATAAAATGTTATACATTGTGTACATGCTTCATAGGTTGGTTATGAACTATGTAGAAAGCTGTTAAGTTTCAGAAAATAAAATCTACACTTACACTTTGTAATTTTTAGATGGATAGTTGATAGTTTGAGCCTGTACATATTTACTCAGAGTTCTTTGTATTGTGAATCTGATTAAGTTACTATTATTTCATTGATGTGCAGCTTTGTTTTCTTATAAATCACTTCAGTGTATCACCACTCTTTCTGATATCTCTAGTGTTATTTTACTTTATTTAAAACACAATCTTGGTACAGCATGGATACCAAGAAATTGCACCATACAAAATAATATAACAGCATTAAGAGTATATCAAACTAATGGAAATGGATAGGAAGGAAAAAAACTAACCTGGTGACAGTAGAAGTGGATTTCTGGGGAAGGAGTCTAGGATATGTCTATAGAAGCTATTATATTACCTTTGTTCTACTTTCCACTTACTGACGAAGCATAATACCTACAGCGTGATCACCATTAGTTTCGGTTCTGAGCCATATCTGGTAACATCTCCAGTCACTGAGTTGTATATGTAGACTGGCTGGCTAGGGTCCCCGAGACGATGGGAATCAATAGTTGAGGACTCTTAGTAACTTGGCGCAGATGTATTCACTCTTTGACATCTTTTAAAACTTGAATATTCGCACCAGGCTTTATCTTCAAATTGTTTATTCTCTCACACAGCTTTGTCTACTTTAATACTAGGCTTTTTCTATCCACTCTTTTTTGTATGCTACTGTGAAGTGATTTTGTTTATCTATCTGACTGATTTGTATGATCTGTTGAATATCGTCTAGAGAGTTTTTAGTTGCCAGCAGATATTAACCCAATAAATCTATTCTCTATCCCGCGTTGCATCACTGTACACTGATCACCTCTCCACTTTCAGCCAATATAAGGGCAAGCAAACAGTGAACAGTTTTTGAGTCTGTGAGAGAACATTCTTAGCACATGTTCATGCCTCTGAAACCACTTTTCAAGATGACTCCTGTCAATGAATGATAATCTCTATCACACCTAAACATATGGCGCTTCACCTCAGAATTATTCACATAGTGTTTCCACTAAATACCGGTAGTCCTACGGAGACACTGGTGTTCGAACATGCAATACCAAACATCTTTACGTCAGAGATATTTCAATAATAGAAAATAAAACTCCCTACCCTGCCACGTTGTACACCCAACGTTATACAATTAGGATAACATCATGTCGGGACAGAAGGTGAGCTAAAATGGTGTATTCCACTTCAGCTTTCGGTGAACATCTCCAGTAGCCCTGTCGCAACTGCCGAGGTACACAAAATTTTCCACTACTTTCAATGGGTGTCTCTAGGGTACAGATAAAAGTTTCTGCCGAACTTGTAAAATCATTTTACATTTTGATGGTGTAAAGGATATATCGTACTTATGATCACTAACTGAAGGAGTTTTATTTTAGTAGCCTGTGTGTTGTCGCGTAGTAAAGCGATATTGTATTGATGGTCGCTGTTCAAAATATTTCTCTTTGTAGTGAATTTTTAACTTCACCACACCTACAGAACTGTCTCGAGGATGTCATCGTTGGTGAAGTTAAATATCAATGGCGAAATGTGACACCCTACCTATTTCCTCTGTTGTTTTGTAGCAATGAATAGAGGTGATGCCCTCAATTTACCTGAGGTGTTTTGTACAGAGCCTTCTAAATGTCAGCAAGATCTTTAAGGACACCTCTCTTTAACCCTATCCACCAATCTGAATACAACCCTGCTTTGCAAAATGATTACCCATCCTATATATGTGATGACGTTCAGACGTCTTTCGCTATGAACGAAATCTAACCCTGTAAAATACACCAACAGCTAATATTATTATATTATCCTGTAACAGGTCGGTGTTCTGATGACTTGTACGTAAGTTGCGTAGATCCTTTTTAAAGATGAGAACAGCAATCTCCTCATTCTAGGGGGCTATGACATAGACTGCTATATTTCAAACAATCTAGTCGATCCTGTGACTACCGCCTTACCTCCATTCTTACATAGAATTGGTGTTAAGTCGGAGTCTGCTGCCTTGTCACGTTTCGGTGCTTAGAGGTCTTTTTAAACCTTCGCCATGTTATGTTAGCCAGTGTCAAAAAACCAAGGAGCTCAGGAAACTAAGGCTTAAGCTATTGATGCAGTAAGCTAGCTTCATTGCTTCTCAAAGTTTTTCAACCGAAGCCCAACGTACCTTTGAAGATTGTTGGTCTGAATACCACATATATCTCAAGTCGTCTCAATGACACTCGATTTCCTGCTTCAGATAGCTTGAATAAGCTAAAATAACCGTTGTCTATTGCTAGGTGTGGTTGCTGTTTTCATCCTACGTCGACACTAAATACCAAACCTCGTTGTCTTAGCATCAGCGTAGTTTAGTCTTTGGCATAACTATACAGTTGTACTGGATCCCTTTTAGAATGTACGATCGTTCGTCAATAGGTTGCAACGGACCCACAAATGCCTAGTATTTGTGAGTATGACATTCTTCAAAGCTACAAGCAAGTTTATTTGTTACTTTCATTGTGTCATGTAAGTGCAACCAATATTTATGTATACTTTCTAAAGGTTTGGCAATTTGTTTTGAACCTTGCTAGACTCGGTATGTTGATGCAGTATTGTGTGCAGCGAATTCGATGTGCTTACTTCGACCTGTTCGAGATGACTGTCAAAACGCAAGAGCAACTTAACACACACTGAAGCGTGATCAGAATCCGAACGGACTCTTCAGAAAAGACAGTAGTTTTGAATTCATCCACAGTAGTAACGAACTGTAATATGACCTCTTAAAGTTCATACTTTTCATTGTAGGTGATATCAGGCAAAACAATGATAAAGATTTTACTAGAATTCGTTGCTGGCTAGAAATGTATTACAATCCACACAGCTGCACAGAACAATTTTTGTTATCTGGACTTCAACTTACCAACCCTCTTCTGATCAACTAAATGGCTCTCCCCTGTGTATTCAAGTCCCTTGATTAGTGATGAAATTTATTCTTGACTGTTTTTGGGCTGTAGTTCATTTTAATACTCTCAGAAATGATCATGAAAAATCCACTCCCTTGTCAATTACTTCCTACTTTAAACGAACCTAGTCTAGCCACATACGGATAGCTGTTTACAGGGATTCAGTCAATCAAGGTAGCTTCGATTCTAGCAATTGGTTCGATGCCGATACTAGCAGAGCTGAATACCAAGGCAGTATAGTTCATAGATAAGCACACATTGAATGCGATTGTGGATATGACAGATGCATAAGTCTTTTGGAGCACTTGACTAGAGCATTGTTTGTGGGTTTCAGTATCCATGAATAGAGTGGAGTCTTAGTTCAATATATTTTTTGTCTCATTTTCTTCAGATTTCGAACATTAAAGGTAGCCAGCTTAAACAGTCCGTGTGGTTTTATGATTAATTGTTTCAGATATCCCACTACAGGTCAGCTGTGTAAAAGCAACTCTTTAGTCATTCTGAATAGTACAAGTAGACCAGAGTGTCAATTAAAAATGAGCAGTGGAGTGAGAAAAAGATTCAAATAACGACAAATTTGAAAATAAAAACAAGAAAACAACGCAGTTTATGTGTCAAATTAATGATGGTGTAGTAACAATAAACTTGAATGATTGAGTGGTGATTTTATGTTCAGTTGCTCGTCAAAAGATTTGATAAACGCTTCAAA
Organism: Heterobilharzia americana; assembly: GCA_944470555.2. Classification (NCBI taxonomy): domain Eukaryota; kingdom Metazoa; phylum Platyhelminthes; class Trematoda; order Strigeidida; family Schistosomatidae; genus Heterobilharzia; species Heterobilharzia americana. The sequence goes on from OX104130.1 coordinate 33,301,606, forward strand.
GTCTGCATTGCAAATTTTTTTCTATGATCTGTTCTTTCACAAAAAAAAAAAACCTTATTAAGAATACCAAAGTCAGATTTAGTTGAAAGATTTCATACATTTGTTTCTTTTCACAAATGTGAATAGCACAGTAAGAACAAATTTCACAGCATACATTGTATTTCAATGCCTTGTCTTCATCTGCTTTCGGATTTTTAATAGTCAGTTGGTGAAGCGGATAAAGAAGAAGGTACCTAAGAATTTAAAATCTGTAATCTACTGCAAGTCATTGGAAAAAATTAAGGTATAAGGTTAAGGTGGATTGGTACAGTTCATTCGTATTAGTTATTGGATTTTTGAAATGTACTGCGTTAATGTAGATAAGGAAATACAGTTCAACTTCAAATTCAAGCGAATTTCCCAGATTTTTGTTATTTCATTCTGTCAGCTGAGTTGACATGTATCATTTTTACGAGTTGGCATGAGAAGACATTTGGACAAAGTGTTTTTTTTATCTAAGTGATTTTGAAACGTAACAGTTAGCAGTTTTACGCTTTGTTTCAGACTATCTTACTACCATATCCACACCCTGTCAGAGTTACTAGTAGGAAGTATTTTCTTCAATCATCGCGTCGGAAGTAGAGGCACTAATTTATTTCCATGATCAAAATCTTTAGTGTGTCAGTCCATATGTGTTTATGTGAAACGTATTCATTCATGTACTCTATATTATAATGTCGATCGGAAGTCGGTCTGTAACTGAACAATGATGGTGTGTCTCATTTTAAGCTTTTACTTAAAAAATATTAGTTGTAAAGAAACCTTAAGCATTGATGTTCCATGCAAAACTCTTCACCTTTTCTATTTCTATATAGTTAGTGCATTTGCAGACCAACTATTACTCTGACTTAATAGGTGTTTCACTGTAGTCAGCTTATTGTTTGGACTTTTATATGAATCAAAAAATAAGCACACTTGTCTCAAAAGTTTTCACGAAAAGCGTTATTTACTCAATTCATAAATAATCTAATTGTGATAAAACATCATTGATAATTTACAAAGCGTTGTCTTGAATGGTACAAATTTTAGAGGGATTTGGGCACTTCGTGTATGACGTTAGGAAAATAATTGTATTTCACATCAACCAAATGACACTGGCATGTGATATTTCCATGCACAACTTTGTATTAGTTCGATAAGAGACGATAGTTAAAGTAACTCCTTATAATCATACTTTGAATGAACTTTATTCTACTTTGCTGTAAGTTATGACTCTTTAGAGTCTTACCTTTCATGTTCAAACTCAGGGTATTTGAGTCTTTTTCGTGGTCTTATTTGTTATTACTTGGTGTCGTTTTTACTATAATTCTTCCATTATCCTTCTTACTTTCAGACACTATAGCTAAATGTTTGATTGATCCGCAACATAGAGACGACTACCTTGCTTTGATCCCATTACCGAACAGCAAATTACAAGGTGTTACCTGGCAGGTAAGTGGTGGTTTAGTCTGTTTTATCTGAGAACTATAGTATGAATAATGAAAACGGTTCAGTCGCACCATTGTAATGCCACTTGTGTTTCAGTACAGAACATTATGAGGAAGATATGTTCAGGCTTTTCTATATGATAACGATTTTATCTGTTTTTCATTTCTTTCCACTCAAATTGTTGGCAAAGTACAGATTACTGTTTTATTCGGTATTCCAGTGTACCTAAGACATTTTGCTCTTATGTTTTGTGGAATGTACGTCTCCAGCTAACCGGTAAAAATCTTTGTGTTTACTTTTACAATTTGGTTACAGTGGAGAGTGACATCAATAGTAGCAATTAAGAATATTGTATACAGGCTTATATGTTTTAATTGCTTTTCACTGTTCATTTCCTATCGCTCAGCTATCTTTTTCACACTCGTGCAGTAGGCAATGAACCACACCTATTGTGTGAGGGCTAATGACTCCCCAAATCTCGATAGTAGAGGTGGACCCCTGCTGTAAAAAATGTTGCCAGATTTCTTGTGTGCATTATTGTGCCAATGCATCGGGTACATAGTGAGGAACACAAACCTAATAGTATACCTTCTTTCCCTGGCTATTAATGCAAACCGTCATTTTGTATAGCGTTGCGCAAAATTCAGTCTGTCGAAGTTACCACGCTTTATAGCAGAGACAGAAACAGAATCAGTAGTAGTGTAAAGAATCAAAGCTAAATCGCGGATAAGGTGTTCAGAATGTAGAAATGTTGATTTCGAAGCTTATGACTGATAATCTGCAAACATTTCAAATGTCCATGACAGACTATCAGTTAGCCACGTTATTATATACCGGCACCACATTCTAATCTGGTTATGCGTTTAGCTTACTGTGTAGTTTTGAATATTTTGATTTTATAAGATGTAGTGATGCAGCCGTTTCAATGTCTAATTCCTTTTTTGTTGTCATCTGTGTTCGAAGAAAAGTCAACTGACTGTAAGACTTTGAGGAAACGAAGAAGTTTCACGTGCTCGACCACCGTTACATTTTTAGCGTAAGCTGTGTGTCACCACGTTAGTGACATTAAAGTCAAGTGTAGAATCTTAGACAGTGAAGTCAATTGGGAAGGCTGTGAACCTTCATCGACTCAGGTGATTGGGGCATGTGCTGCACATGTCTAGTTATCGTCTACCTTGTCGCACAATGTTAGCTAAAGTATGTTCGTGCTGGAAAAGGGTTAGAGGTGGTTAGAATAAAACATTGGCACTAGTCCCTGAAGTCTTTGATTGTTGATCTGAGTCGTGTAAAGAAATGTGAACTTCTCCGTTTGTGTTCACGCTATATCAGAAATCACTAGTTGAGGACTTTAGATGAAACGCTTCGGAAACGATTTCAGTGGTGGAAGCGTGTCCACACATCATCTTAATCTTCATGTTGAATTTCATTATTGTTTTATTCATCTTCCTATGTTTTCGCGGCTTCCTGCCACTTCTGACTGCTTTCCTTCTTCATGCATCTTCACTCAAGTTACTGATATGAGGTAACCTGGACGATTACGAAGTAGTGCCAGGCACCATGTCTATGTTATCTCTCACAAAAGAGAAAAGCTAAACTAAGGGTTTCCAAACATTTCTTTGATCAACGTAACGCTGAATATAATATTGACTGATTACAACTTTTTAGTCGAAAAGAACTTCATCTTGTCAAGGACTTATTAGTCACATTTTAAACACATTTGAACATTACATGTAATCGACCAACTAAAATGGAAGTACAGTCTACTACAATGTCCACGTTTTACACTTTCACGTAAATTTTGTTACATTTCTGATTTTATGAAATCGTGAAGTTTAAGTTATGGGTTTTTGGGAGTTGACTTTTAATCACTTGATTATGAGTTTGAATGACATTCCGCTTACCCAGATTTGGCTAACCAGTTAATATCATCGGTCCCTCCATAACAGGCGTGGCTCATTGTTTAGTGAACAAAAGCCTGCATCTTAGAGATTTATCGTTGTTCATAAGTGGGTTAATCAGTTACCATTACCATAATCTTCAATTGCATTAATCAGTCAATTAGTGCCAACATAGGATCTGGCATTACTGCATATCGATCCAATTTGCTACAGCTTATATCAGCGTATTCAATCAAAGGCGCATCGAGGTCAAATGTAGAGAAGTAAGGAGAAAGCAATCTGAAGTAGTAGAAAGTTATACGAAGGGAGGAGAGGATTACAAAATGATAATGAAATGGATATGATGATTAGGATATTGTGTAGAGGCATTTGTACCACAGGTTGATTCCGAGGCATATCATCTGATATCTTTAACCATCGATTTCGGTTGTCATGTGAACCCCAATCGAGGTCTGCATTTACTTACTCAGCCTAGACCAATAGTCAGAGACTGTGTAAACTAATGCCCTCTTTTAACCTCGCCATTTCCAACGTTTTACAGCGTAAACCTACTTCAGTCAACATTGTGCGATGGAGTAGATGGTGACTAGGCGTAATATATGAGTCGATGAATACTCACAACCTCATCAGCCGACTTAACTGTTATGTCCAAAACCCTAAGTTGGACTTCCATACTACTGACGTGGTGGTATCACAACACAGCTTATACCGCGAAGGCAATAGTGGTGGGACATCTTAATTCCTCCCATATTTTCTACTTGTAGTCGCCATGTTTCCCTGCTGTAACGTAGAAAAGAAAAAACTTACACCACAGTACACTTGACTCCTGATTGACAATCGGATATTGCTACGACACCATAGTTGGTGTAAATTGTTGGAAACCAAGGCACTCTTTTGTTTTTGTTCCTAGGTTACATCAATCACTGGTCCACCAAAGCTAGTCGGACTTCCCACGTAAGTGAAGTAGTTAACGCACTCAACCACTTCATTATCTACTGTTAAACGGGGAACCAATATGGAGCAACCATTTGGATTAGAATGGTGATAAGTGCATCCTAAGCACTCAAATTTCTAATGAAGGTTTTCAGAAGACTTTTCATCTTGTCAACATCTTTACATAACAGGACTATATTCTGTGTACTCTAGATATACTGAGTCGCCTGTGTGAAGATTAATCTCGGTAAAGTCAGACGGCTTTTACTTTTGCAGGATACCACTGTAAATATGTATCTAGTTTATGTTGACGCTTCTACTCATACGTTTCTTCATATATGTGAAGTAAGAACAGATGGAAATGAGCACAAACTTTAAGCTTAAGTATTGATTTTTAGGGAACGGTGACTAATGATATTTCATTTTTCCTATGTGATCTCTAGCAAGTTGATTATTTCCATAATGACCATGACCATTGACCTTGACCTAATTATTCAGTTGTTTGGGTTATCATATTGTTTGTGTGGTGCATAAAGTAGTTGAGCTGATATTATTTTGCTAATTTTTGCATTATTTAATTCTCATTGTATTCTTTATGTGATTTTGTACAATAATATCCTGTGTGTAATATTCTTTAAATTTTGTTTAGGTGTGCAGTTCATGTTTAGATATCTTACGGAGAGGTCAGTGGACATCTTTAGGTCGTTGTGATCCGTCTATTATAGAGAGATACCGAATCGCGTGTACTGAGTATTTTCCTATGGCAAATGCATTCCTAACAACTGCACAAATTGAAGCATTACGCCTAGAAATGATTGAAGCAGCTAATTCATCCGCTGTATGCGGTATATTCACAATGCCAAGTGACAAGGATCAACCGTTAGATGTTAGTGCAAATCATGAGAGTAAATTATCAACTGAGTTATCTGGAATGACTATTGAACCTAAACCAATGGTCAATGGAGATCTGAAAGATTCGGCTAATTGGATCCCAAAGTCCTGTAAGAATGCTACAATTGGCAATCAGGCACAAAATGTCGTTGTTTAATTTCTTTTTAAGCACACTTGAATCTTTGCCAGTCAATTCCTCCTACCAACCTTTTATATATATATATATATATATATATATATATATATATATATATATTCAGAGGTTTGTACGCACTGACTTCATTGTATTTCTTATTGTGCTATAGTATGTGTACACTATTGTAGAATAATGTCTTGACTCGTTTCTTTCAAACGAACTTATCTGCATGGTACTTTATTTCAATATCTTTGCTGATTACCGTTACCTATAGCTACTATTTCTCATTTGTGCATAAAGCTGTCCCTTAAAGTGCTTCTTTTTATATTTTCCAAATTTGTGTACAACAAACCTTCAGTCTATTGTATATGCACAGATTGCATACTTCCTAACCCTTTTCAACCCTTTTGCCAGATGACTTGTTGATAATTGTGATCACTATCAGTGTATTTACACTAGGTGAAGTTAATGTGGTTGTTTATTTGAGCCATAAATCTTTAGCTTTTTCGATTGTTTTTTTTTCCTACGGATTTTCATTTTCAGTGGGTGGGGAAACGTCGTTGGATACATTGTTTTATAGGCTAAACCACAGACTTTTGTTCATCATTCACATGTGATATCGTTGAAGTTAAATAAGCCGTGTAACTGTCTCATATAACATTTCATTGTACAATTGTTAACTTCAAATGCAGTTTTGGTACTGTTATAGGGTACAATAAGATTGCCAAGATCTTCATAAGAAGCCATAAATCCCTGAAGCTTTTTACAACCAATCGTTTTGCTTCGAAGTTTTGACGGAAAGTACATAAACCAAAGCGTAAATACTAGATTGACTGAAGACACAAAAATCAATAGGATATTTTATCCCAGAAGGGCTTAGAAATAGTTAAAGTCGTTGTTAAAATATATAAACCTTTGTACTTTGTATGTTTTGACGCTGCAATACACCTGTTCCCATTACCGCCTTTCCCATTTACCGAGTAACTGAGCAACCATTAAGGATGGGATCTGAAGGTACAGATTTGGCACCAAGAAATTTATCGTACTGGTTATATGACAAAATGAAGTGTTAAAAAAAGGAAAGTTAATTGGCAGTTGGTCCCATTCGTGTTACTTTTCGCAAATAGAAGACACAAAAAAGTTGCGGAGTGAACATGTGGTTCCAATTCTGAGCCATACTTGGTATCATCTTCAACCACCCAAACTGTTTTGAGGCGCCAGCTCATACTAACCCAATGCAACTTTTGTCCAGTATATATGGCACCAATCATGATAATCGCTGCTAACAGGTTATCTTCGCTTTCATGTTCACACTTTAATTTCATCAGAAATTCTTTTCTAAAATTGCTCAATAAATCGCTATTTCTAAGCACTGAATTGAATTTCGTTTCTCTTAATTATTATTCATGAGATGACTATTACAACCAGGTAGTTTTTTTTTACTATAGACCCTAGAATATTGCATTACAGCATAGATTTCTGATTTTCTACAGATTGATGTTAGCACTTGTTTAACCCCTTAGCAATTTGTTGTTTCAAACTTTATGTTTTGTAGGATCATATTCGTCCTAGTTAAATGGGTTTTTCCGGTCATATATACAAATTAGCCACATATTTTTTTCATGTTTTCACTGTTAGAATTAGATCTACCTCTTGTTTGATTGGATCCCTTGCGATTTAGTGTTATAGTAAATGATGTATGCTTAAAATATCTAAGTTTTTAAATTGCCAGTTAAGTTATGTCAGTTAACCACTTATAATATGTGATATAAAACTGGAAGCCTATAGAGTATCGTTATTCGAAAGTAGACATTTTAATGCAAAAATAGAACACATTGGATATTGTGCACATACAATGGTGTTGGGGATTTTTCTATTGCTACAGTGGTGAAAATATTCGGTTGGACTTGGTTACGGAGAAGACATCAGCATTAGGAAGCACTCCGCTGTTATTTGAGCTTACTAAACGGGCTGACATGAAAATGATGGTCAGTATAACCACAATGGGGAGCTGTGGTTGTGTAAGATGTCTATCGACCATTGGGCCATGGGGTGGAGCCCCTCCCCACCTACCGAGGTTAGGGCAACCAAGTAGTATTACTAGCCCTCACACAATGGGTATAACCAGTTGCCTACTATACAGACGTGCACAAGGTAGCTGAGTGCGATAACTACAATGGAGAAAGTTAGGTTCTTTCAGGATGGGTGCGTAAGGTACTACATGGAAAAGTCCAACTGATTTAGTGTACATATGCGCATCACCGCACAGCATTTGGTATTTATTTTTTCCTGAGGTGGCTGAAAAGAGTGCATCATTGTTATCGTACAAACTAAGGCTCAGCTTGGACTTATTCACATTTTGTGGGACTTAAGGGAAAGCTGCTCACTGGAGTCTACGCCTTATAACCCCATCTGGAAATGCTATCCTTAGAACCGCCCTCCATAACGTAACACTTTCTAGAAGTTCTAATGTCTTTCATTTAACTTCTGACCGTATTGTTTGACTTGTCATTTGGTGTCTATAATTGTGGTGGAACGATGAGATTGGTGTGAAAATAACCAACTTTATATTTCTGAATATTTTGGATTACGATCGTTTTCGTAGGTTAATGAATTACAAGGTTGTCAACCTAAAATATTTAATTGCATGAAATTATAATTCCCCAACACTTAAACTAATAAATACATGGGTGATGTGTTGTTGTTGTTGAGACTACTCAGGTAGACATTTTGTTTAAATACCATGAGTTTGATCCTTCTAACCTCATGTTGCTCTTCACTATAGCGAGTTCGTGGTTGTTTGAACGGATTTTATTATCAGCTTCTCAGGACTAAAACATATTGGTGTAGTGGAGTTTTGGTGAACTAGTGTTTGTATGTTTCCATTCAGTTGTCTGTTGCTCCCAAGAATCCTAGACCAGAGGCAATATGGGGTTTTTTTCGCAAAGAGATTGTTTTCGCGCTCAAATTTTGTTGTTGTATACTCCCTTCTGTTAGCTATTTAAGTAGATACTAAGGAGAAATAGGTTTAAGTGAATCTGTACTTTTGTGAAATTCTTGTCAGACCTTTTCACCAAATTCAATATTTAACACTAAGGCACAAAGCAATGAGGCGATTTTTAAAGTTCTACATCAACTTATGTATTAGGTGTTCCACACAGTAAGTAGTACTGTTTCAGTTCGCGGTACGTTTAACAAATCAGTTGAAATGGAATTCCACTATACTTCGTGTTTAACTCTTAGATTTTGAAGGTTGGCATATCTGTCTGTTCACTTGACTACTTTTGGTAATAAAGTCAACTAACAATAAAATTTTACCAACTTTCTGTAAAATAAACGAAGGGATTAGTAAGTATGGGGAATCATTTGTCAAGACTGGTGAAAACATTGAGATCATAGGATGTACCGTAATAACTGCTAAATACTGCTCGAGGTTGAGGTGAAAAACTAGATACATTCCGCTTGACTTCAGGTTGGTATTCATCATAGAATGACGTCAGTTAGAGAAACACTGGGAGCACCGGACAGTTTCGTCTTAGTATAGGACTTCTCAGCATTGTGCATCCATGATCTCTCCACGGATGGAACCCAGGACTTCAGGTTCCACGGCTGGCACTTTGTCAGTTGGTTGGAATCAAATAGTTCACATTTACATTCCATCTGGTCTGTTACTTATCCGATACCATCAAACTTGTTATGATCACCTTCCAATTCGCTAAAGATTTTCGTTAGGCTAAAATGAAGAATTCCTCGGTAGGTATGGGGTTTGAGAATGCTGAGCCGCACACTAGCAGAATATGTTTGAAACCATCAGATAATTAAAATGGAACTATACTCAATTCAACAGGATAATCTTATTACTTGAAACAGACAACCTTTTATTAGGGGTCTGCGACGGAGACTGAAAAAGTACCGTTGAAGTATCAGGTCCTTTACTATTTTCATGAATATCATGTAAAAGCAGGCTTCTTATTTCGAACATAGCAGCTAGCCGTATTTTGGGATCCTAGCCATATATCCAGCATAATCTTGAGGATATTCCAGTGAATCAGCTCTGCAAGCATTTTTTGGTAGTTTCAGTCAATGTGTACATTTAATAATAATAATAATAATAATAATAAATTCTTGCAAATACTAGCACACGTCGGTTTACAGGTATGATTGCATAATTATACCATTTAGTTTCCTATGCAGGTAATGCATTGATAATCTGAAACAAATGACTCTATGTTTAACATGAAAAGGAATATGTTAGGGTGAAAGCAAACTATCAAGTCCCGATGACTAAAAGATTTAACAAAACATAAATTTCATTCTCTAACCAGTTAGTCGAGACATGGCCTATCAAATATACTATTTTTGCCTAGCTATCCTGTTGTGTTGTTTTTTATCCTTTCAATTCTGGATATTCTACGAGAACTATTGGTTGACCTTTGCATCTGCTCAGTTTGGGTTAGAACATTACAGCAATTGTAACTAACAAGTATCAACAAACTTAACCGACACGTATTGCCCAAGAGGTAGCTTTCATGCTCAGTAAGCAGCACTTTAGCACTTAAAGCGATGGACGCGGAGTTCCGGTCTCGGGGACAAAACTACCACTCATGAGGGTGCAGGTACATCCAGTTGACCAGTTACGAATGGAAAGAAACCTGCGTCCTGGATTCTTATACAAGCTACCAAGTAAACGACATTATGATGAATATTCATGCAGTATGGAGATGTCCGTATAAATGCTCAACTGACAACAAAGGTTGAGAAATTCAACTCAGTTTTTGCAACGGGAATATAGAAGTATCAACAGATAAGTGCTAAACCACCATTAGCTCTGGAAACCAGTTTCACTTGTCTACCAGCATGTCAGAGGATTTGAAATTCATCCACAGTCTGTCTGTTGCGGCTTTTGTATAGATCAGCGTGGACGCCTTCGTTAATACGTCGTAGAGGGCTCAACAGGACTGAAAATATCAATCTCCAAATCTTGATTTCATATATGACGCGCCAAAATAAGGTTATCCGTTCCCGAAAGATATGATAATATCAAGGTGTATTTATTTTTCAACCACTTTCCGCAGGGAAGATGAAAAAACCCTGTCGGATACTGACCACCACTGGAAATCATGAAGGATATCATTCAGAGAGATATATCTGAAAACGCCTACACAGTGGTGATGACACCTAGGAAGCGAACCTCATGGATGAATTGATGAAAGTGAAGGTAAAATTGTGGCATAAATGAAGGTATCATCAAGCGTATATAAACTGAAATAACATATAATTTGTGTCTGTTTATTTTTCTGTTTGCTTACTCTACGTACTTTCCTTCTTGAAATAAAAGCTACGGTGGTAGAATATATATATATATATATATATATATATATATATATATATATATATATATGAACCGCATGTCTATACATTTACAGTTAGCCTGTTAAGAAGCCTATAAAGCAGTATCAAGTTTATTCAGGGCCTTCGTTCCCACAGCGGTTCATGTCTTCGTATATTGCATCCGGTGGTGTACATTACGTCGTCATTCGTTTTGGGTATTCCCAATGTGAAATATCTCTGCACTTCCTCGACTTCCAGTTTATCCATAATGCATAGACCGCTTAACATAAGTGAGCAATATTTGAGCAGTAGTTGGTCTCGTGTTTGAAGCAGGATAACTCTGGATTCGTTGGCGAAGGAAATTCGCAAAACGAAACCCTCAAGCACGCGTGATTTTAGCACCTATGTGTATATGTGCGAATAAAAGGATAGACTGCGGGTGTATCACGGCTCCGGGCACAATGAAGACTTTAATTTTGGGAGTGAATGCGGGTCAAGAGCATAGTTGCATATGTACAACAAACCGCAGTTTTCTAAGTTAAATTCGAGTTGCCAGGTGTTGCGCCGCATGCTAACATATCTCAGTTCCTCTTGCAAAGAGTTATTAGTAAATTCTAGGTCCCTTTTGAAGCATGTGTACACTACTTTCAGGTCATCTTCATATCGAAACGTCCCATATAGCTTGAAATATTCACATATAATCACAATTTATTCCTTAATTTACGGGCCCATACCACTCTTACGGATGCGGTTATAACGGTTAGTGGTGGAAAATCTTTGGCAATGTTTTTACCACCTCTTTTTCATCCTAGATAGTGGATGTTGGCCAAATTACTCTAATGTTTTCATTTGAAAGACCATGTGTATAGAGGGAAGTATCACGGCAGATCCTATGTATTAATCAAAAGACGCGCATCTTCGGGTTAATTAGAACGACAGGATATACTGTACAGACAATCATAAACCATATTGACAACAATATATCACCCTTCTGATGAAAAGTTCTATTTTTGTTTATTCATACTAAACTGAACATACTCCACCATAGCCTCCATAATGCTTTGCATTGCTCTTAGTAGCTAGGTGAATAGTGGTCAAATTCCGCTGAGTTTGGAGGTCGAGCCAAAGGTTCTACGCCTCGAGATAAAGTTAAAGGTATTTCTCTGAAGTTTTTTAATACTGTTCACAGCTGCAGTGGACGATATGGTACCAGTTAACTACTCGAAGTAAAACATTGAGGCAAACGCATGATTCCTTGTAACACCGGTTAAATAAGTGTCAAGAGGCTTCATGGAAGGATCTTCATGTGATTCCACAAGGGCGTGCACCACAGGTTCCACGATTGCGGAGAAGTTTCTCAAAGACTGAGGCAGTGATATCTGTGAAAAGTGCTGGTGAAATAATATAATTCGAATCTAATTGCAGGCTTCTGAGATTCTGGCTACAACGAGAATAGAGAGAACGGAGAGCGAGGGGCGAAGGCACAAGGAAGTTATTCACATCAATAGTTTTACATATAAACTTGCAGCATCATGTCCTTTATGGTTAGCAAAGCCAAAAACTGAAGAACTTTCTCCTGAACAGACGGTTATATTAATAAATAACAAACTGTGCATATGGACAAACAATGTCGGCTAGTTATAATGCGCACTTTGGAAATGGCGCGCTTTTATTCCTAATGGTGGAACCTTTCTGTGTGATTGGAAATGGAAACTTCATGCCCGTCTCATGAATTGCGCAAGTTTTATCCTGAGAATGAGCATCAGTGATTTGATATGTGAATCATTTAATGCCAAATACCATTGTGTAAACTTTCAAGAAGTATCAGTTTGACAGTCCTTGTAAACCGGTATTTCTCATGTTAAATCTGTCAAATGAGAACAAGAACTTTTGTTATTATTACCCAATTTTTAACACTTTGTATATGCTGGAAAGAGATATTTCCTTGTTCGTTTCATAATTAGTAGGAACTTCTGATGTTTTCAATAGAGTTTAATAACCTTCCTTCCGCACCATTCGGGACCCATAAAATATTGTAGATTTTTCAATATATATCAATGTAATGATGTCTGTAAACTGGCTTCTCCCATGTTAAATTAATAATGTGAGCATAAAATATTTATTTATTTATATGTATAGTCTTAGGTTTCATGTGTATATTCCCATAAAAAATATGCCATTCGTTGCATTTTCGTAATGCCTTTCTGAGGGGATAAACCTGAAGATGTCTGCATTAGTGATGCAACAAGTGGGAGGTATAGGTGGGCAACTAAATTACCGAAGTAGTTCTAATTGTTGTAATCTTGTCCATGCTATGTAGTGGGAAAAGTATGTGGATTTATCGGTATGACATCTTATATATTTAAGCGACCTATTATACTGAGCGGTGTGAGACATAGTTGTGATTCGATCAGTATGTTCTGTAGTTTGCCGCAGGATAAGAATCTTCCTGGCATGCCACTGAAATGGATAGTCGGATTGGGAGCTCTGATGTCAACAGGAAGATGGCACCATATTTTCGAGGAAAAGTTAGCTCAGAGGGGTGTCATAAAAGCTTCCATTGAAACATTATAGGCTTGGCTGTCTAAACTGTAGCTACCTTCTGGCGTGAAACGAACTTCCTCACTAAATGCAAAGGATATTTCGTTTAGGATCTTGAAGAGAAAGGTAGGTTTTGCCTTAAAAATTCTCACCAAAAGTGACTGTAGATCAAGCGACATACATCGAGACGTATGATCCTGACCACATTCATAACCAAGTAGCCTAGATGTAAAGTACCCCTGGACCTCCACAATTTTAAGTTTGCCAATTATACGGATGCCCACTCAAAACAAACAAACAGCATTCTAAAGAGGACCGAACACGAGTCTAGTATAGCAATAATTTACCTTCATGGTTGTGAAACTTACAATTTATATAATCTAGTAGTGTTCTGGACTTACCAGTCTGTTTCGCGACATGTTCAGAGAATGTGAGTTCATCGGAGTAACTGAGCCCCAGGTAAAGGAAAATACAGAAACTAGGTAGTATCACAGTTTGCACAAACAACTTTAGACGCACAGAAGGTGCGCCAAAGCGTATCCAGGCGCACTTATCCAAGCTGAACTAAAAGTTTCGTGCGATGGACCAAGTGGTTCCTAGGTCAAGTTCGCTCTATAACAGTCATTGGCAGAATAGCAGGTCGCAACACGAGACTGAGTGTGCAGCGTTTAAGTAATCGGCAAGCGAAAATGGTTTACCTCTGAAAAGAGTTTTCAAAAGTCATTAAAGAGGCGGATTGTAAAGAGCATAATCCAGTTATTTTGGTCTGAACGTGGGAAACTACTCAGCAGTGCCTTGCCTTCTATTGTATGGTCCCCGAACTTCCTTGAGTGACCCGCAGTCAAAGATTAGATCAACAATATCGAAAACACGATTTGTAGTAAATCGGTGACGGATTCGTAACAAATCTGTGGTACTATCAAATCAACAATGAGTCATACCAAAATCACAAAAATACGTCAACAGTGCCGTTGGGTAACCATACAGTCCAAACGTTCTCAGGCGCAAACATGTACCATACAGTAAAAATTGGTTCAACGGACAGAATTGTTAAGTATCTGGGAACCAATAAAAATATTCTCGACTAAAGGGAATCAAAAACTTTGTCTACCAGAATCAAATCAAAAAATGAACGCTTCCAGTAGCCAGTCAAATCACAGCACAACCGTAAGTTGAACCAAAACAGAATGTCGGGTACAGTAAGACAACGTCACGTTGTCAACAGTTCGGTATCATACAATAGGAAAGTGAAGCATTCATGATAAGTCGCAATCAAACAAAGACAAATAATGATTGTAGGTCCAAGAAGACAGTCAAATGACCAAGTAATATTACATCAACTAGGGTCAAAGGTACAATATCCATAAAGAGAGTAAAAATATTCAAATAGATTTCAGTACTGTCAAATAGGGTAATCAGGATGGATTTTCAGGTCATTTTTTCGTTACCCCGGCCGCCAAATTGCCTCCAGATACACAGAAACACCTCTTAATGCATCCGGTCGTGGTCTCCTTACATAGCTGTGGCCATATTCTGTCTTTCGTCCACTTCCACGTGGCACCTTCATTCATGCGCCCCAACAAATCGTGTGACAGTTTTTCTACGTTTCTTTCTCTCCTTTGGGAAATGCAGAAGAAACTCATCCTCGTGAAAAACTGTTAAGTATAGAAACATTGGATATCCATTTTTCTTTTCCTTTCTATGCATTAATTCTATTCATATAAACCTACTGATTATCTTTGAGTAGTGAAAATTTACCAGCCGAAATCGTGAAACTGGTTTAGGTATATAATCCTGCCTGTAAATTGGTGTGTGCTTGTATTTGCAAGAATAAATTATTGTTATCAGTATTATTATCTATCTTTCGTCCGCTTCCTGACGGTACCTTCCCTCACGCGCACCATCACTGTTTTTGCTGGACCATCTCCATGCTTCTCGCATGTTTCGACCACTCCCATAGGCAAGGGAACACATGGTGTTTGTACAGAAACCATAAGCACTACATCTCATTCCTCTAGAGTTATTTTCCTGCCTAACCACCTCCGACCAATTTGCAAGCATGGTAGATACTCCTTCATCTATCGGCTCCAAAATATCTCAGCGACGTAATTAACTTGTCTCCAAGGTCTCGTGTACTTATCAACGAAAGTATCCTCCACAACTACTCCCCCACCATCTCTCAATAACATTGAGCTATTGGAGGTGACAGCTAATTGATCTTTTGGGTCGGCCGTCATTGGAACTTTAGGACAATTGTTCAAAATCCTTTTTATCTCATCGAAGTAGGTGGCTAGCGTATCATCATGCAGAGTCTGTCCTTTAGATATCACTGTCAAAACCTGCGTACAGAAGGTATCACCCTTTCCCATATTCCACCTCGATGTCTCGCTGACGGAGATTAAAACTCCATCGTATTCCCTTTGTTACCGTAGCATCGTTGATTCGACACCCATACCACAAACCCACTAGTTGCCTTAGTTCAGAGATTGCTCCAACAAAGTTAGAACCGTTATCGCTGTATATCTACGCAGGGGTTCCTCTTCTTCCTATGAACCTCAATGCAGTCATTATGAAGGCGTCAGTGCTCAGGTCAAAAGCTACCTCTAAACGTATGGCTAGCGTCCGAAGAAAAGTAAACACATACCTGTATCTCTTTCCCCCTTTCCTTCCCTGGCGAACAGTTAGTGGTCCAAAATAATTAATTCCCGCTAACGAGAAGCAAAATCATCCCTCCTGCACGTGACAGACTGGTAAGGGGCTATCATCTGCCAGCCCAGTGCAGCTTTCAATAGTCGACACTTTATGCACTTTCTTATCACACATTTAATTGCACTGATCCCCTTAAGTGTCCAATGGTTTTTGCGTGGAGTGGTTAGGACTTGTGAAGTACCAGTATGTCCCTCTACGATATAACTATGCCCTATGATCAGCTGGGTCACGAAGTGATGTCTGGGGAGGATAACTGGATGCTTGAAGGTGGGTGGACAGTTAGAATAGTTCAACCTCCCACCGACGTAAATCACTCCATCCACAAGTATAGGTAGACAACCTCTGCAACTCACCTTCTTCCGTCTCACAACTATCCTTGTCCTAGAGTACCTTTTTTAACCCTCCATACACCTCCTTTTGTACCATATGTAATACTTTGTTTGGCAGCTTCCAGTTCACGACTCATAGACAACATTCAATAACGCACTTTGGTGATGTGAATGCATAACAGATATGCAGACCACGCATCTTATAAGCCATGCAATACTTTTAATGAGCCTCACCCAGTCAGAATGATATGCCAACATCGGATCGACAGTGAGTTCAGCAACGCTTGTGTTTGCTCTGACGGACTTTTTGAATTTGACATTTTTCAGTGGTTCTTTCTAGCGGAGGTCTATAGGACTTGAAATCTCTTGGGTTCTCAGAAATGGTGGACCCTGAATCCAAGACTCTAAATCACACTCTCTTAGTATGCCTCTTGAGGTCCAATCTTCAGGATTCTCTTCAGATTTAATGTATCCCCGTTGGTTTGGGGATGAGTACCGGTGAGTAATGGCTGGACGGTTTGCCACAAATGTACTATATCGACTCTCTATCTCCAATGTGGTACAGAACAGTCATAGAATCTGTCAAAAAATAGATCTTGTAAAAGCCATTTGATAGGTTCTTCCTCAAAAATCCGCTCATTCGGACACTCAGTACTACCGCGGCTAACTCTAATGTCAGCACCGCCACAGTTTCCAGAGGGGCAACCCGGGATTCGTTATACAGCAGTATGCTCTATGGTTGTGTGCTTTTGGAACTTTTGGCGAACAAGCCACTGCTCCACAACCAGATTCAGATGCATCGCAAATAAGTGCAACTCAACCTTGCTTATCTCACTCTTATCCTTCTTCTTAATACTTCTGGGTACGGAGATTTATCCAAAATTCCGCTGGAACGGCATCCACTTAATCCACAAGGATAGGCCATTGGAATTCGTAGGTATACCCCAACCAACACCGGATTTGCACAGACTCTGCAATAGCTGCTTGGCCGGTAGGCAAACTCGGGCAATCAGACTTGGCAGGTCAAAAAGAGCCAAGACGGTGGATAGCAGGTCTCTCTTCGTGAAGGGTTTTTCGCCAAGTCCGAATCGGAACTTAAAAACATCATGAGTTATGTACCACACCAAACCTAAGGCTCTGTGGGTTGAGCCTTGACAAACGCGTAAGTCAACTGAAGTTTCTGTGTTGCTTGGACTAGGAAGAACTACTTTAACTACTTTTGAATTAGCCAACCACTTCATCAGTCGGAAGCAGGAACGTGACGTCAACTCACTTGATGGTTCCACGAATGTTTTCCCCTCTTCATGGCTTGCGAAAGACACTAGGCAATCATCAACATAAAAATTATGCTTCACTGCCTCCACCACATAGCCATCTTATCTTTAGCATACGTCTTGGCAGTCTGGGCTGTCGCGAAATGCGTGCAAAATGGCTAGGACACTACGTCAAATGGGTATGACATCAAGTGATATTCAATAGGTTCCTTCGAGTAATCTTTCTCTGGCCACTGTAGGAGCCACAGAAAGCCATTGTCAAACTCTAGGACTTTCACCTGCGCAAGCATTTCCTCCACGCCGGCCTTCAAAGCAATTGGCTAGTCGCGAAAACGCAATAATATTCCGACCAAATCCGCTTTCCTGTCTGGTCCCCGATACAGAAGGTCATTTAAAGAGGTTCCGGACAGTTTGGCAGCACAATCCAGCACAATTCTCACCTTCCCCGATTTCCTGGGGCCAAAAACGGTGTGATATGGAAAATGCTACCGTGGGAAGTAGTTAAGCCTGATCTGGGACTCAGGAATTACCATTGCATATCCCCTTCTGATGGCCCCCTGCATGGCGTAGTATAGCTTCCACGCAGACTTTCAGGGGATATTAGTCTACGTCTTAAACCCTCTAAACGCCGCCTGGCTACTTCGCACTTACTATACGCAATCTTAGACTCCACTTTCCAGGGCAAGGGGACAACAAAATGTCCATTATCCCGATAAGTACATTGCTCTACTATGTTTACCACGGCTAAGTCATCGAGTGACAACGACTCATCTCTGGAGTATAAATCATTGAACTCATGATCGTAAATTTTCTTCCATTGATCGATTAGTAAATCTGACTGAGACGTACAACTCACAAACCCCTCCTTATGATCACGAAAGCTTATCGGACCAAACATGACCCAATCCAACACTGTTTTTACAGCACATGGGTTTTCCCCGCCCCTAACCTCTGATCCAGAAAACAGCCAGCTTCAGGTACATCACAACCAATGAGTAGCATAACTTCTTCCACCTCCGTTCGTGGTACGTCAGTGAGACGCGGCCACTTTTTAATACTTTCCGGCATCGACCTTCAAGGTCTGAGTACGGGGAGATCTTCCCCCCCCATTGCCCTATCTATAACTATACATTCGCTTCTGTCCAGTGAATGAACCTCTAAGGGATTGCTGGCTGAGCTCGCCACTTTGCTTTCGCTAGCGGTTTTGACGGTGGTCTTTGTGTCGTCAGTTGACAACCCTAGAAAACGCAAAATACCTTTCGCGATCAAAGTTATATCTGGGCCAATGTCCAAGACAGCATAACCGCAAACCTGTTATTACCACGCCTTGCGCGTACCAGGAGTAAGCCCGAACAATTTCTCTGATCACCTCGGAATACCCGTAGCTACTTTTCTGCAGTTGTTCGTTTACGGCACGCTGGGCCTTCTTATGTAGCGGAGGGTGATGGGGTGCTTTACGGCCCTCCAAACCTCACGCCTCATGAGGTCTACATTCCACGAACCTGTGGCCTTTATTCAGCCAAGGAAAATAAAGCCGATTTCTTCAACCCTTGACCATCTCTCACCCATCTGTAGCACCTGAAATGTGGCACATTTTTGTGGCTACGTGGCTTCCTCCACAAATGATACATGGAGGTACCACAACTTCCCCAGTGGCCACCAACCACTGCGTGGGGCACGCTGTCTTATCGCATGATCATCGACTACTTATCGCCAACCGTCCGAACCATCTTAGCAAAATACTCGCACACCCTGACACAAACTGCGTCAACTCTGCAAAAGGTGGGTTCTCGGCCAAACTTGGTTAAGTCTTCGACGGTCTCTGCCCATTTCATCTGTAACACAGGGGGCAGTTTCTTTACCACGCCTTCCAAATTTCTCAGAGTTAAGGTCTATTTGTTCTAGGGCTATAGAGCAGTTTTCCGGTCCTGACATAGCCTCAGCATCATTTCGTTGTATACTAGAACATTCCATCAAATCCTGCAGTAAGGACAGGCTAAACTTATGCACCGTTTCAAACGAGCGTTTAAGTATATCTCGCGCCCTGTGATAACCTGCAGACGGTGGTTACGTTTTTCATTCCTCTATGGCTTCCTTGGCCTTACCTTTACGCTAATGCAGCAAGTGTAGTAGCCCGTGTCCATCATCGTCAACCTTAGGGATAAGGTAAAGCCCAAGTCGCTTCATAAACTTCCAGTATTTGGTTGGATGTCTATCAAAGCTGCAAAGTTCTTACTCTGGCAACTCAAGGACGACATTTATGCAGGACAAAATAGCTGCATTCTTTTGTTCTCTGCGCTGCCTATCTGGCTGGTCATTTTAGGAACAAGCCTGTTGCAAGGGCCAATATCAGGATGAACTAATTTGTGACACTTAATATCAATACCCAACGAGAAAGTGCAACTCAAATCCTCTTTCACATGTAGCAAGTTCAACTTTTCATGCAAACGCATCTTTTCCTAACGTTGTTAAGCCTTGAACTCACGAAGCTCTAATAATAATAGCAATATATTTCATATAACATAAGTTATATGAATACAAACCAGTCCACAGGTTTGATCGTAAGAACTAATTGTTGTGTACAGTGTCAGGCTATACATCAGATACCGTTATTCACGGGACATAAGAGATGCGCCTAGAGAAAGAAAGTTAATGCTCCGCAGACAGCAAAGAATAAAACGGATAAATACCAACATAAGTGTTCGTCATACTGAGGCAAGCTCAGATAGAAAATAGGAATTATCCGGCTATTGTTTGAATCTCCCAATATTCTTGAAGGTACGGTGGGTAGTACAGCCGTGATCATAGATTGTGTGCACTCGTCATAAAGTTTTGATGACATGGTGCACACTGACAAATGCGACTTCTAAGATTCCATATGGTTTGGGATTGGCTGGGTAAACCTGAAAAATGAGTAACAGAAGAAGGTAGCAGGCGAAATTCCATGCAAGAGCACAAAAATACTACGCAAAGGTACGTCAACTGTGATACATGAAGGTGAGTTAATTGTACTGACTGCAGAAGTTACTCTAAGAAGTACGCAAAGCCAGCTGTTTAGAGGTAAGCCTATGGAAAAGAAGATGGGGGTGCATACGAAAGCAGTGGAAACTAAACTGAAGCCAAAGATGTCACCATGAAATAGAGAGATTGGAGGATTTTGGACCAGGTATTCGCCGATGTGTAGAAAAACCACGTACAAAAGTTTGATGAAGTTATAAGCATTTAAATAAAGTTCACGGTTTTTGCTAAGATGGTAACCACACTTTATATGGTCATGGGGGAAGAATGATCATGGTGTTGCCTGTTGAGTGTCATCATATCACGACTTTAGAGACAATACATGGGTGCGGAGTAAGTTGAGCTAGTAAACCTGACGGACCATTTCTGGCAGCCTCATTCTTTCTACCATTATTTTGTCCTCATAAGTACAAGAGCTGTAGGTCTCATAAAGATGCCACCATACGGGCAGGGGTAGTTCAATTTTATCTCCCTGCCATCATGTCTGTTGGCCAGTTGTCACCATCTCCGCATATTTTCACGTTAATCTTTTAGATATTTTTGTGCGACACTCAATAGGGTTGATAGCTATGAGGATATTTCCAGCTTAATGTCAGCTGACTAAGATCGTACATACATTATTGACTCAATCGACCCTTGGTATGAGCCACACAGAAGGCAACACTTATGACCACTATACTTCTACTCATGCAGCGGTCAAGCTTGATCTATCATGCAAAACTGACTTGTACTATTGTAGAGCACAAAGACTCTTAGCTTATTACAAAGAGAAAAGGGAGTGGTGAGCGAAATGTTTATTTGCAGGAGGGGTAAAGGGTAGCTGAACCATGGTAGCATCGAGCTTATGAATAGCAACTAGGATCAAATAAAATTACCACAGATTCGCATGGAATGGAATGTAATTCAACAAGGATTACTCACCGTTTGATAGATTTTTGAGTGCTTACATTAGATTACTGCGCACCAGACTCCGGATATTCGGTGGCCAATAAGGAGCATGGTGTCGTCTATGTAGGGCACATTAAGAATCCTGCATACCCCAAGTTCATTGAGGTAGTGGCTCAAGGTTGGCTGATATTGAGATGTGGTCTTGCGGCATCGGATACCATGCGGCAGTCTGTACCAAACGTTGGCTTAACGAGTTTTGAAAAATGAGGATTTGAATTGTTTCGATGCATATGGCAGTGTGACTAGGCAGTCTTGGTCCCCAAGACTGTGGGGTTTTTGTCGGCGAACTTTAGTGAATCCATATTGGTGGTCACTTCATGGTGTGTGGCTTTCTAGCGAATGCTGAGGTTCAAGTTTATTCTCCTTCACCACATAGGCTCCAGTCGACTAGCATGGCACCTGCGTCTGTATGAATTGCGGGAAAAAATAGGCCTGGTAGAGTTTTGTTGAGTTTTCCCTATTTTCTGATTGTCATTAGACCGTAAGCAACTAATTAAAATGGGACAGCACCATAGTGGTGGTCGCACAAACGTCTCATACAGAATCAGTTTGGTTTCACCCAAGCGAAAATTTCGGTGAATGAAGCCGATGAGGCGGCGCGGTTTGGGGCACTGTGCCATTGCATGTTCTGCAAAGGAAAGGTCACTGGAGCACCTAATTCCAAGGTCGCAGATACTACCTAGCTCTTGGGGTGCAGCGCTGTCCAGTCGAAGGCTAGTTGGCATGCTCTGTTCACTGAAGAGCATAAACCCGAACTTTTGTGTATTCAGAGGTAGCAGCCACGTGCCACATCATCCTTGTAACTTGTCAAGATCGTTCTGTATGGTGCTATTGATGCTGCCACAAAGATTAGGGTGAAAAGTGTACACCACTTTCAGGTCATCTGCAAAGAGGAAGGTTTTCGCTGACCGAAAGCAGGCGCATGTATCATTTATATGCATCACAAGGAGAAGGGGCTCCAAGGCGGAGCCTTGAATAACTCCACTGATGATATTTCTGGGAAGGGAACAATGTGATCGTTTTTTAGCAACTTGGATGCGGTCCAACAGAAATGAGCTGATCCAAACATGCAACTCGCTATTTATTCCAAATGAACTCGGCTTATGAAAGAACGAGGGGTGATGGACTTTGTCGAAGGCTTTGGTGAAATCAAGGCAAGTAAGACAACCACACTTTCATCGTCTCTGCTGTCAATCACGCGTTCGAAGAAGTCCAGGTGACAAGTGATACAAGATTTCTTGGACAGAAATCCATGCTGCAAGGAGTTCGTACGTTTGTGATCTGAAGGGTAAGAAAAGATGTCATTTCTCACTACTTTCTCCATAATACGCGAAAGGACAGATGTCATGCTGATTGGGCGTTAATTTTCCAGGCTGAGTCTGGAGCCTCTCTTAAAGCCCAGAGTAATATGGCTAGTCCTCCGTGAGTCCGGGAAAGTGGCACAGTTTGGCGACAGGCTGAATAAAGTCCGCGCTGCCATTTCTAATGAAAATCTTAGGTATCCCATCCGCTACCTCACTAAGAGATGGTTTCAGTGAGTTTATGGCGTCACGTACGTTGCTTTGGTCAAACTCAACTTCCAAGATTTTATGTGCTCCATTACCAATGAGTGCTGCTAGGCTACGATTACGATCAGTGAAGGAAAGGCCAAACGTTTCGCCTAGTAGCTCACATATCTCTGCGGGGCCTATAACAAACTTGCTATCTACTTTCAGCATATTCAGGATGCCACGTCTATTACAGAGCTTTGTTTTAAGAGAAGTGGCAAGATGACCGGTTTCATTCATATCCTTCAGAATTTTACTCTCAGCAAACTTTTCACCTTTTCGTTTGTGCACTTCAATTTCACTGAAAACGGCATGGATACTCATAACTGCGAAAACTTAATGGGCTGTGAAAAATTTTTTCTCGGTTTCCTTAGTTTTCTCCTGAATGTGACAGTAAGGTAGCCTTTGATATTAATATGTGACTTTTGTGCTTTCTCTGGGGCTACGGAGTCGGAAATGTTTAAATTCAGATAGGAGTTTACAAGAGAGTTGTTCAGATTAGCGGATGAAAAAAACTCCTCCCAGTCTAGATGGCGTATTAAGCACTGTGAGCTTGGCCAGTCGACGTCAACAAAACTTCTGCGAAGGTGTTGTGGGCCTCAGTAACGTAGAATATTTCCTTAATATGTTCACCAACAGCAGGTCCAGTGTGCGGCGACCTATATAGGCAACCAACGGTATCTTTGTAATGTTACTGAGTGTTAATATTCACGAATACTGTATCGTCTAAGATATCCCAACCCAACAGGAAGGCTTTCAAAGATTAAAAATCATAACGAACATAGACAATACAAACTCTACCTTTAGAAGTACTGCGGTCACTACGATACAAATTGTAATTATCTAACGTGAGCTAGAGGTTTCAGATATCTGACGTACACCAAGTTTCAGTAATTAAAATGCAGCATGGTTTGATCAAGTAGGCTGGAGACTTTAGGCAATTTAGCTCACTGCAAATTGAACACGAGTTAAACAGAAGAACAGAGAATCCTGATGAGGCTGTAAAAGGGCTAATGTCACCAACAAGATCGGATAAAAGTGTTCTTTCATAGTCATTATTTGAGTCAACGGGATGTGCGGTTGCCTCTCCTTCAAATGTCACGCCTACAACTCAGCAGAGGTCATACTACGGCTGGACTGACTACAGTAAGCACATGTACTGTCATCATAGTGGCGACATGAAATGGCATCAAGAGTGACCTGAGTTGTATCTGGAGGCTTAGTCACTAGCATGCCACCTCCACTGCCCGGAATTGCACCTGCCAGGTACAACAACGATGGTTTATTGAGTACTGTAGCGACCAAAGTCCAGCTATTTTGGTCTGAACGTGGGAAACGACTCAGCAGTGTCAAACTAAAGCAATACAGATAAATCCTTGTGTTCTATTGTACAGTCCCCGAACTTCCTTGAGTGACCCGCAGTCAAAGATTAGATCAACAATATCGAAAACACGATTTGTAGTAAATCGGTGACGGATTCGTAACAAATCTGTGGTACTATCAAATCAACAATGAGTCATACCAAAATCACAAAAATACGTCAACAGTGCCGTTGGGTAACCATACAGTCCAAACGTTCTCAGGCGCAAACATGTACCATACAGTAAAAATTGGTTCAACGGACAGAATTGTTAAGTATCTGGGAACCAATAAAAATATTCTCGACTAAAGGGAATCAAAAACTTTGTCTACCAGAATCAAATCAAAAAATGAACGCTTCCAGTAGCCAGTCAAATCACAGCACAACCGTAAGTTGAACCAAAACAGAATGTCGGGTACAGTAAGACAACGTCACGTTGTCAACAGTTCGGTATCATACAATAGGAAAGTGAAGCATTCATGATAAGTCGCAATCAAACAAAGACAAATAATGATTGTAGGTCCAAGAAGACAGTCAAATGACCAAGTAATATTACATCAACTAGGGTCAAAGGTACAATATCCATAAAGAGAGTAAAAATATTCAAATAGATTTCAGTACTGTCAAATAGGGTAATCAGGATGGATTTTCAGATCCTTTTTTGCTACAGGACCGAGCTCACTATTCTGACCTACACCAGATCAGTTGGCCCACACTTAAAAGTCTGAGATTCAACTGTCATAACTTGTGAACTATCACTTGGTAGAGATATAATGCAGTGTAATTAGAGGTTAAGAAGTTTTGGGGCTTGTAGCTTTTGGATAGGTAGTGACTGATCCGCACTTTCGGACGCTTTGCAGATATCGAAGTAAACGA
Organism: Heterobilharzia americana; assembly: GCA_944470555.2. Lineage (NCBI taxonomy): Eukaryota > Metazoa > Platyhelminthes > Trematoda > Strigeidida > Schistosomatidae > Heterobilharzia > Heterobilharzia americana. The sequence goes on from OX104130.1 coordinate 33,326,864, forward strand.
CAAAGGCCAACTTAAGTTGATCACAGTCGGCCCTCAAAAGGTTATAGAAATCAGGGTGATGGTCACGACCTCTAGACTCTACGCTGACAAGATGTGATGACATTGCTACTGAGCACGAGTCGAAGAATATATTCTCGAACTACTTCCTCCATAATTCTGGACATGACTGACGTGATATTTACATGTCTGTTGTTGTTAACTACTGCTTTGGAGCCATATTTCCGTCTAGGTGTTGGGATGGACATTTGGCGTACATTGGGATGTATATAAGTCTACATGGATGTGGAGTATAATTTCAGTGATAACAGCGAGATTTCAGGACCCCCGTCCTTGAAGAAGTGTGAGGCAAGTCCATCAATAACCCTGCTCCCAGAGAATCCAACTGTTTCAATGGCTTGATCAGTAATAGCGTATGTGAACCCAGTGGTGTAAATGTGTCCCAGCGTAGAAGAGAACGTTGGCCTCCAATTTTAACTAAATTCCTACTGTCACTGGAGATTGCTGGCGGTGGATAGCCAGTAGCAAACATGTTACTGAATAGTTCACTTGCTTCTTCCAACCTATTATGAACCTTATCATCATGGATGAGGAAGGGAATATTGTGCCTTAAGGGGTCTGATCGCTTCTTTAGGAGTTCCGTAAGAACGTATACTTCGGAGGGGCTAGCTGGTGCAACGATTTCATCATTCTTATTCAGTACCTCCTGATGATCGGGAATGGAATGAGGATATTAAGAAGGGATCAGAAGGTTGTGCAATTTTTGACCAATATTCTGGGGTGTTAAAGACGTCTTGGACGCGGGAGGCTGTGCTGTTTCACAAGGACCACACTATCAATGCAGGCGTTGCAGTTAGGGTGCAGTGAACTTAGTACAAGTTCTAGATCAACCGCGTCGAAGTATGCTTCCCATTCACCACTTCTAATCAATAAAAAAGCAAGGCCCCTGTCTGTCTTGTCGATAACTTCTGTACTTTGATTGAGGAAGAGTGGAGACCAAAAGTGTGGCGTCAGTTGAAGAAAGGAGTTGTATTCCATACTACCAATTTGTGGTCGCTCACTTGGGTACTCCAAACTAACACATGTTGAAGGAGGGCAAATTTCTTGGTTGATAATTCGATCGAGCACCTTCTCACCCCTCGTCGGAGCAGTGACGGATTGTTTCCGTCTTCCTGACATATCCAACGTGCTAGGACAACTATCCTATCTTGTGTGGCTAGTATATGTGATCCGTTGAATTTCCAGCAGATTAAGGTCCCCACGTACAACCTTGTGGTCGTGTTGAAGGGAGGGTGAGTGCTCTAGAGCGCCATTCAGTAAGGACTTGTCTTCGGAGAAGGTGTATTTAGCACCCACACTCTCTCTCATTGCTACAGTTACACTTTAAGTATATGTCGACACTTATCTCTTCGTCATGTATGTTACAGTGGCATCAAGACCTTGTTTACTATCATAGGCAGCCCGAAAACGAGTGGCATGCCTCTTAGTGTCGGCAACCTACCTGGTATGGACCAGGCACTGATAAGGATGATGTACAGATGGGGATAATGAAGGTGATGAAAATTTTTTAAATCATCGAAAAGTTCAAGTCTATCTCCGCACCCATTAAATGAGTGTGATATCGTGATACTGCACCGCATAAGGTTCCGGCATCAACTTCGGCAGCTGGAGAGGAGGATAATTTCAGAGCATGACAAGGCAAATCGAGTGAGTTATTAAGTTGATCGCAAAATTTTGAGGAAAGTGGAGGATAACGGTGTTGTAGGGCAAGCAGTATCAGCTGACAAGGACATTGAATAAACAGTCCTCTGACCTGTGCCGCCGCAGATTAGCGAATTGGAGTTGAGCACTGATGGTGCCGGTGGAAGATATATTGTTCTGGGGTATGTTGTCAGTTGTTATCGTTGGAGATAGTGCGCGGGAGTTAGGTATAGGCAAAAAATTGAGTTTTCAAACGACGAACTATGGACTAACCTAGCAATTAGGGGGCGGCCAGGGATTCCTGGCATCACGTTAGTGTAATAACTAGTGCGGTGGTCATCGCATGTTGCATCGTAGCTGCCACGTCTTCATCTCCAGTCATCAGCCTGGCTGTCATTTTTAGGTCTCCAAGCGTCATAGAAGAGCTGATTTTTGGGGCACAGGTTGTCATCAAAATTCATCAGTGGTTGAGAGAAGTTATCAGTTAGGCAGCTGCCGCACACAGGAAGAAAAACAAAAATAATTGATACGCCGTCGGCGTCAGCCGGCTTGACAGGCACCGTGCTTTTCCGTCGACAAAACGTGTTACCCTAGCCACAGCGTCACTTCGAAATTCATATAGTTCTGGGCCTGATGGAGTTCCAACCATCCTGCTAAAAAGAGGTGGCGAGCACACACCGTTTATTCTCTTGAAGTTTTTTAATACGCCCCCCTCCGGTAGCAACTATCCTGAGAACTGAAAACTGCCACACATATACCCCTAGCATAAATGTGGACCAACGCCTAATCTAGGAAACTTCTGACCTAGAAGCATCACGTCAGCAGTATCTAGGACTGTGGAAAGGGTGACTGTGAACGAAGTTGTCGATTACTTAACGGCAAACCAATTACCCTTTTCTGTCCGACACGGGTTCCTGGAGGGCCGGTTCTGTGCTAACAGTTATCTTGACCATCCAGACGATGTTACAAGCAAGCGTGACCGAGGCTTATTTGTAGCTACCCTTTTCTTAAACTTCAAGCAAACATTCGATAAGGTGCCTCACAAACTCTAAGTCACCAAGCTGAAATCATATGGTTTCCAAGACCCGCTACTGTCCTGGCTTAAAACACCCTTAGAGGGTTGCTTCCAGGCAGTAAAATTTGGCAATCGCTTCTCCTCCCCTAGACCTACACGAAGGGGTGTTATTCAGGGTAGTGCAGTGGGACCGTCAACTCTCCAAATCTATGTAAACCATATCTTCGCAGACGGCTCGTGGCTACGACTATGGCCTTTCTCGTGCAGCACTAACACAAGGTTTCTCTCAAATAAAAGACGTGAAGAGAACACCCACGTAAAGCATGACCCGGCAGCTTCTTTTAAACCCAACCTAATGCGGATTCCTCTATTCCAATAAATCCCACCTGGATGTAACGCTACACTTATGTGACACTGCAGAACAGATATTCAACACTGTGAAAGGTCTCGGAATCAATTACTTCAGGAGTTTGACTTTTACAAAGTACGCCAATTCAGTAGTTTAAAGGCAGAAGACTCAAAGGTCTTCGATACAAAAACCTACTCACAGTTAAGGCAAACCCATACTATACAAGGTTATGGTTCCCCGATATTAGGGCACTGTGCTGTTATCTATGAAAATGTCAGACAGAATTCGATTCAATAACATCCGACGAAATTTTACTCAGCGCCTACTTTTACAAAACGAAGGACTTCCCTACAAAGTACGATGCGAAAAGTGAGAACTAGAATCACTCTGGCCGACGTCTGAAGCTCAACCTAAACTCGCTTTTTCGTCTTTTATCTGGACAATCTAAAACGAACTGTGCTATCGCCTTTAAATCAACACCGGCATATAATCTTCGTAGTAACAAACACACCATTCCAATAGACAAGCATCGCTCAAAGCTTCCATATAGGTTTGTCACAACGTGATATACTAAGCTGCAGAACAGACTTGCCGCTTCTGCACGACCATGACTATCTCTCGACCAGTTTGAACGATCGCTAAATGAATTTCTCCTATCTAACGATTCTTACCAAGTAGTTGACGTCCAACTCACAAACGGTCATGCCGTGTACAATGGTGCCACTGGTATATAGACCCAAGGGAGGCTAACATAGCAAGGAAAAAAGTATACTACACCGAAAACTAGGCGCATAAGTGAAGCTAAACTTCAGCAAAACAGCTGGCCAAGAGTAAACAGCAAGCAGAGTGTGATACGATTTGCAACGCCGGACTGTGTGGCCAACCTGGAGTAACCTTCCTTCCTTCATAACCTGACTGATCTTTAGATTAAACATTCGTTCATTTTGAGTTATGAAAAATAGATCTTTTACTCCTCACTCCAAGTAAATAAATTTAGCCTACGGAAATGGCACTGATAGTTCCCTGACTGTAATCTCACTCTGGGCATCTCTTGTTGGACGAGTACTCACATACCTCCACTCTACAGCCCTAAAGCAAAAGTGCAGAGGTCGTTGGCTTCTGCAAGATATGTTACAATTTGGAAAAGGAAAAGAGGTTTCTTTCAAATAAACTTTGTAATGATATTTGTTATAAGAGTGTTGGGGATAGGTCGTAAAATAATTCAAAATATAGGCACAGCTTGACGACAGTTACGCGGTACGTTTGAAATTGTTTCACACTCAACGTGGTTTCGTAGCTGCACCGAAACTTTGTTGTCAAGGTCTTCATAAGGCTATTTTAGTTTTCAGATGACTAATCACACATCGGGCATGCAACTAGATATGGTTACTGAACGCAAAAAGGCACGGACACAATTATCGGTGGAACAGTGCAGCAGCAGTGCCCAAATGTTGGCAATAATAAAAGCAAGTTCCCCTTGCAACTGCGTAAATAAGTCAGCTTATACTTCCGTTATGCCCAAGAGAAAAGGCGCTGTGTTGGGTAAGCTAGTCAACGTTAATGATAACAGAAACAACTCTGTGAGCTCAACATGTGATAGGACCACAACACCAAATGTTGCGGCTGACGTAAAGCTTTTGTAACACTAACCAGACTTCAGCCACCAAGTGTGACGTTATCATTCCTTCCGGAAGTCAAAAACCTGAAGCCTCCTGCAGAGGAACTAAGGGGGGAAATACGCGAAGTGAAATATTACAAACAGATTAACGAACCACAAGAAAATATGGTAAGGGCATCACCTCAGCTATTCGAAATTGGAGCTCAGATTAGCTATCTCTTGGGACTGATCATCTCGATGTGTAGTGAACCCATTAATGAAATTGATATCGAAATACCGGCCAAGGCAGATCGCTGCTGAAGTAAGTGAGAGACTAGCACTTAAACTGAACGCAATAGTTAATAACGTCCTTGGCACGATAAAGTTGGAATGGGTACGAGAAATTTTTCTTGGGACAACGAAAGTGCATGATGTTCATGCAAAATGTTTTGGACTAAAAAAACATAGCAGAGCCACTGCTTTCCTATGCGCTTTCAGTTTAAATCCCAGATAGAAAGGGGAGCATTCATGAAGGCAGAATCTGTCTCAGCAAACAACAGTGTCTTTGCAGGAATATAGTTCTTGATAAGACAGTGGTGGAAAGGCAGGTATACAACTTTGTTCACAGACCAGACAGTCAAAAGGCTCCGAAGCTGCAGTATACTAAAGCGGTGGGTACCCCGTTGAGCATACCCAGGCCAAAGACTTCTCGTTCCCCAAGCCCCGTCGAGTGTACGGAAAACCACATCGACCAACGTGGAGACGGAAGACTGCGAAATGCATGGTTCGACTCATTCACCTAAAACTGTAGAACTAGACGTATCCGCAGAAAGCCCCGACATAAAATCTGGCACTGCGCTAAACATCACAGAACTCTTACTGGTGTCCGCAGGAGGCCCAAGGTTTACGACACACACCAGCCTAGGTCCCAGGAAGTCGGCTCCTCGATATGCAACCGATAAACCAATGCTCCAGTTGAACCCAATACGTAGAGCCGGACGCAGAAAGCATACAACAACCGCGTGATTCCTTCCGCAGTTGACAGAGGTACGTAAAGCAGCTTCGCCAAAAAGGTTCTGTGTACTGAGCTACGTCCCGCTGGTAGCGAGAACACAAATGGACGTCACAATAGCTCAACCTTGTCGTCAACCAATGAGGAGAGCCAACATCAAACCGCCTATAATAGAGCGTCAGCAAGGAAACTTTGATCGCCTGCACGGTACTAACTCCCTAGGAAACAACCCCCAACTCAACATAACGCCAGTTATGTCTATTGTGAATTGTAACATAAAGCAGTCACTGGTAAAAAATATAACGCAAAACAAAGGTTTACAACGACCGCAAAAACACGACGACTTTTTTATTCATTCCCCCCTATCAGCTGCAGCTTTGGTCAGGCAACGTATGGGGATGTTGAAGCCCCCTACTCTCAACCGCAAACCTAAGAGCCATCGTAGCAACAGAAAAAACACAGTCAACCATGCTCACGAACCCAACTACCCAAGTGGTGTCAACAAGTGCGAAAACACAACACGCCGGTTGGATCTTCCAAGCGGTATCTCCAGCCCCACACACCCACCACGTACAGTAGTAAAACTGCCTACGCTATGTGAAACAAATACAGATGCTAGAGACTACGCTTGCATGGGGTCAAACACTGTGTTGTGGATGTGATGCGCGCACTGAAAACCTCAAACAAAAACGTTGCTCCGTCCTTCCCTGATAAAGGTGATACTACTTCAAGTCACTGTGCAGTCGATATACCACTAGGATATCCTAGTAGCCCTACAACCACAAGTGATTAAGATGTAGAGATGTTTTATAATGTAACAACGTCAGACCATACCCAATCAAGCTACAGTGAGATACCTTTTGGCCTGTTTGAAGAATTAGAAAGCTTTACACATTATTACCCCTCCATTTTTGTACATCGTTCTCATAGACCCAAGGTCTGTCCTTAGCTAACTATCAGTCTTAACTGGAATCGCGCACATGTATAAGCCGCCGGTAATAATTATCACTGAGTCTTGGTGTCACGCAGACATAACAGATGAAGAGATAAGTGTTGGTACGTACACACGGTTCTGATGTGACCGGAGTAGCAAGAAAGGAGGAGGTTGCCCGATGTACTTTCCTGAAGGCTGTCATAGTATTCAGGTCGGAAAGTATGGTTCTTGATAAGATAAGCGACTATCTTAGGGTCACATTACACTACAGAAATGCTACGGCGTTGATGGGATGTGTTTATAGAGCACCTAGTACCTTCAATCAGGTGATTCCATCGAATACGGCTCTGAGACATGCATCCACTCCCCCATATGATCATATGAGGTTAAGTGGGATTCACTTACTGGTCCAGCTAGGTATGACGGCTTTCTCCATTCACCGGCTAATTTTGGATGGAAGTAAATTGTTGCTACTCCTGCAAGGGGTGACAATGTGTTGGATTTAATATTTTGCCACAACATAGTTCCTATTTTGACAAACGAAGGATCCGAGTTCCAAGGAAGTGATCACAAAACGGTATTATGCACACCACCACTTCCTGCAACTGGTACTTCAGTTGGCACTTTCACTGCACACCAAATAGTATGTAGAGACTACGGTGGGACGGATTGGCAGCATATGTGTGCAGTGATTAGGTGCATCGACTGAGGATCATACTTCACCACTGCAGACCTCGAATTAGCCACTGGTATGTGTTACTACAAGCTTGTCTGGATACCGCTGTCCCATTAAAAGGCTCCAAAAGATGTCACCAAACGAAAAGCCATATACACCCTTCAGTGCCCGTCGAAAGTCACTCAAGCTCTCAAAAAGATACTACAGACATCAAGACTTCAGTTGGTCCTTGGTATCCTTAACTCTCTCTCATAATCATGGGTAGCGTTTAAAAGAATGAAGAGAGTAGCGCGCTAGCTAGCTCGTCTACAGTAAATGCTCTATCAGCACTCCTTAAGAAGCGGTCGAATTACACAAGACATTCATCTTTTTATCCACGAAACCAAAGCTAAACATAATCCAGTGGATATGTGTGGAATATTCACCGACTTATTTGCAGTTAGTTGTCTGGAACCTACAAATTTTTCTTGTGATACTAATATGGCCTGCACCACTAAAAGCTATTCTTCTCATCCACTAACAGCAGTAGGTGCAGTTGAACCCGCATATTCTTTCGCTAAGCTATTAGGACGCTGAAATACCCCAGCAGCGCTGGCACAGACGGAGTGTCATCATATTTCTCTAAATTTGGTGGCCCTGATATTCCATTATTGTTACCTAAAATATTTTCTGTCTTTGGAATCCTTCACCTACCCTGACATCCGAAAAACATCATTTATCCTATCTAGATTTAAATCTGGTTCAAAAACACTAGCCAGTGACTACAGACCAATAAATATTATGCCCGTAGTTTCCAGAATTATGGAGAAAGTTGTTGAGGAAAATGCTCTTCAGCACATCCTTAGTAGCAACATCATTACATCGAGTCACCATGAGTCCCTAAAATCGAGGTCCTGTATAGCTTACCATCTTGACTCCGTTAACGTGGTAACCACTATGCGTGACCGACACCAATTAGTTCTTGTACTCTACGTAGATATTTAAAAAGTATTTGACACGGTTGATCACTTGCCGTTAGTAAGCAAGTTGATGTCTACGGGAATTGGTTTGCTCACTTAGAAACCTAGGCCGATCAACTCTGGTGTAGTTCAGGGCAGTGTATTAGGTTCCCTTCCCTCCACGTCAATGACAACTCCAGCTGCTTTATGCATGATAAATCATTCTTGTTTGCTGATGACCTAAATGTTGCATATAAATTCACCCATGATGAGTTATCCCACTTCCAAGCTCCAGTACAAAGGGAGCTTGACATGATGTCCGCGTGATCTGCTGCTTGCAAACTTCAGCTCAGCATAAGCAAATGTGGCTGGATATGTTTTGGCGCTCCATCGGTGGACATCCGACTGCATCTTCAGCCTACGAAACTACCCGTTCTTAAAAGCATATGTGACCTTATACTGGGACATTGAAGGGGCCTTAAATTTTCCGAACAGATGGTATCACAGACATGTGAATCTGGGATCCTGGTGGGTTGCATATTTCGTAAATTTCACCTCAAAGAAGCCAAGTTACTGCTCGGTAAAACTTGTCTACGTCCACCGTTAGAATGTTCTCCATTTATATTGAGTGGCATCTGCATGAAAGACGAGCAAAAAACAGAGGGTGTTCAAAGGTATTTTACAGCTAGGTTACTAGGATATAGTCGCAAGCAGGACTACAGCTCCAGATTCAGAACCCTGAGTCAAGAACCACTTTTAATGAGACTCAAAATTAACCTGACGCTACTTTTATGTGTTACATAAATTCACTTTTACAGCCAGTGGTGAGCTTCAATTCAAACACAGTTGGCACGACCCGCGCGACCATGCCCACAGCGTCAGGGCAAAACCGTTCGAACCCTGCTTGCCTACAAACTTCTTTGCCGTCAGATTCTCTCACTTGTGGAACAGACTTCCCGCTAAAGCAAAGGCCTCCAAATCGACCTCTGAATCTGGTCGGTTATTAGTTAATTTATTATCATCTAGTGGCTTTTCCGGCTTGTCGAACACACCAACAGCGTCCTTCATGACATTTCGTATGCCGGGCCCTCTTATTGTATAGCGAGACACCCACGACGCCTACATTGCCATTTCATATGAGGGGTTGGGGAAACCAAGAAAAATCATGGCCTCAAACTAACGGCACATTCCGCCGTACCCGACACAGGAACCAAAAAAGAAGTTCTGCACTACATGACGGCATGAAATTTATCTTCTTGAGCACCCAACAGAAACAGCACACACAACGAATGCCATAACAAGGAGGATTAAGTAGGGCGAAATACGAACATGGATAACACTCTCCTTGTTGGAAATTTTGCTTCTTTCTCTGCCTGATGCTTTGTCTGTTATTTCTCTTTGTAGATAGGTAATTCAGTTTCACTGTTGGCTTGATCGTCACCGAGAAGTGATTATTCAAGGAACAGAGCTTGGCAACCCAAACTGACGAAAATGGGGAAGAAATGGGAAAATGTGGGGAAAACTGACGGCGAACAAAAAGGGAAATAACGGGGAGGTGCAGCAAAACATCAGCTTTGTCTGCACTAGTGAAGTTTGTCCCCACGTTCTCCCCACGATTCCGAAATTTATACGCTTTATTTCCCTATCCGTTCCCCCTTGTCCCCATTATTTCCCCAAAGCTTTGCAACTGCTGCACTTCTTTTTCTCAGCAGTTCCTATTTTGCTGTAATAGTTCCAAACGCGCACCCGTTTAGTCCTCATAACGGTTTACCCATTTACTCATATGGGTCCACCTATTCCTTACCATTTTTCGTTCTTACATCTCCCGTATGATCCTACTTTCTGCATAGGCCGTGACGACACCCGCGTACGCATGCTCAGGGAATAAAAAGACACTTATTAAAAAAACATGTGGGTATACTTACAGTGTAATGTGATACATGCTAATTGTTTTTTCACTGTTTTAAATACAGCCGTCGGATTTTCCGTTAGCCGCCCCAGCAAGCATCACCTGCGGGAATAAAAGACAAAGGATTAACTGCAGTTTCCTCATCCGTACCATGTAATTAAACAGTAACCTGCTGTTCAATGAATGATTAAAGTCATCAATAAATGTTGGCACTGCCAATTGCTTACCGTGCTTTTTCCGACGGAAACGCCTGCTTATTTTATCCCGCAAGTCACGGAAATGGGCTTTTGTAGTTCTGTCCATGATATCTTCCGATTCGTTCTCACGCAAAGTGGCTACGATAAACCGGCTTGCGACAACGGCTACTGGGATGCAATTATCAAGTTTATAGTGACCCCTCATTATGCGATATGATGATAATGTGTTAAACGTGCCTTCGGTTAGTGTTCTACGGAAAGTGTATTTTACTGCCAAAGATGGGCTGATGATCATTGAAATCGTCACTCTGAGGGATGAATTAAGGTCTCCCTGCAGCTTTCTTGCCATTTTCGCCGTCTAGAGAATTCAACGAGCATAAATTAACTTGCGAATTTATCACGAAGTCTGTCATCTTTAAGTTAGGATTCCAGTATTTGAACATCTTTGTTGGTGTTGAGTGGGAGTCAGAAGTGGAGCTCATCAAGAAACAGAGATGTACTGTCTTCTCTCCCCTTCTCAGCCTTCCATGAGTTGAACATTTCCAGTTGCCTCTCCTCCAAACACTGTACGCACCCTGTATGGAATAGGTTTAGGGGTAAGGGGGTACCTGCTAGCTCGCTGATAGCTGATAGTATAGTGTGTTGGTCCGTCTTCAAGCCACTGTGGAAAATTGGTGTTTAGCGAAAAAGTCACTTACGTGGTGCTAACAGGCATTGATGATGAAGTTGAAATTGGAAAAGTCATGGTAGAAGGCCTGAGAAAATAACGATATATTTAGTACCTACCCCGCAGCCGGAAATATTTCACCTTGCAGAAAGTCTTTCATTGGGTACGTTGAAGGCGTACACTTTAGCCGCATCTGATATACGCCCATGTCCACAGGATTTTTGACGTATTCCAAGGTTGGTTTATTTGTGTCCCTAACGGTAACATATACATGTGCATAGTTAATTCTACCGTTTCATTTTCCTTGAAGGAATGAGGAGAGTATCTCCACCACTCCCCTTAAAGTAGAAACATTTCGAAAAATCTACAATTGTTTCTGCGTCTTTTAAAGCGATCCTATATTCCGCAAATGGGCTACCTGATTAACTTAGCACTTTCATGCAACCACCGGTATTTCATAAGCTTCCAGTCTTCCTGCAGTCGGGGATTCGCCTCCAAGTCAAAAGAATGAATGTCCTCCGGCAGAGGACAAAAGTTGTTGGGCAAAAAACAATCGGTAGGAGCAACCACCATACACCTCTTCTCCGTGACGTCGATGAGACAGAGTCGGTTGCTGGAAAACTAGAATGTTATTTGACACCAGTATAGAGCGCGTTTGCGTAATTATGCTAAAATGAAAGTACCTGTATCAATTACAGTGTTGCATGTGCACTCACAAATGAGCTCAGAAGGCAATTACTCCCTGGGTTTCCATTCATAAGAAGACATAATGCAGGCTGGTAATAAATAAGCTAGGAAATAGGGATGCAGCAGAACCCTGTAAGGCCGTAAATACCAAACAGTTGCTGCCCTATAAGGGTGAAACGCCATATTTTCGCGATAAGTTATTTATTTGGAATGCGGAGAGCACGGTAAGCAAAGTGTTGACCTGCGTAAGATGCAGTAATAGTGGGCTGAAGTGTCACGATTACACCACAAACCAGCCTGCTATAACTGCACTGCACTACACTTATCAAGCGTTCAAACGTGCCCTAACGATATGGAGAGGATAACATTAAAACGGAGGCAAAGCTTCTTTAAGCGTTTGCTATTTAAGGGGTTACCTATATGTCCTAATCACGGTGAGTGATGCTAACTGAAAATCATGGAAGTGCGGCGAGTGAAATACTAATGTAGAAGACCACGGTTGCTGACATTCTGCAATACATTCCACAAGCTTCAGGAAAAGGTATGAGCAACTGGGATGACAACCTCATACTTCTGCTTCGATATGCTGATACACGTGCACATAACATCACTTACAGCGGTTCATATAGTCTCATGACTGATTACGGACACCTGAAAGATGCTTGAATTCCGTGAAGGAAAAGGCTCAGTGAGATAGTCACATGGGTCTATGAAAGCCCGAAATCAAACTCCCTTTTCCCCAACTTCGGTGACTAATCCAGGCTTCCCGCTAATCAGCACCACACTATCAGGCCCATATGACTTACAGGTAACCCTCTTTGAATAACCACTACCTTCCTCTGATTCAGTGTGGTGCAATCATTCTTGAATGCATATGGTTTCTTCGCTTTGGCAAGCTTCTTCTTCATGTACAGCTCCACAACAAAGCGCTGTGCTGCTGTTTGGCAACATGCAAATCCCTAGCGTACACCTCTTCGTAATTTGCGCATGTACGATTAGAAGGGGGATTCGGAAAAATTTTCCAGGGTGCCATGGGTAGTAACGTCGTCAAGTATATGTTTGAGGGAATGCATGTTATAGACGAAATGTTCAAAACTGTGACATGCTCCGCATTCCTGTAGAAAACTGCACAATTCCACACGAGCACCTTCAGCGTAGTGTTCATAAAGTTTAGCGTGACTAAGCAGATACGCTGCTAGCGACAACCACCTGAAGTTTAGAAGAAGAGGTAACGGAAGTAAATCTTTCAATATGAACGGACCTAAATAAGATAGAAAAAAATCTACATTCCTTTGCCTTCCACCTGGACACATCACCCATCGAGCGACATTTCCTTTGAAAGTCCCCAGGTGTGCGTTCTTCGCAGCGTCCAATAGCATCGTTTATGGCCAATATGATCTTATGGTCCATTCTGCTCTGACGTCTGGCGGTTAGTTCCTGCCATAAATTAATCAGCTTCTTAACCGCTCCGAGATATATAAGATACGTGGGTTCTAATGGGAAGGCTTTAACCACACCTATAGATAAGCTGTCGAAACGGGATATCCCAGGGTGATGCTCAGTCTGCCTACGACTACGGGAGTTGGCGTCCTTTCTAGGGTCATACTCTCCATTGGCAAAAGTCATCCTCTCGTGTATACCAGAACCAGTTACAAAGCACTTGCCGCAGGCTGCTTTGCGATTATGACAAACAGTCTGTTTCACATCAGCTCGAGCTGGTGAGTCACAAATTACTGAAGCAAGCTAACCGTCAATGCTTCACTTAACCTCGCCAGCGTTAAGCCATTGACATAAAAATCCCCAGCTCGCTTACAAGATCCCGTGATGATTTGTTGAAATCACTGGGTTTTCTGCTTCCCTCGTAAACTCCAATGATGAATGCGTTACTGAAAAATGGGATCGCTATCCTACCGAAAATAGGCCACGACTGTTGAGTAGAACTTCGAGCAATCGGCAAGCCATCAAAGTTGAGTTGCAATTCAGCACGTTAGAAGGAATAGCAATCCAACCACGAATCTACACAATGAATCGAATTTTCCTTCAACCCAGTGTGGTGACAAATCCCTTCACCCAATATCCTGCATTTAGATGTGCCACTATTTCTCAATACAGACCGTACATTTTTTGGTAGTGCAGGTAAAAGACTCCTAAAGAGATCCAACATTTTGTTAGCATCCACCGCTGAGATGCTTGTTGCCCAGATCATTTCCGTAACAACATCAGTAGGCCTTTCACGCAGTGTCTTACCAATTGCCTCCTGTGGTGTAATTATAAAAGCATCTAAATGTCCTATAAAGTACACATTGACTGCATACCATTTGCGTCTGTTTGTTCCTCAAAGGCGAGTGCGAGTGGTGCCTCGGAATGTTGAGTAGATTCAAAGTCACTGTGAAGTTCAGGCAAGACATCATGCCCAGCACCTACCGCACTCGACAGATCATTCAAAATTGAGAATAATGGCTGCATCCGATGACAACCAGGCAGATAAGACATCTTTTCAGAGGGCAGTGGCCTTTTAATAGTACTGGATAACGACTTTGACCAAAACTCTTCATACAACAAGGATTGTAATGCGCATGGTTTAAAGATTTGTACAACGAACAAACGTACCTGCATGCTACGAGACTGCAAAGCCTTTAATGCCACTTCAGTAAAACTGATGCACTCGCTTAGACGAAAGTTGTTACTTTTGTTTCCCTCTCCGCAATATTACATCAGAATCCGTGAGAAAAATGACAAAATAAAGTGCTTGATAAATAAGTTTGAAGAAGTACACGAAATATGTCTTAGTACATTGCATGTATCTGCACTACAGTCGCAAAAAAATGACAGTATGATTTCCCCACTATCCCCATTACTTCCCGTCGTCCCCCTTGCTTTACTTATTTCCCCCGGAAATCCTCACTAGTGCCTTTCACGCCCCCATTTCCCCCCTGTTCCCCACTTTCCCCCTAGCGTCTCCACGTTTCCCCAGCCCTCCCTATTATTTCGCCATGACCGTCAGCATGGGAGAAACTACACTCCACGGAGGGTAATCAGCTTTGCTGCGTTCACAGTACCGAAATACAACGAGCAGAAGTGAACTAAAACTTCATAATTATCTAAATCTGGGATTTACTCATTATAAAAGCGACCAGAAAAGTCCGACACCTACCGACCGCAAGGCTGCCACGACCAGCGTAAACGGTGGCTAAGATGTCCCGTAGTCTACTTGGCGCATTCAAACAAGTCTACTGCTTCTGGGTGCCGGAGTTGGAAAAGTGAAGATATTTGGCCCTCAGTCGTAATATTCACCAAGACTATGAATCTCCAACGTGGGATGGTATTAACATGCGTGAATTATACAGTCATGGAGTCATCAGTGGAGTACAATAAGTGAACAGTTTGTGCGTACATTCCCTCATGAACTTTCATCATTATCCCGAGCAAAAAACTGCTACAGTGGAAGTATCAGCTTCAAGTTTCATGTTTCTCCTGGTAAAACATGTAGCGTTGAAATACAAACCTGTTTTTCGGTAATGCAAAGATAATACTTCCACTTGTCCAACTTGTGAGTTCTGGTATGCCTATTCTGCTGGGACGTTTCACTATACGAATGTGTAGCAATTACATCTTCCGGTGACAATAGGTGGGGATTGAGATTACCTTCCGTGAAGACGCGTAACTTATATAAAAACTTATTGATCTCTGTAAAAATGGTGTGTGCCTAAATATTTAGGAACAGCTAATATCATTATCGTTATATAAAAACAGCCTGAAAGCCCGGGATGGTGGGGACTCGTGGAAACCACCTTTACCTGAGGTCATCAGACCCAGTACGCCCAACACCCTTCCATTAAGATTATAGTAACCATCTTTTCCTAACCTTGTATGTGCATATCAAAGCTCTTACCGGTACACTTATGCAAAACGAAGTCACCATCTTTGAGGATCCGCAACACAGCTTAAACTAGGACGTGGGAAATGTTCCACACAAAACTTTAGAGGCATTCTACAGGTAGAATATAGAACTACACATCCCCCTATTCCTCGTGTCTTCTTTAGACACTCTTGTCTTCAATATCGCCTACCCAAACTATAAGACAACTAACTTCACCTCTCATGCCTCTACATTTCTCTTCCTCGCCCGATGTCCAAATTATGATGACGGATCGTACCAACGCAGGCTGATCATCGAGATACGCTTCGAGCCTCTATTCAACATATGCAAACTATCATCTTTCGCTGTCTCAGCCGGCCAAGGCTTTGGGTGCGCCTTGACATTTATGGGTAAACCCCAAACTCAACTTCGAGAGCAGCTTAGAACTTCTGGGTACTTATCCCCACGATTCTAACTGCAGCACTCAAAATTTGAATAAACAGTTGCACACCTCGTATACTGCTCCAAATAATACACATACACCCAATGTATTCCCGTAAACAATCTATTACCTCTTATAATACAAATTTTTTAAACCCCAGGCTTACTGCAGAAAATTTGGGTAATTCGGGATGACTCACGCACGTCTGGGTGATTTAGGTAAACTGCAGAACATTTGGGCAAAACCCATTGTTAATGACCTTGAATTAGTGACGCACCTGTACAGTGCATGGATAAAGGTTTCATTTCACCTCAAATTTACTGATATAGTAGTATCGTAAATTCAAATTTTCATACCACCTCCGAATTTACTGACTTGTGAACGCTTTTTCCAAAAGCTTAATGAATTCAATGATCAGGCTTACTTTTATTACGCTAGTTTAGTGGCATGCACTCGCCACCCATCCGGCCTGCACTACGCGATGCGTGGTGTGTGACATGCTATCTTTAGCTGCAAGTCTTTGCTTAACGTATGCATAGATGTTGTAAATTTTAAGTGCTGTCATATGACGACCTTATAAATGTGCATGTCACGTTTGCACAGTCCTTATTTTATACTCACTTATGATAAATGAACAGGTAAGTTGCAATTGCAATGCTCAATCTGGGAGTGACTGCAATGTTATAATAATAATGATAGTAATAAGTTATTTCGCATAATGAATTATACGAACACATGCCGTTTGTACAGGCAACATCTGGAGGTTATCGTTGTTTATGAGTCTGAGAAAAGCAAGAAAGGTCACATTGGTACGCCGTGCATAGTCTGCCAGGATGCAGTAATTCAACTGTTGCTGGTTAAAAATATTAGATACTAACCCTTTCGCTATATAACAGTAGTGAATAATAACACAGGCTTTATCATCCAGTATGAGCTTTAGGCAGGCACCTGTAATTAGGCCCCCGACACTTCAATTAATGAGTCGCATAATCAGTAAACGTACATAGGATATCAAATGCCGAACAATAGTAAGGCTTAAAAAGGTGCTAGTAACCAATAAGTTATTGCTGTTCATAGAGAGCACGTAAAACTAGATTCAAATTGTGGTATGGACCGGTGACATAGCTTGGAACCACTGGCACGCGGTACCATGTAGCATGTAGTGATTGTTTGGTTCAGTGCCATTGGAAACAAATTCACAGGGACAACTGAAGCTAAAGTTATGACTCTGCCCAGAAACTGTTCTCATTTTGCAGCCCACGAAGCGCAAAGTCTCATCACTGAACCATTCAACATGTCTTCAGGGTTGGCGCTTCATATGAGGTCAGTTTTGATTCTCTTCTCTACGAGGTGAGTGGGTGCTATTAGTTGGAGAGCCTGCATGTTTGGATACAAACAATATGGAATGCCAACATTTCTAGGAACAATTCCAGTTGTAGCCATGAATTTGAGGTGAACCGTCAAATTAATGAGTACGCAGCGGTTTCATTGTGAATCTGCCTGTGAGAAAGGAAAAGAAGCATGGGTATGGAACAATATACTGCTTGCTTAAGCCAATGAGAAACAAGATATGGACAGAGCAACCGAGGAAAGAGGGATCAGATGTAGATTTAAGAGTTGTCGCACGACAGTTATCCATATTTTCAGTAATAAACTATGGCAAGACAGTAGTCTGACTTTTATGCACGATCAACACAAAGTATAGCACTGGAACCATTTGTCTGGAAGGTTGAGCGTATCAGTTGAGACGTCTAGTTGGGAATTTAGGAGACAAGGAAAAAGCAGTCGTCATGCATACGGGCGTATTCAGAGGCTTTTGAGCACGAAATTTTGGCTTGCAGAAGTGAATTAGTGGGCGTCATAGTCTGTAGAAAGTAAGACAATATGATGCATGTACGTTTGCGAGGAATTCTAAGGACAGACTTTTCGGCAGTACAACTAAGTGGATTTGGACATCGTTTTCAGCCAGATGAGCATCCTGTTTATCATGTGGGCCAACCTAATACAATGGCACCGGCTATACAACAGAAGGGAAACTGCCTGATACACACTGTTCTCCCGTTCCAAAGTAAGGGCTAATTAATTCATTGAATAGACCATAGAGAGGAACCCCACCTATATCTATCCTTAAGTTACTATCAATCTCACTACCTTGGAGACACTAGGGTCCTACAGAGCCATCTGAGTGCCTCTGTTGAAAGGCATCTGCCTACAAACAGACTGGAGATATCATCTGAACCCAAAAGCAAGTTGTTAAGGCGTTTAAACTGCGACGCAGAGGTGCTGCTGGGTACAGTTACGGGGAACCTATACCAGATCAAGCTGCATTATAAAGTAAAGAATTTACATCTGACCTGTTTGCAGCCTATTTCTATTGCCGGCTTCATTGTATGATTACTAAGGTTATATGACGATACTTATTTCCAAGCGGGCGGGGAGGAACAGTAATACAGACCATACAAAGTTTTGTACAAGGGAACTAAGTTGTTACTTAAACGCCGTTTCCGTAGCGGTTCAATGGACAGTAAAGTGCACCTATCTATGTAACCGTCTAGAGACGCTCATTTGGACGTATCAAAGTAGCAATTTGTCAACCTTGTTGATGTTCTAAAAACAGAATGAGCCATATTCCAATATCGGTCTAACACAACTTAAAAAGGGCAAGTCTGACCCCCTTTTGCATAGAAGCTCTTCAGAAGGAAACCTGATAATCTTCTAGCTTTGGAGACAACAGCTATGACACGCTCACTGAAGTTAAGGTCACTAGAATATCGGATGCCCAGGTCGCAAACCTTACTGAGTATTTGAATTTCATGATGTTGCACACCATGTTAACACGCCGGCACGTACTCATGACTGGTGACGAAGGAAACAGTGTTTCGAAGGCTTTAGAATTGTAGTTGCTTAATTAATCACTTGTAATCGAGATTGTGGTTTCAGCTACCTTACCGCAGATCAACTTTTCACTGCAGAATGCGGAAAAGCAGAATTCAGCCTGCTGCTCCGTTAACAGGTACCTCTTATAGCATCGATAACAGGAATCTAACACCTGTCCCCTTTTCAAAAAGTTGTCGCGGCCCGGAATCGTCAACAAGTAGAAGCTTCTGGCAGTCAGAACACAGTCCACCGGCAAGTAATTCTGACGAGGATACCGAATGTGAAGCGGTATCGTCAGTGGAATCTGTGCCAGAACCAACGTCCGATGATGAGGAAGATGCGCTGCACTTCAATGAGCATCCAATTTTGGAGTCAATCGGAAGAATCCTCTACTGTGCAAAGATTAGTTGAGCACAGACCCAAATTTTACTGGACGAGTTACGACCGTATCATCCACAACTGCCGGTTGATTGCAGAACACCGATGTGAACTCCGGGCAAGCCCTAAGATGTGTTGGATCCGGGATGTACGCACACATTGTCCCCGAAAATCAACTGAAGACGTGTGCTGTGAAAGATCGGATTCCGTCAGGTAGCGAGATATCAGTGTGCCTCAACGTTGATGGGATCCAGCATTTTATGAACTCTAGTTTGCAGTCGTGGCCTGTTCTCGGGAAAATCGCCGACCCGAAGGTAAGTGGTACCTTTTTGATGGGTGTAAACTACGGTCCTTGTAAACCGGAGAATCCTAGTGATTTCCTATGGGACACTACCAATGAGCTAAGATAGCCGTATAAATCTGGTTTGGATTTAGGTAGAGGTGATTTCGGGTGTTAGTTTTAAAGGATATCATCTCTGACACACCCGCAAGGTCCTTCGCTAAAGGGATTTCCAGGCATAACTCGATTGATAGATGCGATAAATGTAGGGCTCCCTGACATCGCGAGGGAAACTGGATGGTATATTCAGCTGAAAGCGGTACACTCCGTACAGATAGCCGTTTCAAGCAGCAGGTGCAAGCGGACTATCGGGGGCGTGCACCTCTTTTGAAAAGTTATCGATAGATATGGTGAGATGTTTTCCATGGACCCTTTGCATCTCCTGTATTTGGGTTTTGTCCGTAAGGTTACATGTTTATGGAAGAAGATAGCTTGCTAAGTAAGCACGCGGTAGATATCATAGGTATGAGGCTTTTATATGCTCAGAAGCCAACACCATGTGACTTCTAGCGTAAGTGTAGGTCCTTGGCCGAGGTGGATAAGTGGAAAGCTACAGAGAGTAAGATGTTTTTGTTGTACTTCGGCGTGATGCACCTGAAGGATATCCTCCCTGTTATCCACTACGACAATTTCTTTGATATATTTCTAAGTGCTTATTTATTAGGTCGCAGGCAACACTATAGGGCCAAATCACTAGTGTAGGGCCATTACTGGATTAACTTGTTAATAACTTCAGGGTTATTTATGGTACTGAAAATACGGTGTGTAACACTCACGGCTCATTAAATTTGCCTGACGATGCGCCTAACCATGTTCCGCTGGAAGCGTTCTCACGCTTTCCATTTGAATCTTACACCTACTTCCTAAGGCCGTAAGTTAAGGGTATTAATAACTTAGCGGCTCAGAAATGCAAACGGCTGTCTTCGCGGGATAACCGCATTTCGGTAAAAGCCCCACCACTCGTTGTTTGCGAAATACTTGCTGATAGACTCAGATGCAGGTGTTATGCTAAACCTAGATCTTTCTTCTCGGCAACATTTGACTCGCAGGGCTTGGGTGTATTTGAGGTGGACAACTTCGGGCCATTAGCAGTGTTTGTATCTTACGATGAAATGCAGGCGAAATGCATTAACCTACAACCTATTAACTTATCTGTCATCATTCCATTACTTTACACTTTAGTCAATGATATCACATGAGGTCTCGCATTCTTGGAAGGGGTCGACTTGTTTTCTCACCTAGTAGCTGATTTATCTTACTTGCTCATGAATGCATGTTGTACCTATTTCAAAGTAAACAATCCTCACACCTTTCACTTCTTCATGCGTATGTTGTATTCAGTTACTTACTCAGCTTTACTTATAGGTGACTAATTCGTATCTTATTGTAAGAGAAACCACTGGTTGATAAAATCACGATGGTAACCAATGCTTAGGTATTCCAGGGGGTTGATAAGACTACCTCAGAACTACACCTTAAGTTACATAAGGGGCCACAGGAGGGTTTCTCTGTCTAGAGATTTGATGTTCTGGCTAGATATGGTGAGCTACTAGTGTTGCTGATCTACGTAACGTTAGATAATTTGAAATAGGCTCAAAAAGCCTTTCCGAAAATGAAGGTCCAGCGCAAAGGTTATTCAGTCTATGTCAGCTGAAGATACCGAGCCGGCTGGTTTGTAACGTGCTAACCGGCTAGTTGCCAGAATTTTTGGTTACCTTCAGCAAAAATGCCGGGAAGGTAAAAGGTCCAGATGACAGTGTACCACTGAACTATCCGACTAGAATACTGGGAGATTCAACCTTTCAGTACGCCCGGCTTCCGTAAAGCTATTCTGAATTTACGGGCAATGAGGTCACTTCTGCATTACAATTGCCACTCTCCAGTAATTCATCTTCAACGGATACATCTAAGAGTTTCTCAGCATCACTCAGGAGGCAAACTGCAATTGAGGCAAGTACCTGCAATAGTTCACCCCACTGAATGGTTGGTCTAAGCGTTACACCTCTATTCGCCCGCAAGCATTGCTACTGGCAGCAGTGACAAAGATTGAAGGTAAGCACTAATGTATGTTAAAATAATTACTTTTGGGATTGATTGAAGAAAAGGGAATAAAAATGGAGGGCAAGTAGTGATTCCGGGTATTGCCTGTTTGTAGAAAGTGTTAGTAAACTCGAGAACGCTGTGAAAATGCCTACTAAGGCAGAAGATGTCCAGAGGGATTGGGGAGCCATCGATGCCTCCGAGAAGATGAAGTCGTCCGGTCGGTAGCAGGTCGACTAAGATGCTGGGCTTGCAGCGCCTGAAAAGCAGTTAACGAACCCACTCTTTCGAGAAGCCGTTGCAAGTGAGCTAGCTCCATCAGTAGATCCCGATATCGCAGTGTCTGTGAGGCGAGTGGTGAATCTACCGCTCGCCCCGATTTACAGTAGTCTGTTTTCACGGTCATCAACTCCAATGGATCGACCGTTTAGAAAACTTCTGCCCGCCAACGTCATAATAAGCAAGTTACCTTTCAGTTTATTTTACCTTCTTAAGGGCCATCTTCAACTACCACAGCAGCATCGATGAAGAGGTCGCAGCTGGGAGGATGGTTTCCAGTACCCAAAAATGGTTTCACGCCAGCCGCGTTAGACTTCGGCTGCATGGAAAAAAGCCTCGCCGTGAGGTGCTTGTGTGTTCGCTCTTGAAACCACTCACCTTCTTTAGTTAGTGGATGCGGATACCGATGTTTGTACATTGGAGTACGCTGAAAGTACCAGAGTCTTGTCCTCTCCAAATAACATGGATAACGCAGACTGAGTTGTATTCAGCAATTCTCCGATGAAAGATAAATGTGTACAAAGGGCTCAATTTCTTTGAAAATAAATCTATTCCTGTCATGCATCTACGTTCTTTAACCACTGGCCTTTTTGGGATAACGGTTAGACGTAATTTGCATGATTAGAGACTGCATACACTTACTCGTTTGTATATTTTAGAACTGCTGAAGTTGTACGTTGAGTGTTTGAAGCCAAGATTTGAGGTTCACTTAAGAACTTTGGGCTTTTTGGTGAAGAAGTTTGGGTGCACTTTGGGACTTATGGGCTTGTCGTGGAAAATGCTTGGGAGCACTTCGGAACTTCTAGGTTTTTCGGGAAGATGCCTTGGTGCACTTTAGAATTTTTGAGATACTTGGGCAACACTTTGGGTGCACTCTGACAAATTTGTAATTATTGGGCAAAACGTTTAATACTTTCGGGCGCCATGATGCATTGTCGGCAGTTTTTCCAAATTATTTAGCGCTCTTTTTTATCCGAAAATTTCATGGTGCGCCCGACGTATTTTGCCGGCTGGGACGTATAGATGCAAAATCACCGGGAGCTAGACGATTCATCCCAGACTACAACCTCTCCAGAATTCATCGCTCCTATTGGGAGTGGTAATAAACGCCGTTTGCATCCAAACACCCAAGTCTTTCCAACCCTGACAACAACTCACCCAGAGACGAAGCTAACCGAAAGTGACCTCATATGACGCGCCAACTTGGAAGTCTTGGTGAATGGTTCGATGATGAAACCTCGTATATTCTCCAACGTAATATGACAACAGTAGCTGGATAGAGTTGCACTCCTGGCCTAATTTATTCATATGAATCTTTTTACAACATTTAGGCCTGCCCGTAAAAATGGCGGCAGTTACGCTGCCGCCGTTTGAACTATTAACTGTCTCAACGTCTACCTTCATCTACTACCAGAAGCACCCCCAGTGGGATCAATGTATACTACCTTTAAACCACATGGTGAACTGGAAGTGCATGGATTTAGGCACTCACCTTGGTTAATATAACTGTGGATACTTACTGATACTCCAGATAGCATAACTAGGCCCTTGTGGTTAGCAAAGCTAAAAACTGAAGAACTTACTAGTGAATAGATGTTTATATTACTAAATAAGAAACTATGCAAATGGGCTAACAACGTCGTCTGGTTATAACGCAAACTTCGAACATTGCGTGCTTTTGTCGTTGATGGTGGAACTTATCTGTGTAATGACAGATGGAAATCCATACCGTCTCTTGATTTGCAGCAAGTTTTAATAGGTCTATGCATATCAATAACTTGCTATGTGAGTTATATAATTCCCGGCACTATTCTGTAAACTTTCAAAATCATTTTGACGGTGCTTGTGAACTGGTATCTGTCATTATATGGAAATCAGAACTTTTGTTATCTTCGCTTTGACGCACCGCATATAATGAAAGTGGCATTTTCTTTGTCCCGTAACCACGATCTGATGTTTTTGTTAGAGTTGAACGACCTCCCCTCTATACTATTCAGGACCCGTAAAATCTCGTAGACTTTTCGACACATCAATGTGATGATGCCTGTAAACTGGCTTCTTTCATGTTAAATTACTAATGTGAGAATAAAAATTTATTTATTCAGTAGTGTTTTTGAACCAGTCGGGTGGTAGATAGGCAATCTGATAGCCAGGAAGCACGGGTTATGAACAGCCAGAGTGGAAAGAACCCCTCTTTAGTTGAGGTTGTTGAAGCACTTTGTGCTAACGTTGACGCGCGACCAAATGTTCCGTCGCCCAATCAAAATCCACAACTACAGGAACAACCTTCGAAATCATCCACTTAAGTTGATTTGCGGCACACGACCAACACTTGTTGATGGAAAGATTTTTATCACTACTAAATTAACTAAGAGATCCTGTTGCGTACATTTTGATCCAATCCTTTCTCAGTGCCCCTGAATGTTCTGCTGTGAGCAATAGGTGATTTTTCTTCTCAGTCTCCGATTTACTCCTACTTTGCAGTCTGAAATGCGGCAGATCATACCAACTACCATCGGGAAGAGAAAATGCAGCTAATAACCCCTCAAGTTTTACCAAGAAATTTTTCAGGAGTAACGTTTGGCGATTGCAGAATACCTCCAACGTATATCAACCCTGTAATGGCTTTGCGTTACTCATTCTTTATCCTCGGAGTGTATCGTATCTTCATATCTGTGGGGTTCTGTCCGGACCAGTAACAGGCCACATTTGTGTGACAACTGCCGTATTGGACTGTAATCGGTTCGCTAAAATTCCTACTTCTTGGACTTTGTTCCGAAAACTAATGGTGTCGATTTCAGCGCAAATTTCGTGCTTCCAATTGTCGGAATTGACACTGTGCCTGCCGCCGTTCACTGGAAAG
Organism: Heterobilharzia americana; assembly: GCA_944470555.2. Taxonomy (NCBI): domain Eukaryota; kingdom Metazoa; phylum Platyhelminthes; class Trematoda; order Strigeidida; family Schistosomatidae; genus Heterobilharzia; species Heterobilharzia americana. The sequence goes on from OX104130.1 coordinate 33,351,621, forward strand.
AACTGCTTTTATTAAGACGGAACAGCCATTATGTTCACGCAGTAATAATTGACTAAGTTACACAAGAATAATCAGCTTCAATAAGATTACTTGTACGTGAAAATATTTATTGAAAAATGGGAAAAACATAAATACTGAGCACCTAGAACTCGAAGAAAGGTAACTGGACCCTGACTGGATTATTTCAAGTGAACTTACTGCTAGAGAGCTTCTGATGCTGTAGATGAAACAGAAAGGTTTTTTCGAGGGGTGAACGCCCTACTTACCACTAAAACTGGGCACAAAGAAGAAGAACCAAACGTTGACCTACTAAGCTTAGGTCAAGTTTTGACAAACAACTTTTGAATAGAGTCATTACAACGAAGGCCAAATCTTCCAAAGTGTGGAAAGTGCATTGCGAGAATTCGGCATGTTGTAACGTTAGCTAGTTATGGCCAGAATGGCATCAATGTTTATCATTCTGTTCAAAAGTAGGCGAAATCAGCAATTTTCGGCGTAATTTCAGCTAATATTTTCTCTTATTGCATTAGGTTTACTCAAGAGTAGTTCCACCACTGAATATTTAGACACATTCTGGGGAACTGTCTTCATTGACTTGAAGATGACGATTCTGCATTCATGAGAACAATTTTGCGGTCGGTGGTGGAATGATTATGCGCACGAGACAGAAAAACACTATGTGTGTTTATGTGTTTATGCTGCTTTGCCGAATACCCCATTTTGGTGCAACATGAATAATAGACTTCCCACTCAGTTACCTAGTAACAAGATGCGCGGCATGAACGTTGGAGCTGCTTCCAGTTTCTCTGCAAAAAGATGTGCATTCCTTGAGAAGTCTAGTGTGACACGGTTGTTGGTAGCTTCTGGAACATTTCACATTTTCCGCAAATTTTGTGTGGCAATACCTACTACCTTGTTATGACCCATATTGGTAAGATGTTTTGGTACATTAGGGTCATACCAGGGGAATTGCATCTTGGTTTCTTAGAGGCTGCATTGTACTTGGTTTGTGGTTGCCCATATGTACGACATACTATGAAAAGCATGAGTGTATTGGACGACGATGTAGCTGTGAGTCAAACTTGTCTTGACGAACTTATAACCTAGCATTTACGTAGTAATCATTTTAAACAACGAATGTAAACTAGAGCGAATGAATTTATAATTTTCTTATGCTTTTCCTTTCCCATACGGTCATGTATCAAGGTGATGGATGAAAAGGAATTTGGGATGAATCACCAAAGAACACTTTTGGGGCATAATAGATAGGTAGAACCTAGTTTTTACAGTGATGGGTGTTTTCGTTTGGATCCGCATGCCACTTTTCACAAGGTTCTTGGGGTATGCTAGGAGGATGATAAGTTTGTATTATTGAAATGCTTCGTTAGTCAAATAAATATGGGTGGGTTTGTGTGAATATCTCGCACAATACTGTAGCAGTTATGTCTTTGTAACTAAGTATGGTTTCTCGTCGACGTCCCCATTCTATTTGTCGGAATTACTGGAACGCCATTAACAGTCGGTGTTCCAGTAATCTATGAAATTTGTCTTTGTTCTACGGTCTTAATGGGCAATCATGTTACGCACTTCAATTTCACAGCTAGTGAAGACGGCTTGTGTGCAATCTTCCCAATGCCAAAGTACATCCCATGAAAAATCTTATCTATAATTCCTGTCACAGGGTTTCAGTTCTTTTGTCACGTCAATTCTTAGCTCATTGGGGGTAATTATAAGGTTATAGGCACAAAACCCGCCTTAAACCTTGTTAAACTGCAAACACTTTACCTGGTAACAGAATCCTCTTCGAATAACCTGAAGATATATTGCTTTACGAATAGATTTCATGTCTTCTAATATCATGCACATAACCATCGACTTAGTTCTGGGCGCGAAGGAATCAACTTGTATGTGCATTGAGTTTTGAATTGAAGTACAGTTTTCGAATATAAAGCTACGGTGATGTCACTAGACCCAAAATATGCAGACTTACCTTGGATTGTAAGTGAGAGGATATAAATCTTACATTTGACCTTAGGCACATGGACAACCAGATGTCTACGAAGCAGGAGAACTCCCAGAGGCTGATCAGAAGTTGAACGTAAGTACATTATTAGTATTGTTACTTCTGAAGGACTCTGTAGTGGACACAATAACTCCGAAGGAGATCGAGATTGTCAAGTTGTCGGTGTCCGAAGCTCACAAGAGATTTGCTGGTTGTAAAGTTGATGCTTCTAATGTGGGTTAGTACCGCGATTACTGAAATTACTGCAATTACTGGTAAGACTTTTCAGACTGTATATCTGGCAACGGGAAGATCGGGTATGCAGTTGAAACAGATCAATATGAATTCGTAAGGTTCAAAAATTTACTGTAGCTCTGCAGTTTTCTCCTGACTCAAGGGACCAGGAATCACTCATGAAAAAATTTCAACGTTTGCAAACTGAAACCCATCAGCTAATCAGTGATATAAAAGCTATATCTGATCAAAGTGATGCAGATCCTAAAGATCCTATTGATGCCTCTAAACTCCTATCTTGTGCGGAAAACCTGTCTGAAAAATTATCAGAAATTCAATCCACTGATTTGTCTGCAATCTGTCTGGATGCTTCCGATTCTGTTGGGAGGACTTTACATAGGTAAATTTCTGTTAATACCAAGTGATGTAATAATATTGCTGGTAAACATATCGATTTTTTTATATCTCTTGGGTGTAATGCATTGGCGCGTTTAACATTTTAACTCATTTTCATTCCAAAGCAAGTGTACTTTTAGTTTGTCTCTCAGCTGCTAGACATTGTTAGTTGTTTCTAAAGTGTAGCAGACATAAAATAAAGGTCATCCTTTTTTCCATCCCTTGTAAAATACATTCAAAATTTCACCTAGAAATCCTAGTCAAAGTCGTAATGTATTATAGTTCAGACTAAGATACTTCAAGTTTGGTATCCTGAATCCTTTTCCATTTATCTTATATTTGTGAATGATAATCAACTGTATATATACCTACCATTAACGTACACTTCGAATTGTTTTCGATACAATCGCCTCTGCGACTACGACATAAATTTGATCCGACTTTATTGTAACGAATCGATACATTTCAATGCAAATCACTGTAGTTACGTCAATCTAGTTCCCATCCTACTTATAAGAGTCAGTGAGCATTTGTAGACTGGTGAAGTGCCTAGGCAATATATCCTCAATATAGGTATACTAGCTGGTGTATTAAATCGTTAGTCAGAAGTAATGGGAAGGCTAACAACAAAGTTCTGCTATTTAGGCATAATTCAATTGTGTTTTCAATCTGTGGTCCACGAATTAGACTTCAGTTTTGAAACTAATCAGCCCAAGGCATGTGTTTTGAAATTATTGCTGGGTGTGTTGACTTATCAGTTCGAGCGAAACGCGTAACTCACTGTGTCATCTCATACAGAATTGCAAGTTACACGTGCTCTCTAGGTCAGAATTTTCGTCTGACTCGAAACACGTTTCTATGGGTGGATAGGTCTTCAGAGTTGTCGCATCTGTAACTTCCAGAAGACATTTTCAACCCAGTGTTTCGGTGCTGTTGAGTTTCTTACAGTTAACGCTGTCATCCTGACTTAAGGTAACTGCGTATTCAAATAATTCATAATTGCAGAAATATAAAGCTATCAAATTCTCAGTCCCAAAAGTTTATCTCTTTTACCCCATGTGGGTGTTTACACTTTAATTTACATCCTATGTGAATAACTCAACGAAGGGTGTTTTTATGCTATCTTTTCTAAAGCGAATGTGTGACCATCTATTCAATTAATATGAATGCCTTGCATTAAGGTTCAAAAGATTGAATATCACTTATTTATCCTGTCTCATAAATTCAGTGTACTTTTATGCCGTTCTCCGCCTACTCACTTCCCTTTCTATGTCGTATGCTGTGGTGATTCCATGCGAAGTTCTGCACTAACATGTTTCTGTCTGTATTGTTACGTTACTGGAACTTTTCTGTAGCCTGAATGGATAGTAACGTAAATCTATAAAGCTACTTGTGACTTTAAATGATCAGTTGAAGCGATTCTTGGTACTAATTGGAAATGTTAAGCCTATATTGTTCACCACTAGTAAGAATTACTGCCATTCATTCTTGACGACCGAAATTTTTTTAGTTTGAGTTAGCAACTAATCAATACTGTTTCCGAAGTTTATTGAGGTTGAGAAAGACTACTGCAATTTATACTTTTAGCACACAAAAGTGACGTGTTTACGTTTAAAGCTTGTACGAATCAACTGATTTCAAGGCGGTATTCATCATAGACTGAAATACTGTCTAGTGCTCATTAGTGACATGCTTCGAGATAAAATCTCCCGGAGTTTCTGTCAGAAGTCCTGACTTATGTGGCAACGTTAGTTGGACGTGAAAGCAAATATTCAACCGTGGCAATGCATGATGATTGCACTACACCGCGAATTGGCAAGTAGGAAAATGGGGATCTTTGGGTCCCCACCTGCTGACTAAATGGTAACATGCTCACCGCAAGACCTAAAGGTCCTGGGTTTAACCCCTGGTGGGGTCATGAATGCACACGTCTAGGGGATCTTATGCTAAGAAGAAACGATTTTTCAGTGCTCCCAGGTTTTCAGCGGTACTCCAACTGATATCAATCCGTGGTTTTTTCTGTCTGTCTGATGAATCCATCCTTGAAAAGTAATATCATCATCACAGGACCATGAAATACTGCGTAATGGTCCGAGTTGCTACAGCTCATATCACCATATCAAGTAAAAAGGCAGTGAGGTGCGAGATGAAGATACGAAAATTCAGTCAAAAGAAATACAAAGTACTAAAAGAGAGAAAGGAAGAATGAGAAAATGGTGGGATTCGATAAAGCGTTAAGATTAAGATAATGTGTGTATACATCTGCGCCACTGACATCGGTTCTGAGCCATATCACCTAGACTATATTTACTGTACTAGGATAATAAAATTGGTATGTGTAGGCTTTGATTGACGACGAAATGCATACATAGAATTGTAGTTTGCTAGCTAAGTTCATTATTATAAGACAACGTTTACTAGACCAAGCTGTAAAGCCTCCGTCAAGTGTTTCATCGCAGTTACGACTAACTGGCACACACTATCTGAGAATTAAACAATTGACACTTCTCGTCTCTTCCGTGTTTATCTTTTCTGGTTTCGAAATTCTTCTGCTCTCAAGAGGTATATTTCCCAATAATGTGGGTGTGTATTTATTTTTATTTCAGGTCCACCTGTAGGAGTTTAGTCTCCAACCGTATACCTAACCTATGCAGTGCTGAATATGAAGTGTTTTCTGTCATAAGAGTTTGAAAGCACTAGAGACCCAGTTAGATTTTAAGTTTGTGTAGAGCGTCACAGTTCAAATTATAAACCTAACCTTTTTCTGTCATATGAATTTTAATAAACCAAACATCACTTTGTCATCGGAACGATAATTATCCAGATGACTAAAATGTCTCACGGTCTGTTAAACCGATATTCGGTTAACATTTCGTGTGTGATTGGTACAAAATTTCAATTTTTTACGCACGAGGGTTAAAGCAGCATGACTAATTTTTCAATCTTACTATTCGGAGTAATATCGCAATATCACTTTTGATAATAAAAAAGCAGGTATTGTTGTTGCTTGTATTCATGCTCTGTTTTTACTCATAAGTGAATTAATTAATGATTTCCACAAATTCTAGCAAAATTTTAAAGCAGATTGATGAGTTTAAACCAGAAAAACCGGCGTCCAGAAGTGCAGATAATTCAAATCATCTGGTTTATGAAATATATGATCGCAAAAGCATTACCAAGCAGGCAGATGAAGAGAAAGTAAGTGTTTGTGCATCTAGATAATTCTGAATTGATACGTTGGTGAACATTCCACAATGAATGTATCGCTTAGGTATCTAAGTGATTTTTACTTGCAATGTTAAAACTTTTCTTGTTGTCTCCTGAAGGAAGCAGCTTTACTACGGAGTTTTTTTTTAAACGAATGCATAGTACTGCTTCATATTAAATTATGTACTCATTATTTAAACAGATAATTATCCATTAGTTTTCAGAACTGAGAATTGATTTACGTCTTTTAAGATGAGTCGTGTAAAGTCTCATCATGCTCTGTAACCACACACGTACCCTTACCCATGTAAAAAACTAACCAATAAGCGCTTCATATTACCGATCAAATTTCGTACAGTGTGATGCTTGAGTTTAATTTAACAATCCGTTCAAGCTATGTTGACTTGAGCTCTTACTCCTTGTAGTCGCAACACAACTTAGGTCGATTGGAGGGCAGTTACTTCGAGAGTAGATACCCTCAGGTTAGTCTAAAGGGACTTGAATGTAACAGTCAGTCATCAGCATAAGACCCAACAATTCTGTATAACCATCTGAGCTGCTACGTGTTACAATAAATTATCAACATGCAAGGCAACAAAAGATGGAGAAATGAAAATCTAATCAGAAGTAGAGGACCACAGGAAGATGATGAGTTAAAGACAGAGACTGGTATGACGTTAATGATGGTAGATGAACGATATGCCTGTGTATCTACGCTCACGTTCAACATATAATGTGGCATTACTGCTTAATGGCCTAATTTACCACATCAAGATGAAAGATAGAGAAATAAGAAAGAAAGTAGTCAAAATGATAAGAAGTTTTTAAAAGGCAACGAATGGAACAATAATGAAATTCGATACAACGATCGAGATGAAGACGATGTGTAGATGCCCTGAATCGCTGTCATTGATACTGAACCATGCCACATAGTGTCCAACCATTGACTTCGGTTGTAAATCAGACGCCAGCCAGAAACTCTACATTTACATACAGGGCTCAGGCTAATAATCAGAAACTTGTCGTCGAATCATACAACCTATTGCAATATTACACTGTTTCACTTAACGTAGCGTATCGAGATAAAAGAGTGACTAGACGTGCGCAGATTCCCGAGCCACTTCAATGGATAAAGGTTTATGAACTCGTTATCCGATTTGTCCGTTTCACTCAAAACTACCCCCAATGTCTACATTGTTCACATATGGTTCCATAAAATATTTGCTATGGTATCAGTATGAAGTAAACATCGTCGAATATGTGAAGTCTTCTCATATCCTCCGTGTTCAGTAGCCATGCAGTAGACCCTGCTATTAGTCAGCAGTGCCGTAGGTTAGCAAAAACCTTCGGTAGTCAACATGCTCAACCACTTCACTCTCTACGTGCATATGAGGCGTCAACACAGAATATTCTTGTAACAACAACAGCAACAACTTTTATTTGAAACAAGAGCACTGTATTCTGAGCATTTTTAACCGTTCACTCAGTTTCAGAAGGTTTCCTACTTTGCAAGCGTTTCATAACAGTTCCATGTCGTCTGTGTACTCTAATTTTTCCAAGGGTTCTCTTACGGAATGTTTAATCCCTGTCACGTCAGGAGAGAGAATGACTGCCATAGGGAGGTTTATGTAAAAATGCAAATGAATGGAGGCACAATAGACATCATTGGTGAACGGTGCTCGACGTGAACACGATTACGGGTGTCCGAGTATATCACCTTCAGTTGAGTTATGCATTTGCCATGCACCTCTTTCAGTGAGAGGCACTGCACTAAGACCTGTCGATCAACCTAGTTGAGCGCCACCCACCGGCCAAGAAATACGAATACTGTCAAGCTTCAACAGGTATATCTGTGTTCTGGGCTTTGTGGAGGGTGTCAGGGTTGGGTTGATTCACTCACGGTGACACGTTAAACTCACCTGGTTTTATTGCATTTGCTATCCCGTAGCTCCAGTCAGGTTTCAGACGATTGCAGAAACTAGAGTTTCAGATATTATGGTAGGCTGACTTATCTGTGGTGATGCCTTCCCGCTTACCATAACACCTACTTGTGTATTGAAGTCGCTCGCTGCGACAGCCACATCGGGAATTTTGACTCTATGTCAGAGGAGTTAGACATTTTTCGATGAAGCTAATGTTTCACATAATCCTAACTGTGGTCAGTGGGGCATGATCGAAAATCACAAATGTCGTTGTGTCACTGTCCTTTGTAGCTCTAAATATATTGTGAGCTATTCTGAAAGGTACTTGTAATGAAAAGTATCCCACAGGGACATCTAGGTTCTTCGTTTTTATACGTGATGCACTTAGCCACCTTGGGCACGTCCGTGCCAGTGGGCAATGAACAATACTTATTATGTGAGGGCTAGTGATACTACATATTTGGCTGCTTAAACCTCGGTAGGTGAGGTGGCGTTCAAAGCCGTGACCCATTGGTAGGTAACCGTCTCTCTAAAACCCCGAGCCACGGTTCCACTTCCTATTGATAGTGTTTTACCTATGGAGATCATTTCTACTCGTACCTGTTTTTGTACATGGTTTGTTTACTGGAGACTCCTTAATAGACTGATTGAATGTGGACTTCAGAGACCAACTACTCATTCGAGATGCTGACAACACATGGGTTCTTTTGAACAACATGATTGGTAATGAAAGAGTTCTTAAAATCCATTTATATTTTTTTTAAACTGCTTACTGTGGTGATTTTCGTCAAATGGTTTAGAATTTGGGGCACACGATATAGTATTTTCTAGCCCAATGACTAATGAGAATAAGTTTGTGAAACGTTAATAAATAAGTATTCCTGTCACTTTCAGTCAAGTTCCATATTCGGTAACCAGCTAACTAAGAATTCACATATTCGTCATCGATGTTTGCTTTTTGACTATCTGCAGGTGTCTACCGAGTTCACTTTGTACTTTCTGAATGCAATTAGTTCTTTTAAACTTCTCCATTCTAACGATTTTCTTGTTTTTAATACGATCTGGTTTTTGCCGATACTTTTAACAACAGTGACTGAAGTAGTGGAGCGCTTCGAAACTGTACATGTCTATGAGACATTGCTACTGAACACGGAGGATATGAGAAGACTTCACATATTCGTCGATGTTTACTTCATACTGATACCATAGCAAATATTTTATGGAACTATATATGAACGATGCAGATATTGGGGGTAGTTTTGAGTGAAACGGACAAATCGGGTAACGAGTTCATAAACCTTTATCCATTGAAGTGGCTCGGGAATCTGCGCACGTCTAATTACTCGTTATCCCTATAATCTACGTTAGCTGAAGTGGGTTTAGTCTCGAAAATGCCATATATGACGAAACTGGTAAAATCAACGGAGAATCCCTCCCGGAATCGAAACGCTTGAAGTTACTAGACTTCAGAGCAGAATGGAAACAACGAATTTAGTTGAGGTCAACTGAATTAATAGTAAACATGGCTGTGCACGCAAAGGAATTCGGAAACTGAACTTCAGAGATTGAGAAAGATACCGTCTTGAGACTCGTACGTGGACATCAACCCAATTCGGACACAGATAGACGATGTTCCTCTCAAAACTGCTGGGCCAGTGGACGAGGACATCTACGCACAAATACAAAAGGCTCGTTTGACTTTCGCAAAGTAAGACTATCTATGACGCCGCCGTGATGCTTGATTGCTCATTAAGGGTTGACTATACTCCACTGCAGTTCACTCTGTTCTACTTGAAAATGACCATTAAAAGTAGAAGGAACGAGACGACTTCAGGAGTTCGACCACCATTGCCTTTGTGGCATAGGTCGTCTCGTGGATTACCGTGTCAGTACCATAGAAGTCAGGCGTAGAGTTTTAGAGAGGAGACGGAAGTCAGTTGATAAGGCTGTGAACTCTCATCAACCAAGATGGTTGGGATGTGTTACGCGACTTTAGTTAGCATCTACACCCTCGTGCTGTTGGTAGAAATAGGATTAAGATGAAAAGAATCAGAAACAGCCAAACTAAACCAAGGAATCAATCCATGAAGTCTCTGCCTATCGGTGTGAGTTGCCACGGAAATTCGGAACTACCGACTGGGATCCATGTGACAACGGGAATCGGTGGTTACAGACTGGATTGCATGGTTCACAATCGACGTCACTGGTGCAGACGTATCCACACGTACATTGTCTTCATCCTGATTGTCGTGCCGCATTTCACCACTGCTCCATCCCATCTTATTCTCTTTTCACGACGTTTTACCAATCGGACTGCTTTCTTCTCTATTCCTCTGTCTTTCATCTTGGTGCCACCTGCCTTGATTGCTAATATGTGTGTGAAGTTGGACTGTTTTATGCAGAAATTCCAGGCCCCATGTTAATGCTGACCGACTGACTTCTCGTTGTTGGATAGCCTCAAAGGTGGATTTAGGTTTGAACTTTGAGGAGTTAATGGGAAGGCAATCGAAAATGGAATTACAGCTGAATAATCTTCAACAGAAATTGCTGGATCTCGTAAAACAAAACTTTGCTGGTTGATACCCTTAATATGAAGACAGCAACACAGAATGTGGGTATCACACCACCATCCTTGTAGTTCATAGGCAGTTGCTGAATATATTCGAGCGACATGACATACTGAGGAGCGAAGCCTCCCAAAGTTGTCCCGTTTCACAGACAAAACAGCGAGTATCTGAATAAATTTTCATTTTATGAAAAAAGAGGCCATTAACCAGTAGATAACATGAAAGTCAAAAGTGGAGGAAAAATTAGTCTCAAAAAACAACTGCAACCCCAACAATTATTGATAAGCACCACTATGTCCCTTGAAGGAGTTATTTAGAATCTTGTGCGAAATGTGATTCTATTGTTGAGAAATTCTCCTTTATGACTTCCATGTTCTTAACAACGTTGATTTGCACCTAAAATGAGGTTAAGGCAACATAGCGAAACTCACCTCTTCTAAAAGTTTGGCATAAGAAGCCAGGTTTCCTTCTACATTTTTCTGGCTTGATTCAATGGTGTAGAGAGATTGACTGAATTGGGAAGCTAAATATCAAAACAAAATGCTGTTCACGATTAGTTAACTAGTACATTGATGGACTGTCTGACAAAATCAACATATCACCTTCCACACAGGTATTATCGACTTAAGTTGCAACGCCTAATAGGAGTACACAAAGAACAGGTGGATACAAAAAGAGTGATATCAAAGTAGATAAAGTAGTGTCATGAGATAAACAATTTAAAGATAAAGGACAGTGTGAATATTCAAGCTTTAGATGTCAAGGAGTGAATACGTGGATAAGCCATGTGATAATATCAGCGGAACAGATGCGCTTCTCTCTATGTGAAGGATCCCCCTGACCGGCTTAAAAGTGAATGTGTATGATCGATGCACCTTCATCCAAGTCTGAAACCTCCCAGATTTTCTGCAGCTTGCTGTTCTTCGAGACCCAGTTAGACCCCAGGATCTTGAACATAATATTAGTTAAAGTGACCCCTCATGGTTGTCACAAGAAGCCCTCTGCTTTCTTACAGACTGGAATCATCAGTGAAGCAGATCACACCTCTGTTTCTCATACGCTACCTAGTACTTCGTTACTTGGTAGTTTCCTACCTCTTTCCTGGCGAACCGCCAGGTCCTGCTGCTTTGGATCGTTTCAGATTAAAAAAATCTCAACTGTGAAGAGATTTAGATGACCGACATTCGTGTACCATTCAGGTCGGATGTAGATGTTGGGCAACTGAGGCCTTGGTGTGATCCATTTGAACTGTTATTCAAAGTTCCGCTTAACGTTCTAGTCGCCTGTCCAGAGAGATTATCACGGACATACTTTTTTGGGCAGTAGTTTTACTAACCATCGTCTTCTTGCCAGTATCTTGAATAAGCCAGAATGATTACCTAGTATTACGCAATGCTTATACCTTCAATTCTCTTGCTTTCGCCATCCACCGCCGCTCGAGATCACTTCGAAGGCTCTCAACCAATTTACCTGTGAGCTGATTCCACTGCTCATTTTGGTCAGAGCCAGCTGGAATTGATCTGGCATCAGTCATTTCGAATTAGGTCGTTGAATTCCATTGGTTTTTGCTTACCTTTGGATACAGGTTACCAGCTGCCTTGGCCTGTTTCTACGGTTGACAAAACATTACGTTTCATAAAGACGAGAACTGATACCATTTTCAAATAAGTGCTTCGTTATCTACTCCCTTAGTACACACCACTTTCTGTCCTTTCAGTCGAGCACGTAGAAGCTGCGCTACTATCTGTTTCCTGCGACCATTAAGGTGCAAATTTCACTTTCACAAGGCGCAAATTTGTACGTGCCCGTGCTAACGCAAGGTTGGACTCCAAGCATGTACTCCAGAAAGAGCCGTAATCCCGCACCGATCCTCTCCAGTGATTGCTAATTTCAACAAGAATTATCTGTGTCCGCCATTGATTTGATGTAGGCATATGCCACTTGAGACAATGTGTCTCCTTATATTTGGTGGTCAGAAACAAGTTTTTGTCAGAGCAGAATTACAAGAGATGATCACCATTGGCGGTTCATCAGCACGGTATACCTTAGATACCTCGAAGACGCCTTTATAATTGACTCAGCTTTCCTGCTTAAGGGTTGAAATCGCCTCCCAGTATGATTATGTCTAAACGTCTCGCTTTATGTGACAAAACTGACATCTTTTGATAGAATTCATCATTTGCACCATCCAAATTGCAGTCAGTGGATGCCTAAACGGAGATTGTGAATAGACACCGGCTAGTCTGACTATTCTTACTAGTTCTTACAGATGCATTCAGTCGAACGATACACAGACGGCTGTTGACCAGTATCCATTCGAGAGGTGCTTTTTCTGCTCGTAAACTTGATGCTATACGCACTCCAGCGAGTTCATAAGAGCTAGTCATTGGATGTCCTGACAATTGTGTAGTTAGTTTTTGCAGATTTACCAAATTAGCTAGGCGAAGTCAGAAAAATAACGTCACTGGTGATTTTTGTATGCAGAGCCTATGGGGCATCTACTTGAGGCGTGTCAGCCACGGTCTTTATGGAATTGCTGCATTGAAACTGTGCTGACGCTGAATAAATGTTGATACAACCGCCACCGTAATGCCTCAAGACAAGGAGGAGAGTGATGTTTTGAAGACTGACTTTTACTAACAACTCCATCCCAAATGGAAAGCAGCATCAGCATAACACTACTGGTCATCGGTGAGAAACCTATAACTGCTTTCACACGCTCCGTCTTACCAGCAGTATAACTTCACCCTCGAACCCCTATTATAGCATAGAAATTTACGATATAGCGAAAGCTACTTTTTATCTTACTGCTATCCAACAAACCCTTCTGGTATGATACGACCTCGAGGGAACAAGCGTCCTAGCCAGTATGGTTCATTTGATCATTGTGATATGCATGTCCGATTACCACTTCAAGGTAGCAGCTATCGGTCGAGAATATTTTTTCCAGGACCTCTGTAGCAATTGCGGTTTAGATATTTATAATCTTTTCATCTAACTGTCTAGTTTTAGTGTCTCTCTGAGAGTGACACCTCTCAAGCATACTCTGTTACCAAATATTGTCCTTGCAGTATTTTCTAAGTACTTTTAGTTCTCAAACTACTCAGTAGTGGACCTTCTTCGAAACTTATGATCAAACTGCAGCGTGTCAATTACTAATTCTGAGTCCAGGCATTGTAAAATGTCCTCTTCACGCGTTTGAAAATCCAAGAATTTAAGGCTTGCACCTTTCATCTATAGGATATGGAGTGATATCATAAGAATGGTCTGTGCCCATCCATAATTTGACCATAGGGATTAAAATTGATGTAAAACTTGATTAGTTCACCTATGTAGTGACTTGCATCACCTTTGGTATGCTGCTAAACAACTAAGAGGTTGGCACACATGGAAGTCTTAACAGTATTTTGAATTCGTGCTACTTACATTGACAGCTTATTCGAGGTGGACATGGATATGAAATACAGTCGTTGTTGCTTATTTATTTGTGAAAACTAGAGTTATCTGTCTGACATTACTTTCGAAACATCGTTCATTTATAGTCAAACTAATGAAGAAGCAGTATAAAAGTAGGTCTTTAGGTAAGGGAACCATGTCTTGTAATTGCAGATGATGTTGAGTCTGATGAATACAAAACGAATCTGCTTTTTTGATATTCCAGAGAAAGAGGGATTCGGCAGTTAGGAAAACTTGTGTTGACTCAAAACCTATTACCAATTTGTTGTTGGTCTTCTTCTTGCTACGAGAACTAAACATATCCTCAATCTGATCCCATCTGCCTTTTCTCCATTTTATTGGTTTTGAAGTTTATTAACTGGAAGTGATATACTGCTGCTTTCACTTCTAGGCTCTTCTAATCAGTCGGTTCAATGTAGTGTCAGTGATGATTCGAACCTACCTGAATTTTTTTGTTATAGTCACATTACTCATCTTATTGTACATTTTAGTGTCCTTAGGTAACTGAACGTCTCCCCACATCCTCTTCTTAACATTACCATATGGTAATAGCAGAGTTTTTTTCGTTTAGTCAAGAAATAGCGGTCATCCCTTTTGATAAAAAGAATACCTATTTCCCTAATATGATTGCATAAAAGTATCCCTTCCTGTAAGTTTCTGAAATAGAACTTTTGATTCCTAGATGGCAGATATTGATCGTCGAATTCATCGTATCGAAGCTCTCATTGGTCAGCCAGATCCTAATAGGCTTTCTGCCTTGACGGCAGACACAATGACTCACGGTCTTTTGGAAGCATGCTCACGTTTGTCTGCTCGTTCATCTTTGTTCCAACAAGGACATCTTGACATGATTGAAACGCGCTTAACATCATTACAGGCGAAGTTACAGGCTGTTACAGAAAAGCGAGAGGCTATCGCAGACTATGACATGCAAAATAAAGTAAGTTTTTAAAATAAACTCTACTACTTTTAAAGTTTGATTAATTCATTTGGTTAGTTTGTATTTTATATATATTTGTATCGAGTTCAGATTAAATGTTTTCTATTTATGAGAGGTAATCATGAATAACTGTCATTTCTGTCTTCGCTTCAATGCAGTCCTTCAGTTAAACAGATATAGCTTCTTATGCAACATAAAACCGGTGCTACGATAATTACACTTTATCAAACCTTTATGATTCTGGTCTGCGGATTTTCTACTAGATAAGTTTTAATAAATGTTAGCACAGTGATCAGTGTTCTTCAAAATTTGTCAATATTTCGAACAGAATTAAAGGGCTGTTCATTGTCTGTACACATTTATTTCAAACTCATCTCTAATAAGTTGGCTCATTCTATGATGCAACAACTTTCAACGAAATATTGCAGCCTATTGTTATTGTATAGCATAGTATAAAAGTAATATTTAGAGTAAGCATAAACATGGTGTTACTCAACTACTTTCATGTTTTTTTATGAAAGTATTTGACACATTGCTCCATAAAAAGATATGCTGTACTGGAAAAAGTGAGTGTGGGAATATAAGGGGATGAAAATCACATTCTCCTAGTAATAACGTTGAACTGAACTATCCCAAAATACGAAGGATTATAGATTTCACCCAATGTTGTTTAGTTTCTTAGAATTCATCTTCCTGTTTAATTAGATAGCAGAAAACAACATATTGGTCTCATCAATGCCCTCAATTTTAAAGCATATACAGCACATGGGATCCCGTTGGACAAAATTCATTAAAAACACCTAAGTCATCTAAAGTAATGCTGTTGAATGGCTTTACCAGCTAAGAAACAACCATCAATATGCCAGAATACATTCTGCTTTGTATCTCATGATTAGTTTTAAAGTGCTGTCACTGAGTGCTAGCCACCCCACAAAAAACTTTCAAATACTGGTACGGGACATTCTCGGTTTAGAAGGGCGTATTTTAAAGGTAGAGGGAAAAACGTTCCCCGTTAAAGCCATGTACACCAAACGATCTATGTCTATCCGTATATGCTTTTTATCTGGATGTTCTGAAGTGTGATATAGAAACGTAGATCAGTATAGTTATGCCACATCCTATGTTAATATTGAGTGACTATTTTACATCCACAAAAACCTTGTGATGGGTAAGAGGTAAGGCAAATTAATATGTAGCTCAGGCTTTCACTCAGAAGAAAATTCCCATCCTTCAAAATAATCAGTAGTTTC
The DNA here is from genome assembly GCA_944470555.2 of Heterobilharzia americana. NCBI lineage: Eukaryota > Metazoa > Platyhelminthes > Trematoda > Strigeidida > Schistosomatidae > Heterobilharzia > Heterobilharzia americana. The sequence goes on from OX104130.1 coordinate 33,367,595, forward strand.
ACTTCTATAAAGGTGCAGAAACTTTTCGAGTTCCTAATGATTTATCACGAAAAATGAGTGTGGCTACATTATCCCTCGAATCTTATGAAAGTGGTTTACATCGCGATAGTGTAAAATATACACTATACTGGTGGAAATTAATAGTCATCTAAGTGTAATTTGTGCAGCTTACCCGCTGTTACAGTGAGGCAATGTTTCCCGTATACTCAAAGTAAGCAGTCTTTATCTAGGTAATGAACCTACACCATCACTGTTCTCACTTCAGACTGTCTTCGAAATGTTGACGATCAAGCTTAAAGAAGAGTCGTAAAACAGAGCAATCGCATCTAACTCTAACTTGAAACAGTGAAAACAGACTTTTATGCATTCATCTAACTTGAAATATTTCTGTATAGAACTGTAGGGGTTGCTAGTTGTGTTACTATTACGTAACGCCTAACCAGTCCTACTCAACTCAATGTGCTCTAGTACCTTACCTGACGTGTAAATACTGGAAAGGAAACACAAATCAAAAGGACTGGTATTCAGGAATGTATTCACAGAAGCAATATATTTGATTAGCATAAATGTGGTAGTAATTATTAGGGGAAAAGTTTATCCCACTTATCTGACTAGTATGGCTGAACCAAGGATTCTGAGGATGCGCTTGTCAATCATCACAAAAGAAGCGCAAAATTGTGTCGAAGCCTGCTCGGATGCATGCCCGTTAAAACAAAACTTAGGACACCTTAGGCATCTGGAGGCCAGCTAGAGGTTTATTTAGTTAATTTTGTTTAACCTACTCATTTTAGCTCTAGTTTTTTTTGGTGTCAGGAAGGTGCACTAAAAGTGCACCTTCAAGTTTTGATACATCTCTGAGGACATCCTTTCTTAGCAAATGGTGATCCATACTAGGTATTTTTAAGAAAACAGAAACAGTCGTGACGTCAGTAAACAACTGTTTTTGGCTGGTAATGAGTGGGAGATAAAGAATATGAGGAGGTTCACTAATGTTGACTACGGAAGCTTGTGCTTACTAAAGTAAATTGAGAAATACACAAATTCGATTATCCGACCTAAATTCCACTTGTTGGGGACTGTTTTGTGTACCTAAACATTCACGTTTTGTACTTGGGTTTTGCAGCAGTGGTAGTCGAGCGTACTTAGTTGATGATAGAAAGAACACGATTTCCATCTCATTGAAGTAAATGTGGAGGTTACGAAAAGCCTGGTTTGTCTTACCATTTACTTTAGATTCTAAATGGAAGTTCTAGCACGTATAGAGGATAGGGAAGAATATTCACTCGAGCAGCTCTTCTAAAGCCCTAACAGACATTATAACACTAACACTGGGAAAACTGATGCCATGGGATCTGGGATTAATGCAAATGAAACAGTTTTTAAACCGAAAGATGGGCTTTTCACAATGCTGAATCGTGACCATGAATGCAGTCTTCGAGATGAAGCGCGGAGATCACAACTTCCGGATTTGTGTAAAAGCGTTAGAGATGAAAAGTTTAAAGGTCCTTTCGGATAATATGGTTACACGCACCCATTCGTATTAAATGTTCGGGTTTCATTCATTGAAACAGCCACTCCTTAAGGTTGTAGCACCCGGTTGATTCCGATCACGAAGTAGAGCGCGAACAGCATCAAGGTAAACTAGTTAGAATTCCCTGTAATGGTCGCCAGCAGTGATCGATGGCGAAAAAGATGGTGTCAGGACTATGTAATGGTCGGAAGTTACTTAGATTTGTTAGAGAGGCTGGTCAAACAAAGCAAGTATTGAACTCCGTTGGTCAAGAAATTGTGACAGTGCCCAACTCACAAAAAACTAGTGAAAAGATATGCTAATTAGTAAAGTTCATGAGGGATCGATCGGTTTGCTATTCAAAGAGCATCTGGTTGGCTCTACATTTGTGATCTGAGTGAATATGCTGAAGTCAATTTTTCTAAAGGCAAAACGAGTTGATTTATCATGCATTCTATACTTCTGGAACATCGAATGTAGCTACAAGAGTGGTCGTCATCAAGTTTAAGTGGTCAAATCTATTAACTATTTCGTTTTGTGAAAATTGGAGCCGAATGTTGTATATTCAAGTTTATGAGACATACAATCCATCAGTGCATACTTGTAAAACCTCTATGATTGCTGAAGTAAATTTCATGAATTCTTTGGTGTATTGTGGATTTTAATCTATACACCAACTCAAATTCCTTTCATGTGTAGCGTAAAAATACCCACCATTATAATTCCGTTACCTTAGTTCATAACCAAAACACGATCAATACTGATAAAACTGTTTGCTGTTTTATCATAATGTTAATACACCTAGTTCATTTGCAAATAAAAGTCATCCAATCCATTCAGTTTGGTTTGTGGAACTCAGAAACTATTTTATTGATTATTGGCTGGAGAATGTGAAGTTTTATCTCCATTGATTTAAAGTCGACTTCCAACCAGCGGGTCACGGGTTCGAAAACTCCTAAACCTACCGAGGTTTGACCAGTCAGGTAGTATCACTAGCCCTCACACAATAAGTGTGGCTCATCGCACAAATGTGTGCAAGGTTAGTGAGCGGCGTTTGATGTTCGAAGTATAAAATGTAGATAAATCAATTTTATTTGCTGTCTAATAAGAAATTTCCATAGCGTAACTAGATCTTTTTATCGTCTCATTTTAGATAGCAGAACTTTATGAACTTGTAAAGAAGTGGAATGATGTGGCCGATAGTTTGCCGATGATAGTGGAGCGACTTAGCACCTTGAAATCATTACATGAAGAGGGTAAGCAGAATTACGTATTTTGGCATAATTTACTCTAATGGATTCAAGTTTTCTCTGAAGGATTTGTTGGTTCGCATTAAGCTTGTGAACACTAATTATTTTTACCACCAATATACTTTTATTAGGTCACTCCCATGTGACTTAATGATGTACTTATAATAGTGTCTGGGTAAAATTGTACGTGTGTAAACCAGAGAATATTGGAATGACATGTGCATTTTTTGGATGCTTTCACATCCTAATTCCGCATTTCCATAACTTTCCAGTTCCGTTTACAATTTATATGCAATCTGAGCTTTGATATTTACCGCAAACCTTTCATCAAGCTTGGTGATATTGAAGGAAAAAGGCAAATGATAATTTGTGTATTACTGATAAAATATAACCTTCCGTTGAAATACCAATTTGCACAATATTTAAGTTCCTTTTCTTCTTCTATCTCGTCTTGCTCTTGATACGGCCACATCATCTTTTGCGCTTCTCTGGGCAGAATTTTTATCCATCGCTCATAATTGCCTGGATTCTTCCGGCCTCTCAACATATACTACATATATGCATTCTTACCAGCAGCACCCACTACAATATCATCAGTACTACATAGTAAAGTGGGACATGTTCAGACGTCAAAAGTAGTGTCGTTGCTGACCATGAATCCTGTTCAATTTTAAATTAATGCAGAGGTTTTCGTTTTACGTTGACATTAAACTTAATTGGGTAACACTGAAAAGTTTTTATTTGGGTAAAATTGTGCTATCTGTCTGGCGAATTTCTACATGGTTAATAGATGGTTATTCTCTTAAGAAGGTTGTACTTTGAATTTATATCCAAATGCCTGTCAATTGAGTTTTCATTTGAATGCCAGACTTCAGGAAAAGCCTACTTTTTATGGGATTTTCTCAGTTATATGTTTCATCTTGACTCTATGTACGTCAAAATCCAAGATGACTCATTCTGTCGCTTTTACTGCTAGTTCACGTTCGTGGATTCTTTGAGCTATACAACAACTAAACTAGCTACCGTAGTATTGTGAACAAATTTTGCAATTGGTTTTTTACAACAATATTTGTTGCAACTTTTTTTCATAAATGATCTGTTGGCTTTCTTGCAGTTATTTTGTTAGTTTGAGTACCACTCTCGAAATCGATTAATGTCTATAAGTATAGTTTCTATAGTTGACGGATAAGATACCATATGTCACAATAGCTAAATCTGTGGCGCGTACGAAATGATAAGTTGAGTTAAAATGCTGTGAGTTACGCATGTTAACCGAAGATGCTTGTATTTAGTACTGTTCGTCGAAAACATACTGTGTGACAAACTGAAACGTAACCAATCTGCTAACACCATCAAAAAGGCACGTTCAGCCTCAATTGTGAAGTACACTTTATGTTTGTCGAGAGGGGTACATGTGTTCTGTTGACACTATCATATTTCCTATCAATCTATATGCTTGTCAACTGACAGTGAAACAGCGTTTTGTTTTGATATTTAGCTTCCCAATTCAGTCAATCTCTCTACACCATTGAATCAAGCCAGAAAAATGTAGAAGGAAACCTGGCTTCTTATGCCAAACTTTTAGAAGAGGTGAGTTTCGCTATGTTGCCTTAACCTCATTTTAGGTGCAAATCAACGTTGTTAAGAACATGGAAGTCATAAAGGAGAATTTCTCAACAATAGAATCACATTTCGCACAAGATTCTAAATAACTCCTTCAAGGGACATAGTGGTGCTTATCAATAATTGTTGGGGTTGCAGTTGTTTTTTGAGACTAATTTTTCCTCCACTTTTGACTTTCATGTTATCTACTGGTTAATGGCCTCTTTTTTCATAAAATGAAAATTTATTCAGATACTCGCTGTTTTGTCTGTGAAACGGGACAACTTTGGGAGGCTTCGCTCCTCAGTATGTCATGTCGCTCGAATATATTCAGCAACTGCCTATGAACTACAAGGATGGTGGTGTGATACCCACATTCTGTGTTGCTGTCTTCATATTAAGGGTATCAACCAGCAAAGTTTTGTTTTACGAGATCCAGCAATTTCTGTTGAAGATTATTCAGCTGTAATTCCATTTTCGATTGCCTTCCCATTAACTCCTCAAAGTTCAAACCTAAATCCACCTTTGAGGCTATCCAACAACGAGAAGTCAGTCGGTCAGCATTAACATGGGGCCTGGAATTTCTGCATAAAACAGTCCAACTTCACACACATATTAGCAATCAAGGCAGGTGGCACCAAGATGAAAGACAGAGGAATAGAGAAGAAAGCAGTCCGATTGGTAAAACGTCGTGAAAAGAGAATAAGATGGGATGGAGCAGTGGTGAAATGCGGCACGACAATCAGGATGAAGACAATGTACGTGTGGATACGTCTGCACCAGTGACGTCGATTGTGAACCATGCAATCCAGTCTGTAACCACCGATTCCCGTTGTCACATGGATCCCAGTCGGTAGTTCCGAATTTCCGTGGCAACTCACACCGATAGGCAGAGACTTCATGGATTGATTCCTTGGTTTAGTTTGGCTGTTTCTGATTCTTTTCATCTTAATCCTATTTCTACCAACAGCACGAGGGTGTAGATGCTAACTAAAGTCGCGTAACACATCCCAACCATCTTGGTTGATGAGAGTTCACAGCCTTATCAACTGACTTCCGTCTCCTCTCTAAAACTCTACGCCTGACTTCTATGGTACTGACACGGTAATCCACGAGACGACCTATGCCACAAAGGCAATGGTGGTCGAACTCCTGAAGTCGTCTCGTTCCTTCTACTTTTAATGGTCATTTTCAAGTAGAACAGAGTGAACTGCAGTGGAGTATAGTCAACCCTTAATGAGCAATCAAGCATCACGGCGGCGTCATAGATAGTGTTACTTTGCGAAAGTCAAACGAGCATTTTGTACTTGTCGTCAGTTACTGACCAAACTATGCTGACGCGATTTTGCACGTGAGCGGTCTACGTACTCAACCACTTCACTCCTTGGTGGTAAACAGTTCACCAATGATGACATATCCTGGAGTATGAATCCGCTGCTGTGTTGAACAATGCAACTAGATCACTCCTATCTGATACCTCACCATAAGCTTTTCCATTTTGACGGGTGTTCGGATGCAGAGCCTTCATCGCCATAGCAGTGCGATGTACTCACTTGGTACCTGTTGTACCAGTGAGGTACACTGCTAGTTTACTCTGATCGACAGAGACAGATGCCGCCTTCAGGACACGAAACGCAGGTAGTATTGGAAGCCGGTAATATGTCGGTACTCCAAAACCTGGCGGAAGGTAAAGATCTAGTCGACACACCCACAACCAGGTCCAAAACCTTTCTGATTTTCCTGGATTTGTTGTTCCAGATGATCAATCAGACGTCTAGTAATTGTACAACCTAGGAGCTTAAACAATATGTTTATTAGACTGATTCCCCTGTAGTTATCACAGGAGGATTTCTCCCTCTGGAAGAATCAATGATTAAGACCAGTTCGACAACCTCATATCTGATTGTCATTTGGTAGCTTAAAACTTCAGTTAACCTAAACAGTATTCATTGACCATTATCTTCATCTACCTCTGGTAACAGGATTGCTGCACCTGTTACCAGTCTTCTGCAGGACTTGGAGTGCCTACCTCAATGTTCTATTCTAAATCTGACTGGGTGGTGGGCAGCCACTGACTAGTTGAGCTGTTCCTACAACTGTTCCACCGATCTTTCTAGTCGCCTCCCTGGAGATTGAGTCGTAGAGATTCTCTACGGTTATGGGCTCAACAACCGTCGAATATTTGCCTGCTTCCGTCGTTGATCTGTGTAGATGTCTACTGTTACCTAAACCCACTGTCTTTTCCATCTCTTTAGCCTCCGCTACCCACCACTGCTCATTATCGCTGAGTAGACTTGTTGTCAGTCTTTGTTTTAGTTGCTTCATTACGACCAAAGCCTTCGGGGATATGCTCACATGCATCCAATAATTCAGAAGCTATAGAGACCCATTGGCCTAAGAGTCGGCTTCGGCCTTCAAATCTGTTTTCACAATGTAAATAACACTTCGGTTATTGCCCATGAGTGACGTTGTTCTGTTCGGAGAACTGTCTAAATGGTTACTGGTTGAAAGTAGCCTTAGTATTCTCATCATCCATCTGCGTTCAGAATGGTCTAGCAGCTGTATTTTTCCTAATTCTATTTAGGTGCAGGTATGCGCGTGCTACATACAACGGTCGGTCGCTGTCTGAACATGTGCTCCTGAAGGATCAGTAATTTCTCATCAGCTCTCTCCAGCGATAACATGGTCTGTTTGCATCCACATCGGATTGACGTGACTTTAGACAGTGTCTCGCTTTCTGTCTGCATATCGTGCTGACCAGAAATAGATGGTTAGCTGAGCACTGTAGTAGCGAACAATCCCTTTTATCCGTTCGTCCGAGATTCTAAAAGTGTCTTCTGGTTTGACTTCGCCTAACCACTTGTGCACTTGTACTCTTACTCCGTGGAATCGCAACACAACTTAGGTCGATTGGAGGGCAGTTACTTCGAGAGCAGAAACCCTCAGGTTAGTCTAAAGGGACTTGAATGTAACAGTCAGTCATCAGCATAAGACCCAACAATTCTGTATAACCATCTGAGCTGCTACGTGTTACAATAAATTATCAACATGCAAGGCAACAAAAGATGGAGAAATGAAAATCTAATCAGAAGTAGAGGACCACAGGAAGATGATGAGTTAAAGACAGAGACTGGTATGACGTTAATGATGGTAGATGAACGATATGCCTGTGTATCTACGCTCACGTTCAACATATAATGTGGCATTACTGCTTAATGGCCTAATTTACCACATCAAGATGAAAGATAGAGAAATAAGAAAGAAAGTAGTCAAAATGATAAGAAGTTTTTAAAAGGCAACGAATGGAACAATAATGAAATTCGATACAACGATCGAGATGAAGACGATGTGTAGATGCCCTGAATCGCTGTCATTGATACTGAACCATGCCACATAGTGTCCAACCATTGACTTCGGTTGTAAATCAGACGCCAGCCAGAAACTCTACATTTACATACAGGGCTCAGGCTAATAATCAGAAACTTGTCGTCGAATCATACAACCTATTGCAATATTACACTGTTTCACTTAACGTAGCGTATCGAGATAAAAGAGTGACTAGACGTGCGCAGATTCCCGAGCCACTTCAATGGATAAAGGTTTATGAACTCGTTATCCGATTTGTCCGTTTCACTCAAAACTACCCCCAATGTCTACATTGTTCACATATGGTTCCATAAAATATTTGCTATGGTATCAGTATGAAGTAAACATCGTCGAATATGTGAAGTCTTCTCATATCCTCCGTGTTCAGTAGCCATGCAGTAGACCCTGCTATTAGTCAGCAGTGCCGTAGGTTAGCAAAAACCTTCGGTAGTCAACATGCTCAACCACTTCACTCTCTACGTGCATATGAGGCGTCAACACAGAATATTCTTGTAACAACAACAGCAACAACTTTTATTTGAAACAAGAGCACTGTATTCTGAGCATTTTTAACCGTTCACTCAGTTTCAGAAGGTTTCCTACTTTGCAAGCGTTTCATAACAGTTCCATGTCGTCTGTGTACTCTAATTTTTCCAAGGGTTCTCTTACGGAATGTTTAATCCCTGTCACGTCAGGAGAGAGAATGACTGCCATAGGGAGGTTTATGTAAAAATGCAAATGAATGGAGGCACAATAGACATCATTGGTGAACGGTGCTCGACGTGAACACGATTACGGGTGTCCGAGTATATCACCTTCAGTTGAGTTATGCATTTGCCATGCACCTCTTTCAGTGAGAGGCACTGCACTAAGACCTGTCGATCAACCTAGTTGAGCGCCACCCACCGGCCAAGAAATACGAATACTGTCAAGCTTCAACAGGTATATCTGTGTTCTGGGCTTTGTGGAGGGTGTCAGGGTTGGGTTGATTCACTCACGGTGACACGTTAAACTCACCTGGTTTTATTGCATTTGCTATCCCGTAGCTCCAGTCAGGTTTCAGACGATTGCAGAAACTAGAGTTTCAGATATTATGGTAGGCTGACTTATCTGTGGTGATGCCTTCCCGCTTACCATAACACCTACTTGTGTATTGAAGTCGCTCGCTGCGACAGCCACATCGGGAATTTTGACTCTATGTCAGAGGAGTTAGACATTTTTCGATGAAGCTAATGTTTCACATAATCCTAACTGTGGTCAGTGGGGCATGATCGAAAATCACAAATGTCGTTGTGTCACTGTCCTTTGTAGCTCTAAATATATTGTGAGCTATTCTGAAAGGTACTTGTAATGAAAAGTATCCCACAGGGACATCTAGGTTCTTCGTTTTTATACGTGATGCACTTAGCCACCTTGGGCACGTCCGTGCCAGTGGGCAATGAACAATACTTATTATGTGAGGGCTAGTGATACTACATATTTGGCTGCTTAAACCTCGGTAGGTGAGGTGGCGTTCAAAGCCGTGACCCATTGGTAGGTAACCGTCTCTCTAAAACCCCGAGCCACGGTTCCACTTCCTATTGATAGTGTTTTACCTATGGAGATCATTTCTACTCGTACCTGTTTTTGTACATGGTTTGTTTACTGGAGACTCCTTAATAGACTGATTGAATGTGGACTTCAGAGACCAACTACTCATTCGAGATGCTGACAACACATGGATTCTTCTGAACAGTATGAATGTTATGAAAAGTTCTTGAAATATATAGCGGAAGTTTCTCAGATCCTCCGTAAACCTTAACACTGCTATAATAGGAAGAGTGCTAATAAGATTGATGTAATCAGTAGGATTTATCTTGTGAGCGTCTAGTCTATTTCTCATTTGTTGGACATTTTGCATACGTCATTTGCTTTTTAAGTAGTCAGGTCTTATGATATTAGATGACCAATGTCTTAGTATTTGATTACTGCATGCGATCAGACGCACAAATGGAAATAGTATGCAAGCTGAGTGGTATGATTAGAGCTACAGTGTGGCTTGTAAACACCTTGTGCATGAATGACCGCAGTCTAGTTTCAGCACATTCCGAACACCCTGAACAGCCAAGCCTTGAAAATCGGAGATCGCAGTCAGTTAACGATATTAAGAATGTCTTCTTTAAACAATTATATTCCTAAAAATCTTCTGTTGTCAATATTTACTAGTGACACGATCAAATGATTAAACTGAAGTTAAAATATCCAAATGATGAACTACCAGGCATGCGGCCACAAATATCGTCTTCGTTCAATAAGCCTTTTGAAAATGATTGCCCGTCCTTCAGGAGTGGCCATTCTTACTGATTCTGACATTTTACTCTCTCTGCGGGAAAGCAAAATAGTGTTCAGCTTCCTTCTACCGAGTTGCGATGGGCCACTTCTGAGGAAGATATGTTGCATCATGGATGCGTACGGCTTCGGTAGACGGTTATTCCTGTGATTACATCCAACTCCCTTCGGCGTCTAAAAAACAAATAAATAAAACCCAAAAGAAAACTACTTATTGGTGCGTATAGTCACAAGTCGTTCCAACGTAAATCACTATGTAGTGGAATAGTTTTATAGAACTAGTCAAGTATCAGAGCGAATCTTACTTTCGCTATCTAGCATGGCAAATTAGCGCGCAACATAGTTTATGAGAAAACTGAAACCGCTTGGAACTGTTGGATTGTGAATATACTAAGTACAACTGTAATTCTGGTTCGTGCTGCGTAAATAAGAAAATTCTATTCCTAGTTCTTAAAAACTGCAATAATAATGCTGCATACTTACGAAAACAGCATCTAGAAATAACACCTGGACATTTATAGGAATTACTTACAAAGATCAAGAAGCAGTTGAATGCGATTGAGATATTCCTCCACTTAACAATACTGTTGCTTTTCTGAACTCTACTACTCCAGACTCACTGAAGATGATGGCATTTTTGAATACTCACAGTACTGATGGGTTCTGATCTTACTGAGTTTTGGAACTTATGTGTGTATATCTTATTTCTAACTAATACTACCGTGAAAAACACTCCCCATATCAGTATATCGAGATAAGAAGCACCAAGATTACAGATTTTAAAAAAAGGGAAGACTACTGGTTAACTAGTTTACTAGTTACTAGCCGGTCCTAAGCCCGGGTAAAGAGGGAAGGTTGGGCATAGGGCTAGCAACCCTACCCCGTAAAACAAATCTAACCGCTAAAGAAACTTCAAAGCACAAACAAAATATAAAAAATGAAAACAAACTTATTCCCCGCTGGAATCGGAGAGGCGAAATGACGCCAGTTGGTGAAAGCCTTCGGGAAGCCAATTGGCCGATGTGTCTTCTCTCGATGAAAGCGAAAGTAAACGTGGGGACATGGAATGTCCGCACGATGTTTGAACCCAGTAAGGCAGCCCAGATTGCAAAGGAGATGAGAAGGTATAACATCGAAGTGCTTGGGATTTGCGAAAGCAGATGGAATGGGAGTGGACTCTCCAAACTGTCAACGGGAGAATCAATAATCTACTCCGGTCACCCAGACGCCAACCACGAGCACACTGAGGGAGTGGCTATCATGATGTCCTCAAGAGCATCGAAGGCTCTCATGCAGTGGGAACCAATCTCCTCCAGATCAGGATCATGACAGCAAGATTCAACTCAAAAGGAAGAAAGGTCACAATCATACAATGTTATGCACCTACAAATAATGCAGAGCAAGAGAAAAAGGAGGAATTCTACAGACAACTTCAGTCAACACTGGACAAGACGTCAGTTGGCGATATCAAAATTCTAATGGGCGACATGAATGCCAAACTGGGAGGGGACAACACGGGAAGAGAACTAACCATGGGTCGAGAGGCGCTAGGTGAAATGAATGAGAATGGAGAATTGTTTGCAGAATTCTGTGCATTCAACGATTTGGTGATTGGAGGCAGTGTGTTCAGGCACAAGGATATCCACAAAGCGACATGGATTTCACCAGATGGACACACTAAAAACCAAATCGACTTTATCTCAATCTCAAGAAAATGGAGACGCAGTCTACTTAACACAAGGTCAAGAAGAGGAGCAGATGTAGGTTCAGACCACTATCTAGTGCAAGGAACCTTCGAAATCAAGTTAAAAGCCTTCAAGGAAGCTGGTGATAGACCTCAATTCAAGTACAACACTCGGAAACTGAAGGATGAAACTACAAAGGAGATCTTCAAAGCAGCCATCAAGACAAAATGGGAGACGTCGAGGGACATCCCTGAAGAAACCTGTGTAGAAGAACACTGGAAGTCTTTGAAAGCTATGTGGAAAGAAACCTGCACAACAGTATTAGGAAGGAAGAAGAAAGAAGACAAGGAATGGATCTCGACGGATACCTGGAAGCTGATAGAGGAGAGGAGGATGGTGAAGCAGAAGATAAACCAGTGCAAGGATGCTCAACGACAAGAGGAACTGAGCACAATGTATAAAACACTGGATAAAGAAGTGAAGAAGAGTGCACGCAAAGACAAACGACACTTCTACGACACACTGGCAAGTGAAGCAGAACAGGCTGCAGGTAAGAGAGACCTGACGACATTGTATCAAATAACCAGGTTGCTATCAGGGAAGAGACCAACACAGATGAAACCAATAAAAGATGAAGAAGGAAATTTAATTACAAAAGAAGAGAAACAGAGGAAACGATGGGCCGACCACTTCAAGAAGCTCTTGAATCGACCACCACCTGCACTTCGTCCAGAAATACCACCTGCAGCCGCTGAATTACAAGTGAACATAAATCCCCCAACGAAAATGGAAGTCCTGAACGCCATAAAGCTACTGAAATGCGGGAAAGCAGCAGGACCAGATGGAATACCGCCAGAAGCACTGAGAACAGATGCAGAGACAACAGCGGACATGCTCACACCACTATTGCAGAAGGTGTGGAGGGAAGAGAAGGTACCTGACGATTGGAAGAAGGGTTACCTTGTCAAACTGCCGAAGAAGGGAGACCTCAGTGCTTGCAAGAACTGGCGAGGAATCACTCTCCTATCCACCCCAAGTAAAATATTAAGCCGCATCATCCTGGAGAGGCTTAAAGACGCACTGGATTCAAAACTGCGACCGGAACAGGCAGGCTTCAGGAAGTACAAATCATGTGCTGACCAAATTGCAACGCTTCGTATCATCATAGAACAGAGCGTAGAATGGCAATCAGCTCTATACCTCAACTTCATCGACTTTGAGAAGGCCTTTGACAGCGTCGACCGAGAAGTAATTTGGAAACTGCTTCAATACTACGGAGTACCGCAAACCTTTATCCGCCTCATTCAACAACTATATGAAGATGCCACATGCCAAGTAATCCACAATGGGAAGCTCAGTGATGCCTTTGAAGTGAAGACAGGAGTGAAACAAGGTTGCCTACTATCCCCCATGATATTCCTAATTGTGGTGGACTGGATCATGCAGCAAACAGTAGGCAGCGAGAAGAGGGGGATACACTGGACGACGGAAAAGAACCTAGAAGACTTGGATTTCGCCGATGACTTATGCCTAATGTCACATAAACTTGAAGATCTGCAGGCAAAAACTAACAAGTTGACAGAGGAGGCAGCTAAGACGGGACTTCAGGTGAATATAGAGAAGACAGAAGTGATGAAGATACCGCACCACCACCATCAACAACAACAACAAACTCCAATCACCGTCAACGGTAGAAACTTGAAGGAAGTAACCTCCTTCACTTATCTAGGAAGCACTGTTTCAACTACAGGCGGGACGGACGAGGACGTCAAAGTCAGAATCGGAAAAGCAAGACAGGCATTCATTAGCCTGAAACCAGTGTGGAGATCTTCTGCACTCAGCATGCGGAACAAGATACGGATTTTCAACACCAACGTCAAGTCAGTGCTCTTGTATGGCTCAGAGACTTGGCGCGTCACGAAAGGCATTTCCAATAAACTACAGACATTCATCAACAACTGCTTACGCTCGCTGCTGAAGATCAGATGGCCAGAAAAAATAAGCAACAAGGAACTCTGGGAACGAACCAACCAAGAACCTATCACGCAACAAATATGCAGGAAGAAGTGGAGATGGATTGGGCATACACTGAGAAGGCCGACTGAGGACATCACGCGTCAGGCCCTCGAGTGGAATCCCCATGGGAAGCGACGAGTTGGACGTCCGAGGGTGACATGGAGGAGGTCGTGCGAGGAGGAAATGAGAGCTTCTGGGCTGTCGTGGAACCAGGTTCAAAAGATCTCAGAGAACAGAGGTCACTGGAGGCGTGCTACTGAAGCCCTATGTTCCACTAGGAACCCAAGGGACTAATAATAAATAATAATAATAATACTGAAAAGTAGCAGAAAGTGACGAGAAGAGATAAAACAACCTGAAAATGCGATATGATGAATAAAGTAAGGATAATAATGTGTGGTTGCAACTGCTCAACTGACACCCATTTTGAGCCACCACCTAGATACTAAGATTGGTAGCATTTGGTTTCAGTGGAGTACTGAAATGTTTAAGCTCCAAAAATTAAAACTGAACTGGCAAACTTACATCTGGTTCAAAATGGCAAACTAAGTTAAAACTGCGGCAACTAGATAACCTGCGAAGGTTTGAAAATAAAGGATTCCAAATATAACAGTGCATCTATATTAATAGTCCGTGGAGAAAAGATAGATATCAAACCTAAAGAGAATAAGGCACAAAACACAATACCATGAAACGAGACTTTAACTGGTAAATTTCAAGCTGGTAATGTTACAGTATTCTTTAATATTACTACTGACGCAACAATATGCAATTCAGTAAAAATGTGCACGCTAATGAAGTAGGTGATCAAGTGTATCAGCTTCTTTTCGAAGTAACGACTACTTATCAAAATGCAGTTTCCCAATACTGGTCCAACATTTATAAATTCTAGTACTAGAAGTAGCGGTGTGTTATTGATTTTATACGGGTGACCATAATACTAGTACTAGTCGATAATTTCGTCCAAATCCGCCTGTAACATATACCTTTGCACCATTACGTATGACGTCAGAATTTTACACGCGGATAGGGACGCGAGATTTGAGCGTTTTCTGACAATTTTAAAAATATGGAGAGAGGAAACGGCCAAAAAAATTCCTTCACAAAAAATCCATTTCTTACGAGTTTCCAGTTAACATCCCACACACCTTAACTTTCTGAACTCCACGGTTTGTGAAATCCCTGATGCAAATACACACCATGTCACTGAACCCTAAGCTACCAGACTTTCCCAACAATCTTATGGTAAACAACCTATCTAAAACCCAAGTGAACTTGTTGTCATGAATTGCTGCTTATTAATTTCTTCACGAAAAGTTATTTTAGACGCTGGTGTTAATCATAGTCACAGTCATAGGGTCAAATGACAGTTCTGAAATAGCTGATAGCTATCTAAAGTGGTCTTTTCCACCTGGCTTTATAAGTACACTATTAACCTAGTAACCTCAAAAACCTAAATGATTATGTCATCTTCCTAGCTCCTTAGAAGCTGACTCTGGCACAGGTTTAGTAGGCTGATGAACGTCTACTAGAAATCTGCTTGAGCGAAGAACATAAAATTGTGCGCAGACCATCCAACTTTCTAGACTCATAAGTAGGTAGTAAGATTTTCATCTTATAAATACTGGTCATTTTGGCAAGACATTTTTCCCACACCTAATGCATCAATATCCCCATCCATCAAGAATACACTTCTGAACAAGTCAGTTAAGAACTCAGCTTTGCTGAGGTAAAATCCCGGTGACTTACCTGAACTCCTAGACAATATGAGGTAAAACAGAGTCTTTTTATTTACCTTTCTTCTATACAAATCGTCTTTAATGATAGCTTTGAAAGCCACACACAGCCTGTTTCTCGTACTCCATCAACGATTTTGTAATCTCATTTTTCACAAGACTTAGACCATAAAAATGGCAATACTTAAAATAACGTAATCTATTATAAAGTATAGTTTCTATAGTTGATTTTTTCGCGTTATAATTGAGTAGGTTTACCAAATCAAGGTCGGTGATCAAGACCATAAAACGACCGGGGTTTCTACCTCTTCGAATTTAGTTTTAAATTCGTGTAGCATTTCCAACATGGACGACTTATTAGCAGTAGGATACTTTCCAACAACTGTCGTAAGTAGCTGTCAGCCATGCTCTACCAGAAGGGCCCAAACAATTGTGGTCTGTCTAACAGGTTCAAAACTGAAGAACCAAATTGATGGTGGCACATATATCCAATTAGGGGTAACATAATGCAAGTTTGGATTTGCAGGGATCCCTGAAAGAGTCTTATAGAGATAAAATTAAGTCGCATTTCCACCAGACTCAAAAATCTAGCACGTTTGTCCAGTTTTTTCAAAACTTTAAAACTGCACCTTAGCATAATGAGCACCTTGGGAGCGTTCGATATGAATGCATTAAGTATGCTTGATAACCTCGCCTGGTTAACTAGTTCACTAGTTACTAGCCGGTCTTAAGTCCGGGTAAAAAGGGAAGGTTGGGCATAGGGCTAGCAACCCTATCCCCTAAACCAGTCCAGTCGCTAAAGAAACTTCAAAGCACGAAGCGCAAACTTATTCCTCGCTGGAATCGGAGAGACGAAATGACGCTGGTTGGTGAAAACCTTCGGGAAGCCAACTGGCCGATATGTCTTCTCTCGATGAAAGTGAAAGTAAACATGGGGAAATGGAACGTCCGCACCATGTATGAACCAACCAAGGCTATCCAGATTGCAAAAGAGATGAGGAGGTATGGTATGGAATCTGCGAAAGCAGATGGAATGGAAGTGGACTCTCCGAACTGTTAACTGGAGAGTCAATAATCTACTCTGATATTGTCACACGGACGACAACCACGAGCCCAATGAGTTATGGAGTGGCTATCATAATGTCCTCCTCCCAACAGCATCAAAGGCTCTCTCTCATGCAGTGGGAACCAACCTCCTCCCGCAGGATCAGGATCATGACAACAAGATTCAACTCAAAAGGAAGGAAAGTCACAACCATTCAATGCTACGCGCCGACAAATAATGCAGATTAAGAGGAGGAATTCTATAGACGGCTGCAACCAGTACTAGACAAGACTCCAGATGGCTACATCAACATCCTAATGGGTGGGGTGACGTGAATACCAAACTGGGAGTGGACAACACAGGAAGAAAATTCATCATGGCTCGAGAAGCACTCGGTGAAATGAATTAGAACGGAGAATCGTTTGCAGATTTTTGAGCACTCGACGATTTGGTAATTGGAGGCAGTGTGTATAAACACAAGAATATTCACAAGACACACTAAGAATTAGATCGACTTCATCTCAATGTGAAGAAAGTGGAGACGCAGCCAGCCTACTGGACACAAGATCATATCGTGAAGGGGAGCAGATGTAGGTTCACACTACGCACTATCTAGTGCAAGGAACCTACCTTCTAAATAAGTTGAAAGCCTTCACAGAAGTTGGTGATAGACCGCAGTTCAAGTTCAACACCCAGAACAGAAACTGAAGGACGAAACTACAAAGGACATCACGTCAGCTATGAGGAAAAAATGGGAGACATTGAGCAACATCGCTGAAGGAACCTCCATGGAAGATAACTGGAACTCTCTGAAAGAGATGTGGAAAGAAACCTGCATAACCGTATTGAGAAGGAAGAGGAAACCAGACAAGAAATGGATCTCGACGGATACATAGAAACTGATGGAGCAAGAAGAGGATTGTGAAGCAGAAGATGAACCAGTGCAGTGCAGGGATGAACAACGAAAAGAGGAACTGAACACAACCTATAGAACACTACACTGGACAAAGAAGTGAAGGAGAATGCATGTAAAGACAAAAGACACTTCTACGAAACACTGGGAAGTGAAGCAGAACAAGCTGTAGGTAGGAGGGACCTGACAACACTGTATCAAATAACCAAATTACTATCCGGGAAGAGATCAACGCAGACGAAACCAATGAAAGATAGTGAAGGAAAGCTAGTGATCAAATAAGAGAAACAAAGGAAACGATGGGCTGACCACTTCAAAAAAACTTTTGAATCTACCACCACGACCACCTGCAACTCGTCCAGAAATACCACCAGCAACGGCAGAACTACCAGTGAACACAGGCTCTCCGACAAAAGCAGAAGTCCTGAATGCCATAAAAATGCTGAAATCCGGGAAAGCAGAAGGACCGGAAGGAATTCCACCAGAAGCACTGAAAACAGACGCAGAGACAACAGCGGACATGTTCACACTACTACTGCAGAAGGTTCGGGAGGAAAGGTGCCTGCAGACTGGAAGAAGGGCTACCTTGTCAAACTCCCAAAGAACGAAGACACAAGACTTCGCAAGAAACGTCGAGGAATCATGCTCCTGTCCCTGTCCACCCAAAAGCAAGCAAAATATTAAGCCGAATCATCCTGGAGAGACTTAAGGATGCGCTGGATTCAAAACTACGACCGAAACAGGCTGGCTGACTTCAGGAAGTACAAATCATGCGCGAATCAAATTGCAACGCTGCGCATCACCGTAGAACAGAGCATAGAACGGCAGTCAACTTTCTACCTCAACTTTATCGACTTTGAAAGGGCCCTCGACAGCGTCGACTGAGAAGTAATTTGGCAACTGCTTCAACACTACGGTTTTAGTGCCACTAACTTTTATCAACCACATTCAACAGCTATATGAAGACGCCACACCTCAAGTAATCCACAACAGAAAGCTCAGTGACGCCTTTGAAGTGAAGACAGGAGTAAGACAAGGCTGCCTACCATCACCGATAATCTTCCTAACTGTGGTGGACTGGGTCATGTAGCAAACCGTGAGGATCGAGAAGACGGGCATACGCTGTTTCATTGATGTGAAGACTCTAGGAGATTTGGATTTCGCCGATGATTTATGTCTGTCTTGTCGCACAAACTCGAAGATGTACAGGCGGAAACTAACAAGTTGACAGAAGAGGCAGCGAAGACGGGACTTCAAGTGAATGTAAGGAAGACGGAGGTGATGAATATACCCAACCAGCAAAAGCATGAACAACAAGCACCAATCACTATTAATGGGAGACACCTGAAGGAAGTAGTCTCTTTGACTTACCGGCCTAGGCAGCATCGTTTCAGCGGCACAGACGAGATTGTCAAAACCAGGATCGGAAAGGCACGACAGGCTTTCCCTAATCTGAAATCAGTGTGGAGATCTACTGGAATGCACTCAGCGTTAACAAGATCCGGATTTTTAACACCAATGTCAGTCAAGTCGGTGCTGCTATATGGTTCAGAAACTTGGCGCGTCACGAAAAGCACTTCCAACAAACTACAGACACATCTTCAACAGCTGCCGCCTACACTCACTCAATACTGAAGATCAGATGGCTAGAATAATAAGAATAAACAACAAGCAACTCACTCTGGCAACGAACCAACCGAGAACCTATCGCCCAACAAATATGTAGAAAGTGGAGATGGATTGGGCATGCACTGAGAAGGCCGACTGGGGACATCACGCACCAGGCTAGACCGTAGAGTGGTACCCAAGGGGAAACGACGAGTTGGGCTTCCCAGCTGAGGGTGACATGGAAGAGATCATGTGAGGAAGAAATGAAAACTTGTGGGCGGTCGTGGCGCTAGGTTAAAAAGACTGCAGAGAAAAGAGTGCAATGAAGGCGTGCTACTGAAGCCCTATGTCCCTCTAGGAACCCAAAAGAAAAATAATAATAAGTGTGCTCGATCGAACGGATACGCGTATGAAGATATTTTTATTATAACTGCGACACCAGAGCGCTTCACCAAGATAAGCAAACGAAGTAAACCTAAGTTGTTAGGTTGATGTCTGCGTTAACATCTCGAGATGTTAACGCAGACATCAACCCATATGCAGAGATTTCTGCACTGAGTGCAGACTCGAATCAGTCACGTTTCCCCAGATAAGAAGGATGAGTAGCGTCTAAAATAACTGTGATTCAACTGCAGTGTTTTCATCACCACCCAAAAGACCGAAGTCATCCCAGCCAACATTTACTTTGGGCGCTCTTTGGAACTTTCGGGTTTCACCCGAAGCTACTTCGGGCGCACTTAGCAACTTTTGGGTATTCCCCCCAAATTTCACAAATATTTTACTTGGCCGCTAACATTTTATTGACTTCTATACCATAAACACATTTGTCACATAAACGTCAGATATTTAGATAGAAATATTACGGATTAAGCCTTCTTATCACTTGGGATATGGGTTATTACAAATCGTCTGGCGCATTGCAGAAACTTAGGGCGCACTTCGTGACTTTTGACACTTTCGGGGAAAAGGTTTGGCACATTCGGGGGATATCGTGAGTCACCCGATATGCGACCGCAACAGAATTTTCGGTTTTAGCCCGAAACTCACAATTTGCATCCGAAGCTAATGCTGGCTGGGATATGACTGAATATTCAGCAACACCTAGAAGTAAGCGCGGATAAATCAAAAGGGCTAAATAAGCGTGTTTAGCAAACCCAATAAAGGTGCTTAATATATATCGCTATCACCATTTCTTTCTTTCGAATTTCATTCGACGCAAACCAAGTAAGAACAGGGTACAGTTCAGCGACCCCTATAATCTACTAACCCTAAGGTCAGGGTGTAACGCTCGAAATTGTGCCACTCAATATCCAATTCCATTTATTCGAAATAAGGAGAGAACCGTCGATTTCTTCGCAATCTTTTCCAAGAGCTCCAGAATTAGGCAGGTTTTCAGTGAGGTGGATTAAGCCATTCACTTCCCTCAGTTGCAGAAAATCTGACAGAGGTCTAGGCGTTTGACATGCCTAGACGTATCACTAATGCCGGAATTGAGAAGCTGATAAAACCTTCGTGTGCTGTACGGTCAGATCTTCCTTCGTTCTGGCAGTAAGAGATATTTAAGGAGGCGAAATAAATACAGTTTTAAAGAAATCGAACGTCTGAAAAAAATGAACCTTAATCTTATTTTAGTGCTTTTGCTTGTTTTATTCCGTCGTAGACCTGACTATACTAATAGTGGATAGTAGCTAGAATTGAAATCCAAGGCGAGTGTTTCGTCCTCTCCAGGATTCATTGGCTGATGTGCCTGCCATCCAGGTAGTGATAGTGTCCTCACCGGAGCCCAAACCCTGGACAAACCGCTTTGAACATCAAGGCGTTATCCACTGAGCCACGATAGCCACCTATTGTGTGACTGGTATAACCTCAGCCTCGTTTTCATCTTGACTCAATGGTATATTGGATAGCGCTCTGGCATTCCAAGCGATAGGTCCCACGTTCCAATCCAATATCCAATATTGATAGTGAGAACGTAGAAAACTGGTTATTTTTGATCTCTCGCGTCTAGTTCTTAGGGCTTGGTTCGAGTTGTTCGGTCCACTCCTGCAGTGGACGAGGAAATCCTCTCTGCTTTCTCGCTTTTAGCTTCGGTGAGGAGGATGTTTTGTGGGTTAGTAAGTTGTAATTTGTAGAGTGATTAGGGAGCTACGGGTTGCTGGGAAGTTTAGGGAACTGCCGTGGCTCCTGTCTATGTAGGTACCTGAAAGAGAACAGTAAGGTAGTGGTGAAAGAGTGAACAGAGAATAACAAAGGGAAGAAAGAAGAAATAATAATAAGGGGAGAGAAAAGGGAAGGAGAAGAAAAGGAGGGGTGAAAAAGGGAAATGAGAACGAAAGAAAAGTATTTAGGAAGTGCGCGAATGGTGGCGTGGATTTGGTTCGGTAGGTAGTGTGGGTGTATTAAGGAGGGAGATGGTGAGTGGTAGTTAGGGGGGAGTTGGGGGTACTGAGGTTGGTGACTACTTGAGTACGTCCGTGGTAGTCCATGCGAGGTGACATAACTGTCTAATCACCTCTTGAATGAGTTGACTGAGGGAGCTATAACGATGTGTGGTGATAAGGCATTCCATAAATCACATACTCTTAGGGAGAAAAATTTGGACCTGAGTATGGTGTTGGCTCTGTGGTGTGCTATCTTAATGGGGTTTCCTCGTGAAGACTGCTGAGTTGCAGGCAAAACTGATTTGATTGTGTGGCCTATCTGATGAATGATCTTGCATGCCATAACAGGGCCCCTCCTCTTACTGTGATAACCCAAGGTAAATAGGTTTAGGTGTTTAAGTCTTCCAGGACACGTCTTTTCCCTTAGCCCCATGGCTGATTTTGTTGCAGTTCTTTGTATTTTTTCAAGGAGATTAGAGTCTGTCTTGAGTATTAGAGGAGTCACCGTAGTGAAGACCTCTAGATGCAGCCGCACGTAGGGTTTGAAAATGGTGAGGAAGAGTTTGGGAGTTAGGGCGCCAAGCTGTCTACGGAAAAAGTATAGAATTACATTCGCTCTGGTTGCCATGCTTTTGTGGTTGGGGCTGGTATCCAAGGCGTCGGAGAAGTCGAGCCTCAAACCTTTCTCCATAGACACCCTAGTGATAGCATGGTTGCCCAACATGTACTGGAAGTCGGTCGTACTTGCTTCATATTTACTGATGTGCATTGCTTTGCACTTTTCCAGGTTGAAGCTCAGGCCATTTTCCGACGACCAGAGCTCGAGTTGCTGCAAGTTCTT
This sequence comes from Heterobilharzia americana, assembly GCA_944470555.2. Lineage (NCBI taxonomy): Eukaryota > Metazoa > Platyhelminthes > Trematoda > Strigeidida > Schistosomatidae > Heterobilharzia > Heterobilharzia americana. The sequence goes on from OX104130.1 coordinate 33,389,876, forward strand.
TTGTAGCGCTGTACAATCACCCTCTCCGTTTACCACCCTCCAAATTTTTATGCCGTCAGCGAAGAGGAGGATGGGTGAGGATATTTTATGTGGCAGATCGTTGACAAACAGGAGGAACAGAAGCGGTCCTAGGTCGAAGGTCTCCACTCCGACCTTATTCTGTTCACTTTAGTGCAGAACTGCCTCCCTTCCAGGTACTCCTTGAACCAAGAGAGTAGGGGTCCACTTATACCAGCTGACATGATCTTGTGAAGCAGTACTGTGGGTGGGACACTGTCAAATGCTTTGGCTACGTCGAGAAATACAACATGTACAGGTTTTCTATTATCCCAGCTTTGTGTCCAGTCGTCCCAGGCGGTTAGTAAGTTGGTGGCACATGAGCGACCACTACGAAAGCCGTGCTGAGCAGTGTGGACAGTGTTTTCTCTATTGAGGAATTCCCAGATAGTGTCAGCTACCAGGCTTTCCAACACTTTCGACACAATAGGGAGTAGGGCAATCGGCCTGTAGCTGCCAGGGCTTTTTTTGTCTCCTCCCTTGAAGATGGGTGACAAGATGGTGCTCTTCCATTCTTTAGGGAGTTTGCACGAGCCTATTGAGTGCTCAAAGAGGTTGCGAAGTGGTTTGGTAAGCACCTCGGCGCAGTTTTTCATAACCACTAGTTTCAGGTTATCGCAGCCAGGGGACTTGCCTGGACGTAGCCTGGATAGTTTCTCGAACACTTTTTTCTCTGTAATAGAGACATGACGGGGGTATTAGTTATTTACGACCTGATCGGTGTAGTAGCAAGTCGGTGTGGATCTTGTGTCAGTGCTAAGTTGGGCTTGGAAGTGTGAACTCAAAAGCTCGGCAATCTCTAGACTGCCTAGCGTACTCCTCTCATGGCCTGTGACGAGATTCACTCCCTTACTGGTGGACTTCCTTCTAGACATGAAGCTGTACAAGTTTTTGGGATTGCTTTGTAACCTCGCCGGGTCACTAATGGAAGAATATCACTCACTAAGAGGCATATACATCTGGCCAACGGGTCCTAAATAGGACGAAACGCTCATCCTGGATTCCACTGCTAGCCACCACCCATCAATAATATAAACGTATTTCATTCTAATATTTGAGCCTCTTTTGTGTAGTGGCAGTAACTGGACCTTTTCTTCAACATCAGACGCTTTCGGACGTCTGCTGAATAAGGTTCACCCCATTTTCATGCCCCTTTTCAGTGCAGACGCAACCCTTTCCTCGCTACTTGGTTTTGCACAATTTTTATGGCGCGGATTATGGTGCTTTGCTGGTTTTCCTGAGCATTATTATCACGATCGTTACTGTATTTTATGAGGATGATAGCTGCTAAGTAGTACGTGCCTTAAGTACAAGGCCGTCGTCAACCTCTCAAGGCTGACACATATCTCTGTCTACATCTGTGACGGTTTTTTCATGGGCCCTGTTTACACCGTATGCTGGTTAAGAATTCTGCCACAAGCATCACTAGTGTGTATGTAGATCCGAGGTGTGCGATACTTTTAAAGAAGTCGCAAAAATGCAAACGGAAGCTAGGCGAAGGTTGGCATAATGCAACAGGAGGGGTAATGGAAAACTGAGTCCTCAGGCAGCGACTTTGAACAAGAAATCAGCAATTAACAGTTCTGCAATTTAGAGGATTACCCAAGTCGTTCAAAGAAAATAAAGAGCTCGTTCATACAGAGATACAGTGAACCTCAATTAAAATATAACGTCCATCGTCCTACAAGCGTCTGCTAGACGACGAAACAAGGAATACTTGAGTTGACTTGGCAATAACATCAAAAACGGAGCGCATAATTCTACCGGCCGTGACAAGAACAGTCTCGTCACCACTTAAGTCCATTTAGTTGGGGAATGTGGATGTCTGAACGAAAAGACCCAAACCCAGTTGACCAGTATCAAAGGAGACCAAAGATAAGATTTCAGTTTTGTCGGAACGACTGCAGACTGCGAGCGTGTAAGACAGGCGACTAAGTTGCCTGCGTGGTAGATCGATGAGTTATTGAATGGTAAAAGACGAAGTTCATTGTTATCAGAGGCTGGAAGAGGAAGTTGTAGCTTGGGAGTGCTCTGTGGTCATCAGGAACCTTATTGACAGATACGGTCTCTGAGGCAACCTCCAGGGTGGGAACGACAGCCTCCTTTGAAAACTTACACACAGCAAAGTGTAGCCTACCTACGGTGGGCCCATGACAGAAAACAGGTTTTCATGCTGTCCGTGGCCAAGAAATAATGAGGGCCCCAACCTGTAGGGTTGTTTTTCCGCAAACTAGATCGTACTGAGAATGCACTATTATCACCAGGTGGCCAAAAATTGAAGAGACTTAGCGACGGCAAGAAACATTTCACATTCATATGGAATCAAAAATAAAAATGCTGTCAGCAGACGATCGTGACGTTGACTGAAGAGCAAAGGACCTGACAGTAAACAGAATAAACAGAAATCCCGTTTGCTAGGATATCTGTCTCCACGATCGCTGGGACTGAAAATTCTGTAAGAAGATAGTGAAACTTACTGCAACAGTGACCGAGAAACTTTCGTGGTTACCTTAAAGGAAAAATGGGTTCAGACCAAGAATGACCAAAGTGGTGTTCCCATATTCTCAAAATTGGGCATCAGTACTAGAGGTGTTCTGAACATACAGCAGTGTAAATAGGAAAGGCATATAGTATTTAAAGTTTCTGTAGCTTTTTAAATGTCTGACAAAAAGGAATGCCTGGGTGGATTTACTCAAGGTTCAATGAAAGGGCCTTTCCTTCTTCCAAAATATGCAAACAACTTCCGTATGAAATCTCTTTCTTCGCTGACATCACGTTAAATTGAAGAGAGGTCGGAGATCAGATAGATGTGAGTTCTGTGCAGGAGGATTCAGCTTGGAGGTGAAATCCATAATACACCCCTGTATGCAGCCCTAGGAAATGCCATGTGGTAAGACCGGGGCACAACGTCCAAGTGACACAGACCATACAGCGCCACTGATGCAGAAGGATCTGAGCATCTTATAACCTTGAGAATGAACTGGTGAATTAACGGCTGCAAGGTCTATTTCCGGCTAATCCAAGCACAACAACTTTTAAATAAGTCCTTAAAAACTTGATCATAGATGTATCTACCAGAATTTAGGGTTTCGTATGGTCCTACTCTCAGTTTGGGACCGTGTTCCACTCTTTTCCACATTGAAGGGCAAGTTTCATCTTGAACTCATCGGAGGGTGGTGGAACTAAACTGTTTAAAGGCAAACGAGAAACCGCTGGTAACGCTTGGCGCATATTACCTCGAGTATAAGAGACAGGGAGGAGGCCTGACGGTTGCCCATGACGTGCCCAGCACTCCCAGAGAGCAGACGTTTTTACCAAATTGGCTTTGTTTTTACCCTTTATCTCGGGGGAAGAATGAATGTTAGGACTCAAAAATGGCCTTCCAAACTTGTCTCAACTTCTACCCCCTGAGAGCGAATATTTCGTGGAATGCTTTCCCTAGAAAACCGGTTCAGGCTACTTCGTACGGCAGAAATAACGGATGGGCAATCATTTTGACTTTGAAAATGACTAAAAATGATGGGGAACGGTGGAGACATCGTTATCACCATCTGCTTTATCGATACTCGTCACTGCAGAAACAGCGAAGCAGAATTTTCCCAAGTTCGGCTTCTGCTTTATTGGAGGTGGATACTAAATAAAAATTAGAGTCTCAGTTTTTGATTCTGAGTATAACATCGCCAATCCTGGTTGACGAGTTAGATGGTTACCCACTGAGAGCTAACTATGAGTGTCATACGCTGACGATAGTATCTGTCAACCCCACTGCCTTAATGATTGGTATATTGCCTACGTTTTACGATACTTCTTGACGAATCCATAGGTACTTCCTTGGGGAGAGAACTCCACCTTGCTTAGATATGTGTCCGAATTTCAGGTGTAATCTGTTAGGATGAGGGGGATTTCAGGCGATATGGGAAGTTATGATAAGAATCCTTCTTGATCCGCATATACATTACAGGGGGATATTTTTTGACCAGATGAACTGTGCTGAGAATGCGTCCCAATCCGACCATCCCACTTGATTGCCTGTCCCACTGACACAAGAAAGAGTATCGATCTTAGGTTACAGTGATAGCGACAGCCAAGTATATTTCAATGTAGCAACGTACGTAGAGGCCTTGAGTAGATTCCGACCAGCTATGACGCTGGGATCGGAATATTCTTGGTGGCAACGAGAAAAAGGCAAAACCCTTACTTAAAGGTGGGTCAAAAGGCGCAGGTTCACCAAAATATTCATTCGGCTACGTGCCTCAGATCCTTTTTGCTGCAGAATAAGAAACTACAGTTATTTTTGTAGGGCAGAAGTTCCTTTAATGACTGTCTCTGCTGAACATTATTCTATATTCACCCACGCAAGCCAGGCGTAATTTATGCAAAAAATATTTGCACGAGTTTATTCAGGTTGTCATGGAGGCTGATATTCGCAGATTATTTGGTTTTACTTTAAATCTTCTGATCATATGGACATAACGGCGAGCTGAGTATGATGAGCTAGCATTGAAGTGAATTACGGACGACAAGGATCGAAATTTGAGGGACCCATCTTATAGCGGTAGAAAACTGAGATGGCCACATCACGAAGCTAATTTTTCTGTGGTAGCCGGCTGAGTAGTCAGGAAAGTTTCCGCTTATTCGTCCACTCAAAACGGCTGCCAAGGCAACGGTTGATAACTGAATGTTTAACCTCAATGGACCTTTGGTCATCACCGATTATAAACTAGCATAGTTAGGTCATTCGTTCCAATAGCTTACTAAACTCTTCAAACTTGGAGACATTCGCACCCCAACATGTCATCTGGTCAAAAATGGCATAGCAAAAAGCTTGCAAAGACAGACGCTTTATCGCCTCCTACCCCCTCTTGAAAGACGGTAACCGGTATACCAATCTTCCGCTAGTCCTCTTTGGAATTGCTGATAGACTAAAGAAGGAGACCGAATGCTGTACACTGACTTCAGTATGTTAAACTAAGTCAGGGTTTCTCAGAGAATGTTTCATTGTGATAAAAAAAGGTGAAAGAACACGCCCGTCTCATGGATTCAAGCAAACTTTCATCGGATTATGCACGCAAATGACTTGATATGTTAGTGATTTATTACTGAATGCCATTTTGTAAACTTTCATGGGTCATCAGTATGGCGACGCTCGTAAACTGACATCCCTCATGTTAAATCCATTTGTAACGGAAAAATGATCTGAAAGTCCCTCCTGACCACCCCATTTGATGGTATTGACACTTATTTGAATATTTCTAACCTCTTTATGGATGGTGCACCTTTGACCCTGGCCAGTGTAATGTTGTTTGCTGGTTTGATTGTCTTCGTTGACTTTGCACTCGTTATTTGCCTTTGTATGATTGAGACTTATCATGAACGTTTCGCTTTCCTATTATGTGGCGCTGGACTGTTGACAGGGTGATGTTGTTTTACCGCGCCCGATATTTTGTTTTGGTTCAACTTACGGTTGTACTGTGATTTGACTGTCTACTGGAAACGTTTATTTTTGATTTGATTCTGGTAGACAGAGTTTTGATCCTTTTTGTCGGGAATATTCTCATTGACTGCCAGGTACTTACCAACTGTGTTGTTGAACCAGATTTCACCGTGTAGTACGTATTTTCACCCGAGAACGTTTGGACTGTGTGGTTACCCAACGGCACTGTTGAGGTATTTTTGTGATTTTGATATGACTTATTGCTACTTTGACAGTACCGTAGATTTTGTGGCTAATCTACCACTGATTTACTTACTACAAGCCGCGTTTTGATACTTTGATCCAATTTTCGACTTTGCTTCACTCGCGGAAGTTCGGAAGCTACGCAGTAGAACATAGGAGCTAGTCAGATTCGCGCTATTTGGCACCGCTTAGTTATTCCCTGCGTTCAGGGCAAGATCACTGGGTTTTGGCTGTTACTTCATTATATGGGGTCAAAATTTATCATTATCCAGGCTTTAACTCGCTGTATGCGCTGAACAGTTATACTTTCTTGTCCGTTTCATAACTAGTAGGATCTTCTGCCTTTTTTAATTGAGTTCACTGACATCCCGTCTCTACGATTCTGGACTTGCAAAGTCTACATATATATCTACGTATATCAATGTGATGATACCTGTAGACTGGCTTCTCTCATTTTTAGTTACTGATGTGATAACAAAACATTTATTTATTTGTTGCGGATGGTGAATCCCCACTCGGTAAAGCTTAATACCTCCTTCGGTACACAAACAAGTGCGTGAGTTAGAAGTCCTTCTTTCACGACGAAGACAACAGTCTTCACGTGTCTTGTCTTACAGGCCTGACCACGGCCACCTTTTCGTCGGACAGGATAGTGTGCAGCAGCAATCAGTACAGTCTTAGGTAAAAGTGATAAAGTTGTCAGTGGTGATGAAACTGGCAAAATTGAGTGGATAAGCACTGATTCAGTTCACTGCACCTAATCGTATATCTTCAGCAAACGACAAACCATGATTTTACACATAGTAGTCCACAATAAATAAAACAGTGAAAATCCTCCGAATTGGCACACAAAGAAAAGATCATCTTCTAAGTGGAGGTGATCATGACCTTGTTTCAGCAAAACTTTTTCATTGCAGTGAATCTGATTTCATTACACACATCTACACGTTTTGAGTGCACATTCACTTTTGGTCCTTCACGTTAGATATTCTGATTTTCAGCCAGTGGACCCTCAAACAAACTTCACTTTTGTGTATTCACTTCCATTTTACTGAACACTGACGAAATGTAACACTCAATTTAGTATTCATGCCCTATCTTTAGTAATTATCACAATTCGATGTGATACTGCACGCACACTGTCACTTTGCGGTAACAACAGCACCTTTACCAAGGTGGATCATCTGTCTAATGTTGTGGGGCGGTCACCGTCCCTTATATTGACGCAGTGACTATCTCCCGAGCCGTTTTTGACCCCAAAATCAATCGGTGGTTGCTCCTCTCCACATACCTTTGAATTGCAGCCACAGCTTTGAGAGTAAGATAATAAATGTTGGAAAGCCGAAGAACCTGTACAACGGCAAATCGCCCACAAGGAAATCAGCTAGCCAGGTATGCCAATCAGCCTCTTAAGATAGGCATTTTTGGACCGAAAATCCTCAAGTGTGAGGCTGTGCCTTACCTCAATGCCCGATAGTGTTTCATGCCAGCCTTTAAAAACCTGTGCGGCATGCATCCTTTGTCATTGTAACAGGACTGGAGTTTCGCCTACCAACAGGTTTCACGTATAACACTTTAGCCAGCGATCGGCTGTTGACATGCGAACGTGTCATTTGACTGCTAAGAGAGTCAAGCAAGGATAGTTCGAGAGATATACCATGAACACAACAGCAATATCAGGAGGAATACCATGAAAGGAAAGCATATGGGACCTCAGAGCGACCCGGAGATGAGGTCCTGCTACTGGAGGACACACGACCATGCGGAATACCTCCCAAGTTTTGCAGGGAGTGTACATGACCGTTTACTATACCAGATGTACTTAACAGTACTGCACATAGGATTCAGAGTAGCACATCCGGCTAACACTTAGTCCTATACTTTGACACAGTACTACCCCAGAGGGGCCCTGTGACAAACAGACCAGGAGCTCAAGAGGATGAGACTAACTCTAAGAACAGTTCTATTCTAGGAAGGGGTAGAGTAAGGTGCGTCTCTTGAGCAAACAAAGCAGTCGTCCTCATATTTAAGCCCGCCTGTCCCCTTCTTTCAGATCCAAATAATATATTCTATGATTGGCCAAGAATGCAGAGGTACTTGACTTAGCTGAAGGTTCTTACCAAATGGGCATTTGTGCGAACGGTTGTTAATATGCGGCTTTCTCTCATTTTCGGATCTTGTGTAGTTGTAAGGCCCCTATACATTTTCAAAACTCACAAATCCCCCTTTTTGTATTTCAGTGTTACGGGTTTGTAGCCCCATTGTCTACCTCATGGTACACGATGTAAACCTTCGAGTATGTACTTCATGTACCGGTAAAAAATTTGCATTCAAACTTATCTTGCTTCCTTATACTGGATTTTGGCCAACCTAGTCAACCACATGTTGTCCAGTTCGGTCCTCTCTGTCCTCCAAAATTCCTACTTCTAACCTGCTTTTTTGTCGCCTATAAGTTGTAACGGTTTCAGATGCACTATACGTTGGGTCCCAACCAGCATATTCAGATTTGTTGTTTGAGAATGGGGGGCTGGGGGCCTACATTATTCTGTCGTGCCCAGTAAACTCGGTTGTGATTTTCATCTATTGTAAACTTTGTATCCGCTACTGACTGCAACTGAATGATGTATAACTTTCAATGTGCTTTTTGGTTTTCGCCCGCTTGGCTTACCCACCAGAGTGCCCGGACCGAACGCATTGTAATTTTGCCGCTGCCTTCTTATTTTCCACATTGTGACTGTCTTAAGCAAATCGTCCCGAGCGTTGTCCATAAGCCACTGGGTCCAACACCGGTGACCCTGACGTGATTCGAACACGCAGCCTTTGGTCCAACAAATCCGTTTCCAGTAGATTCCTAAGCCTCTCCCATCCCCTTTTGAATGAGTCAGTTGATGGTGCGGACACCACTTCTTCTGGGAGTCGGTTGCAGGCGTCGACCACCCGACACGCGGACCAGTACTTTGCAGAGGCCATGCTCGTTCTCTGTCTTTGCGGCCTCTTACTATGTCCTCTGAGGTGTTCCAACCTAGTGGGAAGGCGAAGAGAAGATAGATCAGGTCGGAAGTCATTTCTTAGAATCCTATATATATAGGTCTCCCCTCTGTCTCCGGCAGGAAGAAGAGAAGAAGTTGGGCTCTTTAAGTCGGTCCTCATAGGTGAGGCCAGCAACTGTAGGGATCATACGAGTGGCTGCCCTCTGAACTCTTTCTAAAAGGTCTGCGTTACTTTCGGACAAGAACTAGCTGTGTGTTTACAGTTTTTTAATTTAGACCTAACCAAGGATGTGTATAAGATGGTGAACGTGTCACCACTTTCTTTTCGTAAACGTTCCATGTAATGTCCAGAGAGCCCCAAAACTATGAACTGCTACCAATCAACAATGAGCCATGGTTTTCAAGTCATAACTCACCTTAACTCCCAGGTCATTTTAGGTCAGTAGTGACAGTAGAGTCCCATAGGTATCGTGAATGTTGCTGTGTGTGTGCTTTGAGTGCATGCTCACACATTTCCCTACATTGATGGGCATCAGCCACTTCTCCGACCAAGTAAACAAGCCGTTCAGGTCTGCCCGAAACGCACGTATGTCCTCGTCGTTCCTAATTTCCCGCCAGATTTTTACATCATCAGCGTAGAGAGCTGAAGGGGATTTCGTGCTATTTAGCGGCCCATTCACGCACAGAAGAGACAGCAGGGGGCCGGGACCGTACCTTGCGGCACTCCACTCTCCACCGACTTCCAAGCGAAGAGTTGAGAATTGATCCTGAGTCGTTGTCTCCTGCCAACAAGGAACTCTCTTATCCCTGTGAGCAGACTGCCAGTGATTCCAAAACTTTCTAGTTTCCCCAGCAACCTGAAATGAGGTATCTTGTCGACATCTACAGATATCCCATCATCCTAAGGCTTGACCCAACTTTCTCTGGCTGTAAACGGGTTCGCCAAGCAGAGGAAAATTTTACAAAAACCATGCTGTGAGCGAGACAATAGAGTGTTGCTCTGTAGGTGGACCGTAATGGCCTTTTTGACTACTCTTTCTAGAATTTTCACTACAGTACTGGCCAAACCTACCAATCTGTCAAATGATGGCAGCGGTCTAGAACTTGCCCCGTGGATAGGTGCTACTATGGCATCCCTCCAGTCACAAGGGTGTGTGCCTTCACTGAGAAACAGTCTGAAAATGGTAATCAGTGGGCCGGCTACATAGAGTGCGATCTCTCAGAGCAGCCCTGGGTGCAGCCCATCCGGCCGCGTTGATTTTTTGCTTCGAGATTATCTAATATCCGAAATACATCATTGGGATCAATATCCACGGAGTTTATTCTGTTGGATGTCAGTCCTCCTGCCGCTGGGCAGTTGTCCAAAGAAGATTTCTATGTGATGACCTCGGCAAAACATCCAACCATGACTTCCACCTTTTTCCTATCGTTCTCAATCAAGCAGCCGGTTTCGATCACGACACGCCTTACTTCTATAGTTCACATAAGAAAATAAGCTCCTCGAATGTTGAAGTGCAGCTTGGACAAGACGATTTTCAGGGGCGGAGTCGGTGTTCGTATGTTTATATATATATGTGTGGATTGACGTCGAAAGTTAGAGGGAACCACTACCGTTGAGCAGATGGATTTACTACAACCAAAAATTAAACCCGAAAAGATTGAGGAGAGAAGTTAGCAAGAGGCTCCACATGTATTTATTCTGGACTAAGGGATCCGTCTTCTACCTCCGAGTAGTATTTCTGTGCCCCTGTTACGGATTTCGCCTGCTACTAGCTTTTGTTATTCATTTTTCAGGTTTACCCAACCAGTTCTTCATTCATATGGAATCATGGCAGTCTAATTTGTCAGCGCGCACTATGCCATCGAAACCCGATGATGAACGCATGCAACCCAAGGTCACGGCTGTACTACCCGCCCTACCTTCAAGAATATTGGAAGATTCAAACAATAGCTGAACAATCCCTACTTTTAAACTGGGCTTGCTCCAGTATGATGAACAGTTATGCCGGTGTTTATCTGTTTCATTCTTTGCTGTCTGCAAAGTATTAACGTTCTTTCTCCAGACGCATCTATTATGCACCGGGAAGAACGGTGTCTGTTGTATAGCTTGATATCGTACATAACAGTGAGTTCACATTACCAAAATGATCAATCCTGAAAACTGGTTTGTTTTCATGTAACTTATGTCGTACGAAATATATCATTACCATTATTAAGTTCGACACTGTATTTTCGCGTAGCAGTTCGCAAAGTAAACATCCATTACTCCCATATGCTACCAACATTCTTTCATTGTCTTCACATACTTTCCTGTCCAAATCTGGAGTGCGGTACCCGTCATTTGTTCGCCTCTAACAATAACAATAATAATATATATTTCGTACAACAAAGGTTACATGAATACAAACCAGTTTACAGGTTTGATCATTATGGCAATGAGAAATGACTATTATGTACAATGTTAAGCTATACATTAGATAATGTTATTCATGGCCCACAAGAGGTGTGTTGAAGCAGGCTCAGTTTGGATTTGAAGATTATCCGGCTATCGTTTGAATCTTCCAATATTCTTGAAGGTGAAGCCGCATCACAGTCATGACCTTGAGGTGTGCGCGTTCGTCATAACCTTTTGATGGCAATATTTCCCACTGACACATGCGATTTATAGGATTCCATTTGAATGCAGGACTGGTTAGGTAAACCTGAAAAGTGAATAACAAAAGCGAGCAGCAGGTGAAATTCGAAACAGGCGCGCAAAAATACGCGGGAGTAGATCAACCATGATACATCTGGGTGAGTTCTTTGCACTGACTGTAAAACTTGCTCCAAGAAGTACCCAGGACCAACTGTTTAGGGGTAAGCTTAGGTGGAAAAAGATGAAGGTGCGCACATCAGTAATGAAAATCAGTCTGAAGCTGAAGACATCACTACGAAATAGAGAGATTAGAGGATTTTGGACCTTGTCATATACCCATGTACAAGCGTTTGATGAAGTTATAAACAGTTAAGTGAAATTCATGGTTTTTTCTAAGATGGTAACCACCCTCTATCTGATCACTTGGGGGGGGGGGCGATGATCGTGGTGTTGCCTGTTGAGTATTACTATATCGGGGCTACCGAAGCAATATGGCGATGCAGAGTACCTACATGTAAGTGCTAATAACAAAGGGCAAATAATAAAGTGTTGCATGCTATGAAAATGCACCGGGTGGAGAGATTATTTTAAGGGACGAATTTTCTGAAATAGGTGTTAAGTCATGAGATCAGTTAGGTTATGAAGAAGACTAAGTTACATTGGAGTAGCTACTGAGTTCACTGTTGCATGCCGTATTGCACTCCGCTTCCTGTTCACTCTTGATCATCCTTCCTTTCTTTAAAGAAAGTAGATTCCAACTTAGCTAATGCGTTTAGTTTTCGCCATTGTATACTTTTGTCATTGCTGCTAGTCTCCCTTGAGTCTAGGTACCAGTAGCACCATTGGACATGGCATCACCGTTTGTGGTTTGGCCGTCAACAAACTGATGAGATTCGTTAGATAGGAGGAATTCACCAAGTAATCGTTGAAACTGGCCGAGAGAACGGCATGCTCGTATAGGAGAGGGAAGTTTGTTCCACAGCATACTGTGTTGCGTCATGAAAAACCTACATCGAAGTTTTGAGCCACACTTATTTGTTGGAATGATGTACTCGCTATTACGTAGATTATATGCCTGTGTTGATTTAAAAGTGATAGCACATTTCGTTTCAGGGTTTCTGAATAAAAGACGAAAAAGAGAGGTTAGGCTGAGCTCCAAATGTCTCAGCCAGAGTGATTCTAGTTCTAGATTTTTGCATCTTGCTTCGTAAGGAAGTTCTCTGCTATATATTCGTAGGCGCCGAGTAAAGTTTCGTTGAATGTTCTCTACTCGAGTCCTGTACGATACTTTCATGTTACCATAGATAACCGTGCAGTACTCTAATATTGTGCAAACCATAGCCTTGTACAGCATAAGTTTTGCCTCAGGTGTGAGTGTGCTTCTGTGTAGAAGACCAATGAGTCTTCTGCCTTCAAAAACCGTTGAATCTGCACACTCCGTAAAGGTCAAACTTCTGGAGTAAGTGATTCCGAGGTCTTTTATAGCGTTGTCTATCTGCAGTGCGATGCCACCCATGTGTAGTGTTACTTCTGGGTGGGATTTATTGAAGTGGAGGATGCCACTTTTATTTGGTTTAGAGGGAGCTGCCAGGTCTCGCTCCATGAATATTCTCTTCAGATCTTCTTGTATTTGGGAGAAACCCTGTGTTAGTGCTGCAGGAGAAAAGCTGTAGACTATCTTCAAGTCGTCAGCGAAAAGGTAGGGTATGCCATTTCGGATAACACTGCAGATATCGTTTACATAGATTAAGAAAAGTATCGGTCCTAGCACACTACCCTGGACGACACCACTTTGTATAAGTCTAGGGGAGGAGTAGCAATTACTGAATTTTACTACTTGGAAGCGACCCTCTAAAGATGTTCTAAGCCAGGACAGTAACGGGTCTCGGAAACCATATGATTGCAACTTAGTGACCAGGCGTTTGTGAGGCACCTTATCGAATGCTTGCTTGAAGTCTAAGGAAAGGGTAGTTACAAATAGGCCTTGGTCACGCTTGCTTGTAACGTTGTCTAGATAGTCAAGATAGCTTGTAGCGCATGACCGGCCTTTCAAGAATCCATGTTGTGCTGGTGAGGGTAATTGGTTTGTCGTCATAGTCGACAACTGCTTTCACAATCACCTTTTCCATAGTCCTGGATACTACTGACGTGATGTTTATAGGTCGGTAGTTTTCTATATTAGATGTTGGTCCACATTTATGCCTAGGACATATGTATGATAGTTTCCAGTTCTCAGGGTAATTGCCACTGGAGAGGGACGTATTAAAGAGCTTCAAGAGAATCAGCGGTATATCTTCGCCACCTCTTTTTAACAAGATGGTTGGAATTCCATCAGGTCCCGCACTGTATGAGGTTCGAAGTGATGCTATAGCTAGAGAAATGTTTTGTTTAGTGAAGAGCACAGTACTTATGGAGTGAGTTGGTGTTGACGGTGCACCAATGACTTTAATTTCGTCCTCTTGTGTAAAGCAGCTAGCAAACTGGTAACCGAACAGCCCGCTGATTTGTAGTGGGCCGTCGTAGAGGATGCCGTTGTCTGTGAATAAACTAGGGGTGCTATTTTGGGGCTGCCTGTTCGGGTTTCCATCAGCCTCACTAGTGCTTCTGTAACACTAGTTTTACTACATTGGATGCGTTCTTGTTTAATGGCTCCCATTACTCTTTTTACCTTGAATGTGTCATCATTCGACTTATAGTACCCTCTGGCATGGTTTCGCATGCAGTTGCATACTTTCTTAGGTATATAGTCAGCTCTGTTTTTCTTAATTTCTGTTTGGAGCGGTGGAGCAATATGGTCTTGAGCTGTGCCTATATATTCATAGAATAGATCACACAGTTCTTTGGCTGAACTTTTGGTTAAGTAGGGGCTCCAATCTAGGCAGCGCAGAAACGATTGTAGTTCGTCCCATTTGGCATACTTGTAATTTCTAGTTAGTACTGTTCCTGACTTTTGGGCTAATTTTGTGCTGGATATTGAAGTATCCATATACAACCTTGTGATCGCTACCTGGAAGTTGTGTACCCACTTGGAGTTTTGTGGGTGTGGTTCCGTTTGTGAAGACTAGGTCCAGGACACTATTGTACCTGGTAGGGTGTTCCACATGTTGTTGCCAACCCTCTGTTTCAAGAATGCTTATGAATTTATCAAAGCGCTCTGGATAGCTAATTGGTCGCCACTTTATATCTGGCATGTTAAAGTCACCACATATAATTTTCGCTGTGTGTGGTAGTGTTGCCACACGGGCGAACACGCTTGTTAGCTTGTCGTCGTATTCGACTGAGGAGGAAGGGGGCCGGTAAATGCATCCTATTAGGAGGGAAGTGGAGCGAGTAAGTTTTGCGATAATCCATACTGAGTCGTCAATCTCGTTTAGCTCAGATGTAGGGCACTGCGTAGCAGTGATGTCAGACTTTACATAGATAATGCACCCTCCTCCCCTACCATGCAGTCTATCCTTCCTGAACAAGGAATAGTTGTCAATGGAGATCTCTGCGTCGCAAATATCATAGGTACACCAAGTTTCTGTAACCATTATCACGGACGGACCACTTATCAGAGATAGCAGCATAATCTCTTTCATTTTGTTGCGTATAGAGCGGGCGTTAATCAGGCAAAACGAGAGCGAGTTAAGAGTACAAAAGTGTTTGAATATATCTCGGAAAAAGTCAGCACTTTGGTACGTTTCTTGGGCGTCCTTTGCGTACATCGTGCTAGCGATGTCATGACCTTTTGTACAGGGTGACGATTCGGTACTGTTTACCTCGGAAGGAGCGAGGTATTCACTACATTGTGATTGGTATAGAGACTGTTGGTCAGGGTAGAGAGCAGATGATCCGACAGCATCCGAATCACCTGCATTACTGGTGGCGTTGCAGCCGTAGGCTGTCCGAAAAAACCCTGTTCATAAGAAGTAACGGGGATTGATAAGTTGTATGGCACACCTATCCGCTGGTTGCCGTATGCATTTTGGTCATAGCAAATTCATATTCCCCTTGATTTTCTTTAGGGGATCTGTTGTAAGTTTGTCCTTGTGTGGCGTATGACCCACGTTTTTCGGCGTATGGGTGAGGCGGAAAGCATAGTCTGTGACTACCATTTTGCTCCCTATCCAATAACTGTGATCGTTGAGGGGTCCGGCGGTGATGTGTATCTGCTAGTGACCGCGGAAGTGTTGAGAAGGTGGGTCGCCTGGAGAGTAGTTATTTGACTTGGTCATAGGATGACCTGAGAAATAACGTTTGGCATTTTCCCTAGTGTGACTTTGCGAGGGTGCAATGGTCTTTCGGCTATTCGTATTGGTTTTTCGTCTATTGGTGGATGCTTAATTGCCTTTTCGGCAGTTTATTTAACCTGGGTAGGTGCATAGTGGGGTTTGTACAAGAGTGTCTAGTGCTGTCTGTACTCTCTGTCATCTACCCATTTGGTGCATATTAGTTATGCACTGGCTGAAGTGGGGGTGGATCAGACTGCTTACCCGCTAAGCTTCGGGACGGTCCTATAGTAACAGGGTGCTTGTTGTTGGGTGCGTTTATAGGCTGAGTGACACCTGGTGACGACATAATAACGTCTTCAGTGTTTTGTTGGGTCGATAGCGTAGCACTTGGTTTGGGGGTGACCTATGTGACGGGGTAAGATGGGGATTGGCTTTCCACTTCTGTAGGCAGTGAGATCGCCTTTACGAGATCATGTGCTTGTTTTCAAGTATGGTTCATAGATTTCTCCAAGCCTACCGTCGTGTCATCTGCTCTACTACGTCTGTGTGAGTGGGCTAACTTGTGGGATTTGGTGTTCCTCATTCCATTGTGCTGGTACAGTAACCAGTTGGCTAATAGATTGTGTTGCCGTTTTGGATACCAGAGCTTGACTAAAATTTGCAGCTTTTGGTGTTTTTGTGCTACTACGTCTCTGAAAGGGTGTTAAGTCTTGTGAAAGTTCGACACTTTTATATGGTGTGGATACACTAGTAAGTTGCTTGGATGATAGGAAGTGTCTGGCGTAGTAGGAGCCACTAAAGTTGAACAACAAGGGGCGGGTATATTTCCCCAACTTCTTGCGGAGACGGGTAACTTGGCATTCAGCAGAAGACATGTTACAAGCCCGCAAACATAACGCTTTTGCTTGCTTGATCGGTTCGTGGTCGGGTATGTTGTATACTGATACATTATTTGAGGACACAATCCTTTTATTAACCTCTGTAGCAATGAAATCTAGGATACTTTCTGTTTTCAATAAGGTTTCAGTACTGGCCTCTAGATTAGGCTGACAAAGACTCAGCAGTGACAGAACAACTTCAAGCTTAGTGTTTATGTCTTGTAGTGACTTCTGGAGGGTTATCAAGTCTTCCTTGTTTTTACGCGAAGTGTTATATAGCTCCGGTATGAGATCGACTACCCTCACTTCAGGACTTCTTTTAGGGCTCGATGTCGAACCACTTAGTGAACGTTCTCTTTTGGTTGAGGCGCTAGAGTTAGGTTTACGTGTGTATGCAGCACATTTACGTTTGTTAGGCTGGACCATGGTGGAGCAGTGGTGGTTGCTCCTTTATTGGGTTCGTCAATACCGAAGAACAAGTAAAATAACCAGCAGTCACGGAAGGTTTAGCGATGACTTATGTATCAGATATAATAGTTACTAACAAGTGTTTCTTTACACTTCAGGCAGCGTATATTGCGGCAGTATTATGTCTCGAAGCTAACAGCGTTGGTTCGTAACTAAACTGAGTGTTACAGACAAATAACTTTCCTTTAAGTTAGTCCTCGTTTTGGCTTCCCTGTTTTCACAGTATTTTCTAGGGTTCCGCTGTGTACACCAAAGTGGGTGTCTCTTTATCGTTCCAGAACAGGTGTATGATGCTCAAAAAGTTGAGTTTCTGAGAAAAAGAAGCAACATATGCTCTCAGTCTTCCTTTTGTACAGACAGATCTACTAAACGGCGGAAATTGCCGACATAGAATACCACGTTATGCGGGAGCAACGTAACGTAACTTTTGGTGCTCAAAAGTACTATATCGAACGACTGGTAACGCTAAAGTTATAGTATAACAGATCATGTGTAAATGTAACGCAAGTTACGAACTCACCGCGCAGAAAAAAGGTGGAAAGAGCAGGAGCCTAGTAATACATTCAAGATATATCGTCTTCCTATTCTTTGTCTCAAACTATCTCACATGTTGCAAAGCGTAGGTTTTATGTGATTCGTATACATCAGGAAGACGTTAACCATCAGTAGGTGTTTCGTCATCCCACGTCTTCACTTAGCTTCTTGTAAGCAAACTAAATGTGCTGCAAAAGATTTTCTCAATTCCACCTAATAGCCGAAATCTGTGCTTCAGATCTTGTTTTTTCACTCGCCAACAACCAGCAGTTCAAGAATACGTTCTTCGTTGACTACTCTGTGGAAAACGTTCCCAGCTGTTGTCAAAATGTCAGTCGCCAGTATTAGGTTGCCACATCTGCAGCGCTACTTGTCTTACTCGATCATATATCTTTAACGTGTGGGAAGCTTTTGGCATCCTTCTGTGTCGTACAACTGGGCGATCCCAGGTAAGGTTGACAACTTGCTTTATCTATCACTGCTTTTCTGTGTTTCACCTGACACAACCATCTGTCATCTACATGCCCCAAATCACCTGTGGAAATGAGTGACAACCGAGTTCTAGCCAAATCTGGTCTCAGGAACATCTCGGGTAAGGCCTCATCTCAGGTACTAACCTCAGCATCATTGGTAGTAACTAGGGCGGGAGGCTAGGGGTTTATCGCCGCCTCGAAAAAATTACGGGTCAATCTTAGGAGGACAGCCACGACTACCACTTTCTGCGAAAATTTGAATTCCGGTACTCCTTACCCCTTGTGCTTTAGTTCATTGATGGGCATGTCTTTCCAACACCACCAGCCATAACCCTAGTCCACCTGTGAGGGCTGTCACTGAAAGATGAAAGAGAAAGAAAAGAAAGTCTTCCGCTAAGCCTCCCGGCCAAACTGATGGCGGTCATACGCGTGATTTCACCGTGGCCAAAAGGGATGCCGCTCTTGAGTGCAACATTTGCGACAAGTGGGCACATAGCCAGTGTGATGGGGACGTGCCGAACCAATATTTCACCCTCATGACGCGCTACCCATGCACGTGGTTCTAATATACCTGCCCAAAGTGCCTTATTGGGCCACTATTTTCTAAGAGCTCGCTTAAGGAGGTCGTAAAAGACACCACAAGGGCTGTTGTGATGCCGGCACCCGCAAAGATCGCTGCTCCAGGTCCAAGCTACAAGAGTGTCAGCACTGTTCTCCGGACAGCCACACCTGTGAACGGTCCAAGAAGGCCAAAACGACGACCAGTCACGCGGCCAACCGCATTAGCCCCTAACCTTGAAGTCACTTTAGCGGCCACCCCTACTGCACATCGGGAACAGGTGGTCACGGTGGAAAAGAAGGTGAACCCTTCCCAAGAAAACCAACCTATA
The DNA here is from genome assembly GCA_944470555.2 of Heterobilharzia americana. Taxonomy (NCBI): domain Eukaryota; kingdom Metazoa; phylum Platyhelminthes; class Trematoda; order Strigeidida; family Schistosomatidae; genus Heterobilharzia; species Heterobilharzia americana. Next base: position 33,408,692 of record OX104130.1, read on the forward strand.
GTACAGGGTAACAGAGATCTTGATGACAGATCGAGTTCCACCATCTTATTTAACGTTTTTGTGTGCCGTGATAGCCCTCTCGAAAACAGGGTGTCTTCTGATAAACAGTGCTAAACAGTATGCGCCATACCAGGACTGGACGGCTTAGAAGCAAGGCTGTGCCCGCTCTACGAAGGCAACTACTTACCTCAGGGAAAGACCCCTCCGATGAGAGCACCCCCACAGCTCGACTAAGGAAGCGGAAAGATTCTTGTTGGTGTCAAGTGCGCTAGTCATCGACCGGTCATTCAGCATTAGGGCCAGTCCAGACAGTCCATGGTCAGCGAAAAAAGTATCTCGCGAGGCGTCTCACACGCTGAAACCAACAACCGTGGCTGTTCACGTCATACCGGAGCTGACAACCGGCACATTAGTACAGGAGTATGCTAACAACGTCCAACAACTGTAGTGGTTATCAGCGAGGATAGGGTTAAATGGGGTAGCAGTGCCACGTCCCTAACACTTGACGGCGATAACACCGCTTAAACTGGTGGCTATAAACTTTTGCTGTCGAGAACTTTTAACCAAAGCACTGCAAACTTGGTGCGCAATAAAAGCGACACCAGCGGGGACGTTCGCTGCTGTGAAAGCGGGCCTAGGACCCTACGACAACAGCAAATGATAGCTCTGCCCAGTTCTGAAGTCACCATCACTGTCAACAGACAAGATGTACAAACAAGCCCAGACTCTATGAGACCCCCAGAAACCATTGTGAGAAAAAACGTCATTGGGTCGGTTCCACTGGGGTTGGACATCCCGTTGCAAGTTGCTATGTTATGCACGACTCCTTCAGCCTGCCGGGACCAAGATACCCCGCGTTGTTAGAAATATATCGAAGTGCCTTTACAATGACGTGAGGGTACTTAGAAGTAAGGTGGGTGAATTAGGATCTCTTCGTTCCTGCCTTGCTCCACGGATCGTGTTCCTGACAGAAACTTGGTTATCGCCAGATATTAGTGACATGGAAACCATTAAAGACGGTATGAGTCTGTTCCGGAGAGACCGGGAGCCTAAGGAAGGGGGTGGAGTGTTAGTGTTTATAAGTAACAACCTTAAAAGTGAAAGAGCAACTAAAGCTCTTTTTCCAGAGCCCCAAGACTCCATCTGGTGTCACTTAACCGTTGAACACATCAAGTACCTGGTGATGGGCGTCTACAGGACTACTGCCAGCAGCGTGGAACACAGTAAAAGACTGCTGCAGGTAATGTACGGAGCGACGTCCATGGGATACGACCAGATCATTATAGTCGGCAACTTCGATGCCCCCACTTTCAACCTTGGGCGGGGCAGGGGAATCTCAGGCTAAAGTTTCGGTTGTGACCGACTCAGTACTGTCCAAAAGGCTGGGCTGCACGAGAGTATTGGCCGGAATACCCGCTGGGGGTCAGGTAGAAAACCAAACGGACTGAACTGCCTTCTTACCGGCGACCACCTTCTACCTGAAGACCTTCAGGTTCAAACCCCTCTTGCCAGCAGCTATCATGGCAAGACAGTGTTCGACCTGGTACTCAACGAACAACTGTCATGGGAGGGATCTCACCTTTGTCTTTACTACAGCAAGGCGAACTACGTGGCGATGAACCAATATCTGTCGGGAGTACCGTGGCCTTAGAAGTGGAGTGACTTCGACTAATCAACATTGAGAACTAGTTAGGCGTATCACCAAGAAGGATGTCCCTGAAAACCTCCGAGTAACCACGGCAACATCGAGGAAACAAACCTCATGACTGAGGCGGGGCACTAAACACCCCTCGAAAGCCAAGGGGAAGGCATGACATAAGTGGAGGACCTCCAAAAAAGAGTCTAACCACACCACTATATGGCCCTGAGAAATTGCTGCAACATCAAAGTGAAGGGAGACAGAAGGTCATTCCAGACGAACCTTGCCCAGAAGCCTCTGGCGAACCCCAAAAACCTATATCGATTTATGGCAGGCGGAAAATCCTCCCGTCAAGGTGCTCGCATCCTGAAGCGCCTGAACTTACGGAACATCTCCGGACTGGAGACCGCCGAGGCCTTTAGCGCCGCCTTCGACACGCAACTGAACCTATCTCCATCCAATCAAAATCGCGAAATGCCTGAGGGACGTTCAGCACTACTAAATGCGGTAGAGTTGCCTGGAATAAAGGCATCTCCTATTGCGGTCCTCGAAAAGCTATCAAAGTTCCGCGTAGGAGAATCACCAGGATGCGATGACATCCGGCTGTCTGTACTGAAACAGCGCGTCAGTGCCTCGTGCAGCCCACCGTGGAATCTATTGCAACACTCCTAAGGGAATCGCTTCACTCCACGGGAGTGGAAACTTGCCGCTTTGGCTCCCCATCTTCAAAGGTGGAGACAGGCAGAACTCAAAATGCCATCTACCCATAGTCCTTCTACAAGTGGTGTCAAAAGTTGTGGAGGGCCTGATAGGCGACCATGCCAGGGAGTACTTAGAAAAGAGTGGAGCACTTAGTGACGCTCAACATGGTCTCAGAAAGGGTAGGTCCCGTGCCTCGCACACACCGGCGGCAGGTGATAGGTGGATGGCATGTTGGGACGCCCAAATTCTTTTTCATGTCAGTTCCCTGGAGTTCTCTGAGGCCTTTGACACAGTCCCGCACGGCACCCTAATTCACAAGGTATTAAGAATGGGCATCAGGGGTCAAGTGCTTTCTTGACTACAGGGCCCCTTAAGTCGCAGACAGTTCTGCACAAAAGCCAGCAGAGTTTGCTCGACTTGGAGGACATCATCTGATGCATTACAAGGAGCGATTCTGGGTCCGCTGCTATTCCTTCTTCCTGTGAATGACCTCCCGCCGAACCTCAGCTCCCTAATTCCACTTTTCGCTGGTGATGTTAAGTTACAGCGAGCTGTGACATCCGAAAAAGAGATAAGTGCACTGCAAAGTGATCTCAGATAACTTGTAGAGTGGGTAGATATTATTGTGCTGGCACTTAATGTGGATAAATGCCTAGCTATGCTTCTCCGCACCCCTATTCTCTCTGCGGAACACAACTTTACACACCACCACGGAGGCAGGCTTGGGATTAATGCTGACTGACAAACCAGACACTGGCTCCAGTTATCCAGGAGACGCCTCCGCAGCCCACGAGGTACTGCACTTCATGCCCAGACAACTAGGCGACCTGAGCCCGGGACTCTTTCTGAAGCTGTACAAGACCTACATACGACCCCACTTAGGGGTCCACAAAGTCACTGCATCACCATATCTGAAAAGAGATGTGAACCTTCTGGGGAAAATTCAAAGAGGGGCTACAAAGGGTGTTGTGGGAATGAGGCGGAAATCCTGTGAAGCCAGGCAGAAAGATCTAGGACTCTACTCTCCAATCTACTAGGTGACTTGGTAGTGGATTACAAAATACTCAGTAACCCAAGTCATCCGAAAAGTGAAATCCTACCAAATGCCACTGTGGCGATCCTCGTGATAACCCGAGGAGAATCACCCACCATAGGGCAGTAACATGTTTGCATTCACACTTCTTCTCTCCGAGAGTTTACGGCCACTGGAACGCATTGCCTGCCGAGATTGCAACTGCTCCGTCTGTTGACAGCTTCAAGAAGAGGCTGGCAGTTACGTAGCAACGCATAGCTTGCGCTCATCCAACTGGGATGTGGACTGGGCTGACATGACCTACTAACTCAGTACGGTCAACCCATTACTGAATACGTTGTAGCACCACTATCACGGCGGGCTTGGATCGCCCTAACACTTCCTTATAGACGTCCCCTCCAGTTACGGTTTCCTGCTGACAGAATTACTATCTGCATTTCCATGAGCCGTCATACACTGTCGTCTTCTTCCTCTCTTCCTACCGACTTTACGCTCTCACACTTTAGTGAGGGTTCTCTCCATCACCCCCTCTCTCCCATGAATCTGCCGATGTTTCTCTTTCCTTATCATCCGCTTTTCCGAATCGTTTTTCCCATTGCTCACTCTTCTTCGCACTTTTCTGTCACTGATTTCTTTGGAAACATTTTCTATCTCCTTTTTGCAACCAGTCCGACCAACCGCAGCATTTTATTTCACTGTATTGTGTTGATATATGTAAAGACTCATTGAACATTTTTGTTTAATTGTACCGATAAAGACGTTTCGCTCGCTGGCTGACCAACACAACATCCTGATATATACTTCCAACCAACTGATTTCTTCTCGCTCGCTTCTAGGTCTTGCGGAACGATTCCAGGTCTTTGGTGGATTCCAATGCGGTAGGTCTACCCACTTGGCTGCTGTAGCTCTGGTTGGCCCGACAGGCGGTTGGGTAATGGTTAAATTTGTAGGGAGTGTTGCTTGTTTGTTCGATTTTTCTTCGAAGAACTGTGGTGCAGATGGGTTCCTCAGGTGTCGTGCCAGCAGACATTTGGTCGGACCGGCTGTAAAAGGGAGATGAAAAATATGTGCAGAGAGATCAAAGGGAGGAAGTGCAGAGAAAGACGAAATAGAAAAAGAAAAGGAAAAAAGAAAAAAGGAAATATTGGGAAAAAGGAAATGACACGGAGGAAGAACCATTGGTAAGTTTATGGGGAATAAGTGATAGGGAGAACCTTTGTCAGAGTTTAAGAGCGTAAAGTCGGAAGGAAGAATAATAAATAACACGATAGAATGAATGCGAATATAGTAATTCTTTTGTAGGAGACGGTAACTGGAGAGGACGTCTGCAGGAAGTTATAAGGTTGAACCAAGTTCCCAGTGATAATGGTTTTACAAAGTGTTCAGTAACGGTTGATCGTACCGAGTCAGTAAGTCTTGTCAGCCTAGTTCAAATCCCAGTTGGATGAGCGCAAACCGTGCGTCGCTGCATAACTGTTCAACCTCTTCTTGAAGCTGTCAATAGACGGAGCAGTTGCAATCTCGGCAGGCAATGCGTTTCAGTGGCCGCAAACTCGCAGAGAGAAGCAGTGTGGTCGCACACTGGTTTTCGCTCTTTGGTGGGCGAGAAAAGACTTCGCGTTGACTCCCTATATTTACGCTGTCTGACGCAGGTGGATCAGCAGTGTTAGGAATTATAAATAGGCGACAGTGTATCTGCACACGTATATAAATTTGGAGTCAGATTTCAGAGCTCAGCAAACTGGTGAGCCCGACGTGACTAAACTCCAGCCAGTTTGACGGGTGAATATTATTGTTTTCGACTGAATACTGCAACTAGTCATTAATAACTGTATACGATACGGACGTATATATATATATATACTGAGAATTTCTCTGGCTGCTTTGCGGTAGGCATTGAAATACACGTTTGTTGTATTTTTCCAACTCTTGTTCGTAAAATTTTTTTTCTGTACCAGTACTGATGTCCTTAAACTGTCATAACCAAGACTTTTCGATCTTTCTATACGTTGTTTTAAGTTTAATGAACGGCAATTGTGGCTTGTCCGTCCAGAACATTTCTTCATGGTCAATCATATAACCTCACAAAATACAAAGTTCGGTTATATAAGCCCTGCTTTGCCGGAAGAAGTGGCTGAACAAGTCAGGGAGACACTAATAAAGCCCCACCCAGACACACCTTCTGATGTTTTAGAGCAGGAGGTGCTGAAGGCTACTTTGCTATCCGGTCAGAAGGCTGTCGATCAACTACTAAGTAGCCTATGCTTCGGTGACAGAACACTTTCACGACAGTGACACATGCAAAGTTTTCTAAAGGATAGGAACATAGACAGCCGTTTATTCTACCAGCTCTAGCTGCGGAGACTACTTTCATGTATTCAGCAGATATCAGCTGTCAGAGATGCAGACGTTGACAGGTTGGCTGACATTGCTGACCGTATGTGCGAAAGGATGCCTAAACAGGCTGAAAGTATTGATGAGCCAACGCAAAACAACTGAGTGGCTGCTTTAGAGGGGAAGATCGACATACTTACAGGACAAATGACGGCTTCGCAGTTAAACGGATGGTCACCAGAGTTATATAGAAGCAGATTCAGCAGTCGTGATAAGACCACTAATAGAATTACGTCTAAAAGTGGCACTTGCTGGTATCACAAGAAGTTTGGCAGTAAAGCACGTCGTTGTTTGTTACCATGCGATTTTAAAACCTTTTCATCGGGAAACGAAAAGGCTGGTGATCGGTGACGACTGCTGTCGCCGGCGTACAACAACACAGTTGTTCGTTTCGGATGACCGATGAGAAGACTGGGGCGCAATTTTTGGTCGGCACTGGAGAGGAAGTGGGCGTTATCCCACGCACACCTTCCGAAAAGCATTATCTCAACCTGACCTTGGTACTACAAGCGGCAAATAGGTCTGCTATTACCACATACGGAACCAGAATTCCTATCCTAGACATTAGCTTACATACGCCATTTTAGTGGGAATTCGTCATCGCTGATATACTGTCGCCTATCATTAGCATGGATTCCCTTCAACACTACAAACTAATAGTCGGAAAATCTAGATAAACAATCCAACCTGAGAGATCACCTTACCTAACGGCAACACATCCATAATAATGCTATCCAACAGATTTCTCTAATGCTTTGTCTTGTCTCAATCCATTTAGAAGAAGTCAATTAACAGCTAATGTATCACCCTGACAATGTTGTATACTCTAATGTGAAGCCTATGAAGTTTTACATGTTAGTAATATTCACCACTGTTGAAAGACGATCCTTCCAGTCTTTGATTGCTTGCACCACAACAAATGTTTTCAGTACTATCAGTCTGAATTGCTGGAAAAGGTAACACTTGAAGAGTGAGAAACGCCTGAACTTGGACATTCACCTGGATTAAATGATTGTATGGATACTTACTTATTCCTGAAGTCATTAAGGTAAGTTACCGTTGGTCAATAAATCTACGAACATAAGAATTGCTGTTAAAATAGACGTTTGTCTGACGAAACACTTGGTCTTGTGGATAGGTCAATCATGTCGACTACTCACACTACAAACGCCAAGTACTGCGCCTTTTGATGTGAAGAAAGAATTGTGAGCAGAAATGACCTAAACTCAGAAAGATGTGTATGTACTGTAAAGCGATATTTTCCTGCTATTTTCATAACATTTAGACACTTGGTATCCTCCCTCTGTATCATTCAATACTGCTAAAACCCTCTATGTTTCTCTGCAATTATCATTTTGATGAGGCCTGTAAACTGGCTTCTCTCATGTTAACTTCATAACTTGAGGATAAAGATATTTATTTATCTATTCTAGTCGCCATGGACTTGTTAGCCGTAATAGTGAATTTTCTATCACCGGTATCGTTACAGAGACAAAAACAATAAACCCAGTCGCAGCTCCAATAAACAGCGATTCCGTGTACGACATTCTTCTGCGAGAATTTCTTCAGCTCACTCAAACGGATTACACGAAGTCCTCTCCACACCACACGGTGACGCACCATATTCTTACGAAAGGTACTCCAGTCTCGTCAAAACCTCGACGCTTAGACCCTAAGAAGTTGCAGATGGCAAAACAGGAATTCGATAAACTTCTGAAGTTGGGAGTTATATGCCCTTCCAAGAACCCATGGTCATTACCCCTGCATATGGTACCTAAAAACATCAGAGGAAATACGGCCTTGCGGTGGTTATCGAGTACTGAATAAGCATGCGGTCCCTGATAAGTATCCGATTCCTCACGTACATGATTTTATGAACTCTATGACAAAAGTAAATATTTTTTCCAAGATTACCCTGGTGCGAGCTTACTACCATATTCCTGTGGAACCCAATGATGTTCCTAAGAGGGTCATCACTACCCATTTCGGACTATTCGAATTTATTCGTATACCGTTTGGTTTGACAAATGCTGCTCAAACATTCCAAAGGTTTATGGATCAGGTACTTCACGGATTACCTTTCGCCAGTACATACATAAACAATTTAATAGTGGCTAATACATCTGAAACAGACCACCTGCAACATCTGAGGAAGCTTTTCGAACGACCGCGTGAATATGGCATTACACTGAATCCGCAGAAGTGCAAATTTGGCAAAGAATCAGTACAGTTTTTGGGTCACATTGTTGATGCCGACGGTGTTAAACCGGTTCCGCAAGAAGTCGATATAATTCGAGATTATCCTCTTCTAGATTCGTTTTGAAAGCTCTGAAGATTTCTGTGGCTATTAAACTTCTATCGACGTTCCATGCCTAACTGTGCTGAAGTAGCCCAACCGCTGACAGATTTGAAGCAAGTACTAGCTAGAGTGTTTCACATGGCCCAATCAGCCTGTAATGCTCTCAGCAAACTGAAGCTGGCTATAAGTTCGGAAACTCTTCTCTCTCGTCGTGATCCAGAAGCACCAGTGGACATCATGACAGGCGCTTAAAATGTTACGGTAGGCGCAGTACTATAACAGTTTGTTCACGGTCAGTGGGAACCATTATCTTTCTTCTCGAAACTACTCAAAGCTTCTCAATCGCGATACAGTACATTCGGCAGAGAGCTACTGGCGATTTACTCAGCTATCAAGCATTTCAGATATATGGTCGAAGGGTACGCATTTGTGGTAATTACCGACCATAAGCCACTCACAAAAGCAATTGATGCAAAGCATGACAACTACTCACCGCGAGAAATTCGACATTTAGAATTTATTTCATAATACATCTCAGATATAAGGTATGTCAAAGGCAGCAAAAATGAGGCAACTGATGCTTTGTCTCTTATGTACGTAAACGCTTTAGAACGTGACTATATTGACCTAGAAGAAGTGGCAAAGTTGCAGGCCACGGATGAGGACTTGAAACATTTGTAAGACAATGTGAACACCTCATTAGGTCTTGAAGAAGTGACACTTGATGACTCTGCATACATCACCTGTGATGTATCCAAGGGTGAACCGCATCCTTTTGTGCCTTTGTCAGCGGGACGATTAGTCTTCTTTATGATGCATGGCGCTTTACACCCTGGTATTCGAGCTACGGTGAGGTTAATTACTGACCGATACGTCTGACCAAGGATGAATCGAGATTTTCAACAGTGGTCCAGGACTTGCTTAGCGTGCCAGCGATCAGAAGTGCAAAGACATATTCTTTCACCTACTGGAAGATTCTCTGCACCGGATGGCAGATTTGACCATATACACGTTGAAATTATTGGACCACTACCTCCGTCAAATGGTTTTAGCTACATTTTAACATGTGTAGACCGATTGATGAGACGGCCAGTGGCAGTACCTCTGCAGGATATATCTGCCGAAACAGTAGCGAGAAATATCATCCAACACTGGATTTCTAACTATGGTGTCCCAAGCGTCATCATCACAGATAGAGGTGCGCAGTTCCAGAGTAGTCTATTTCAACAGTTAACTGAACTTCTTGGGATCAAGCGCATAAGAACCACTGCGTAGCATCGTGAATCCAGTGGTATTGTTGAAAGGTCCCATCGACGACTAAAAGCATCACTGATGGCAGAGAAGACTGATGACAAGTCGAGTGACAAATTACCACTAGTACACCTTGATATACTTTCAGGTGTAAAGTAGGACATTGGCTGCTGTACTGCTGAGTTAGTTTATGGAACTACTTTACGATTGCCAGGGGAGTATTTTAATCCAGCAACAGACGTTCCACCGGACTTGACTAACTATGTACAACAGCTACGGCGACACATGAGCACACTACGACCTTAGCCCCCACGATACGGAGACAACCAAGTTTACATACCTCGGTGCATCTCAAACTGCACTCACGTTTTTGTTGGATATGACGGCGTACAAAACCCTCACAGCCCTCGTATGAAGGACTTTTCAAGGTAATTAGTAAATCGGACAAAGTTGTCGCGGTCGAACGCTCGGGTAGACCAGAAACGGTCAGCATTGACAGAATCAAGCCAGCGTTTGTGGGAACAAACGTCACGGATACCAAGTCTGAACCCAGAGTGAAGCAACCGAAAACCACCGTCAACAGAGAAACAACGGAATCGGGATCACTTAATACTAGCGACGGTAGCAGAACCACAAGATCCGGAAGAAGAGTCCACTGACAACGACGTTACTTTCAGACAATTTACTTTTAATGAAACCAATTCCCTATCGACATTATTGCCGCTTTTTGTTCATTACCTTATCGAAAACATGGCCACACGATTTTGTCAGACTTCCGCATGCACACAAAAAAGTTTTTCCCTGGCACCACAGACTTCCGAATCCTTTATTTCTTGACAATGTTCCGGTTAGACGAATTTGGTTGTTAATTTTTCTTTATCTCCAGGTTCATTATTACTTTGATAAACTTATCTTAATGTTTCAACCGTCATACACTTCATTTTTATGCAAACACTTCCAATCAGTTTTCATCCTGATAATAGATATCCTCAACATTCCTTCTATGTTTCGAATATCTTCAAAACAAATTTACCTCTCTCATAACATTTTATATCGAACACAGATATTCCTTCTTATATCTGTATTCTGGGAAGGGACTTATGTAGCCTTTTTATTTCACTGTGTTATGTTGATATATGTAACAACTCATTGAACATTTTTTTGAATTGTACTGATAAAGACTTCACTTCAATATGTGTTCAAGATGTCGATGTTCAAAGCAGTATACAGTTCACAATAATTCACACAGTTGGCTGCACTCTTCATCGACACACGAGCCGAGTGATCCACCGCTCGGAGTCGTACTCCAACAATCCCGTACATCGGTTTCTCGAACGCATAGAACTGCTGGTTCAACGCTGCAACTTAGGATTGACACCGCCAGGTCAGCGTACATGCAGTCCAGCACGAAGCCGGGTGCATGCGTGGGCAGCAAACCCGTGAATGGCAAGCCAAACCGGATCGCTTAAACAGTGTAAAATGGTGATCCCTAGCCGGGTCATGGATGCATACTGCTGAGGAGTTGCCCATTGCTCCTGTTTCTTTAAGGTTTCTCCAAATGATATCAGTCCGCAATGAATACTTCTGCAAAATATTAAAGTATCTTGGAAAATGAGTGATCTAATAATAGGGCTCGCTTTTTGAAACCATTTGTTTCATGTGAAAACGTTTGAAAGACAGCAATTCACAACCGTTATGGAAACTTCTTGGAATGCACCTTCATAGTTTAAATCAAAGGATTTATAAATGAATAATGAAGTAACTATTTGACCTCCTTCAGATGTATCTGACCTCTGAATTCATTGATTGGTAGTATCTAATAGCAATCTAACCCTGTACTTTTGAAGTTAAGAAATAAGATTTCGATTATACACACGTATATTTAGTTATATTTTGGCCCTCAAATAGCTTATCTAGGCAGAGATCATTTAATTTTGTAGAACACGGGTGGATGACATTGAGATGCTGATAAATAAAGTTTTATGAACGTATTCAGACAGTAAACAACTGAATGGACTTCGAGAAGCCGAGTGTTCAAAAAGCATAAGTGAAAAGTTATATCTATTATGGTTGGCATCTGATATATCTAAAGGTTCAGTACGTTTAGAAAATCAGATAACTTTCTCAAGAAGACCCTAGTTGACATGACTATTCATCATGTTTATCAGTGCAAAATCGAAGTTCAAGTCAATGAATTTTAAGACAATTTTGGTGCAAGAAATTAGTCTGTGTGAACCTGAATCGTAGATGTAGTTCAGTTTTTAGCAGCTTGTATGAAATACTTTACAGCTTCTTGCCGACAAGATTCTTGATATTGAATCCATTTTCTAACAATCTTAAAGGTGATTCATAATTTCTACAAGCTTCAATTTGTGTATATCAGATCATTTGCCCTGCTGTGATCAAGTATGTCAGTTGATCAATTCATTTTTTGTAAAAGAGGCTTTTGAAAATCATCTTTTGTTGTTGTTGCAAAACAGTTTTCCAGCTTTTACTAGAATTTCTGCATTAAAGCATCTTTTCAGCAATCTGTTTTATAATAAGCGTTAATAGAGTTCAAGAAACCCCGTCAAAAACAGTTCATTTTCAGCTTCTTTTCATGAATGAATTCGTAGCTATATGAAGATTACTAAGTAATGAGTGCCTAAAACATCTGTTCATCCATTTTTGGTAAGATAATATTAAACCGATTCGTTCTTTCATTTTATTATCAGTTAAATATAGACTAATTTCTCTATTAATACTGTTTATGATGATGTCTTTTTCATAAATATTTTACTGCTGCGAGATTCCCTAGTCAAATCAAGTTTTTTGAACAATACAAGAACAAAGAAATTTGTAAAATAAAATGAGCTCATTTCATTCCATGGCCTTGCATCAGCTGCAAACAGCCTACAATTTAAATGAATTATCAGTAATAATAGTAACATAATATCCTTTAAACACGCAGAAATATGTGGAGATTTGAAATCCAAGATTAGCAATAAAGTAGTAAGCCAAGGAAACCCAGGATTTATTATTTATTATTATTATTATTATTAGTCCCTTGGGTTCCTAGTGGAACATAGGGCTTCAGTAGCACGTCTCCAGTGACCTCTGTTCTCTGAGATCTTTTGAACCTGGTTCCACGACAGCCCACAACCTCTCATTTCCTCCTCGCACGACCTCCTCCATGTCACCCTCACCTCGGACGTCCAACTCGTCGCTTCCCATGGGGATTCCACTCGAGTGACTGGCCTGACGCGTGATGTCCTCAGTCGGCCTTCTCAGTGCATGCCCAATCCATCTCCACTTCCTCCTGCATATTTGTTGCGTGATAGGTTCTTGGTTGGTTCGTTCCCAGAGCTCCTTGTTGCTTATTCTTTCTGGCCATCTGATCTTCAGTGGCGAGCGTAAGCAGTTATTGATAAATGTCTGTAGTTTATTGGAAATCCCTTTCGTGACGCGCCAAGTCTCTGAACCATACAGAAGCACTGACTTGACGTTGGTGTTGAAAATCCGTATCTTGTTCCACATGCTGAGTGCAGTCGATCTCCACACTGGTTTCAGGCTAATGAACACCTGTCTTGCTTTTCCGATTCTGACTTTGACGTCCTCGTCCATCCCGCCTGTAGTTGAAACAGTGCTTCCTAGATAAGTGAAGGTTACTTCTTTTAAGTTTCTCCCGTTGACGGTGATTGGAGTTTGTTGTTGTTGTTGGAGTTGTTGGTGCAGTATCTTCATCACCTCTGTCTTCTGTATATTCACCTGAAGTCCCGTCTTAGCTTCCTCTTCTATCAACTTGTTAGTTTTTGCCTGTAGATCTTCAAGTTTGTGTGACATCAGGCACAAGTCATCCTTGGCGAAATCCAAGTCTTCTAGGTTCTTTTCCGTAGTCCAGTGTATTCCCCTCTTCTCGCTGCCCACTGTTTGCTGCATGATCCAGTCGACCACAATCAGGAATATCATGGGGGATAGTAGGCAACCTTGTTTCATTCCTGTCTTCACTTCAAAAGCATCACTGAGCTTCCCATTGTGGATTACTTGGCATGTGGCATCTTCATATAGTTGTTGAATGAGGCGGATAAAGGTTTGCGGTACTCCATAGTAGTGAAGCAGCTTCCAAATTACTTCTCGGTCGACGCTGTCAAAGGCCTTCTCGAAGTAGATGAAGTTGAGGTAGAGAGCTGATTGCCATTCTATGCTCTGTTCTATGATGCGAAGCGTAGCGTTGCAATTTGATGCGCACATGATTTGTACTTCCTGAAGCCTGACTGTTCCGGTCGTAGTTTTGAATCCAGTGCATCTTTAAGCCTCTCCAGGATGATGCGGCTTAATATTTTACTTGGGGTGGACAGCAGAGTGATTCCTCGCCAGTTCTTGCAAACACTGAGGTCTCCCTTCTTCGGCAGTTTGACAAGGAAGCCCTTCTTCCAATCAATGGCCAGGTACCTTCTCTTCCTTCCAGACCTTCTGCAATAGTGGTGTGGTGTGAGCATGTCCGCTGTTGTCTCTGCATCTGTTTTCAGTGCTTCTGGCGGGATCCCATCTGGTCCTGCTGCTCTCCCGCATTTCAGTAGCTTTATGGCGTTCAGGACTTCCATTTTCCTTGGAGTATTTATGTTCACTTGTAGTTCAGCGACGGCAGGTGGTATTTCTGGACGAAGTGCAGGTGGTGGTCGATTCAAGAGCTTTTTGAAGTGGTCGGCCCATTGTTTCCTCTGTTTCTCTTCTTTCGTAATTAAATTTCCTTCTTCATCTTTTATTGGTTTCATCTGTGTTGATCTCTTCCCTGATAGCAACCTGGTTATTGGATACAATGTCGTCAGGTCTCTCTTACCTGCAGCCTGTTCTGCTTCACTTGCCAGTGTTTCGTAGAAGTGTCTTTTGTCTTTGCGTGCACTCTTCTTTACTTCTTTGTTCAGTGCTTTATACATTGTGCTCAGTTCCTCTTCTCGTTGAGCATCCTTGCACTGGTTTATCTTCTGCTTCACCATCCTCCTCTCCTCTATCAGCTTCCAGGTATCCGTCGAGATCCATTCCTTGTCTTCTTTCTTCTTCCTTCCTAATACTGTTGTGCAGGTTTCTTTCCACATAGCTTTCAAAGACTTCCAGTGTTCTTCCACACAGGTTTCTTCAGGGATGTTCCTCGATATCTCCCATTTTGTCTTGATGGCTGGCTGCCGTGAAGATCTCCTTTGTAGTTTCATCCTTCAGTTTCCGAGTGTTGTACTTGAACTGTGGTCTATCACCAACTTCCTTGAAGGCTTTTAAATTGGTTTGGAAGGTTCCTTGCACTCGATCGTGAGTGGTGTGAACCTACATCTGCTGCTCTTCTTGACCTTGTGTTAAGTAGACTGCGTCTCCATTTTCTTGAGATTGAGATAAAGTCGATTTGATTTTTAGTGTGTCCATCTGGTGAACTCGAATTTATGTCGCTTTGTGGATATCTTTGTGCCTGAACACCCTGCCTCCAATTACAAAATCGTTAAGTGTGCAGAATTCTGCAAACAATTCTCCATTCTCATTCATTTCACCTAGCGCCTCTCAACCCATGGTTAGTTCTCTTCCCGTGTTGTCCCCTCACAGTTTGGCATTCATGTCACCCATTAGAATTTTGATATCGCCAATCGACGTCTTGTCCAGTGTTGATTGCAGTTGTCTGTAAAATTCCTCCTTTTTCTCCTGCTCTGCATTATTTGTAGGTGCATAGCATTATATGATTGTGACCTTCCTTCCTTTTGAGTTGAATCTTGCTGTCATGATCCTGATGCTGGAGGAGATTGGTTCCCACTGCATGAGAGCCTTCGATGCTCTTGAGGGCATCATGATAGCCACTCCAGAACTCAGTGTGCTCATGGTTGTCGTCTGGGTGACAACATCGGAGTAGATTATTGATTCTCCAGTTGACAGTTTGGAGAGTCCACTCCCATTCCATCTGCTTTCGCAAATCCCAAGCACTTCGATGTGATACCTTCTCATCTCATTTGCAATCTGGGCTGCCTTACTGGCTTCAAACATCGTACGGACATTCCATGTCCCCACGTTTACTTTCGCTTTCATCGAGAGAAGACACATCGGCCTGGTCAATTGGCTTCCCGAAGGCTTTCACCAACTGGCGTCATTTCGTCTCTCCGATTCCAGCGGGGAATAAGTTTGTTTTCATTTTTTATATTTTGTTTGTGCTTTGAAGTTTGTTTAGCGGTTAGATTTGTTTTACGGGGTAGGGTTGCTAGCCCTATGCCCAACCTTCCCTCTTTACCCGGGCTTAGGACCGGCTAGTAACTAGTAAACTAGTTAACCAGGCGAGGTTAAACCCAGGGTTAATAGTTACATATCCTAGTCAAAATCTATGTTTACTTATGTCTGATGAGATAAAAAGTTCTGGAGCTGTGGAGGGGTGGGGAGACAACAAACGAAAATCAGTGTAAAAGATATGACTGTTTAAGGGTTAATGGGTGACGTAGTTACATGAAAAACTTGAAAATTGTAAAGTGATTAATATTCAGTAAGTAATTAATTAAGAGATGATGCAATCAAAAGAAAAGGGAAGACTATATACATACGTAAGAAAAAAATTACATACATTTACCAAGGTAAAGAAAGGTTAATTACTGTCTCTTTCGGATTACATAGGTCAGGTTGGAAATGTTTGATAGTGAGAGCTTCCACAAACCGCAATAAACACGGTGTTCTTTGTTTGTTGATTATCCTGAAGGATTGAGAAACATCTCTTTGATATCCTGTTTCCATCAGATGCCTGGCGATTGCGCTTTTGAAGATCATTTAGACACACATTTCTCGGAATATGCTCATAAAATCAAGTAGACACCTTTTTTTCAGTCCGTCCTACGTACTTGCTTCCACAACCATAGGTGAATTGAAATGCGCACTTAGAGGTGACATGAGACGGGTATTTTTCTACTTTCGACTGTGTTATTGAGCATAATGTGTTGTGAACTGAGATCAGTCTGGCAGCAGTGTAGCCCCTCTCAGTGCAGCTTTTATTCTTCTGTCTATCCTTTCAGATGTCTCATAACCTCTGAATGCTAGGCGAAGGAAAACAGGCTTCTTTTTAGCAGTTGGATGTTTTAGTCTCTCCATAAATTCTTTTCCATGCTTCATGATGGATTTCTTCGGGTATCCCTTCTCTATAAGGGCCGACTTAGCTATCTCAAATTCTTTTTCCTGTTTATCTTTAGAGCATAGCCTTTTTATTCCAGTGAATATCGTTCTAACTAAACCACGCTTATAGCTGGCAGGATAAAAGCTATTATAGTGAAGGTACTGACCAATCCACGTGTTTTTTCTGTGGATAGTTTTCTCAACTGTACCATCACATCTCTGTCCTATACTTAGATGCAAAAAAAATTGAATCTGTTTTCATTTTCATATTTCACTGTAAAATTAATATTTGGGTGAGCTTAATTGAAGGTGTTGAACAACTTTGACGCATAATTAATGTTATCACAAACGATGAAAGTATCATCGACATACCAGGAGTAACTTGTCGTTTCCTTGATCGCAGCGTTCAGAATTGTTGTCGTGAACTGAAAAAAAGTTGGAAATATGGACCATTCAATCCCCACCCAGTGGCTCAATGATAACGTGCTAGCCAAGGAACCTGAAGGTCACGGGTTCGATCTCTGGTAAAGTCGTGGGTGCGCACTGATGAAGAATCCCATACTAGGACGGAACAGCTGTCCAATGCTCCCATGTTTCTAATGTTCCTCTAACTGACGTCAGTCCACGGTGAATACCAGCTTGGAAAAATCTCTAAATCCTCACAAATCCCCAAATTCAATAAACACTTTTGTTGTGTACTATATGATAAGTTCTATAAGTTATCTAAAAAGAATTTTATGATATTCAGTGTTGCTGTTCATTATTGTATATAACTCGCCATTCCCGAAAAGCGGAACGTATAATAACGATCAAAACTAACGTTCTTACATGTACATTTAACTTTATGAAATATTTTGTTGATTCTCTATGGTGTTAGTAATTTGTAAAACTGAATATCCAAAGTCTTACTGCACTTATTTTTTTTGTTGCTTCTGGAGCCAACAAGCTAGTCAAATCGTCTTCCTTTGATGGATCTCTTGAATGAAAGATAGAATAAAGCTTACTCGAAAGATCATGGTGGACTCGAACTATGATTTCGGCCTTTTCAGCAAACTAAAAGAGAGTAATTTATGAGAAATGAACAATTAATTTACATCCCACCTTTTTCTTCTCCCCTGCGAAAGTTATGTAACCCAGTCTGTCATGTAGAAGTGGTGAAATAATCGTAGGGATGCAAATAGTGAGCTTAAGTTGTCTGATTCATGAGAAATGAAGGTGTGTAGGTAGATACAAAGAAGTACTAGGAAAGAACTTACCATTGTTGAAAATCGGGATTGCTTAAGCTGGTAACTAAAAAACAACTGTTTTTCGATAGATAAAGTGAATTGTGTGTCTACACTCTAATAATTAACCCAAGTAAAAACTGCTGTACAGTTCAAAATACCAATGGATATTGCTTTTTTATAATGCAGAGTTGTGAGAACGAATGGAAATACTTAACGATTGGTAGTCAAAAGTTGAAACGATTCAACCCGAGCGATTCGCAAAGAGAAATCAAAAACTGGAAATCAGATAAGTTTATAGTATCTAGGACTGAAAACGTTTATTAGTGAGGACGGACTCTATTTATAGAGTGTACAATAACCTTGAAAGATAAGGGATAATTAGTACATTTAAAGAGGCAGGTGCCGATCATAAAAGTAGCGGGTCATACAAAATATGACCCATGCTCGGGAAAAGAGCACGAATAAACCAGTTCAAATATATACATACTGTAAGTATGGAATATAAAGTGTGTAGGCATCCCTAACAAAATTCATGTGTAAATGTAATGATAATCTGCAGAATATGTACACTTTTATTTCGAGCGACATTCACTTCAAAATGTCGTAAGAATGAAGTAATTTATATCTAAAACGGAATTCTCGTAAATTAAATGCCCAGAAATAGCATGGGTTTTAACTCGTAGCCCACTACCTATTCTACTTAATATTCTATTCCAATGAGAATCCGTACTGAATATTTAAACAAAGCTGTAATAGAAAGAGTTCAAACCAAATAATCTTCTTCTGTTCCAGTTTGGATAGCGTAAAGAATACAGGAGGAACTTTTATAGCTGATAGCGTGAAGAGAGGCTTGAATAAAACTTAAAAACTAAAGAGTCATCAGAAATTTTTGATGGTAAAATTAAATTTCGGATAACTAAGGCGGATAGATTTGATGGTTTTAGTGAGTAACGTTATCCTTTTGCCACTGAAAAAGTGGAAAAGCAATAAAAATCATTCATAACCCGAATGCTTTTTCGAGTTAATGACAGCGTGCTCACTTGGTTTGACGTCTTTCCAGATCATGGATACTTAATACTGAGGAGTCCCAAACTGAGCCGGAATGATTATCCAGTGCTTACAGGTCACCAAAAGTTCTCTAAATGGTGTTATTCACCTTGAAACGAGTTCTCAATCAGTTGATATTGTGAAGTCTTTTGTGCAAAGAAGTTCGTTCTTTGTACTTTCGGAGCTACGCCGAACGGGTAAAGAGTAAGGATACTCAAGATTCCATTATGTTACTCGAAAATATTGCTAATCATGAGGCAGTCAGTTAAAATATAATTTCAAATCAGACCGAAATAAACAATCTCAGAAGAGTGAATGACATACAAAATTCAGTTGTAGGAGGTGACAACTTTCAAATTTTGTCTACTCAACAGCATGAAACATGTGATCCGTAAATAAGAAAGAGCAGGTGTTAATTCTTTCCTACACAAACAGTTAGTCTCAGCAAGAATTTGAATTCTAAGACCATTATAAATTCAAACTCGTAGAGAATCCGTACATACCATTCCTCATCTGGAAATCCCAGTGTTTCTTACACAATCTATGTATTTCAATCAAAGGTAACAAGATTGGACAAAGTCCTTCAAAAAATTCTTCCCTCTGTCAGATGGCACTTCTCTATATTGCCCAATATCCTTCAGATTTTTGAATGCTTCTATATAGGGGTCGTGAACTGGACATATTAAAATCGGGCTGCTAAATAGTAACTTCGGTTGTTATTATTTCATTTAAACTTGTAATGAGTCTGATACATATTCTGCAGAATACATTTTCACTATTTTGTCTAAGAAAAATCTATAGGATTCAGAATAGCTGATGAGTGGTTTCTTGTTGAAAAATAATAACTGCATATATGCTCATTTCGATGAATGAGAATTGTATGCACATATGGAGATGCAACAGATAACATGAATATTCTATACTTGTAGTGTCATCAGTTGTCCTTCTATTTTCCCATCTTACCAGGATCACCTAAAACTATTGTCTAACCAAATATAGACCCTTAACACTAGACAAGGAGTCTGTACATACTGCTCAGAAAAACTGAAGAACAATTTGTGAAGCTGTTAATTTAAAATACTTCACAGTTCTCATGAACATCTTGACAATTCATGAGCAGATCCAAAAGTATGCCAAGGTTCATTACTTGTGCAGTCACATCATGAACGGGCGTAGGCCTTAGTGAATACAATCAGATCATGGTTACTATCAGAAAAATTACACCGAATCTCAGACAGGTTTTTCATATCACATTCTATTGCTACATCTATTACTGAATTATTACGATGACCATCTGAAACAACATTTACACTGTTACAGTAATGTTCATTCCTACTTCACTATCATCAAGGGAGATTTAGGATGTCACTACATAGATGCTTCTGCACAACTCCTTATCAGTTCATTGGACATCATCACTGTAATGCGACGGCGTGAAATCGGATTTTATGGATCTTCAGATATAACCTTCTTAGATAATGCAAAAGATCTGATTGAAACAATTTCATATGTGAATAGTGTCATATTCAAAGCTAAAAGCAACATAAGCATCTAATCATACACATACTTGAAGAGATCAGGAAGATAAACTGGTATTTCGTTAACTAAGCTCTAATTAATTCTTCATACTTTTATTTTTAGCCTTTCTTTTTCTCCGCAAATTTTCTATTGTTTTCAACTAGTCAAATAATGTAACTTGTCTTATGGAATTTTCATCAGAAGAGAACTTATTCACCTAAATCTACACATGTGGATAAACTATAGCTGTAAGTGATTTTCATAACTTTGCAAATGTTTCAGTGAATATGATAACGCATATGTTTACTGATGTAGTGTGCAATTATAATTTCTGTTGTATGCATTGAGCATTTATTCACTCTACTAAAATAGAACGAACCGGATTCATCACCTATACGTTTGATTATTCGTGAAAAAAGGTATACAAGAGGTACATAAGAAGGTTAACAAAATAAACTTTGTTCAAATTCGCTTGCTTGACAAATATCAGGAAGCTGAAAAATATCAACGTTTAATAGTAATTAGACTTCATGCAAGGAAGCATACTTTCTACAAGTTATCATAAAGACATTATGATGTAAGTAAACTCTTTATTCTTCCAATCAAAAAAATAACTGAACTGGAAAGAAAGAAGAACAGGCAGCTGTAAAGATTATAAGAAGTTATACTTTTCTCATACAATCTCCCACTCATCAAAGCAATGATTGTAAATCCAATACTAGCTCTTCTTATATCAGCCTTGCAAATTATAATTGTTTCATATAGCAAGATAATCACTGTAATAAATACTGCTTACAGTTTATATTACTGGATCATTTTACTCCTCCTTAAATTCAGTACGCTGTACATGATATCTAACATGTTAGTGTTAGATTGCTTTTTAATAATTCAACCCAAAGAAAGCTTCACTGATAAATATTCTATTTCACATGAAAATTTCATGTACTAATTGATGAATATTGAATCCAGAAAATTGTATTTGTTTATCATTATTTTCAACTGAGCTATAGAGTTTGCCATTATTGCGAGCAATGATGAATCAGTATCTAGATAAATAAAAGTATTTTGAGGGAGTTGTGGAGATTTCGAATTATTTCAAGTTGTTGTTCATCGTAGGCTGACATCAGTTGGAGAAACAAAGAAAACCTGGAAGCACTGGACAGCTGTTTCGTTTTCACTAAATATGACCCAGTGGCTCAATGGTAACGCGCTGGCCGCGGAACCTGAAGGTCGTGGGTTCGATCCCTGCTGGTGGGGTCGTGGGTACGCACCGCTGAGGAGTCCCCTACTAGGATGGAACAGCTGTCCACTGCTTCCAGGTTTCCTTTGTTCCTCCAACTGATGTCAGTCTATGATGAATAACAACTTGAAATAAGAGTATGTTTTCCTTAACAATGCTGATGTGAAAAATGAGTATTTGAATCATATTTAAACGGTCCACTATTCATGTTTTACATTATTGGAATGAATACCTCTCCATGATTTAGATATTTTTGCTGTTACACGTTCCTGATTTTAGAGGAACATATATCTTCCTTCATCATATAGGCAAGCTTTAATATGATCCCAGCGTGTTTAAAAAGTTGAAAAGAAGGTTTTTCTGAACGTTTTGCTGCGTATATCACAGCTTCTTCAACAAATCAGAAAAATATTGTTTTTGATTTTCTAAACACACTGGGTTTATGTTAAAACTTACTGATATAATGAATCAACCTGACTCCGGGCTCAATTTCTTTTAAGACATTCGTAACAACTATGACCTAAATGTCTATATATCTTTATTGTCTAAGAAATGACATGATTTTTAGGGAAGCATTTGCTTTTATCACGTTCGAAATGCATTAAATATGCCATCATTAGCTAAATTGTAGAAGCTGGCCCACACTAAATTACCGACTGAAAAGATGTAGATAGTTATGTATTTGCGAAAGCTTAATTTTGAAGAATGCAGTACAGATTGCACTTAAAAATGTAAAGTAACCAGAATACTGATAACAGTAATATCTGATCATCCTCCCATCTATGTAGTGATTGGCATCCTAAAAGATATTGAAGTATTTTGCTTGCTTGCTTGAAAGGAAAGGGGTTGTTCTAGTTTTCAAAAACTGTTGAATTAGAAAATATTTTTCAGAATACTTGAAACTAGGTGATTTCATTGTTTTTGACAAGAATTGTCAATTGGAGAAAGGAATTCAATTTTTCAATGGATACTACTCCTTCCTCACCTTCATAATGGGGATGAAATAACTTTCAAACATACAATTCCTCGACGTATTGCTAACAAGAAAAGTTGATGAGACGCTGAAAAGATCCATTTATCAAAAATCTACTTGGAAAGGACATGCCTGGGTTCTTATCAGATGAGAAAGAAATTTAATCCATTCCTTTTCCATTGGAGTCCAGAAGATTTGTGCTCCGGACAATTTAGAAGACGGAATTCAACTTCTACCATGGATATTAACAGGAAATGGATACCCTGAGAGATTCATACATCGAAATGCTACCCATCAGCATCCTATAACTTTGAAGAAGTAAAAGCTAATTTGGAGCTTGAAATTCACTTGATGTGGAGCAGATTAGGTAATAAAATGCAGACTAATGAAGGTTTTCAAAAGAATATTCTCTGCTGCCACTCTGCAAACCATCTATACTAGTCTCCTAATAGTGAGTAAGTGTAGGAAGGAAAAACTGTCACTGTTAACTACATCAATGTGCATATATCAGTTTACCTGCTCGTGTGGAGTTCGGTACATAGGCCGTAAACAGTAACAGAATATCCAACAACGACACCAACACCATGTGGCATGGGTCAGTAAAGGTCAAACAAGATCATTTAAAGGCTCCAGAATACAACAGAGGACACAGTTTGAGAAGACTCATTTACAGCAGTCAACAAAGTACGAGGTAATCTTCCGGAAAGTGTGAGAAAACTTCACTAAAGATCTAGCAATATAGCAGTCAAAACCGGAATTGTGTATCCAAATGTGACGTTTTCGTTCCCTATCTTTATTCACTTCTTAGTTCTTAAACTTTCTTGTTCTTAAGCCTAACTTATTGTTTAATTTCCATATCGTTATTGCGTAAACGATTTTACTCACCGATAGCTGCTACCTTGATGTGGTGATTGGGCTTGCATATCAAAATGACAGCCGGATATACTGGTAGAAAGCTTGTTTCTTCGAGGTTCTGCCATGCTAGAAAGGTTTGTTGGCTAGTGGTAAGATGAAAAGCAGTTACCGTTGTAGTGCATATTACTACATTATGATGGGATTCCGAGAACGAAGTCTCACTACTAACTCAACAGGTATGTAACAGCAGTAATATGTTTCCCTTAGATGACCACCGATACCACCCTGATGCTGCCTTTTCTAAGGGAAGTAGGGGCTAGAAAAGATAGACCCCAGATAGACACAAACCCTGCCACACGGTCTTCAGGTTACAGTTGTATGGGTTCTCTCTATCCGGCGTTAATAAAACCAAACTATGGAATCTCTAGCCATGGTTGTTTGCAGGAAGTGCGTTTCTCCGTTAGACAACAGTAAAAGGCCAACTATATGTAGCTGGACTGAATGGATCTGTAAGGACCAGGAAGGGGTGTGAGACTAGGGGATGCTCATTTGTAATCTCTGCCTATAAACCCACTGACCGTAGTTCGGATGATGCAAAGGATGAATTCTATGAGAAGCTACAAAATTTACTGCATAAAGCGAAATTCTGTAATGGCAAGTGACTGACGCCCAAATAGGGGACTTCAGACAATTGGAAGGGCATTTTGGAGGTGTCTACGGAATCCCATTCCAATTATCTGAAAACAGTGATCTTCTGTTGTAATTTTGCTCCGAAAATCACTTTTTTCTCGTCAGCACTGACTGTAGACATAAGAAGAGACACTATCAAACATGGGATCTGCCAACATCACATCAATGATGGATACAGATAGATCATATTGCTACCAGCCATCGTTGGAGAGGATAGATAGAGAATTGACACTCTTTCTGGAGTACCATTTGGAACTCTCTCTGATCATACGGGAGTACGGAGTCGTGTATGTCTGAGCCTAACTGGCTGCAGGAAACAGGAGACAGTGAGGCCCATAGGTGCTCCATTGGTAGATGAGGACGTCTAGTAAGCATTTAAGGGGGAGTCAGCTAAGCATTTGTCTGAAAGTGATAGCGATGTTGGTCCTGAAGAAACCTGGGGTGATTTTAAGTCTGCTGTGGGAACAGTGATAAAGGAAACTAATGACCTACACCCGAGGATTAGCAAACGTCACTGGATTTCCGCGACATTATCTGAAGTGACTGACGTATGAAGACTGACTGCAACTGGCTCTGACTGCTACGAAGAGCAAAATCAATATAAGTTGGCCGAGAGTCTTCAGATCGACCAAGAGCAGTAGTAAGTGACGAAAGCGAGAGAGGAAATGAAGACGTCAGCGTTGGGTAACACTCAACAACTATTTAGGCTTATTAAGGATACCTGCAAGAAGACTATGTTGAGTGAAACCATCAGTGAAAAGGATGGGACACTTATAACCTCTCAGGATAGCCGGCTAGAACATTGTGGAGAACAGTCTGAAGCACAGTTCAACAGGCCTACAGGCCCATTTTTATTAGTTTCTGCATAATTGATTGGTCACTACATGGTAAGGTTTGACATTATTTTGTATATGATAGTGAACATTGGAGTGCTGGGTGCACAGTGTATCTTATTTAGGAACTGTCGGTTATGCATCTGAATTACACTGAGTGACTATCTTCCGAATTGAACTAGAACCTAACAGTCATCGCTTCAGGGACCAGAACTCTATCTACCAGTCTTCTGAGACGTACACACTACTTCTTATGAAGGTAAATGGGAGCCTTTGGGAATATCTAGACATCTTATGTAACTTAATTCTGAAAGTGGTGATGGACTGCTCTGCAGTGCACTTCGCTCTGTCCTGTTGCAGGGTTGTGAGACATGGTCGTTAAAAGTAGACAACATTGACCGGTTGCAGGGTTTAAACACAGGTGACTTCGTAGCATTACTCACGTTTGATAGAATCAACGCGTGATCAATGTTGAGGTCAATCAAAAGGTACTAAAAAAGACAGGTAAGTCAATTGACGAGGTTGTGAACGTTAGTCAATTGAGATGGCTTGGGCAGGTATTGCGCCTCACAAGCCGAGCCACCACCTACCTAGAGGAGTCAAGTTCGAGGAAGTCGGATTATGATGGGAAAGCGTCTTAGGCGGCCAGATCAAGATCTGTCACCAGTGGATGGAAGGTCTGACTGCTGGCTTGAACCGGGTGTGAAGATACAGGCTGCCTGACTGGGGTCCTAGAGACGAAAGAAATTATTGGTCGAGAATACTTGGTGACAAGGCTGAAAATCAGTCACAATGGCATCTTCTAAAGATTGAATATTTGGACTAACCATTATCTTCAGGTTGTTTATTCCATTACACTACTTTATTAACTTTGATATCGCTCCTTTTTTATACTCCTGTTCTTTGAGTACTACTGCGAAGTGCGGCAACTTGAGTCGATGCACCTGTGTGCTAGGTTCTACGTTGGTTCAGCAAGTCATTCAGTCAGTCAAACGAATCAAGTTTAGTTTACTTACAAATTTCTCATCCCCTTGCTCACTGACAACTGTCTACTCACTTTGTTACGAAACCTTTATTTCTTGGTTTCAACTCACTACTATTCAAGTCGTCAAGTAATATCACGTTTCTGAACTAATTTCTATTCCTGTATTGCTTACACGTCAACAAACTACTAACAATTATTGATTCACAAATATTGGCATTTTTGTCCACAATAACCATATTTAAGTGCCATTGTATAGCTGCAGAAGATGATATTAACGGAAACGAATTTGTTCACTGAAATAATGTGTTTAATATTATTACCGAACAAAAATTTGAAATAATAATCCCACAGGAATGTGTTTCTTATGTCATAACATCGATAGTGCTGACTGAAAAGTGAAATGACAGTTTTTCATTTCTGAGTCGTTCCATTTGATGTGTAAAGCTAATTACTGATCATATATGTTCCTAATTTGGTCTATTAAAACGAGAACTAGTTCATGTCTATCGACTGGCTAGCGAAAACCACAAACTATTCTTACTAGGATTAAAATGGTTAACCTTGTGAATTACCCATAAATGTTTGTTTGTAAGCGATATTATTTCCTTATTTCGGGTACTAAACGGAAATCCCTTAGGTTAACGGTTCGAAATACCTTTCTAACATTTATACAACTCCAGCTGATGTGTCATAAATGATCTAGTACAAAAAAGTTAATTTAGGGACATACACTGAGAAGACCATTTGGGTACATCACGTGCCAACCCGTGGAGTGGAGCCCAAAGAGAAAACAACGAGTTAGGCGTCGGAAGGTGACATGAGGGAGATCTTGTGAGGATGAAATGAAAGCTTATGGGTAGTCGTGGAGTCAGGTTAAGAAGATTCCAGATTCCTATGTTCCACTAGGAACCCTAGGAACAAATGATAATAATAATGAATTTCCCTCCTTTTTACTTTTGCTTTATCTTTTGTTGATCACAAGAA
Source organism: Heterobilharzia americana (assembly GCA_944470555.2). Classification (NCBI taxonomy): domain Eukaryota; kingdom Metazoa; phylum Platyhelminthes; class Trematoda; order Strigeidida; family Schistosomatidae; genus Heterobilharzia; species Heterobilharzia americana. The sequence goes on from OX104130.1 coordinate 33,435,465, forward strand.
AAGTGATCCATCAAAGCACATAACTGACCGAAATTTTGGATTTTCCGCGATCAATTTCAGTTAAAATGCTTTTATAAACAACATCAACTTTTGAGCAATAATAGCTGTATCCAATACATACTTTCCGCGCATTTTTCGAGCACATACCATTCAATCTGTGTTGAGTATACAGTATACACGGAAGAGAGCGTTCTACAAATTGTTCTTCCCACTTTTTTCTAATATAATATCTTTCATGAATATCAAGTATTTAATCACTTAGTGTTTTATTTCTTTTTATGTTCCGCCCGACTTAATACGTTAGTACTGCCTTAGTATTGATACTTCTTGACATATACGCTTACGGGCATATCACATTAAGCCTTTCAGTTTCTAAACGTCAAGATCAATTTTTTGATAGCCAATTCAAGGAAGTCTTTATACCACCTAGTGGATGATATTACTAACAGAAACACCAATCTTCACAGAAGTTTCATTGCAGAAATGAATTATGATCTGCAGATAATGTGCTCCATAGACACGAAATAACTAAATAATTCGTTAAAATTATGCGAGATCAAATTATTCACAACTTCTTCTTTTCAAATTTCTTTGGGTAAGAAAACAAGTCTTATCCGTTTGAGTGGAATAAGAGGTCCGTTAATTAAGTCTCAATCAGATTCTTCAACAAAAGATAATGTTGCAACTAGATATACAACACAGTCATTTTTACATCTTTTTTATGCTATTCATAACGTCAAAGATGTTCTGATTTATGCAAAATGTCTATTCAATGAGATGTTCCATGTTTTCTTGTAACAATATATTCATACCATAAACAAAAGCGCATTCCCCGTATGTTGTAACTTGTGTGAAAGAAACTCGCTTCATAAGCAGACTGCTGGTCACTTTCCTGGTTGCCATGTTTCTCTATCGATCACAAAATCAGCTTTTCTGCAAAGTGAGCCATAGATAGCCACTGCTTTCGAATGTCGCTGTGATGGAAGATTCGCTTTCTGTTAAGGCGCTTGTTAGGCAGATCGTTACTGTTACGCTCTAAATACTCAGTGAACTGGTCAATATATGACACATTATCCTAAAGGATGCTCATCTACGCTTACACGGAACTAAGTATTAATTTGCTGAAACCCTGTAAGATGATGTGTGGACTATATTACTATTTTTTTCAGTAGTGTAATTTCATGCGAACAGTGTAGAAATCTTATTGTTTATACTTAGATTTCCCTTTTGGTTAGTTCACCTGAACACTCCTGTTGACACATGAGACATGGATCAATGATACGGATATAGGAATGATCAGTGATGCCTTAAGTTTTTCTCTGATTTTGTTCGGTTGATGCTGGCTAACAATATATTTCACCAATTCCCTTGCCTTTTATTTGAAACCGATCAGCTGAATGCATTCGCACACTAGTGAGTGATAGTGTTTACATCTGAACTGAAAGGCAGTGACCATCGCTTCAGATGTCATAGTGTAGTGGGCGCTACTGATAAGAATGCATATAGGTCGTATATGTAGCGAGGTTTACAGAAGTCACAGACAATTATGAGTGATGAGCAAATATTCTGCCCGGAATAAAGCAAGAGACAATGTGAGTGTATTAAGATCAAGTTGAAATAAAAGCAGAAGAGGAAATGAAACACATAGCGCAAATGACTCTTCAATTGGAAGTGTGCAACATTTCATCAGTACTGTACAAAATATCATAGTAAACATTTTCTCCTGCATCTCATCCTTTGCGATTTCCTTACAATAGTAGCATTACTCAGGTTCCTCAGTTATAATGACCAGAACATCACCACTTTCAGAATTAAGTTACATAAGATGTCTAGATATTCCCAAAGGCTCCCATTTACCTTCATAAGAAGTAGTGTGTACGTCTCAGAAGACTGGTAGATAGAGTTCTGGTCCCTGAAGCGATGACTGTTAGGTTCTAGTTCAATTCGGAAGATAGTCACTCAGTGTAATTCAGATGCATAACCGACAGTTCCTAAATAAGATACACTGTGCACCCAGCACTCCAATGTTCACTATCATATACAAAATAATGTCAAACTTTACCATGTAGTGACCAATCAATTATGCAGAAACAAATAAAAATGTGAAGCTAAAATGCCTACTGAAATAAATGGTGAAAACCAAAATATAAAACTGAAGGTACTTATATTTTCTGACGTTCAATAACTTCGTATTCAAGAATGAATCGTGGAATTTACAAAATCTACGATATGCCTACTGTTTACAATGATTTTCATACTACTCAAGTTGCTGGATACATATGGTTTGGGAAATATTTAGCGCTCGATTTACTCTTTATCCTAATCTCTCGTCTACATGTATCACCTAATATCTAAAGGATGTAGATGTTTATACATATCATTTCTTAATAAATACTCTTTCCTAGATAATAGAAGCTTTTACTGTGGATACAAAATAAATTCATATCAGAGAAATGAAAATAACAAAGAGTGGATATATAGAACTGCAGTTTTCACGGTCACAGTAATATACAATTATTCTTCCGTTCAATAGGTGACAGCAATAACTTCATATCAAACCTAAAACGCTAAAAGGAACTAAGTCCTCTTATTCAGAATTATAGCCTTCTAGTATCCACTTCATAAAAATATTTTTTACTTACTTTACTACTGCTTTCTCAAGACATATACGTGGCACCTATAAGGATGCTTTCTAAAATCTGAAAATTCACTATAATATCTAAGTTCAGAGGTATTCAATAAAGTACATCATATTCCCGTTAACAATAAGTAAATTTCTCTGCAACTCGACTAAATCTATTGATTTCATCAACTCTGTCTAGGAGAGTGAAAAGTAAAATCTCATCAAGATTTCTTGGGAATCAGGAGAATTTTTCTAGTAAGAATTTGGCTTCATAACATGTATACGCAAAAAGTTCAGTCCTATCCTTTGTATTCATTTTACAGTACTTGATGTAACCTAAAGGAGAATCCTGAAGGTGACAGTAAATATGTAGAACTCAATGTATCCCATAACAAAGGAGAAAACAAAATTTTCTAGGTTATCTCATATTTAAGGGGCATCTTTAAACGATCGGTAAACACTAGAGTCGAAACAGGTGGTGAATTATAACAATGTATGATAGTAAGGAGATGCATACTACGATCTTAAGCTCCCTGAAAATACTTTTTACTTTAAAGGTGAAATATCAGACATAAGGCCATACCTCTGACAAAAAAACATAACATGAAAATCATTATTTTAAGCCATTCAATTCAGGCTCTTAAGTTGAAAAGAAAAGTTTTCAAGGGAAACGTAAAACAAAGTTTATTGAATAAATTAACAGGTTATTCTAAGTTTTAGGAACAAATCCTTTTTAGTGATTATGATTTTCGTTGATTAGGAATATGTGAGCTAAAAAATCATGATTTGTAAATAATTGTTAATCATTATAAAAATGGTCATACGTGAACAAGGTACACTTTATTCAGCTAGAAAAAAACTGCCTTTCTGGATGTGCACATGATCAATCGATTCATTTTAGTGTCTAGTAGTAGAATCCAGGACACGCATTTCGTCCTATATGGGACTGGTCAGCTGGATCCACCTGCACCCCTAATGATTGATGTTTTACTAACTGAGACTCAAATCACATACCCCTCACTTTAAACGCCAAAGTGTGGCGCGACAGCCACCTCTTGTGCAATGGGCATTTCTTGACGTATTCAGTTATTGATTATTATTGTTATTATCATCATCACCATTATTTTTGCTAAATATTATGACTGAATGGAAAATGCCTTGGCGTTTGAAGCGATGGGTACTGGATTAGAGACTCAGTAGGGACATCATCACTCTCTGGGGTGCTTAAACACCTAGCTTAAAAGTCCCAAATAGGACAAAACAGGCGTCATGGTATCCTCTGTTAGTCACCAAGATGAATATAACATCGCGAATACCCGAAGTATAAGGGTACTCTTATACAGGCAAAGGTATATCAATTGGAAGTTAAAAGTATCAAACAGCATGACCAATCGATTGTGACCAGACACATAAATTTCACAAATTTCGCTTTAAAACATGAGAATCGACATATGGGATACATCTAAAAGGATCCTGGAGTTTTGAAATACTTTACACCATACCAGGAAGAGTGAGTATGAGCAGTCTTGGTTGTATTGTGTTCTCTGAGCTGGGTTGTTTAATCTTGAAGCTTTAATCGTCTTGCTAGACGACATCATCAGCACTAACTTCAGTATGAAGTGAGCTGTCAATATCTCTCCGGGAGTGATTTAGTGTCTTGCCCTGACGATGTGGTCTGTGATTGGTTGTTTCCTTCGATAGATTGTATAGACTTTCCTGTTGGCTGTTCCTCTGCTTCACCTCTAACCTCTCTGTCGTTTATCATTCTTCTTATTGGTTGACAGATCGGGTCTATGTCTATACGTCTGTTGATTGCGACTGACTAACCTGAATGCCAAGCTTCTAGGAATTCTCTGACATTCTTTGTGTTTCCTCTGTCCAAAATTTCTACATTGTAGAAATTGAATTCATGTCCATAATTATCCACGTGCATTGAAATGAGTGACGAAATGTCGTGGCGTTTAATAGTCAACCGGTGCTCATATAGACGAAGGCGAAGAGGGCGGCCACTTTGTCCAATATAGTGTTGACTACAGTTATTGCAGTTGATTTTGTAAATGATATTCGGTTTGTCTTCTTTGCTTTAGTCTGCATAATAGTGTTTGGAGGGAATTTGTTGGTTTGTGAGCCATACTAATTCCAAGTGGTCTCAGCAATCTTGTCGTGATTTCTGATATATTCTTTATGTATGGTAGGATGATACGTTTGTTGATTTCTGTCGATGACGATTAAACAACCTGGCTCAGAGAACACAATACAACCAAGACCATCCACCTGAGCTACAAATATTCGCCATTATTTCGGAATATTAGGAGTATTTAACCATAGTCATAAGTATGCGGGGATAATTTCCGTCTTTCAGCTAGAGCAATAAACAGAATCAACCAGTTAAACTATCTCAGAATAAATGCAACCTCTTATCTAGAAATTAATCTAACTGTTCTCAAGTGTTTACACCTCTGAGACAACTTTAAATGATGAAGTAATCAGGACTTTTCCGATTATTTCAGAAAAATATGATTTCGAAACTAATAATAAAATGATTGTTAGTCAACATTTCATTCTCCCTAAAAAGGTGGAGTGAGCTGACAAATTATATAACAGTAAAATGTTAATGATTTTTGTCATACCATTTGCTCCCATAGGATCGGAATCATTTCTTCTAGTAGCATGACTGAACAATCGAAAAATATTGATGCTGAGGGATAACTGAAAGGGAAAAAGAACCCGAGTTTCAGCAGGAATCAAATCAACGACCTTCAAAAGGTATTGTAGATGCCATAGGATCAGTATTTAGTAAATTGATGATTATCATTCTTAGTAAATGTATTGTAGTTGGTGCTACTGATAAGAATGCATATAAATAGAATATTTCAAGAGGTCAGAAGAAGTCGTAGGCAGTTGCGAGTGATGGATAAATATTCTGTCCAGAAAAGCGCAAAAGATGACATCGTCTTATCAATAACAAGGTGATATAGAATAAGATGTAATTAAACGTAGTATGCAAACTGATATTTCAATGGGAGGTTAAAATATTTTATTACGAATGTACTAATTGTTATGATAAACAATCCATCTGTGATTCACCATTTTATTCACTTGAGTTATTTACATCTAGTGTTTCCACCGTAGCTAATGCTGTTACCAATTGCTGTCTGGCCACCTTCACCAGCTCACTAATGTCCATGGGTTGGGCTGCGTTCGCTAGTCATAGCTACCAGGCAGTGGCATTCATCTCACTTTTATTCGAATTATACAGCCAGCAAATGTGAGAAGTGCTCGTCGAAGTAGCTTTGTCAACTTGACAGCCAATACCAGCGGATCTTCGTCTAGTCCAAGTTTCGTGCTCCGGAACCGCTGCATCTCCGGCTTCTTGCCCGCTGGGGTGTCACACTCCAATCCCAGTCGTTCAACCACACTCTCCCAACTCTCCTTCCCATCCACGCGTTCCAGGCTGTCATACGCCACTTTCGCCCAACCTCTCAGCAAGCACCACGACCTTCTATCCTGAACACCTTCCAACTCCGTGACCGACTCGAAATCTCCGAGGAAAAATGATGTCCCCATCCCCGAACACTGCAAGCCACGGAATCTTCATCACATATGAAGAATGAATCATGAAAGGATTGTTTATCATGACAATTAGTACATTCGTAATAAAATATTTTAACCTCCCATTGAAATATCAGTTTGCACACTACGTTTAATTACATCTTATTCTATATCACCTTGTTATTGATAAGACGATGTCATCTTTTGCGCTTTTCTGGACAGAATATTTATCCATCACTCGCAACTGCCTACGACTTCTTCTGACCTCTTGAAATATTCTATTTATATGCATTCTTATCAGTAGCACCCCGTACAGTATGATTTACCACAAGTATTTTTGCATTAGCCATTTTGTTGTACTTTTCTTTGTGAATACAGTGAACACAACATCTGTAAACGGTCAGGGTCAGATTTTCGCAAGTCCACACTACGGAAATGAAGAAATTAGAACATAATAAAGTGACTGACTAATTCATTTGATGCAATTTCATGTACCTGAATTAATTGGCAGATATAGAAGAGCGCTAAAGACTGCCAACAGGCATGAAACTTAAATCCAGGAGTTCTAGCCGATAACTTTCAACCACTGGCACCCATCAAAGGTCACCTCGATTGTGAGCCACTTAGCTTGGTGGCGACAATATTTAGTGACACGTAGAAACTGGTCAGCACTCAGGTTTAGACAGCATGACATTGGTTGCCCTCCAGTGACTAATCAATAGATACAGTATCTATGACGCATAGCCGGTATTTTGATAATCACTAAGTGTACTCTTATTTTGTGATAAGGAAACTACGTATTTGGTTTCTCTTTAATCAGAAACCACTTTAACGTTTTCATGATTCACACTTCTTTACCTGTTGTCTATGAGCGACAGTTGTAAAATTTACTCAACAGATAATAATGAAATTAATCGGCAAGTTGGTGAATTTAGGAAACTCAGATTACTTTGCACTTACGTAACTATTTGATGACCTAGTATGATATTTAGCGACACAACTAATCCTTCTGAGAGAAATAAGAAGCCAATTCAACCGAACTAGTTTATTTTACTCAAGTAGTAGTAAACAATCGATTTGCGAGTGTCAATTATAAGAGATGACGATGGTCTACTATGGAACTGTTCTGCAATATAAAGATATTCAACTGCTACATTACCTCATGGATACTAGAAGAAAATCCTTCCTCATAAACTGTATGCATCTAATCTACATTTGATAAATTTGAGTAATATATTCTCCTGAGTTTGCTGGTGTCTGGCCTTTTCAGGAATTTTTCTCCATTATAGAAAGTTGAAGTATGTTATTGATTTATCATTTGTGATTTTATCTACAAATAAAGGAATACTTCAAGTGACTGTGAAGTAAAATGAATTTACTTTATTCTAGAAATCTTCTTAACATTGCTTTGTTCCGATTTATCGTGCAAATGAAATATTTATAAAAATCATCATCGTGTTCATTTAGGTTTAAAAATAAATCTTTCTCAAGTAGTAAATATATTTATGTAACTGTTTTGCACAAATCCTCATTAATTTCATTTATCATTTACAACAGATTAACCAATTTTATCTGATTTTAATGATTTCTTTCAGGTTCTACAGTCAGTAAATCAAATTAGTTAATCTAAAAACCGAATTTGAGGTGAATATATTTTAAGATTCATAGGAAATATTAGTTAGATTGGTTTAGGTTAATATATGATCAGTGATATATTCCAGATGATGGTAGACGCTCATTGGTAAATCTGAGACCTAAGGACACCTTACATTATCTTTAGTTCATCATGATACGAGAGAATTTAAATGCCTGATTTGCAGACAATGAGATCAAATTTATCAGTAGTTTTATACAAGCACATTTGGTAAACGTTGAACACTTAATAAGTGCTAGCACAGCTTTTATTATGATATATTGCATTCTGAAGACTCTAATACCTGCCACTGGAGTACGGATTCTCCACATAGCTGAAGCTATAGCTATAAAATCAAATAAGTCTGATCCCTACATTCAAGAAGAACACTTTAAAGTCTTACCCCTCTGACATTCCACTGACTGAAAATTATTCCTTTGTTTTTTAGTCTCTGTTTTCTTTTTCGTTTCCTCTTTCCTCTTCTCCCTTATAAAGCATAACTTCAAGGAGATTTTCTTCTGCTTTCCCCTCTTACTTTTAATAAAACGTAAAAATTCAGCTAACTTTCTGCATAATTCATTCATCATTTACATTATTATTACTCTTTTTCCTATAGTATCTCTACCATTTCATTTTTTGATAAAATGGTCACTCCAACTTTTCTATTTTTCAGGTAAACTCTGTGTGCTAATCACTCAGCTAATACAATGCAACCTCGAACTTAACTATTAATTTTACTATCTATATTATACACATTTACTATGATAAATCATCAGTCATCTGACAGTGATAATTTACATTCAGTTTGACACTGAATGTAATATATATATATATATATATATATATATATATATATATATATATATATATATATAAGTCACACTGTCATCTATAGATTGAAATCAGTTAATTTATAATATTCGTATCCATCTTAAAATTCATTCGTTGGAAATCTAGCTCTATGTTAACTAATTTAGTATGATTTCTGTTGAAAGTAAAGAGAAGTTATTAAGAAGAATATTCAAACTGATATTAGTTAAAGTTTCAGGAAAAGTAGGATTAGACAAATAGGTTCCTCTTTTTGTGTCCCGTTGGCTTAGTGGATGACGTGGTTGACGTTTGAAGCGAAGGGTACTAGTATTCGAGCCACCTTAGGAACAACATCATTCACTAGGGTACATTCACATCCAGCTGTTGAGTCTTAAATAGGACGAAACGCGCATCCTGGATTCCTCTGCTAGTCACCAGGATCAATACAAGGTTCCTATTTTGCATTTCATTGAATTCAGTTTTATTCATGTGATGCAGCTGCCTCCAAATAAAATCATTCAAGTTTTTTAAATATTGTTTAATGATATTGAGGTTATTTTGATCATTAAGCTTGTTTGCTTTAAAAAGCAGCATAAATCGCTGGTAGTCAGGTTGATTTGCCGTAAATCGGATAACTTCATCAATAGCAGTGTGTAACCCATCTTGCGTAAATTTTAATGACTTAAATACTACATTTAGTCTTCCAGGTCGATAAGACCATCAGTACCAACCTAGTGTTTCTACCTACCCAAGAAAGAAGTAGCCCATCGCAATATGAGCAGGTTGAAACTGTCAGACTAGAGTAGTCTAAAATAACTCACTTTACTCTGTACAGCTTTTATGCTCACAGTCATAATATCACTTGTGATGTCAAGCAGTTTACGCTATGTGATCTGAATATTTTAATTGCCATAAGTAACGGTGGTGAAATTTTACTATTTTTCTCACCAGTAACTGAGCATTTTGCATGCATCTAGCTCGGCTGGAAGTATAACTTACCCACTGAACTTACTAGCCATAATCGGGAGATTCTAACAGTTCAGATTTCTGAAATGAAGTGACCCCAGTGCCACAGACGACCTCGACTAAAAAGAGTGAAACCATAGTTTGATCTTTAGATTGTCTAGCTATGGTATTTAAGCACTGAGTGAATGGTCCACAATTCCTCATTTCATCCAGTGGTATATTACAATGCTTATGATTGCTTAGAAAACTTGACCAAAGGCTTACGTGATTAGTTAATGGAAATTTAGCATTTAATCCACTAGGAGACTGTATGAAATGAAAGTTAACCATCTTCAGGAAGATCTTAATATCAAAACCAATTGTTAAAATAAATCACCGGTTTCTGGAACATCTAGTCAGATCTGACCACTTAACTCCATTACATTTATCCAAAATATCAAGGCAAACAGTTAAAAAAAAATGCTGTTTCGTATCTTGTGAATGTCAAAAGTACTAGGAATTCATTGATTTACTCTATGCACCTTATTCCCTACTCCACTTTCTTTAAATCTATCGTAAGGATGCTCATTTACTTCAATTTTCATCGAGAAATAGTTTCTGCTATACCCAATATTGTACTTTGATCATTATTTTCATCATGATGTGCGTTATTACCAAATACTTTTCAGGTGATAGATGCCAAACTGAACACAAATTTTATGATACACCCCTGCTCTATTCCTCATTTACAGTGCGTTTTACATTTCCAACACACAGAAATACAAGAAAATGAAGGTAAGTGATTCAGCAAGGAGAGGAATTTAATGTTCCTTGAAGAGAACGTTCTTATATTGACTAAGAGTATTGTTCTGTAGTCATCCTTTACTTAGTAATAACCTGAAAGACAAGGTGTTGCGCCTGGCCACCTTTTTGTATGTAGATCAGTTCATCTGCTTCTGTGGAGCTTTGGTCATTCAATACGGGTCCTGTGCAAAAGAGTTCAAATGGATTATCCTGCACGTCTACAAAGAGATTATAGAAGATCTGTAAGCAGTATGGTAATGAAACACCTGATAATTTAATCTCATTAACCCTCTCCTCTAAACTTATTTGCAAATTGAAAAGAAACTCGCCAAAGTCAGTAAGCATCCACCTCCTTTGTATTGTAAAGGCTTTAGCGATCCAACCAGAAAAGTTGGAGCTTTGTATACAAAAGAGATTTGTTTTACCCTTGCTCCTTCTGGTCTTAGTCTTCAACTTTTCAAAAGATCCTTCCTTTCTAACTTTAATTATCAACTAATACTCGTTACTATGCTTATCTTGGTGATAATTGATTCACTAAATATTTTTTCATGTTACTCAACTCGTCATTCAAACTTAATCAAGTTTACTAAATTTCTGTGGTAACTTGAGCAATACTCACCAATCTGTTACATTTTTAAGTCTAGAGAATTTAATTTTGTTTGTTACTATGCTTATCGATCGCTTTTCAACATTAATAAACATTTTGATCATATTAGGATGAAGATGATATTTCAATCTTTATGTATATTATTTTGCTAGTTGCATGTTTAAGAAACTGCTGTCACGCATAAAACAAATTGTACATTCTAATCAAATTATTGTATATGATTATGATTGTTCAGCTTGAAGAATGATTTCGCTAGAACCGTTGGTTTTCGTTTCTTTATATGACTTCGTGAGGATTTTTCGAGAAATAAGCTCACTGAAATATAGGAAATGACATCATCAAAAAAATGTTTGTTTCGCTTATTTGTTATTTATTTTCACTACTATTGAACAGTTGTCTTTTGTTTTTCAAGGTTCACGTGACATTGAGGTTACTTTACGAGTTTCTGAGATTTGTTGTTCAGTTTTCCATAGCAGAAAAGAGAACTAGCCTTTTCAAAATCTGTATGTACGAGAGCAATTTGCATAACCTTCATCGAGAAAGCCTGAGTTAGAACTAGATTAATCTCAACCACCATTTTTTGAAGCATCATACTCTGATTATAATTGAAGAAGTAAAACTCCGATTACAAGAATTTAGATATGATCTGTCATTTGGAGCCCATTTGAATTGCACGAAAAAAGTGCCAATTTCATAGGTACCAAAAAGTCAGTGCTAAAAAGATTATATGTTGTCAAACTCAATGTGGCAAAGTTTATTCAAGCAACAAAGATATATGCATTCCTTTTCCAAAACATAATGGGATTAGACTTAGGCTTTCTTTTAAAGATTATTCGTCCCTTAGGTTCCTAGTGGAACATAGGGCTTCAGTAGTACTTCGCCATTCCACTCTGTTCTCTACCATCTTCTTCACCTGGCTCCACTACAGCCTACAAGCTTTCATTTCTTCCTCACATGATCTCCTCCGTGTCACCCTCACACACCCAAGTCGTATCTTCTGTACGTTCACCTGAGGGAAGTTCCATCTCCGCTGCCCTGCCTCTTCTCCCAACTTGTTGGTTTTCGCCTGTAGATCTTCGAGTTTTTGCGACAGACATAAATCATCATCGGCAGCGAAATCCAAATCTTCTAGGGTCTTTTCATCGGTCAAACAGCGTGTGCCCCTCTTCTCACTCGTCACAGTTTGTTGCATAATACAGTCGACCACAAGCAGGAAGATGATCGGTGATAGTAGGCAGCAGCCTTGTTTTACTCCTTCCTGTTTTCACTTCGAAGGCATCACTGAGCTTTTCATTATGAATCACTCAACATATAGCATCATCATCATCGTATAGCTGTTGAATGAGTTTGACAAAGGTTTGTGACACTGAAACTGTATTGTTGAAGCAGTTTCCAAATTACTTCTCAGTCGACGCTATCCAAGACGTTTTCAAAGTTGATGAACTTAACATGGAGAGTTGACTGCCATTCTATGCTCTGTTCTGTGATGATGCGCAGCGTGTCGTTGCCATTTGATCCACACATGATTTGTTTTTTCTGAAGCCAGCCACCCAGCCAGCCTGCCCCGGTCGTAATTTTGAATCCAGAGCATTTATCCAAGATGATGCGGCTTAATGTTGTGCTTGCTTTGGGCGGACAGCAGCATGATTCCTCGCCAGTTCTTGCAAAGCCTTAGGTCTCCCTTCTTTGGAAAATTGACAACATAGCCCTTCTTCCAATCAATCGGCAGGTACCATTCCTTCCTGCCTTCCAAACCTTCTTCAACAGTGATGTCAACATATCTGCTGATATCTCTGCGTCTGTTTTCAATGCCTCTTGTGTAATTCCATCTCATCCTGTTGTTTTCGCAGCTTTCGGCAACTTTATGGCGTTCAGAACTTCACTTCTGCATTGCTGGAGGATTTGTGTTCACTGATAGATCTGCGACCGTGCTGCAGATGGCATTTCTGGATGAGTCGCAAGTGGTGGTGGTCGATTCAAGAGTTTTCTGAAGTGGTCAGCCCATCGTTTCCTTTGTTTCTGCTCTTTGGTAACTAGCTTTCCTTCACTATCTCTCTTTGGTGTCATCTGTGTTGATCTCTTCTCATATGGTAACCTGTTTATTTGATATAATGTTGTCAGGTCTCTCCTACCTGCAGCCTGTTCCGCTTCTGTTGCAAGTGTATCGTAGAAGTGTCTTTTATCTTTACATGCACTCTTCTTTATTTCTTTGTCCAGTGTAGTGTTTTATAGGTTGTGTTCAGTTCCTCTTTTCTTCACAGGATTATCAGGACGTTTCTCTTTTCATTGTTCATCCCTACATTGCTTTGATTCATCTTCTGCTTCACCTTCTTCCTCTCCCTACCCTATTAGCTTACGTGTGTCCGTGGGGATCCATTCCTTGTTCTGTTTCTTCTTCATTCCTGACACGACTACTCAGGTTTCATTCCACGTCTCTTTCACAGAGTTTCAGTTTTCTTCCAACCCCGAGCCTTCACTGATGTTACTCAATGTCATCCATTTTTTCCTGACAGCTGACGTGAAGATGTCCCTTGTAGTTTCGTCCTTCAGTTTCTGTTCTGGGTGTTCAGTCTGGACTGTGGTCTGTCATCATAAGCTTCTGTGAAGGCTTTCAACTTGATTTTGAAGTTAGGTTCGTTGCACTAGATAGTGAGCGGTGTGAACCCACATCTGCTCCCCTTCTTGATCTTGTATCCAGAAGACTATGTATTCATTTTCTTGAGATTGAGATGAAGTCGATCCGATTTCATGTGTGTTTGGTATCTGGTGAAATCCATGTCGCTTTGTTAATATCCCTGTGTTTGCACACACTGTCTCGCCTCCAATCACTAAATCGTTGGATGAGCAGAAGTCTTCAAACAGTTCTCCGTTCTCATTCATTTCATCGAGTGCCTCTCGACCCATGGTTAGTTCTCCTCCTGTGTTGTCCACTCCCAGTTTGGCTTTCATGTCAACCCACCCATTAGAATTTTGATGTCATCATCTAAGGTGGGTGCGGTCTTGTCCAGTACTGATTGTAGTGGTCCGTAGAATTCCTCCTTCTTCTCTTGATCTGCATTTTTCGTAGGTGCATAGCGTAGCGTAGGATTTTTGTGATTTTGGCTTTCCTTCCTTTTGAGTTGAATCCATCTTGCTGTTATGACCCTGGAGGAGATTGGTTCCCACTGCTTGAGAGAGAGCCTTCAGTACTGTTGGGAACATCATGATAGCCACCCTACATCTCATTGTGCTCATGGTTGTCGTCTGAGTGACAATATCGGAGTAGATTATTGACTCTCCATTTGACAGTTTGGGGAGTCCCCTTCCATTCCACCTGCTTTCGCAGATTTCTAGCATTTCTGTGCTATACCTTCTCATCTTCTTTGCAATCTAGGTGGCCTTGGTAGGTTAAAACATTGTGCTAACATTCCATACCCCCATGCTTACTTTCGTTTTCGTTTAGAGATAGGAGACATATCGGTCAATTGGCTCCCCGAAGTTTTTCACCAACCGGCGTCCTTTCGCCTCTCCGACTTTAGTAAGGAATAAGTTTGTTTCAATTTTTAATAGTTTCCTTGTGTTTTGAAGTTTGTTTAGCGATCGAAATGGTTTTACGGGGTAGGGTTGCTAGCCCTATGCCCAACCTTTCATCTTTATACCGGCTTAGGACCGGCCATTAACCAATGAACTAGTAAGCTTGGCGAGGTTACACAGAATTGATAGTACAATCAACCAAACCTTTCCAAAGAAACATGTTCGGATAGCTCAGCACACCAACTACAGTAGGTTTGTCTTGTTAATTATCACAAGGTTTAGTAAGAACCTTCTTCAACAGAGTAAGGAAATTATGTTCAGAGAATAGACTGAAAGGGGAATAAACTGTTATCACAAAGATGCCTAAGAAATTCATTCTGGAGTATAGAGGGAATATACTGAAAAACCTAAGCATTCTGACTATACAGAAGAAACTGGCTTTGATTCATCTAGTGTTTAAGAAAGATGAGATATCTGAAAGTGTAGATAGACGACCAAGAGGTTCACAGAAAAGATGCTTCCCTTATGCTAGATTGATTTTAGTTTACAACGTTATGTACTCAACGATTCAATCTAATTTCGATAAATATTGTTCTTACTCTACCAATTCTCATGCACTTCTTGGAGCAAGTACGTAAGAAAGGTTGTAACAGAGACATTTACTCAAGTTTGAGAGGAAGTTTGTAGAAACTTACTTTTGAAAAACAGCAAAACGTTTACAGTTACAATGATCAGACACTTGATGGAAGCTGGACACCAGTCAGGTATCTTTGAAATCTTTAGAATATTAAATAACTGAAAACTATAAAGTCTACTATGTACAACTGAAGCCTTTATAATCAGATAAGTTAAACGTAGCCAACGTTTATAAGGAGAAATTGTGAACAATCTTGCTATACCATAGTAAATAATTGCTATTTTTATCGTATCATTTCTTCCACTCTATCTGATGAGAATCGATCATATTTATTTCGAGGTTTTCTGATGATTTTTATGCTTATGTGATTATTCAACCGCTGAGCGACTTCCTTCTTTTAAATCTCGGTTTGTTTGACACCATTTCTATAGGTTTTCAATTAACTGATGTGATTTTATGCAATCTATCACTCGACTTGACTAAGATGTATAATTCATCATTCATCTTTTCGCATCATTCTCTTACAGTTGAAAATCTGGAAACTTTATGAAGAAAGACTAAGTGGACGGGATGACATTTGAAAATCATAAAATGTAGTTTTCCATATCTCCGGTTTTCGTTTCTTCATCGATTATTAATACTTTCATTGTGTGAATGACATTACTGGCCTATATATTTAGTAGCAGAATGTTGTGACAGTTGTTTGATTCTCACTTACTCAGTATTAGGAGTCTGTCTGTTTAAACAGGGACTAGTGTTTTTCCTAAATGTTCTGCTTTGTAAATTTAACAGACATGACTGAGTAACATTTTAACAGTTTTTGCAATATTAAATCATTGCTTGAGTGATCTGAACACAAATTCTTTTTGCCTTCGTCGCTCTAAACAGAAATCAAATCCTGTTGAATGCTCTTTTTTCATGGAGTTTCAAGTATTTATTTTCTCCAGCCATAATAATTTCTGAAGGAATCAAGGTAACGAGAACATACATCCCTTCTTACATTGAATAAATGTGTATTTTAATCGGTTGCATTCAGCTTGGTCTAAAAGAGCTTGAAAAATATTTTCACTGTGGATTACCGTAAGACAGTATGCCTTTAAATTAGTTACATATCAATACAGTCATTCAAATAAGAAAAATGTCTAGGTTCAGATAGAAGGAATTTCATGGTCTGAATAAATCTGTAGATAAGTGTGATGACGATCGTTATGAGATGTACTTCTTACATCTTTCATTCACAGCTATCCATTATCAGCAGAATCAAATCTTCCAAATGAAAACTTTTTATGATAAGATTATTCGTTGCTATGGCTACAACCGAATAATAACTGCTAGAGTAAATAGTAACTGAAAATGTCAACAGTTTGATCTCCTACCAAATTAGTATACTAATTCTATTTGACAATCAACCTTCTAACTTGTTAGAAAAATGCTCCTGTGAAAATTTTCGTTTTAAATAACAAAATCCAAATTACAAAAGTACACTTGAGTTAAAGCTGATACTGTAAGGCTTCTCTAGACCGCTTAACAGTTATTTACTTATTTTTGTTATCGCCCAAAAAATGTGACCATATCAATTTTTAAAGTTTTTTGAGACTTCTTTCATCTATGGCTACCTCTTGAGCTGCTTTTTCAATGATGTCTTGATGGACAGGAAATTGAAATTCATACTGTTTTTGCTTTGTGCAAAATTTTCTCTTTCTGTCAACATTTACAAATACTAGATTAATTTGATCGACTTGATACTTAAATGATTGACTGCGGTATATAATTATTTCAAAACATCATTCGTTCCTTAAAAGAAATTACTTGTTAGAATAATGTTGCATTTTCAAATAAGGTATCATCCGTTTATTTCCTAGAGAATTTGGGAAGTAATCACAACGCATCATGGCTTCGAAGTAAAGCTATATATATCTTGAAACACCACCATCTTAGAAGCTACCTATTATATTCTGTAGTGCCATTTCAAAACCATTTGACTTAATATCATAAAGCATCACAATTATTATGTTTTCATCACCAACACATATTCAACGCGTTGTTGTTTGGCAATACACTAAAAATTTATCTACTCCAAGAGGAGTTCGAAATCATCTTTAATCATTGGGTAACATATCTGAATGCAGCAATGAGTGCTATGGATCCAGAACTGTAACGTAGAATCAATTCCAATATTGTATATACTGGTTGCTGGAGGGCATAAAACGGTACAGCTTTTGTATCGTCCACCTGTGTTTCGGATGTCATTTTAGAATAAAAAAGAAATTATTCATTCGATTTAAAACTAATTATTTGCTCTTAAGTACGATTAAATGCGGGTGATTCTCCGTTTCTTCATTTCTTACTACCACTCAATTTCTGGCAAGAAAACTACAGTTGAAAATGGTAACATTTTATTTTCTATTTAATATCAGAAAAGTGTGCTTCATATCGGTTATTGGTTTCAAAAACAAGCTTCATTTTTCAAATTATAACTCGTTTTCATGAATGCAAAGGTTCACATCTCATTTAACTTGTTATCAAAGCATAAGGTAACCTTAATATTTACAAACCACGTTTAGTAAAAAATCTTTATCAACAGCATTACAGAAATATGTTGAAGAATGTGAAGCGAGTGTTGATTAAGTTAAAGGACAAATAAACAATCTAAAATTCTGAACACAGTCTACATAATGGTAATGGGAGCAAACAAGGATGCTCATAGTATACAGAAAAGAAATTTTATGTTGAAGTAGAAAAACGAAATTACCATGACATCAGAAAGTGCGATTCTTGAAAAAAGTACTCCTTTAATTGAGTTTTTACTAGCAGTTTGAAGAAAGTGGGTGAAAATACAAAAGGATTTGTAGCAAAGTTCACGAATTAGTCTCTAAATAGTAAGTGGTGTGGCTATCGATTTCTAATTTCTAACAAAGAAAGGCAGTCAAAAAAAGAATATGTCCTATGATCACTTAACAAGACAATACAACACTGTATGATTTTTGTTTGATGTTTCATTGTTAGAAATCACCTGGAATAAAAATATTCCGATGTATAGTACGCTAAACAGAATCTATGCATCATTATTCAACTTAACAGTTAGTTTCCAGGTCAGCTCAACATTACCTGACAATGAGGTGGCTTCAAGTTAGACGCATACTCACGAAAACGGCGTGTGCAACAGAAAATTCACTCTCACTAACGGAGAAGGCCTCATATTCCCAAGTATCTACCCATACCTCCTTAGCTGCATTAAATGTCTGGCCTGATTTATCCCGCTAATTCTGACTGCATTTCACACTTATCACTTAAGCAGCATCAACCCTGCTCTTAATGTGGTTAATGAGGTGGCACCCAGGCATTTCAGTTCTTACTGCCTGTACAGTTGGCTAAAAGCTGACTAAGTTCAAGAATCATTTGGTCGTCGCTCTCAAAATCTCATTCCCTAGCTAAAGGGATGATACAAACTTCATCGCTGTTAGAATTTGATAGCAGCTGCTGGTGGAGTCACTAAGATGGAACTCATCATTGACCTACAACCCATACCTCAGATATAGGCAAGCACGCCGGTCAACTCGGTCCTTCTTGGGAGAGACAGTAAGCATTCAGTCTATTTTCTTTATCGTACCCTGCATGCAATGCATACTCTTCCATTACCCAAGATAGGGCAGACAGAGTATCGTTGATACACACTACCTGAGCTAACAGATTAAGTAACACGGGGTATTTATTAACAACTGACTAGATCTACCAACATCTACGCTGGTTAATTTCTTCACTTTCAAATCCTAGGGCAGAAGTTAAGAGGGTGAGTTCGTTTGCTGATTGATACCTGCCTGTCAGCGGGGACCACATGAAAGTCTGCTGTCATGAAACTAGAATCCCCACCTCATAAATACCTGAGCTGTAAAATGTGGCTTAAATGTGCACCGTCGATTATGCATTTGAACGGCGACTTGAAATACCGTGGTCATCAGAATCGTTGGGTAAACCAGCCACCCAGCTAAACACTACTAAAAGTACGCCTTTAGCTGGGTATCTGCCTTTTAGCTCAAGATATCCTCATTACTAGTGAGATGAACAGGCACTTAGCTGTTTGAATTTCTGGGTTTTCTCCAGTTTCCCAGATCTAGTTAATATCACCGACCATTCGGACGGCTTCTGGTTCGCTACATATTCATGGAAAAAATATATACAGCAAGCTATGCACTCCCACAGAGGGAGAAGACCCAGAAGGCCTGGGTATCTACCAGTGCCTCGTTAGCTGGGACAGCATCGAGTGACCGACCAGCCAGGGTTATCTTATGAAGGACAGCTGTACCTCTCTATCTCTTTTCTCAGCTAGTATCACCTTTTTTTCACAACGTAGCCAGATGGTGGCACTCACGCATTTCACAGCTCACTATCTGCATGGTAGCAGATAACTGATTAGGTTCAGGATTCAATAGAGGCATAGTAACTTCGCTACATTGACTTAGTTACTCAGTATTACTAAGTCCTAAGTTGATAGTATCCACTTAGTATTTTGAAAGTTTTCCCTATCAGTTTCGTAGATATGGTTGTGATTTGGTAGTTTAATAAGCTTTTGCTTTTTTTCTTCTTAAGTTGGTGATTTCCTTTGCATGCTACCGCCACTGCCTACTTCGAGAATAACACTCTGTTAGGCAAAACACTGTAGTCCAATCACACTAACCAATCTCAATTATTTTCAAAGTCGAGTTGTTTTTCTAGGCTTAGGACAATAAAATGTTAGCTAATATTACCAAAATGATCCTGATAACAAAAATATGCTAATTGCACACTTTTTTTATCTAAAGCTTTAAGAATACAAACTTAACCAGAATGATCTACCAGTTTGAAATTTAAAAGCTGTTCTTAGATGACATCTGTGTCATCTCCAACGATACAGATGATCTAGAAGTTATCCTGTGTCAATATAATAGGTACAATTCTGCATTCACGTTCACGCTAGATGTGCAGCATGCTCACTGAGAAAGACCTTTTATGACAACCAACCCAGACTACACTCATCCATTCTTCGATTATGCGTAAAGGATAAGTTAGCTAACTTGATAACCTCTACGTATGTTTATCATTTCACCTGCTATTGTAGACAAATGTATAACAACCATGGTTAGCATTGCATTTTAAACGCATTTTCAATCACCTAGCAGACTATTATTTTTTATTTATTAGTCCCTTGGGTTCCTAGTGGAACACAGGGCTTCAGTAGCACGTCTCCAGTGACTCTGTTCTCTGAGATCTTTTGAACCTGGCTCCACGACAGCCCAGAAGCTCTCATTTCCTCCTCGCACGACCTCCTCCATGTCACCCTCACCTCGGACGTCCAACTCGTCGCTTCCCATGGGGATTCCACTCGAGTGACTGGCCTGACGCGTGATGTCCTCAGTCGGCCTTCTCAGTGCATGCCCAATCCATCTCCACTTCCCCCTGCATATTTGTTGCGTGATAGGTTCTTGGTTGGTTCGTTACTTGGCCAGAGTTCCTTGTTGCTTATTCTTTCTGGCAATCCATCTGATCTTCAGTAGCGAGTGAGCGTAAGCAGTTGTTGATGAATGTCTGTAGTTTATTGGAAATCCCTTTCGTGACGCGCCAAGTCTCTGAGCCATACAAGAGCACTGACTTGACTGGGTTGGTGTTGAAAATCCGTATCTTGTTCCACATGCTGAGTGCAGTCGATCTCCACACTGGTTTCAGGCTAATGAACACCTGTCTTGCTTTTCCGATTCTGACTTTGACGTCCTCGTCCATCCCGCCTGTAGTTGAAACAGTGCTTCCTAGATAAGTGAAGGAGGTTACTTCCTTCAAGTTTCTCCCGTTGACGGTGATTGGAGTTTGTTGTTGTTGATGGTGGTGGTGCAGTATCTTCATCACTTCTGTCTTCTCTATATTCACCTGAAGTCCCGTCTTCGCTGCCTCGCCTCTTCTGTCAACTTGTTAGTTTTTGCCTGCAGATCTTCAAGTTTATGT
This sequence comes from Heterobilharzia americana, assembly GCA_944470555.2. NCBI lineage: Eukaryota > Metazoa > Platyhelminthes > Trematoda > Strigeidida > Schistosomatidae > Heterobilharzia > Heterobilharzia americana. The sequence continues at coordinate 33,456,562 of OX104130.1, forward strand.
GACATTAGGCATAAGTCATCGGCGAAATCCAAGTCTTCTAGGATAATTTCCGTCGTCCAGTGTATCCCCCTCTTCTCGCTCCCCACTGTTTGCTGCATGATCCAGTCGACCACAATCAGGAATATCATGGGGGATAGTAGGCAACCTTGTTTCATTCCTGTCTTCACTTCAAAAGCATCACTGAGCTGGGCTGTCCATTGTGAATTACTTGGCATGTGGCATCTTCATATAGTTGTTGAATGAGGCGGATAAAGGTTTGCGGTACTCCGTAGTATTGAAGCAGCTTCCAAATTACTTCTCGGTCGACGCTGTCAAAGGCCTTCTCGAAGTCGATGAAGTTTAGGTAGAGAGCTGATTGCCATTCTATGCTCTGTTCTATGATGCGAAGCGTAGCGTTGCAATTTGATGCGCACATGATTTGTACTTCCTGAAGCCTGCCTGTTCCGGTCGCAGTTTTGAGTCCAGTGCGTCTTTAAGCCTCTCCAGGATGATGCGGCTTAATATTTTGCTTGCTTTGGGTGGACAGCAGAGTGATTCCGCGCCAGTTCTTGCAAGCACTGAGGTCTCCCTTCTTCGGCAGTTTGACAAGGTAACCCTTCTTCCAATCAACGGCCAGGTACCTTCTCTTCCTTCCACACCTTCTGCAATAGTGGTGTGGTGTGAGCATGTCCGCTGTTGTCTCTGCATCTGTTCTCAGTGCTTCTGGCGGGATCCCATCTGGTCCTGCTGCTTTCCCGCATGTCAGCAGCTTTATGGCGTTCAGGACTTCCATTTTCCTTGGAGTATTTATGTTCACTTGTAATTCAGCGGCTGCAGGTGGTATTTCTGGACGAGTTGCAGGTGGTGGTCGATTCAAGAGCTTTTTGAAGTGGTCGGCCCATTGTTTCCTCTGTTTCTCTTCTTTTGTAATTAAATTTCCTTCTTCATCTTTTATTGGTTTCATCTGTGTTGGTCTATTCCCTGATAGCAACCTGGTTATTGGATACAATGTCGTCAGGTCTCTCTTACCTGCAGCCTGTTCTGCTTCACTTGCCAGTGTTTCGTAGAAGTGTCTTTTGTCTTTGCGTGCACTCTTCTTCACTTCTTTGTCCAGTGTTTTATACATTGTGCTCAGTTCCTCTTCTCGTTGAGCATCCTTGCACTGGTTTATCTTCTGCTTCACCATCCTCTTCTCCCTGCTCTATCAGCTTCCAGGTATCCGTCGAGATCCATTCCTTGTCTTCTTTCTTCTTCCTTCCTAATACTGTTGTGCAGGTTTCTTTCCACATAGCTTTCAAAGACTTCCAGTGTTCTTCCACACAGGTTTCTTCAGGGATGTCCCTCGATGTCTCCCATTTTGTCTTTATGGCTGGCTGCCGTGAAGATCTCCTTTGTAGTTTCATCCTTCAGTTTCCGAGTGTTGTACTTGAATTGAGGTCTATCACCAACTTCCTTGAAGGCTTTTAACTTGATTTGGAAGGTTCCTTGCACTAGATGTAGTGGTCTGAACCTACATCTGCTCCTCTTCTTGACCTTGTGTTAAGTAGACTGCGTCTCCATTTTCTTGAGATTGAGATAAAGTCGATCTGATTTTTAGTGTGTCCATCTGGTGAAGTCCATGTCGCTTTGTGGATATCCTTGTGCCTGAACACCCTGCCTCCAATCACCAAATCGTTGAATGTACAGAATTCTGCAAACAATTCTCCATTCTCATTCATTTCACCTAGCACCTCTCGACCCATGGTTAGTTCTCTTCCCGTGTTGTCCCCTCCCAGTTTGGCATTCATGTCACCCATTAGAATTTTGATATCGCCAACTGACGTCTTGTCCAGTGTTGATTGAAGTTGTCTGTAGAATTCCTCCTTTTTCTCTTGCTCTGCATTATTTGTAGGTGCATAACATTATATGATTGTGACCTTCCTTCCTTTTGAGTTGAATCTTGCTGTCATGATCCTGATGCTGGAGGAGATTGGTTCCCACTGCATGAGAGCCTTCGATGCTCTTGAGGACATCATGATAGCCACTCCAGAACTCAGTGTGCTCGTGGTTGTCGTCTGGGTGACAACATCGGAGTAGATTATTGATTCTCCAGTTGACAGTTTGGAGAGTCCACTCCCATTCCATCTGCTTTCGCAAATCCCAAGCACTTCGATGTTATACCTTCTCATCTCCTTTGCAATCTGGGCTGCCTTACTGGGTTCAAACATGGTGCGGACATTCCATGTCCCCACGTTTACTTTCGCTTTCATCGAGAGAAGACACATCGGCCTGGTCAATTGGCTTCCCGAAGGCTTTCACCAACTGGCGTCATTTCGTCTCTCCGATTCCAGCGGGGAATAAGTTTGTTTTCATTTTTTATATTTTGTTTGTGCTTTGAAGTTTGTTTAGCGGTTAGATTTGTTTTACGGGGTAGGGTTGCTAGCCCTATGCCCAACCTTCCCTGTTTACCCGGGCTTAGGACCGGCTAGTAACTAGTGAACTAGTTAACCAGGCGAGGTTACATAGCAGACTAATTTCACAAAAAGACAAAAATTCCTTGCAGTTAGATTTTAAGGTATTCAATCGTTTCTAGCCACCCAGTAAGTGCAGAAAACAACTTCAGTGTCATTTATAGGGTGTATTCAAATCTTCTGGAAGGTGTATGCCAGAAATTTCTTGAAATTATGAAAGTCATTGCCAATCATATTTTGATGTCTAAACCTACATTGAAAAATCTCTGTTGGGTCACTTCACTTGCAATGGACATGACCAAACATCTTTTTCTTGACCTGATTACTAACACACTACGCCTACCTACAGAACATATTCTTCCACCTTTACAATTCTGACTTCCCATTACAATCATCAGCTGCTTTAGCAGTTCTACATCACTCTACCTAATAGCATAATATTACTTCGGTCTTGATGCCTTCTTTGCATAACTATTTTAAACATTACTTAATTCTTTTTTCGATCTCCTGGTTGATAATCAAAACTGCATTTTATTTTAAAATGGATCATTGTAATTCATTTCGCATTCGCCACCATACTGCGGACTTTACAAATGGTATTGATTATTTGTTAGAAAACACTCTCAAGCGAAAATTCCGAAATCCTGAAGGAATTATTTGATGAGTTGAAATAGCGATAATCGTCGTTAACATGAAAATAAATAAGTAGTGTTGACAGTACTAACAACAACTCATCAAGTCATACTTCTACTTCTTATCCTTGGTGTTCAAATGGGCAGACGTTCTCATTTTCAAAGCACATTTCAACCATAATAAAACATCATATATCTGTATTTTATCTAATCCACTTCAGTCATTTGAAAACGTCTTCAAAATCACCTAACTCAGATAAATGTCTTGGAAAAAAGAGTACGAGATTAGGTGGTAAAACACAGATTTGCATTTTACTCAAGGTGCAAAGATTTTGTACCTAGACGTCATTGCTGACAAAAACTGCTTCAAAAACTGGTGCAACAAATCTCATGTGTTAATTGGTCACTAGTTTATGCAGGTATGAGAATTTGTTAAATAAACAATGCACAAACTGGAATTTTATGTAGTACATAGTGGTGTAGAATACTACTTCGTATTAAGAGACAGATAGATAGATGAAGGTAGGAACTTGTATGGAAGTCTATTGTTTCAAGTTATCCCACTTCTCAGCAACATAAAAAGAAGTGGATTGAAAATGATTGAAAATGAAGTCAATAAATGTGTGTGACAGATGGGAGACTAAAATGATGAAGTTGGGTGAAAATATTCTGAAGTTTGAAGATGACAAAATATGTAAACATAGTTACTATAGTGACTGATTTCGAGCCATATCACTAAGTCTTTGAACACCGATTCCTATCTTCTCCAATCCCCCAACCACAGTCTACGCTTTCCCACACGGCTCCTATCAACAGTCAGACACATGAAAGAATGCTGCTACGTCTTGGTCTGAATACTCTTAGCCGCTTTCCGACTAAATACTGCTTCAGCTAAATTGGAACACGGAGGTAGATAGTGGATTTGCTTGCACAGCACATGTTAAAGCTACCTCAGAATCTGAAGGCTATCGACCTTATCGAATGAGTTACCTTCCTTGACTAGTTCTTCATGCCTAGGCTCACTATTACTAATATAATGATGCCATAACACACGATCAGTGCTATGCGGAAGCTTGTGTTCAAAATCCTGTGGCCTAAACATAATTTTCACTCTCAACGATCATGTCCCACAACTTTGCGATAGGAAGCAGTGGATTGTTTTGCAGTACACCTGACCGTTGATAGATGGTTACGTGTATTGTCTGCATTAAATATGAGATACGTAGTTATATAATGTTTTGTCTCCAAATTGAAATTTCGTCAGCAGCCGACCTATTCGAACTGAAGCAGATCCCAAAGTACCACTTCACTCCTTTCCAATAAACTAGAAGTTGGTGCATATCAGTGAAGAAACAGCCCAATATAGGTCTAAAACCTACCTAATCTTCTCAGGTTTAATGTTCCTGAGCTCCAGTTGAATGTCGAATAACAACAGACCCTAAGATCTTAAATATTGAGATGGTAAAACTGATTCCTCTATTGTCGTCACATGAAGTCTTTCATTTCTTCCTATCAAGTGGAATGGTCACCAACGTAAACCAGTTTGATGGCGCATCGATACACTACCTATTATTGCCGTAACTCTACTCAGTAATTTTATATCTCCATGCCTGAAATTCTTCTGGTGGAAAATTGTCTTATCCCGCTGTTTTACTTTGTTTTAGTTTTGAGACAGCTTTTTCAGTCTCAGGCAGAGTTGGAAGGCCAAACTCTACGTCCAATTCAATTTCGAACTGGATGTTGGACAAGTGAAGCGTAGCTGAGGGATAGTTGGTGTTATTCGACGTTTTCTGCCTGATCTTCTAGTCTCTTATACTCAGAAGTGATCTGGCAATCGTCCTTCTTGGCGGCACATACTGACCATCATTCTGTCGCTAATTCTTACAATAAGCTTTGATAACTGCCAAATATCAACAATCATCAATGCTTTCTGCATTTCTTTCGCTTTCCTCACCCGTTACTACTTATGACTGTTGAAAAGACTTGTAGTCAGTTCACTTTTAAGGTATATTTATTGCTTACTGCCATTACAGCCAGCTAAAATTAGTCTTTCATCATCAATCCGTTTGAAAGAGACTGTGAGAATCCGTCGATTTTTCCTAACATTTCGCTTCTGGTTACTGGGTTTTTTATCACTTTCAGCACACCAGATTGATTATATACAATAATGAGTCTAAGCAACTCGAAAACAGAATAAAGCAAAGGATCATTTATAATTGTACTTCCTGGCAGTATACTGCTTTCGATAGAACTACATTTCCCCCTGCTGAGCTAACGACAAAAAGTACACTGTGGTTTCTGAATCTTACAACATGAAGGACGGTGCATGAATTTTTTCGTTCATAATAAAGGTACCTTTGAGATATCACTAGTTCATAGGTGATATCCAAAAACATGGAGAATCTTTTACCCAGAAGTGGGCAATAGTGCATTTGAACACACTTACACCACTGAAGCTACAAAATATACCCCACTTTCATTGAGACAACACATCAATTTCTGGAAATTTTTATTTCAAAAACACTAAGATTTCATTCTGTATTACAGCTGATATTTTTCTGCATGAAAAAGACACAAATTAAGTTTGGTGTGAATATCATTCTGAAAATGAGTGTTTATGCACTAATTAATGTCTCAGAGAAAAATTGTTTCACCTGATTGTGATGTTGTAATGAGTTGTTATAAAAATCACCATCTGAAGAAACTGTCAAACATTTTTGTGTTAACTGAGAATATTGTACAGTAGATAGCCAAGAAGTATTATGTAGTACTTCAGTTGAAATAAGATGCGGTTTGATCCATTGTGCTCACGGTGACAGTGTGCTTCATTAGCGTAAGTTCCGACACACAAAGAATACATGGTTGCATGTGCGACGAATGTGTTGTCACAAGATGCATGAAACAACTCACTGAATGGACCTTTTGCATAAATCGGAACATCTTCAGCGCTATGAGTAGCATGTTTGAGAGGGAAAAATGACTGGGCTTGGTAGCTGGTTGCAATTCTATCTTCTGTTGAAGGATCTGATCGAGATTCATTTATCAAACCTCTTGGTCCATGGAAATAAGATGATACCAGAAAAGATTTACCATCGTCTGCCTAAAATTTAGAAAATTCAAGGATATATTTAATCTATTCATTCTATACCATATCATGAGCTAATAAATGTTCATCATCAATTGATAAAATTCATTGCAGACGATTAAGAATCTAAATTTTCAGGAATAACCTGGTGAAAATATTAATACAAGGGAAAAAGTTACCGTAAACAAATGTACTGATTTATCTATTCTTGATATGAATTATTGGGATTGGTTTCTTAGCAGAATTGAAAACTTAATTTTACTTGAATGATAAATGAATAACAATTTACAACTGTCAACCTACAAATCGTCACCCTTTGATCCAGTGACGTGAGAACCTCTTTCTGCCTAATTATTTAAAATAATCTCCATGTATTTTCCAGAGATGACAGACAACGTAATTCAATTTGGAAGTTTATAGGAATTTTATTGATTTCAGCTTGATATTCATCTCTGACTGACATTAGTTGGAAAAACATTGGAAACCTAGGAGGACTGGAAAGCTATTTCGTCCTAGTATGCGCCTCTTCTGAAGTCTTACTTATGACCTTGTAAAGGATCAAACCCAGGATCTTTAGGCTTAACGGCCAGCACGTTACCATCAGGCCACTGAGATGGAATCCAGTGGTCCATATTTACTACTTTTGTTAGTTCACGGTATATCGGGTTTACCGCGGAAGTTGTAGGTACTGGGTTCGATCCCTGGAAGGTAATGAGTGAGCACTGCTGAAGAGTCCCACACCATTGCGAAATAGCTGTCCAGTTCTCACAGGTCTCCAGTATCTCTCCAACTGATGTCAGTCCATGATGAATACCAACCTGAAGATAACGTAATTGTCAAGTAGGATTCATTTTACTAATGGATAGAAAGGTTCTTCAAGTGTTAAAATAAATATGAATCGAAACAAAGCAGTTTAGTAAAAGTGAGAATATGCAATGGCTAGAATATATCTAGCAGAATATTTAGTAGCTTGGATTTTATCCCACTTTGCTGTGTAACGGACAGTGTAAAGCCATCAAAGTGCTCCACAACAATTATCTTTCAAAGTCCTTTATGAAGTGAAGTCAAACATTTCCTGAGGAGTGCTTATTCGCCAACTCAGTACAGAAGAGGCTCTGGTGATCCAACATAACAAGCCTAATCTATGTGTTGAAAGAGATTGATTCAATCTCTAATTCTGCTTCGATCTTAATCTCCCTAAGACATACATTTTATTCATTTCTTTGCTTATTCATCATAATCCTATAAGCAATTTTTGATGATATTGATTCAACCTTCTAGCCTTTATCACCTTGTGACTTTATTGACGCTTACGACCACTTTGACACATTTGTCAATGGTGGATACAGATTTCATTGTAACTATGATTATGATGTGCAGTTTTTGAAAAAGATTTGTGGGAAAGAAACGTTTCTTTGCTGGGTTGTCGTTTATTAATGTTTCATTTTGGATTTTTAAATTTCACAAGTAGAATATCACTGCTTGATCACTGGCCTAGAATGGATTGGGCTACAGTGGCTATCTTACCAAAACCACAATATCCGCAAGTGAAACCTTTACGAGGTCTGAATATACAAAAGATTGCATACTACAGTCATTCAACAGAGGAAAATAAGTATCACAAATTCAAACTTATAACTCACTTTTAATGTGTCGTCTACGTCGAATATACTTGTGTTTCTTGTTGGAAAACCAATCACTCCATAGACATGAGAATGGTCAGCTGTAACCATCAATAGGGTGTCACTTTCGGATACAAGTTTTGACGCCTTTTCAATTGCTTTTTCCATCTCCAGTGTCTCAGTTAAGGCATATCTAAAGTTTTCGTGTAATAAAGAAAGCAGGATAAGCTACTTTCAATGTTTTATGACAAAAGCGAATGAAATTGGTAATTGGAAAAGGCGATCTCATAAAGTGTTATTTAAAATACGCTAGTGTAATCCGTCGACGACATGAAGATCCAAAATTCAAAAATACTTTGTCATCAGTGCATCTATAGAGGTGGCAGATGAGCAGTTTGTGTAGCTGCCAGGGGCTTTTTTAACTCATATTCTCAAGTACACTGATCTAGAGATGGGTTGTTTAATCATGAAGCTTTCATTGTTTTGCTAGACGATGAAAGCTTCACGATTAAACAACCCAGCTCAGAGAGCACAATACAACCAAGACTATCCGCCTGAGCTACAAATATTCTCAATTTCACAGAATCTCCCAATGAAATTCAGTTTTGATCATACAACATGATATCAGAATGAGTATTACAAAGTATGAAAATTAATTGTCAGAAGTTATTTTGCCTGGACTGAAACAATATCAAGCTACTAAGTGCAGTGATGCAATATATCTGCAGATATTGTGCACACTTGAAGAAATGCTTAATCAGAATAGCAATGATAGAAACATGTGATATATTAAAAGATATTATATTATTATTATTTGTCCCTTAGGTTCCTAGTGGAACATACGGCTTCAGTAGCATGTCTCCATTCCACTCTCCTCTCTGCAGGCTTTTCAACCTGGCTTCACCACTTCCCACAAGCTCTCATTTCTTCCTCACATAATCTCCTCCTTGTCACCCTTACTGTCGGACGCCCAACTCGCCGTTTCCCATCCGGGCTCCACTCGAGTGCCTAACCTGGAACGTGATGTTCCCAGTCGGTCTTCTCAGTGTATGCCCAACCCATCTCCACTTCCTTTTGCATATTTTTTCAGCAATAGGTTGGTTCTTGGTTGGTTTGTTGCCAGGCAGCCAGAGTACCTTGTTGCTTATTGTTTCTGGCCATCTGAGCTTCAATAACGAGCCAGTGTAGGCAGTTGTTGATGAATATCTGTAGTTTGCTGGAAATGTCTTTCGTAACACGCCAAGTCTCTGAGCCATACAGAAGCACTGATTTGACTAGGTTGGTGTTGAAAATCCGGATCTTGTTCACACTTTATGCTGAGTGCAGAAGATCTACACACTGGTTTCAGGCAAATAAACGCCTGTCTTGCTTTTCCGATTCTGACTTTGACATCCTCGTCCATCCCGCCTGTAGTTGAAACAGTGCTTCCTAGATCGGTGAAAGAGGCTACTTCCTTTAAGTTTCTCCCGTTGATGGTGATTGGAGTTTGTTGTTGTTGTTGATGTTGTTGGTTGGGTATCTTCATCACCTCTGTCTTCTCTATATTCACTTGAAGTCCCGTCTTCACTGCCTCTTCTGTCAACTTGTTAGTTTTCGCCTGTAGATCTTCAAGTTTGTGTGACATCAGACACAAGTCAACGGCGAAATCCAGATCTTCTAGGTTCTTTTTCGCGGTCCAGCGTATCCCACTCTTCTCGCTCCCCACTGTTTGTTGCATGATCCAGTCGATCACAATCAAGGATATGGGTGATAGCAGACAGACTTGTTTTACTCCTGTCTTCACTTCAAAAGCATCACTGAGCTGGGCTGTCCATTGTGAATTACTTGGCATGTGGCGTCTTCATATAGTTGTTGAATGAGGTTGGTAAAGGTTAGTGGTTTCCCATAGTGTTGAAGCAGTTTCCAAATTACTTCTCGGTCGACGCTGTTGAAAGCCTTTTCAAAGTCGATGAAGTTGAGGTAGAGAGAGGGAGTTGACTGGCATTCTATACTCTGTTCTATAATGATGCGAAGCGTAGCGTTGCAATTTGATGCGCACATGATTTGTACTTCCTGAATCCAGCCTGCCTAGTCCGGTCGTAGTTTTGAATCCAGCGCATCCCTTAGTCTCTCCAGGATGATGCGGCTTAATATTTTGCTTGCTTTGGGTGGACAGCAGCGTGATTCCGCGCCAGTTCTTGCAAAGACTCAGTTTATGTCGTCCTTCTTCGGGAGTTTGACAAGGTAACCCTTCTTCCAATCGCCAGGTACCTTCTCTTCCTTCCACACCTTCTGCAATAGTGGTGTGAGCATGTCCGCTGTTGTCTCTGCATCTGTTCTCAGTGTTTCTGGTGGGATTATATCTGGTCCTGCAGCTTTCCCACATTTCAGTAGCTTTATGGCACTCAGGACCTCGACTTTCGTCTTGGGGTTTGTGTTCACTTGTAGTTCTATGGCTGGGGTGCGGGTAGTATTTCTAGAAGAGTTGCAGGTGGTGCCGGTGGCAGATTCAGGAGATTTTTGAAGTGGTCAGCCCATCGTTTCCTTTTTTTTCCTTCTTTGATGATTAGCTTTCCTTCATCATCTTTTATTGGTTTCATCTGCGTTGATCTCTTCTGTCCCAGATAGTAACCTGGTTATTCGATACAATATTGTCAGGTCTCCGTCTCTCCTACCCGCAGCCTATTCTGCTTCACGTACCAGTGTGTCATAGAGGTGTCTTCTAAGATATTATAGGTGAGCAATAAAAGAAAAGAAACGATTTTGAGGAATATGTGTTCCTGCATTCATCATCACTTTTCATGAAGTAACTGGAACAAATTCTTCCAAACTGAAAGTTCAGGCTTTAAGATGTGAATGGTAACAGATTCCTCAGTTGCTCATGTTTTCGGTTTACGTCAATCATGAGCTCCGCACAAACTCTAAATATGGTTCTGAAGTTGATTTTCGGATTCATAAGTTAGTCAAATTCAATCAAATATTCTAAAATCAAAGTTTAACATGCTTCCTTTGTTCCTTTGTAAAACCGTATTGATTTTTGATCAAAGATACACTTATGCGGCAAACGGTGAGTATAGGGTCAATGTAATTTCTGACTCACTCACTATGCTATAAAATATGTAAAATTGGTGTCTATCCAAGGATACCCATAAAAGATGATAGAAGGTTAAAATAATTTTTATGCCTGAAAGCATCTCTAACAATATAAAGATGAGAAGTGATAAAGAAGGTCATTTCAACCAATAGAAAATTTAGATTATTGCTCACTGTGCTTGACTAACATGATGACCGTGATCGATTCTGCCTCCTTCCACCAATAGAAGAAATCCTTTCGGATTGCGAGATAGTATTTTAATAGCAGCTTCTGTCATATCAGCTAAGCTTGGTTGGTCTGCATTATCAGCATGGTACTCCAGGTGATTGGA